>JAUMJJ010000156.1:0-600000 GCA_033556795.1 Tapera naevia
GTGAAGCCTCAGCCGCGGCGGCGGCGTGACGTCACTCGGCTCCGCCAATGGGGCGGTGCAGAGGGCGGTATGGCCCCGCCCCCTGGCTGGCCGTGCCGTGCGGTGCGGACGGCTCGGCCAATGGGGTGGTGCGGCTCGGCGTGCACCGCCAATAGCGCGGCGCGGTGGAAGGGACGGCCCCGCCCCCTGAGTGGCAGGGCGGTGCGAAGCGGAGGGCTCCACCAATGGAGTGGTGCGTCGGCAAGATGTCCCACAGCCGGCTGCGCGGGAGCCCGGATTCGACGGTGCCGTGACGTAGCGCTCAGCCTCACCAATGGAACGGCGCGGTGCCGAGGTCCCGGCCAATGGGATGGCTCGGAGGGCGGGATGTCCCCGCCCCCCCGGCGGTTGCCCGGATGCGGCGGCGCGGGGCGGGTGCGGCCGTTGGGCGCGGGGCGGCCCCCGCCATGGCGGCGGCGGCGCGGTGAGGGGGCAGCGCGCTGCGGGGGCTACGAGGCGGGGGCAGCGGCGAGGATGCCGCTGGTCTATGTGATCCTGCTCTCGGCGGCAGCCGGCTGCCTCCTCACCCTCCTGCTGCAGCTCCTGC
The DNA here is from genome assembly GCA_033556795.1 of Tapera naevia. Taxonomy (NCBI): domain Eukaryota; kingdom Metazoa; phylum Chordata; class Aves; order Cuculiformes; family Neomorphidae; genus Tapera; species Tapera naevia. The sequence continues at coordinate 587 of JAUMJJ010000156.1, forward strand.
TGCTCTTCGGGAAGAAACCGGAGCCTCCCGGCGCGGCGGGAGCCGCCGGCGGCCTCGTCTACGCGCGCGTGGCGGCCGAGCTGGGCCTCAGCGAGTACCTGCAGGGCTCGGAGGCTGCCGGCTGCCAGGCCGCTCCGGAGCCCGAGCCCGGTGCCAAGCAGCCCTGGCAGGCGGCGGAGCCCCCGCCGTCCCCCTCCTCCCGGGAGGAGACGTGCCACTTCCTCAATGCCATCTTCCTCTTCCTCTTCAGGGAGCTGAGGGACACGGCCCTGGTCAAGAACTGGGTGACCAAGAAGATCAAGGTGGAGTTCGAGGAGCTGCTGCAGGCCAAGATGACGGGGAAGCTGCTGGAGGGGCTGAGCCTCAGGGAGGTCTCTCTTGGCAACGTCTTGCCCGTCTTCAAGGCTGTCAAGCTCATCCGGCCCGTGGTCTGCAACGAGGAGGGCTGCCCCGACGAACTGGCCTTCGAGGTGGACCTGGAGTACAACGGCGGCTTCCACTTGGCCATCGACGCTGACCTGGTCTTCGGCAAGTCGGCCTACCTCTTCGTCAAGATCTCGCGGGTGATGGGGAAGCTGAAGCTGGTCTTCACGCGCCTGCCCTTCACGCACTGGTCCTTCTCTTTCATGGATGACCCCGTGATAATGTTTGAGGTGAAGTCTCAGTTCGAAGGGAGGCCAATGCCTCAACTCACCTCCATCATTGTCAACCAGTTCAAGAAGGTTATTAAGCGCAAGCACACCTTACCCAATTATAAAATCAGGTAAGGCGTCCAGCATCCTCAGTATTGCTTTTGGAGATGTGCATTAGAGTCACTGTTTTGCTCTTAATAAGCAGAAAAGGATTCTGTGGGTGTTTTCCAATACCTGTACATTGCTTGTCCAAAAGCTTTCCATGCAGGGAAGCAGAGTTTTCCACTTACAGTAGTGCACAATGAGATCCCGACGTGCCTTAAGGTACATAAAACTGGATGGTGGAAATAGGAGGTATCCTGGGATCTTGTCAGGTGTCCGGCAACAGAACCATAATAGCCCCCTTTGGAGAAGGTAGAAGACTGGCACTGTGGAACAGTGTGTGGGGTGTCTTTCTCCCAAGCTTCTGCTGCTGAGCCACCTGGGCAAGACTTGTTGCTTAGGCTTGCCTATAGAGGCAAGGTGGGTGTTATTTGTTGTGAAAGGGTAAAGTCCCCTCTTTAGGGAGTAGTTTTGCGATCCCAAGGTAGATGATGTCCTCCTTCTCCTCCTCCTTTCTGGTTTGCTGGATTTCTTCAGTAAGTTTGAGGACATCTAAAAGTTGATAAGTTTTGCTGCTATTGTGGCAAGTAAAACTTTGGAGCAGCTTTTGGTAGTACAGAATGTTTTATTTTATAGGTGTACACAGTGCAGCACAGCCTGTGTTATAGGCTGAATATAATAAAACATCCAGTGATATTTCTATAGTAGAAGTGGCAAGTTGCATCTTTAGGTACATTTTCATTTGTGATTAAAAGATAGTGAATATCTTACACTGTACCATGTTCCCTGTCTGTCCTGTGTCTTACTGCTTTTGGAATAGCAGGTTTCCTTTCTCTTTTGTTTATTCTTTGTAGCTTGTGTTGTGTGTTAGGTAAGGATTTGTGTTTTGTTTTACCACCTTCTGCAATAAGGCTCTTCTCTGAAATTCCTCAGAGGTGAGTAACTGCCAACATCTGTTTGAATGTTGAAGTGTGATTGGTTTTACAGTGATGTAGTTTTTAAGGCCTTTCGGTTTCAGCTAGTTCTGCAGTCAGATTTATAAGAGTTCTCATGAAAGTAGATGTGTAAAATACCCAAGGTTTGGAAAACCCTGACAGGGCAATGTGTAGTTTCTTCAGAGTAATGTGTCCTTTCAGATTTTGAGGTACTGAATTGCTGTCCAGATGAGAGCAATCCAGGGGCAGCAGGGAAGTTGTTAAGGACAAGTTTGCTTCCATTCTCCTTACTGTGTTGGAAAGAGACTGCAGCTGTTCAGGAGAGGCTGGGATGGCACAGTCGTGGTGCAGAAGAATCACTTGGCATGGCTGGAAAGAGCAAGTAGAGCAAGTGATCTTTTGACTCTCTAGACAAGTTTTTAGGGTGCCTGAAGAACCAGTGATGATGTGCTCCTCCCCTTCAGCAAAGGAAGACAGGGATCTTTGTTTTTCCTTTGGGAGATGCACGTGGGCAGCAGGGTGCTCTCATCATTTAGTCAGAGGTAATGAATTTTCCACATTCTTCTCACACTTTGTATGCCAGAAAGAATGGATGAGGCACATGTGAGCTACTGACACCTTTAAGGGCCTGGAGGGGAATGCAAGGAAAGAAGCAGAGCACAGTGTTTGGGACAAGAATGAGCAGAAGTGTGAGGACAGAAGGTAACTGACACTGAGAACAATTTAAGAAGCATAAATTATTACAGAACTAAGATGAATGAACACATTCTCTTTAAGTTATAAGGAGTTGGGAATTTGTGAATGCTTGAGGGGGAAATACAGCATCATAGCTGGTTTTCACACTGGATAGTAGGCTGGTAACACAGGGTGGCACGTGTTCAGTGAAAGTGTCCAACCCTGTGTGTGGTGCTTTTGACCTTCAAATTTTATGCTGTATTCTGGGTCATTCTGACCATGGTGTCCTGAAGGCGGGACACTGAGCTTAATGCGCGTTAATGAAAGTGCCTTAAGGAAGGAAGATTGGGTCATTGGTGTCCTGACTGTCTAGAACTTCACCTTTAAAGCTTCAGGCAGGAGCACAGACCCTTGCGTGGTCACCTTTAGCTGTCCTTGGACTTTTAGCTGCCTGCAGTTACCCAAGGTTTTGTGGAACACAGGCTGAAAAACGCATATTCCCCACCACTGCATCTCAAGAGATTATGCAGGTAGATCCCTAGACAGCAAAACTTGATAACAGCCAGGTAGTAACAATTCACTCCTACCTGGTTGTATAGTTGAGAACTGTGACATTTTGGTTTAAATTATAGGGAGAATTGATTTGGAAAATCAATCACTGCTAAGATATAAAATAAAATGTGTAAGAGTACATTGGCTTGGGATTATGGTATGTTAACATATTCTTTAGCAAGGAATATATAGGAAGAAGTCAGGAGGGTTTCACAACTGCTTAATAATGTCTTCCCTTACTGAAATCTTAGTAATTTCTCATCTACAGGGAATATGCTTATCCCCTCCCCATTTTTTCTCATGGCCTTTCCTATATGCTTTTTGTTTTAGTACACAGTCAGTATTTGCCTCTATGTGTAATTCAAAACCTTTCTGATGTCTCCCTACTCTTGCTCAAGTAACTTTACAAATAAATATTTAAACAGCAGTAATTACAACCTCGTAAACAAAAGTACTTGGAGGAGTTCTGTTTTCAGCTGCTTAAGAGGGACACTGTTACCCTGCTACCTTCCAGACTGAAGTACACAAAGGAGTTTTATCTTGTTTCAAGATGCTAAAGTAACATTAAAAGTTAAAATATGTCATTTTCTTTGCTTTTTGTACAACTTCTAGAGATGATTGCTTGATAGTGAATGACATAAGAGGAGACCTTCTGCCAGGAGTTGAATTTGCACATCCTATAACTAAGTTTGTGTAAAGCACATTCCCCATCCTCTGTTATTTAATTGTAAAATACTGCATTAAAAACATAAATGTTGTGTCTTCCTGTGTGTGTTGTCTGTTGCTGCAGCCAAATTATGCACACGTACTTCTGTAGTCTGTCCAGTTATGTACAAAACTTTATGCAGCAAAGCAGTGCTCAGTAAGAGCATCATCTTTTCTGTCATCCATTGCTAGGAGTGATTTTGTGCAATGTGCATAACTGTGGCTTGAAAGCAGAAGGTTGCATCTTGCATTCCTAATACCCTCTTAAATATTTGTCTATGAGGGAAGGCAATGCAGACTGGTGAGTGCATTTTTAACATTTGTGTAGCACTTTATGTACAATTTTCTCCATAAGAGCAATTGTCTGTTAATTGCAAAAAGGAGGGATGCACTTGATGTCTATAAACAACTAAGTAGTAATTTGTGTTTTATGCTAATAGTGTGTAATCACTTCCCTTTGGCGCTTTAAGAAACATGTTTGTGTCTGGCAGAACACCCCATTCTGAAGATGCTCTGCCATTGAATAGCAATTGCTATCTCCTATAGCAGAATTTGGTTAAATCTCTGGAAGCAAGGCTGCTGGTAAAATTCAGTGAATGGTGGGCTTTTCTTCTAGTCATTGATAAAGGATTTGTTAGTAGTGAGAGTTCCTGCTTCTGTACAGCTGACTTTAAGACTAATGTATTTGTTGTTTCTTTGAAATACAAATGCAAACAGCTTTTCTGAAAGCATTGTGGTCTGTCAGCAGTTTCTTGTTCAGATGTGGGGAAGATGTAAAGTAACAGGTTTTTTTGTGTCCTTCTCCAACATACGTGGGCTCAGGTGCACTCTTGAGAAACCGGGTAACTGAGTCATGATCTATTTTTTTTATAACCAGCCCTAACTTCAGGAAGGTAATAAAGAGCTGTGGGTATCAGTTGTTTGGCTCTACATAATCCATAACTATTTTGACTTTGCTAGGACAAGAGGAAATGTACCAGGGCAGGTTACATTGGATATTAGGGAAAAAGTCTTTACTGAAAGAGTAGTGAAGCATTGTAAGAGGCTGCCCAAGACAGTGGTGGAGTCTCCATCCCTGGAGGGCTTCAAAAAGCAGTGTAGACATGGCACTTTGGGACATGGTTTAGTAGGCATGGAAGGGGTTTGGCTGACAGTTGGACTGGATGAGCTGAGAGGTCTTTTCCAACCTTAATGATTCTATGACTCTGTGATTCTAATTGTTTAAATGATACCATTTTAGTTTTGAGACAAGTTGACCAGTGTGTGGATTTTGGGAATAAGCATGGAAAGCCTTCAATACACAAAACCAGTTCTTTAAAAGTAGTAGCATAGACATTGTTCATGTTAGAATTAACTCCCTAGATTGTGTGCTTTTAATAGTAGGATAAAGCAGTTAATACTGAGCTGTAGTTACTGACTTTGCCGTAGTATGTTTAGTATTTAGAGGGACGTATTAAAGACTGTTTCAGGTGCCTCTCTCCTTGTGCTGTTGCAGGTGTCACAGGTTCATCTCTGTTAGCTCTCTAATGAGCTGTACCTTGCTCATTAACCTACTATTAAGCTGCTTACTGGTGTTGACCTTTGTATTCCCCCCACTGTGTCAGGTACATAGGTGCATCAATTATGCTGTAATTTCTAGCCTGTTCCTGAGTCAGCTGCAGTTTTGTTGTTTTGAGCAGGTCCTGATCTAGCTTTGCATATGCTTTGGAGAGCTTTGGGTTTTTTTGGGGGCTCTTTCTAGAAACTAAAAGTGCACTTTGCCATAATGAAGCTACAAAGCCCTTTGTGTGTGTGTAAAGGTAAAGAGGAAGTACTGGCAGTTTAGTCTCCCAGATTTAATTTCCCAGTATTTTTTTAATCAATGATGTAAAAAAATCTGACAGCTGCTAGGTTTTTTTTTCTTTTCCTAAATTTAAGGTCTTGCAAGTTCATCCATTTAAATTCTAAGCAGATTAATTATTGTGTGGTCAGTGAAGCAGTTCTGTGTATTTTAAGAACACTTGGTTTCTCAGTTTGTTACAAAATATTAGCTTTATTTAATGTATTAATACTAGCCTGTTTGAGAAACTGTAATTTGCTTTGTTTTATCATAGAGTAGAATAACTATCTTTTCTTTAGGAGTAATCTCATAAAGGATTACTGCCAACACTGCTAAATCTGGTATTTAGATGACCTCCCGAGGTCCCTTCCAACATGAATTACCCTTGGAACTGATTATTTGCAGTATAGGGAGTTAGGTTAAATAGTTTTATGCTTTATTGGAAGCTGGGGCTATATTGAGTTTCACTGGGAAGAACCATTAGATAAGCCTATTTTAACTTGCCATTATAGAATGCGTGGTAGTTTCTTATTCTTGGCAAAACATAAGCTGGGAAGTAATGTAAGCAGCTATTGATTTGGAGTGTGTTTTATAATAGCAATGACTTCATAATATGGTAATAGAGGTATTGGAAAAAGTGTAAAATTTTAGTATATATTATTCATATGATGCAGTTGTACTCGGAAATATCAGAAATAATGGTAGAGGTGGGGATAGTGAGCATGTCTGACTTCAGAAATCAGCAGCCAGTAGTGATACCAGCTTCCCTACAGCTCCTGCAAAAGGAGAGGACAGGGAAAGTCTTCTCCTGAGTGGATTTCTACTGTAGTGGTGATGCAAATCTCTCTCACTAGTTAAATCCTTAAGGCACACCTGTTTCAAGTTCTCATTCCTGTTGCTGCTGAAAGAATAGAGGAGGCTTTTTTTTTGTTTATACCATGCCTATTCTAGGTTCAAAAATCTTCTTGTATATGGGATTCGAGTTGTCTTCTGCTCTGCAAAAACTGATGGTGAAGCAGCACTGTGATACTTGGGGTTTCCAGACTGTTCTGGGGAGGTAACCCTCTGAATGATGCAGCACCAGGACTTGTTCCACTAATGGCAAAGTGGTGATAACTGGAGTCAGTGGATCTGTTTGCAGTTCCATGCTTGAAAGATTACCTTTGTAGTGTGTGGACAAGTAGCTTTTCTTATTTATACAGGTGTTAGGTAAATGGAACTGTAGGCAACCTGACCCACAGTAAAGAAAACCAAATCCTGGAACAGTAAATATTTTCATTTCCTCAAGGGCGCTCCACGTGTAGAAGGAAGATAGATGGTGTGATTGATGTTCCCTACATGTCACACAAAACTGAACACTGGATTTTATTTGAAGGAGATTGCTTCAAGGAGCAGAGACACAGGATCTACATGTAAAAGAGGGTAGTTAATACAGCTCTCACTGGCTCATTTGATGTCAAAATGTACAGCTCTCTTGTAGAACCTATTTTATATGTATTAAGTGTGTGAAATAGTTGATCTTTTTATTAGCACATGATACTTGATCAGAAAGCTCTTAAACAAGCAGCCTGGGTTAGAACAGTAGGTTTTAGTAATTGGTGTGGTAGAACAGAGTGGTGCTGCAGTGCTGGTGAGGCTTAGTCTCAGGCTGCTGATCTCAGTATTGGAGCCAGTCCTTTCATGTTCCTGGGTTTCTATGGGAAACTGCTTATTCTGCATTCCTGCAGAGATTGCCTGAAGACACCCGATATGCTCCCGTGTTTATAGTTCATACTCACACTTGTTTGATTTAAAACTCTTTCAACATTTGGTTATTCCTGATATTACTGTTCTTTAGAGAGTAGGGGAAGACTTTATATAAAGAACTGCTTCTAAGCTTTATTGTCCAAAATGAATGTGGAGAAATTGTTGTAGCTATGTGGTTTGTTAGCTTAAAAGATAATGTGTGCCACCCCAGCCTGCTGAAATCCATTAATTGTGGAACTACAGAAACCTTTGCATGAGGATCTCAAACTGTGCTTTTGTCTGGAAGAAAACAATGATTCAATATTATGAATGTTAGCAGGGAACAATTGCTTTTCGAGCAGGTTTCGTTCTGCATGACACACAAATATTTTATATAATTAAGAAAAAGTGCTCCTCTGGAAGTGTTTTGATGTTTGAGGGCCAAAGAAGGCTTGTTCCCAACAGTGGTGTGGCTGCCAGCTGGTGTGAAGGGGATTTGGGTGTTGTTTTATAAATATTTGTCAGGTTCATCGTGGCATCCTAAACAGCTAAACACAGAACTGATAAATATTTTTTCTGAGTGGTTTCTGCTGAAGTTACTGAGGTTTTGGTTAAAATGCTTAACAAGTTGCAGTTGTTTCACAAGCTGATTGAACCTAGGCTAGAATTCAGACCTTTGGTATGTTCACTGATCCCAGCCAGCAAATCTAGTAAACTACTGAAAAATCTCTGTGATGAAGACTTCAGCTGAGAGATCCATTTGTGCTGCAAAGGAACTATCTGCAGTCGAGGTGAAATTCCCAACCAAGAGTGAAATGGGTGTATGTGTGCTATCATGGATATGGGTGTTCCTGAATGGTTCTACCCAGCAGGCTGGGTACATGCTGTGGTGGGTTTGATAGCTCAGACTTCTGCATCACACCTGCATCTGTTTCCCAAATGACTTCTGTTTCTGGAAGGACTCCTGTGGAGCCCTGTCTGGGTTAATAAACCCTCTCAGGACTTCAGAGTGTAGCTCTGATTCTGCAAGACCCAGGTGGAGCCTGGCAGCATTTTGGACCTGTCTGTGACCATAGCTATGAAAACCACCAAGGAGATGCTGGGTGTAGTGGAGAAGAAAAAGAGAGGAAGAACCTTATGTTTTGTGAGGTGAGAGAAAGGCAGAAATTGTTTCCAGGTCTGGGTTGGGCTCTGGAGAGCTACTCTGTTTTTTTTCCTTCCCACTAGCTGTTGTAATTAATTTTAGCCTTAAACTACATTGCCTTTATAATTTCTGAACTCCCCTGCTCGGCTTACAGTTGTGCTGTAGTTCAGCAGAAGGGTCTGGGAAGAGCAAGTGCACCCAGCACTCTCTTAATATCTGGTTTGTGTAATGCAAAATACAGAGGTTCTGCTACTGTTGAATGCAGTTTGCACGGTTTTGAAGAATTATCAGATGTCATAAAAATCTGTTTGCAATGAAGAGTGTATTACAGAGATCAGCTGATGATGGAGTTAATCAGACACTTACACACATTCAAAGGCAGTAATTAATTGCCAGATATGACTAGCATAAAATTAAATTAGGATAATCATTAAGGAATAGAGGTTTTTAGCACTTGTGCTGCTTTAACTGTCAAACTTACAGGGAAGATTTGAGATGTAAATTTACCCAATTACTTCTTAATTTCTGTCCCAATATTTGACATTAGTCCTTGACTTTCTTAACGTAGTCTTAGTGCTAAGTTTCAATATATTGTCCTGTATCAATTTTAATTGTAGAATCATGGAATGTTTTGGTTTGGAAGGGACCTCAAAGCCCATCCAGTTCCACCCCCTGCCATGGGCAGGGACACCTCCCACTGGATCAGGGGGCTCAAAGCCCCATCCAACCTGGCCTTGAGCACCTCCAGGGGTGGGGCAGCCACCACTGCTCTGGGCAACCTGGGCCAGGACCTCCCCACCCTCATTGTGAAGAATTTCTTCCTAGTGTCTAATCTAAATCTTACCCCTTCCAATTTAAAACCATCCCCCTTTGTCCTGTCAGTACAAGCACTTGTGAAAAACCCCTCCCCAGCTTTCCTGGAGCCCCTTTCAGTCCTGGGAGGCTGCTCTAAGATCTCCTCGAGGCCTTCTCTTCTCCAGGCTGAACAACCCCAACTCTCTCTGTCTGTCCTCATACGGGAGGTGCCCCAGCCCTCTCATCCTCTTCGTGGCCTCCTCTGGGCCCGTTCTGACAGTATCATTCTTTTTTATGTTGGGGATTCCAGAACTAGACAAAGGAGACCAGGTGGGGTCTCACGAGAGAGGAGTAGAGGGGGAATCACCTCTCTTGCCTTTCTGGCTGCGCTTCTTTTGATGCAACCCAGGATGCCCCTTCAGTAGAAAATATTAAGAACTGCTTTTGTGATGTTATTTAAATGCAAGATTTTGTTTGCCATTCTTAGTGAAATGAAGATACTAATACTTACAGTATCTGATACCACATCTGTAAAATGCTAGAACCTTTGAAAAATATTGTGTATTTTAAATGTAAGCCATTGTGTGGTAAGAACTAAAATGGACTTGTACATGAAGATTACTTGTGTGGTAAATGACTCGAACCACTATTCTGTTTTCTGGAGCTAAAATAGGATGATTTGCAATTGAAGAGCATAGTCTTGCAGTGACACAGCAGAAGTCTTTGTGATGGTGTTTGAATCACTGCTGTGAATGAGCTGGCTTAGTGAAGAATTTCTCACTAATTCTTCAGTAATTAAGCAGTGCAAATGCTGCAGTGTAACTCAAACTTCATCAGGTTATATTTCTTTTTTAATAACTCTGCATACTTGGTAACAAAACTTAGTGCAATATGGTAGGATGAACAAGACAAACCCTAATGTTGCCATGCAAAGACCCCAGCGGATTACGGGGGAGAGGGTGGGAACAGCAGTGTTAGTCAATGGTATTGTTCTAAAACAATACTATGAAAACGCAGATTGTTTTTCTTTTTGTCCCTGTTCCTCTGAAAGAAAGGCAAATTACAGCAAATACCCAAATTCATTATGAGGATGGGGCAGAAGATCATGGTAGTTTGAGCAGCTGCTTCTTTCAAGTGCAATCACAAGTCCCAGCTGTAACTCACTGTCAGTTATGCAAGATCTGAAAGTGCAGGAATCCTTCTTTTTAATTAATCTTGTATTTGGTTGTTTACAGTGGTGTCACAAGTCACGTCCAGGCTGAGCTTCTGCATTGTTTGATCCTGTTTGACTGCAGTATAGGTCAATTAGTAAAATGCTGTGACTGGCAAATGGTGACACTTTTGGACTAATCCTGAGCTAGACTGTCTCCACCACTGTAGAAGGCTTTAAGGTTGTGAATTGGACCATCTTCTGTCTTGTCGGAGTGTCTTGATAAATGTAAATTGAGGAGAAGCTTTTGTACTTTGAGAGTTTTTGAAACTATTTGGAGGAGTGAGAATAAACCTTAGAAATTAAGGTCTAGGACTCGGATATAAATACCTTTTCACTTCTGGTTTACAGTTGTCAGACAGTTCTCAGCAGTAAGACCCTCATTGTCTGTCTAAGAGAATGTTGTTAGTTTTCATGTGAACATAGGATAGTGTGTAGAGCAGAGTATCCAAGCTCTTGAGCTCAATGATTGAGTCATATGCAGAGCTTAGACTTCTGGTAGAACATCAGCATTATTTTCCTCTGACCAGGATTGCAGAGAGATGATGTTTGTGGAAAGACTCGAGACCTCCTAGTGGGAGATATTGCTGAAGTGAGAAAAAGCTGGAACTAATCTCTAATTCAGCTGGCTAAAGGAAGGGGTTTGGAATAGCTAAGGTTTATATAGTTGGTTTTTGTGTTTTTCTTTTTTTTCTGTTGCTGTTCTCATTGAATGCCTGAAAGCTGGTTGCAGAACCACACCTGCCTCTCTTCCAGCTCTACGTGAGCAAGAGCATACTCTGCATCTTCTGTCCCATTTGGAGCAGAGCCACAACGATTCTGGCTTTCTGTTAAACAGGGAAATTTTCTCTTCGTCTTTTTTGAGACTGAAATATAGCAGGATTTTGATCTCTATATCTTAATTTGAACCAACAATTGCCTTCAGCAAGGTCACATAGAATTAAAAAATAAAAACGTGAAAACTCAGATCAAACAGGCTTAGTGAACTAAGCTGTTTCAGTATTTGTGGAATTTAGAATTTGGGAAACTAGTATTCTTGAGAGGCAAAAAAGTCTGGGCGTGCTCACATTTATCTTGTTTGTGCTGATAAGAAAGCAACTTTGATCAGCCCAATGCACGAGTTTTTCTTTTAGCTGGAGCTATTTCAGTACAGACAGCAATGGCAAGTCTTTCCATCTCTCCTTGCCATATTTACAGTCCCTTTTGTCATCTAAGCAGGAGAAAAGTGTACTCTTCGGAAACTTTGTGGAAGGAGCTACTCGAGTATTTACATTTGTTCTTTTATTTGTTCTTGTGGAATGATTCTCAAAGTTGGAAAAGTGTATGTCTGGAGTGTCTGATTTGCGATACATCTCAGCGGTCCTGATAGCACTGAAAGAAAGAAAACTGTGGTTTAAGAATCTGGAAGTCTGAAACGTCTTTGAAGAAAAAAAAAACCCAGATAATAAAATCCTTGCGCTTTTTTTTGTGGCCTTGGTTTAAAAAGTGACTGTTCATATATTGAGAACTCATGTGTGAGCCTCCCACGCGCCTGTGGCAAAACATCCTGTAAGGCGGTGGGTGGAGTGCTAGGACTGATTTGCAGTTTTCCATACAATTTCCTAGAAAATAAACCCACTCTCTTACTGCAAAGTTTTTTTGGGTTGTTTGTCAACCAGATTTTCATGGCTGTGGGTAAAGCTGAAATTAGCAGATTTTCTATAGTGAATAAGAGTATAGTTTAAGTCCCCTGGATATGAACACTGACCCCGTTCTGTAGCTCAGTATGAACACTGACCCCGCTCTGCAGCTCTGTTCCTTCTGAAACCAATGCAAGCTGGACATTTGCTTTTGAAAAATCCACAGTGCTGGTACTTTCTTTTTAAATTTATTTCAAAACAAGAATGAGTTCCATTTTTGTATCTTCAGTGTGAAGAATGGTATAAACTGTTTGCATTATAATCCCTAACCCTAACAAGCTTCAGTGTTTGCCGATAAGTACTTTTAAAACCTTGTTAATATTATTATGCCTTTTTAAGAGTATAAGTTTGGTTTTGTAGAAGTAAACTTCATCTTAAATTACACAAAAAGGACTTTATGATTGAAAATATCTGGTGTCAGTATACACTTCACAAGCTCATGACTTGTGTTTCAGTGAATCGGCTAAAAAAGACAATCTAAAAATGACTGCGTTCGGGGCTGTAGTTGTTTTGAGTGCCCCCAAAACTGAACTTAAATCCAGCAGTTATTCCTTCAAAAATATTTTCAGTACTAGAATCTTCAAGTCCAGTAGTACTGACAAAAGTACTTCGGTGCTTTACTAAACATAGTCCAACTTCAGATTTAGATTTTATTTTTACTTAGAATGGTAAAAAAACCGCTAAGACTTGCAGTGTGTATAGGGTGGCCTTCTGCTAAAGATAATTCAGTTTTAGCTAGTGGGTTCTTCTGAGATGTCAGGTCTCTTTTTGCCTGTTTATTAAGATTTAAATGTTCAGTTAATGTAACTCGATTAAAAAAATCATAAACCTGATAATGTCCAATCTTTGTGGCATTAGAGTAGCACTGGAGTTCATATAATGCAAGCGATTAATGTGGTCTTAAGTGGATATCCAGTAACTTTTAGACCACTCTTTTAGATATAAAATTTACTTCATAAAACCAGGGAATACTTTAAAACTTTCCACAGAAAAGCATTCTCACTGTCAGACAAAGCTCTACAAAATCTCAGCCCCCTCCTGCATTTACAAATGAAGCTGGAATTCTGTCTGCTTCTCCAAGTATGAAATGGAGTCCGGAGAGCTTTTGAAGTTTGTTCCTGTCTGTTTTACCGTGATTCTGGATATTCTTAACAGATGCTATGAACAGAAACACAGAAGAACATGGTTCTCTCTGGCTCAAAATGGACTTATTTTCCCAGTTCTTAACAGATTTCTTCATGCAACTGAAATATCATAGTGAGTAGGTGCTGGTGGGAGCAGTTAATTTAATTAAACTAAGGTATAAAATGCTTCTATCCGCTGTGGAAAGTTGGGTAAAGGACGACGAAGCAATTATCACAGAATGCTGAGTACAAATTAATGGGAATATAGGTCAGGCATTTCTAAAACTAAGCAACCAGATTGCAGCCATGTAAGTTTGTTCCCTTCATTTTGAGTGTTTTGAGCCAAAGTTACACAGAGATGAGATGAGAGCAAAGGAGCCGCGGAAGAGACGCTGAGATATGGCATGAATGGAGTGCAGGAGTCTTTCGTAGGAAGGAGACACATGGGCTGCGTGCAGGGTCTGGAAGCATTTTTGCTGTGCTTTGTATGTGGAAGAGCTCAGTATTAGGTTATTTTAAAATCTAACTTTACTCCTATATCTTGAGTAACTTTATCTTAATTCTCTTTCAGTATCATCATCTGAGAAATGGCTATTTTTGCTGTTTGTGCTTTGCAATATGTTTCTCAAAAAATACTCCATAAATTCTTCTAAATTTTATATTTATAGGGCTTTCTTCACTTGCTAAAATTTCACTTGAAATTTGATGGATATTCATCTTCATATTTTTGAGTTAAAATGCTGGCTTTCAACATTTTATTAGTAGTATGCTATTTGAATTTCAGACTTTTGGACAAACAAAATGATAAATTTATGGAGGGAGACAATTTAAAAACAAATGGAAACCAATACTATAAGCATCTAATATAAGGCAGTTTTAAAGATTTTTGATTTTAATGGGATGCCTTATCCAAGCAGGGTTTTGGGGCAGGGGTGGGAGGATCCTCTTTTCTCAATGTGCCTCTTTTGTCCCTCTGGAGAAGATGAAATGTTTACAAAGGCTCAACAAATAAGGTTTTAAGGACAGTAAGATCTCTTCCCCACAAAATCTACATCTCATACTTATTCAGTATCACTTCACCATTTTGGAATTGACAAGTAGGCTTTGGGAGATATGGATGGGGTTGGTGTAATCCTGCTTTGTAGGTGAAGGGTTTGTGACACGAGCGTGGATTTTCCCTTTGCTGAGTAAGGAGGTGACAGCATTAGAACCCGCTTGAGAGGGATCTGGTACATATGCAGTGAAAATCTGCTGTGGAGAGCATGGTAGCAGCTGGGCACTGTTTAGGAAGGAACTCTTTATTTCTTCTGAGTGCCTTTGGATAATGTTTTCGCCACTGTTGGGCTGTCAGGAGCAGCTCACAGATCTCCCCACATCTTTGTCTCAGGCTGCAGCAGTGAACGCACCGATTGCAAACCGTTTGTTATGGGCTTGTTCCCCACTGATGGAGGACTGGAAACTTCTTTGGTTACCAGTTATACTTAAGAAAGGGAGCTGCAAATACTGGATAAGTGTTTAAAGATCTCAGCAGCAAAATAGAAAACACATTTTTTAATCCTGTTCAGAGTTTGCAAAGAGAGAGCCTGGAATTCACAGGAGCAGCCTACCAGGAGTGACCAGATCCTGGGATGGCTGCTGTGATGGAGTCACAGGCCAGCTAAGATTCACTGAGGCATTTACTTTGCTGCTGAGGTTTCTTTATAGACTTTTTGAATAGAGGCTTACTGGTGGGCTACACAGTCTTTGTTTTTTTTTTTTCTTCATCAGTGTGCTGGATATATCTCAGGCATTTGTTAGTGGACTTTGGATCTTTAAAGATGGACTGAATATTAGAGAGTAGAAAATACACTCTTAAAGCTATTACTGAAGTTTCAGCAGGGTTATTTAAACAAGATATTTAATATAGGAAGTCCTGTGTTATAATAATGAACCCAGGATGATAGAAATTTATCTCTCCATTACATAGGAAAGTTTAGGGCAGGAAGATACTGAATCACCAAAGGTACTATAGTTGACAGAGCTTGCGTATCAAGTTTGTGTCTCTTGTCTCTCTTACTGAGTTGTGTTGTTGACAGTACTAGCTAAAAGCTGACTCTTGGTATTTCATTGTGATGAAATACAGCTTCGCTTTCATATTAAGTGTGTTTTGTTGTCCCTGCCCGAAATGCTTTATGAAACAAACTTTACGATTACATTTTGTCTGGCAACACAATTGTTTTCAAGCAGGAAAATTAAACATTGCAGAGCTGTTCCACTGTGCTCCTCCTAGACTGAACACAGTTGCAGCAGTGATGGCTGTGTAAGAACATGCTCCTCGGTACCCTTCGTTATCAGTGGCTCTGTTTTTAAAAGGTTGGGTAGCTCACAGGGTTTCCCTACTGTGGGGAAGATGATGGGAGAAGATGTGATGCTGGGCTCGGTTGCTTGCTGGATTGCAGGTGGTTTTACACAAGGGGATGGAGTCTCACTGTGTTCCCGATTGTCGCTGTCTGGGTCTGTATTAATTCAGCAGCTCCCAGTAGGAAAGTCTTTCCAAATAAATTTGGGTTACCTTGTACTGAAATAGTTTGCCAACAGTTCACTTACCTAATACGTAATTAAAATCTACCTGAAATAATAATTTGTCTGATATTTGATTTTGGAAATGTACAAACCGTATCAGTAAATGACCTTAAGTAGGGAAGTGCTGTTATGAAATTTGAAGGCTTCAGAGAAGCACTTACACGTTACAAATGTGTTTAAAGTGGGATTTGTAGCTTTTCGTGTGTTGCTGATGCCTTTGGAACCAGCTATAGCGTTAGTTTTTTTGCTAAGGATTTTGCACATTAGTTGCAGTGGTGAGAATGTGAGCATAAGTACTTGTTGTAACTTAAAAATGAGTGCTTTTTAATTCCATATTTGCAGAAAATTTAAGCAGAGCTGCACAAAGTCCAGCATAGGCTGTAAAGTGTTTTGCGTATTATTGTATATTACTGCATTGGTATTGTGGACATTTTTCCTTTTAAATTCACTGTTGTATTGATTTTAAAGGTCCATTTTGAAAACAGAAATAAAAATGATAGTAAACATTGTCTTATTCTACCAAGAAAAATGGCTTGGGTTTGGAATTTTTTCATCACTCTGTGCTGCAGCAGAAGATCACGGAGTGTGTTGTGCTCTGTGCTTTGTTCTGAAGTTACTCGAGAGGTGATGGTTTTGGTTTGAGTGTGTAGGTTGGTGTGTCTGTATCCTTACCAGGATAATCTGTTGTTCTGCTTTTCTTGTTTGTTCTTATTTTTGGTACTGAAAATAGGAACGTCCAGATTTTTGCAGGCTGTTTTATGGTCTGTACATATAAGGGAAAGATGTTATCCGTACCAGCGCTTCGAAGCTTGGCATTTAGAGAAATTCAAACCTACTGAATCCTCTTTCTTTGTTCCTCCCTCCCAGAAGTCCTGTTGCTGTAGCTCACTGGGGCTCCTAATGGTGGCCATTAGTTTGAAGTTGCCACAGAAAAATGTCTTTTTATAGGTTTTTGCTGGGCCTAGTTGAAGAGTTGGTTGTTTGTGCTGAAAAAAACCCCAAACCTACAAGTATTTATGCACTCAAAACTTGCCATTATTTTCCAGTGTGCTTGGGTCTTGTAGAGTGAAAATAAGGGAGTCGTCTTGGTGTTATTTTCCCTACCCTTGTGATGCTTACTATTTCTTTAATAATTCAGGAATTGGAAAGGAAGATGACGAGTAAAATATCAAACCTGATTATGCAGGCACAAGGCATATTTTGTGTTGATTGTTTCTGGTATACTCATAAGCCTAAACCGTGGCCAGTGTGATTTAACAGCTTTGTATTTCTCATACGCAGACTTTTAAAAACAAACAAACAAAAAAGGAATGAAGTATTTAAAATAGATTTTTTTTCACTTGGCCAATTTCGAAACAGTTTTCTTCCTAGAGGAGTTAATGAGGCAGAAACTTGGAACCAAATTAAAGTTAGAAGCTGAATTGGATTTCAGGAAAATAGCTGGAGTGTTGAGTTTTATTTATTCACAAGGAGAACAAAGGAAATGTTTGTCTCATGGCTCTGTCTGGGCTGATGCTCATACAGAAACGAAGTGTCTTGCACTGGAGCATTGCGCTCCCTCCCAAAGTGTGTGCCGACAGCTCAAGGGCGCGGACTTATGGATTTGGGTTTCTGAACCTCCTCAGTTCAGATCCGTGTGACTGTTTCCTGAACATATGGTGATCCCTGAATGTGACAAGCAGATGCCTCTGGTTGAGCAAACAGCCCTTATGAAAGACTCCTTTCTCATGAAATGGCAGCTCCATCCCACAGGCAGTGGTGCTTGTGGCTGGCTGTTTGTAAGTCTTCCCGGCAGAGAGCATCGCTGGGAGGCCGTGTCGGTGGCAGCGGATGGAAGCCAAGGCATGGGGCTGTGCTAGGACATGAGCAATCCATAAGAACAGCTAGTACAGATTTAGTGATGCCTTTCTCTTTGCAGGGGCTGTTAGGGTTGCATGTGTGGGATGAGGCTGTGCTGTGCAGCCGCTCCCCCGCCTTCCTCCCCTCAGATCCCGGCTGTGTCCAACTCTGAAGCGTTATCACTTAAAAATGAAATCAATATTTATAACTTGGCATATTCTAATCAAAGAGAGAGAATTATGGGGTGAGATAACGTGTGTAAAACACTTAGTATCTTGGACATGAACTGCTTTTTCTGTGAATCACATGCTGTGATGGTGGAAATAAAGCTCCAGGGCAAATGTTCAGAATACCTTTAGGCTATCTTTATTTTAATTCAAGAAGCCTTGCTGAAAAGAGCACTCGAATTTGTCACAGAAGGAGAGAAGTATCAGTCTGTGTAATTGAAGTGACTCTTCGTTAGGATCTGCCAGTTCCCTGTACGGCCGTGTCATTAAAAACTTACGCTTTAAAGGCTTAGGGTATTTTTGCTGTTCAGTGCTGTGATGTTTTGTGCAGATGAACTTAAAACGTAAAGAACTGGTAAGATATTTACTGCAAAAGGACTCTCGTGTTAAATCATGTTTGCAGTCATATTCTGTGATTTGTTCAGCTTCCCATTTTCTCAATTGTCTGCACTGATAAATATAACTCAGTCTGTTTCAGTAGAGAAATCCTTGTTTATGTATTTTTCCAGTTATCTGTGTTGAGAAAGCTTTAGTAGCTTCCACTTTTCCTTTCGACCAATGACTATGTAGTAATTCTCTTCAGAAGTGTTAAAGATTCAGTGTGTTACCTATTTCTTTATTTCTATGTTAGTGTTGTTTGTGTCAGTTGAATTAAATCTCTTCTGTATTTTTCAGATTCAAGCCATTTTTCCCATTTCAAGTTGTGCCACCTGATGAATATGAAGACAGAGACCTCTATATACAGGATTCACTATTGACAGAAGGTCGACTAAAAGTCACATTAATTGAATGTACGAGGTATGTCTCATGGTCTTTTGCTCACTCCTGACTAAGCAAGTACACGTCCTTCTTTAAATTTGTAGTAATTATAGCTGTAGGCCTGTTCTGATTCAAAAAGCAACAACTTTGGTGTTGTGAGTAAGCTCTGATCAAGAAATATCTATATTTTAGGGCAAAAAATGAACGAACCAAAGCTACAGGAAGTTTCTCAGGCACTTTTGCATTGTCTGTGGGCACATGCATTTGCCTTTCGTTTGAGTTTTGCCTGGTTACAGCTAATCTGTGCCTCCTGGGTTTTGGAGGGTTTTGTTTTGTGCTTTTGGCACACCAAATTACAATCCTTCCAGGACAATATTAAATGTTGTAATTATACTATTGTGTTGTAAGCAAAAAGAAGTAATTGTTTTACTCAGTCTTACTTAGATTAATCCAACTAACTTTTATAAGGCATTATTTGTTGTCTTTGTCTTGAACGAAACAGTTGAAAGATATAAATTTTACTTCCTTCGTTCATGGGAGAGAAAATCATTCTTTTTAAAGCTGCAGAAAAGGTGTGTGAGCTCTTGGGATTTTTTTTTTGTCAGAACTCTTGGTTCTTGGTTTATGTCAGATCTTGCCCTAGTAGTGCCTGGGCTTTGATCCAGTCGTGTTGTTCCGCTCTGTATGAACAAAACTCTGCTTTGCAGCAAGATTTCTTTTTGTTAACCTGTTCTTTTCTTTGATTGTATTGCTGTATGAGCTCCTTTTCACACCTCTTTTTTGTAGCCCAGTGCAACTGTTTGACCTGTGTTTGTACTGAAGTGGTTTGACAGTGCCAGGGATTCCCAGAAAATATCCTTTTGCTTCTAAGGAGTGTGTGGGCTACAGCAGGGATTATTTATTTTAATAAAACTGTTGCCTACCTGTCTCCCTAGCTTTGTGATAAATTTTCTGTGAATGATCCAAGAGCACTCAATGACTCTGTAGTTCCTGGCTGTGAGGAACATTTCCTCCTTACCCGTACTGAGGCCAGGGAACTCACAATCTCTCTTTCTAGGCAGTCTCCAATTGTGGTTTGAGTAGTGTGTTTATTTTTCTTATCAGAGGGCCCAAAATAACCACTTGAAGATTTTTTTTAGGTTTGGAAAGCATTTTTTTAAACATTTCTGAGTCTGAAACACTGTGTGACATCGCCAGGATATCACTGCTGTTGTGTTTCTTTCCACTGCCTTTTAGAAGCCAGATTGCTGGGTCTGACATCACCATCTGACCTCTCTGTATCTTCAGCTGTCACAGATGCTTATCAGATGGCTGAGAGAGGATGCAGTTGCTGCCTTGCCAGGCCTTTTAAGCTTCAGGTCTGACTTAATCTGGCTGTTCTATGCAGCTAGGAATTTCTCAGTGCACGCTTGAAAATCATATCTTAACAGACATCTCTTAGTCTAGATGTCTGCCTCTGGGTCCTGTAGTAATTCCTCAGCTCTTCCAGATGTCCCATTTCTTTTTTGAATTAAACTCCCCCTGTGGGTAAAGATTCTGGCTACTTTGCACCTAAAGATATTGATGAGGTAGAAGCTGAAAGACACAGGTTTTTGGTAGTATAAGAAGAAATATACAAAAAGTAACAATGACAGAATTCCCCTTTTTTCATCATGGCTGTAGGTGAGCTGGTGTGAAGGTGACCCAGGAGTGTTCTCAGTGGTTTCTCCGTACAGTGGCTGTTCTTCAACTGCTGTACAGAATTTGGAGCAGGGTTTTGACTGCTGACATACTCTAGTCTTGTAACAGAGTAGTTCTTCTACATATGTTCTAAAACCAGTGGTGAAACGGTAGCGATAAAACATTTAACAACTTTTTCTTATGCTATAAATGTCTGGTTTAATTTCATTATATTCCTCACACAACCAATACCTGCACATTTTGCACTTGTTTATTTTCTAAACACAGGCTTGACCATGTTAATTCCTTTAATACCATTGAAAGAAAATCTCAATTTTCTCATTTTAAAAATTAATGAAAGGATGGGAACTTTGGTGTAAAGAATAAGAAATATATTTTGCAAATTTTTGTCTGCCCTCTTGAAGATGTGAGTTTTCTTGCACAAGTGCAATGCTCTCACAGAACTCAATTGTTGCAAAAATGCAGATGTCTGTCATTACCTTAAAAATTTAAGGAACAAGGAAGAACAAAGCAACTTGCTGTTGAATCTTGTAGTGTTCATTTTTTTAAAAAAAAATACTGTGAAGAAAGGCTTAAATCCTATAAACTCTGATTATATCAGGTGAGAATGCTCTTCCAAAACAATGCCTTTAAGTGGGCTTTCTAAATGAGGTTTGTTACAATAGATAACCTTTGTGGACAAGGACATTTCTTAAGGAAGTTACTTAGTAAAATATCATAAAGGGTAGCTGAGACTGACCTGTCAAATCTGTAGTTTTATGGGTTGTTCTCATTTTGCCTAAGAGGACTTCAGTGTGTGGCAGTGGCACATTTGAGTGTGTGAATATTGAATCTACTTTTGCCATTCTTGACATTAGGGAAATATTCTGCTAATTTCAGCTTCTAAAATACTTGCAAACAGAGAGACCATAGCTGAAATTTAAAAATTAGAAAGGGGTTGTAAAGGAAATAACTAGCTTGCTTGTATGTACCTGGTAATACACAGGATGTTGCTGAGGGCTGGTGTATACTTTTGCCTGCACATACCAGATTCTTGTTGGATTTGGACACCAGTAGTTTAGCATCATCCTGCAAAAGGCAGGAAACTCGAAGGCCTTGTAATTCATCCTACTTTCCGGAAGGCTATAAAGAGTTGCTGAAGTTCTTGGCTTGGCTCAAGCACTGAGGTGACCACAACCACCACAATTCTGTTGCTCTGTATCAGACAGTGCGTGCTGTGTGCTGGCATCAGCAGACCTCTGAGACTGGAAAGCAGGACAACTACAAGAACCTATTCTTATATCCACGGCTGCTCTGTTGAATCACTCTACCTCGTGCTCCTTTCCTGCAGGGAGCCATCCTATTTAGAAATAGGGAAAGAATTGAAATTCACTTTCTGGATAGACATTTTAATTACTCAGGTGGTAATTTAATCACACTTCCTTATTGGTTTAATTGTAGGTGAGTGTCTTTCAGGGTATCTTTAATGCACCCATTTGTACTGATTTACAAAGTTTATATCTGTACCCTATAGAGAACATCCTAATGTTCAGTTGTTTCGGGTGTGTTACGACACAATCTTAACATCAGTCTTTATCTGCAGCTGTGTCACACAAACATTACCTCTGTTTGCATGTGTGTGTGGGGGTATTATTCAAACAAACATTTCTTTACTGTGGTAGTAAATAAAATTTCCCCTTTGTCTTTCTGAAATTGGAAATGGGCTTCCAAACTCCAACAGGGAGTGTCCACAGGCCAGGGCTGCTTTTTAAAGTTCAAATGTGTAGCTTCATTGTCTCGTGGTACGTTTCTTCAAGCTGGCTGTTGGTAACCTAATTTAAGGTGAAGTGTCATTAGGGCTGTTTTCCATGTGACTTTCACATGACAATTCTGGTTGAAAATTATGTTTTCTTCCTGTTGTGAGCTATCTCCTGTCCTTCCCTGCAGTGTGTCTCTGGCCCTCACTAACTCTATTGAGTAACTGCATCTTTGCTCTATCAGCTTGATCGTCTGCTTTTCCCTGTTCCCATTCTGCCCCGGGGGAGAATTTCTACCACCCTGTCCACTTTGAGGATAACTGCTCACACCTTCCTTCCCTGAATGTATTCTGTGAGGTTAGGTGGCCAGAAGATGAAATCTATGCAACCAGTGGAAAAGTGTTAATGAACTGTCTGGTATCAGGAAAAACCGTGCTGCTCAAAAGCAACTACTGAAAGCAGAAAAGGCACATAAGATTGCTGGGGTTGGCTTGGAAATAAGCAAATATGGCATGAGTTCAAGTAATCTTCAACAAGCTTAGTCTCAGCCAAAGTACCCAGTCAGTTGGTTCTGAGGCTGGATTTCTGCTCACAGTAATCAAATTGATGGGGTCTAGACAAATGAGTGCTGAAGGTCCAGCTGGAAGTGAGCGGTGGCTGTTGTTTGTGGTGTTTCACCAGAGCCTTCCAATTTTCCAGCTGAAGGTGGGTTTGCAGGACATTGCTGCTAACTCCAAACCCAAAACAACTGTCTCTTTGTAAAGCAGATGTGCTGGGTACCAACCCAAATGCAGTCTTCCTTTCTTCTCCCCCAGGCATTCATGTACTCAGCTGAAAACCAGTTAAATGAATTCTTCATAGAGAGACGTAGAAAAGAATTATTTCTTTACCCCTCCTTTCTGCAGTGCAAGCTGGAGAGCTGTTGGAGCCAGAGAGGTATTTTCTCTTGGGACTCCTTAATTTTACCCATTCTCATTGTTGGTAAAAGCTTTCTACAGCTTTACTGAATCTTCAGTCTCAGTTTACTACAAATCAGCACATCTGGAAGACTTGGTGCTTTTTGATAGTAAATATTTAACCTAGAAACATTATTTAACAATGCCAAGATAAACAGAAAATGGGCATGTTTTTCTGACAGCTTTTGTCTATGTCATCTGAAGAGTTGTGTAACATGTCCCAATCACAAATAAGATACCTTGGATGAAAGCTTAGAAAATGTCCTTGTCAAATGTATATAGAAAGTTTGAGCGGGAATTAAAGTCTTTGAAATCAGAATAAGATCTGTTTGCAAATTATTTATCTGCTTCCAGCTGCTGTGAGATAAGCCATGTACAGCTGCATTGCCCTTCTGTAGCTTAAAGGTTATTGGGTTTTTGTCTTCTATAGTACCTGAAGAGCTTTATAGCTTTCTGGAATTGGGTATCATGCATGAAGAACCACTCTCCCATGTTTTATTAGTGTTTAAAAGTTGACAGATATGAGAGGACCCCAGTCTAGTGAAAGAGAAACATAGTGAAATAGAAACTGAGACTTTAATCTGCAGTAATGTTCTCTTGAACCGAGAAGAGTAGTGTATTGTGAAGACTAGAGTGGAAGACTCTTATGGCTGCTTTTTAAAATAAAAGAAGTTATTCTATGGAAAATTACTGGTCTGCTGATTGAATATTTTATTTTTAAAAAGAAGAAAAGAAAAAGGGAAAAACAATAGAAAAAAAGAAAAACCCCAAACAAAAAAAGCTTATCAAAATTTTAAGTTCTATTTAGTATTTGTGGAGTTCTCCCACTAGAGGGTGGCAGTGTCTTTCCTTTGGAGTAAGGCTGTGCCTGTGGAATCTCTTCTGTGTGGACTTCTCTGTGTGTACACGTTAATAATAATAGAGTATATAAAGAGTAATGGTGAGTTTAATGAGATATCTGGGATACACATAATAGTTCTACAGTTCTTACTATAGGTAATTCTTTTCTATTTCAGGTTACTTATCTTTGGATCCTATGAAAGAGAAACAAATGTTCATTGCACAATGGAGCTGAGCAGCAATGTGTGGGAAGAAAAATCAAGGAGTTCAATTAAAACGGTAAAAAAGGGTATAATTTTTGCACATTGCAGTACATCTTATGCTCTCAGTACATTGTCTAGAAAGAATGTGTCTTTGGGCAAAACCAAATGGATGGCATAGTAGAAAAACACCCCAAAACATAACAGACCAGTTATTTACATTCTAATCCAAAGCATTTTGCTGTCGAATTATGTATGGACAACATGAGGTTCATTTTTTCAACCTGGTTTGAATGTATTGCCAGCTGTCCATCTGCATTAAAATAAAGAGTGTATAATATGCTTTTTTTAGTGCTGTTATGGTTGGGTGGGGCAATGTTTAGGAAATGGTAGGATTCACCTGCCTGTCACTGGCCTGTAGCATATCCCTTTCTGAAGTGAGTGAAGACACACATGGTCAGAGGACGCAGATGTGACCACTTTCTCCTTTTTCCTCTGCATTTTGTGACAATGTAGGCAATTTCCATAGGTCTCTAACTATGAATCCAGCTCTGCTAAAGACAAATAGTTCTACAAGGATCTGCAAATACAGGAAGCAGTAATAGTGGTGGTATTATAAGTTTATCTTTTACTATTTATTGTATTTAATAGCATGAGTTTGGCAGCATACAGCATACAAATTGCATTTCTTTGTGTATGTGAGGATGGGAATTTTCTTTTTTGTTCCTCAAACAAGAGGTGCAATGTATGAAAGAGCCTTTCAGTTTTGCATTGGAGTTATATTGTGGTAGTCATCAAATTGAATTTGGCTTATGCTGAGCAATAAATACTGTGCATATTGGAAAAAACTTTAAAAAGCCATTATGTTAACAATTGGTTGCATATCACTGGAACAAAAAAATCAATGTCCTGCATTTTTACCCTCTGCTGCTGAAGCCCTGCACCTTTGTTATAGCTGACTGGAGTTGTGCTTGGAGATCAGCATCATTTTTCTGCTGGAGCAGCAAGAATGCAGAATGTCAGCATCTCATTCAGTTTCTGCAGTTAAATTCCACTCAGCATTGTTTTTAAAACTCATGACAAATGCTGTAATAGTTGTTTTCAGCTTACTGTATATTATGTTTTACCAAGAGAGGTGTATGGCTGAGCACAGACACAAAGCCCCTTTTTGGCTCAGCTGCTGTATTCTTAGCCAAGTGACAAACGTGAAGGGAGGGTAGAGGTTCACCTGTGCTCTTAGGAACCTTTAATGCTGGGTGACAGTGAGCCCTGAGTGCAGCAGGGAAAGGACAAGCAGGGAGCTGGCAGCTGCACCACAGACTGAGACACTTCAGGAATGTTCCTGGACATCCCAGAAACCGATGGCAGCTCAGGACTCCGTTCTCCTGAGTTACCTCAGTCTTGGTTATCTCTGCCTGCTCCTAGGGCAGCCAGTGGTGTTTGTGCTTGAGTTGGCTGTGTCAGCTCCCCGAGCTGGCTTGCTGCATCGTAGCTCCAGTGCTGGGTGGAAAGGAGAAAGAAGGATGAGATGACACAGAGGAGATGGCATAAAGTGTTCTAGTGGTCTTGAGAGGAACTACTGAGTTTACTGAACTCTGGAGGTTGCTAACCTTCATTAAACACTAGGTAGGAGGTGATTTGAGTAATTAATTTTCAGACTTTTTTTTTATTCTGTTTTAAGCAGCGGTTTTTAATTTTGCTTAACCTTTTTCTAGTTTGTTTTAAACTAAAGGTTTAAGCCTCTTTGCACTATCACTGGAGGATAAGATAGGAGCGACTCAGCCTTGGTAGTCTGGCCAGTTCATAGCCTTAACCCTTTGCTAATAGTTACAAATATTTCAACGTTGCCGGCAAACCACGCATGGATCTGCAGGGTTGATGCTCTAGCAAAGAAGGTGGCAGTGCACTGATTTGATGCTATGCTTCTTGGGACAAATTAATTTGTGCTAATTTGTAGAGAATTCTGAGTAGAATATATTGTTTTCCAGTCTAACAATGGAAGAGGGAAGAAAAAACCCTCTGTGGGCAGTGTGGCACTGGTGTGTGTGTGACAGCAGATGGCAGCAGGACTAAAGTAACGGAGGGCGGAATGACTCCTTTTTAAAACTACAGAGAAGTACTCTGAGAGTGAAGAACTCCTGCTTCAGCATCTAGAACGAAACAGCAGGTTTTTTAAATTTCTTAAGCTTTTGGCAATCTGGGCTGCAATGTACAGAAGCACTTCCCATGCACTGGTGTGACAACCCTTCAGTAAGCATTGTTAGACACTGTGTGCCAGAGAAAGAGACTCCTTGATGTGAGTTGCTGCATCTCTAGCTTTGCCCTCAGAATGAAGAATTCACTTGCTTGGCCACCTTGAACTTTAAGGCACTGATTTTAAGATCCTACTTTTGAAAATGTTGATACAATAGAACATGAAATGGAAAATTAGCAACTTGCAGAACTACTTTTTGCTTCGCAGCTTATATTCAACAGATGTAATGAAAGCATGTAAGTCTCTCTTCCTCAGGAAATCAGATTAAATGTGCAAATTAAAGCTGTAAAATGTTAGGACAGGTCACTGGGTGACAAGATTATTGCCAGAGATCCTCAAGGAGTGTTGCCAGAGATCCTCAAGGAGTGTTGCCAGAGATCCTCAAGGAGCGTTGCTAATGCACGTAACACTGGAAATAAGTTATTTTTCTCAGAAATTGTAACTGTGTGAATACTTAAATAGGAAGTTATAAAGAAAAAAACGTTGGTATTTTCCAAACAAACCGTTCACTTCATTCTTTAATTGTGATTTTTAGCTCTAATGCAGTATTAACCATAAGGCAGGTGATTGCAATGCTTAATATCTTTCTAATATTAAATCCTTCTTTTAATGCCTACATGTGCAATAGTTATTTGAGATGACATTGCTGGAATTGAATAACAACTTCAGAAGCTTTGGAGGAGAAATGACAGACTAAAGTGAAGTGAAAACTAGAAAGATCTTTTTGTGTTTAGAAGCATCTCACACAGGCATGACAACGCATTCAAACAATTCAGACTGTTTGACAATGCTTCTAAGGAAAATTCTCATAACTTTCTGTGTTTCCTGGCATTTTCATTCTTTTCATTATCTTAGTGGTGGTGACAAAAGGTTAGACAGGTTTAATACTTCGTAATGAATTTTGGTGAGACTTTAATCTGATCTCATTATTTATGGAAAATCACAAGGTGTCAAAATCGATTTTGAAGGAAGGTGCGTTATTGGACGTAACCATTATTGAAGTGTCTGTTGTGATACAAAGATATCATAGAGAAGTTATCGTCCCCCTGTACTCGGCACTGCTCAGGCCTCACCTTGAATACTGTGTCCAGTTCTGGGACCCCCAGTTTGGGAAAGATGTCAGGATACTGGAGAGTGTCCAGAGGAGGGCAACGAAGATGGGGAAGGGGCTGGAGCACAAGCCCTATGAGGAGAGATTGAGGGAGCTGGGGCTGTTTAGTCTGAAGAAGAGGAGGCTCAGGGGAGACCTCATTGCTCTCTACAACTCCCTAAAAGGAGGTTGTAGTGGGGCAGGGGTTGGTCTCTTCTCTCAGGTGACCAGGGACAGAACTAGAGGGCAGGGACTCAAGCTTGGTCAGGGAAAGTTTAGACTTAATGTGAGGAAAAGGTTCTTCACTGAAAGGGTGATTGGCCATTGGAATGGGCTGCCCAGGGAGGGGGTGGAGTCACCAACCCTGGAGGTGTTTAAGGGGAGACTGGATGAGGCACTGAGTGCCGTGGTTTAGATGATGGTTGGTGTTGGTGTTGGGTTATAGGTTGGACTTGATGATCTCAGAGGTCCTTTCCAACCTTGTGGTAGTGTGATACTGTGATATCTCAGGCTTCTGTTTATCAAATCAGTCTGAAACACCACTAAGGGTTCAGAGAGGTGATGTGGCAGATGTAAACATTGTTATATATCTTAATTAGAAGTACATGCTGCTGGCATTAGCATTAATCACTGCATTGCTATGTAAAACTGAATTACGTAAGGATAGGATGTGGTAATTACCATTTGCAGCCTTGGATTATTAGGCAGGTGTTCTACAGCAAAATAATTAGGTATGTCTAAATAATTAGATATGTTTGTAGATATCAAATGGAGGCTGTGTCATAGGTTATGTCCATTGAGCTGCCAGTTAGCAATACCAGATTGATTTCTGCAAACAAGAATTGTACAGGTTTTCCCTTGGAGCCCATCTGTTTAGCGTGGGCCCCGTTACACTTGGTGGGAGTCTTGCTGCTGGCCCTGCCTGTGCCAGCACTTCATGGAGGGTGTTGTGAAAGAGTAGCATGATTTTTCAGCAGAAACTGAAGTTGCTCAATGAATAAAAAGAAAACATAGTTTGTTTTCCTTAAAAGTGGCAGAAAAATGGATGTAGAACTGATCTTGAAGTATGAATAAGAGAGAGCTTGAGGTGCTTTGCAGCTGTGAGTACCCTTACATGGACTGTGTGATGCCTTGACTGCTCTGTGGATGCTCAGCTGTCCTGAGTGTGGCAAACACTGGCACGTTCCTCTGGGTCCAGCACTGCAGTGAGGATTGAATCCAGTACAGTTGTATCAAAATGATGATCTTGTTTCTTATGACCTGCTTGGCATATCCTGGTAGTCTTATTGCCTTTCTTTGGGTACTGATTTTTCTGCCATATGAATTAGTTTTCTACACATTGTAGAAACTATTGCAAAGAGATTGGCATCTTCTGATATTCTGATACCCAGAAGTGTTTACAAACTCTAAATGGTTTGTTCTTTTTATTGCAAAACAATGGGGGAGAGGTGCTCAACTGCAAAACAAAATGGATTTGTTCAAAGTTCTCTTTTAAGTATTTCTTTTTCTTAGAAATTCAGGAGCACAAGAGATTATACTTCTTGAAATAATCAAATCATATAATCTACAAAAAAGATGGGGATACAGGTTTATATTCTGGTTTCAAATAATGCATTGGCTGAGGGTAGGAATGGCCTCTGGTGTTCCTAAAAGCAGTAAGTGCTGGAACTGTTTTGTTGTTATTGGGATTCTGTATTTTTTTTTAGGAAACTCCTTCTGTAAATCCTGACTTTAGTGATATAGAAACTGAGTTTCTAATTCTGCAAACTAAAAAATTCCATCTAAACCCCCCCATCTAGTAGCCTATGGGATTTATTTTTGCAGCAGTTGTCTCAGTAGCACACAAATATGCTCTGAAGTTACCTAATAATATAAAGTATTAAAGAAGATAAGCATCCACCATTTCTTTAGAAATTCTGCCTGAGGTTTTCTCCAGTTTGTTCTGAACATTGTGGTGAGCACTGGAGTAGCTGAAAGGGGAGGCCACTGGCACTGCCTTTCAATATTGCACTCTGAGTTTGTGCATGTGGATGTGACTTCACGTTGCACCAGGGCAGGTTGAGATTAGACATCAGGAAAAATTTCTTCAGTGAAAGGATTCTCAGGCCCTGGCAGAGGCTGCCCAGGGAGGTGGTGGAGTCACCATCCCTGGAGGTGTTTAAAAAGCAGGTAGATGAGGTGCTCAGGGATATGACTTGGTATGTTTGGACTTGATCTCGGAGGTCTTTTCCAACCAAATGATTCTATGTACATATATATAGGCCTTGATCTCTGCTTTTTTTTTTTTTGGTGTGATTATCTTGATGGATATGGCCTTTTATAAGGTAAATTTAATGGTAACTGAAATTGCTATAGACAGGCTGGATAGGACCTGTTTATAAAAACAAAGCGATCTTTCTCAGCCTTTCATAAAACTAAATTTCCTTCATTGGGGATTAAGGGAAACTAAAAGGCATTCCAGTAATGTAACATATGAATGTAAAATGAGAAGTAATGTAAATCAAATCAGGCACCTTGTGAAATGAGTTGCCTGAAGATACTAAACTATAATGTCAAAATTTAAAGCAACTGTGAAACGTTAATTTGTAACTACATGGAGTTAAATGCCTCACAGTTGGCATTTCAGTGTGCTTGTTGAACAGCCTGCCATTTCAGCCTTTAATCCTATCAAAAGAAAGAGGGAGGATTAAAGCAGGAGCAGCTTTTTGGAAATGTCACTTTTTATGAAAATTCATGATCTTGTAAAATTTGATAATATTTGTAAATACAATGGGGAATAGTCCTGAGCTTTGTGCCTTACATAATATTCTGTAATCCGCCTTTCAAATAAACTTGAAGGCCATCAGGATTTTTTCGATCTCATCGTCAAGATTGAAGCTTTTTGACTTGGGGCTTCAGAAGGCTTTTCTGTGTTTTTATGAGAGACCTTCTGTGAAAATGCACTGTAGGTCTTTACTCCTTGGACACTGTTGATTATGAACATTAAAAGACCAAACCAACATGAACAGCTCTTTTTTTTGGTGCCTGTATAGTCAGATAGTTGTTCAGAACCAGATGCTGTCACTCTGGTCATAATCATAGAATGGTTTGGGTTGGAACTTAAAGCCCATCCAGTTCCAACCCCCCTTCCATGTGCAGGGACACCTTCCTCTAAACCAGGTTGCTTGAGGCCTCATCCGGCCTGGCCTTGAACACCTCCAGGGATGGGGCGTCCACGGCTTCTCTGGGCAACCTGTGCCACCCACATCTTCCTAATGTCTAATCTAAATAGTCCTCCTCCCAATTTAAAGCCGTTTCCCCTCGTCCTGTCACTCAAGGCTCTTGTAGAAGTCCCTCCCCAGCTTTCCTGGAGCCCCTTTCAAGTACTGGGAGGCTACTCTAAGGTCTCCCCGGAGCCTTCTCCAGGCTGCACAACCCCAACTCTGTCTGTCCTCATAGCAGAGATGCTCCAGCCCTCAGGTCATTTTCTTGGCCTCCTCTGTACCAGTTCCATGTCCTTTTTGTGTTGGGAATTCCAGAACTGGACGCAGGACTTAAGGTGGGGTCTCACGAGAGCAGAGTAAAGGGCAAGAATCCCCTCCCTCAACTCATTCAATCTGTCAGGTACTGCATCCTCGGGCGTGCATCTTTCCCTTAAAAATGCCTGTAAAAGCTAAGATGAGCAGGCTGGTTTAGTGTGTCACTACATGTGGTGCTGATGCCCTTTTCTATTCTTCTTGTCTATTCTACTGCATGACTAAATATTGGATGCTGGAAAGAGTCTTAAGTAGGTTTTACAGCAGCTGTGTTTCTCATTTGCAAAGAAATTGATTTACAGTGATAGCTGATCTTCCTAAATAAATAGAGGGGTGATGCATGAAAGCAAACTTTGTTTGCATAAACAGCATGGCCCGTTGTAGGAGAGATAACAGGGTTTTGTTGAGCAGGGTAAACCAGGTAGTTTCTGGGTAATTCAGTGCATTTCTGGAATGACTTTCTAAACTATTTTGTACATCCCATTGTGAAGCTGTATGGCCAGATGAGCCAGCAGCTCAGGTTGGAGGCTGCTGCACGTGGCTGGCATGGAATGGGAGGACTTTAACATAGATCCACAGCAACCTTTGGAAAAATAAGCTATTTTCATTCCCATTGGTTTGTAGTTTGTATTTCTCTTTGGCCTTCTAGTTTACTTCTTAAATAGGTTTTCTCAGAGCACCTTTATAAAAGTTAACCGTCTTCTTAGAGTTGGTTGGACAGGTGTGCATTTTGCTGCTCTGCTGCTATCTGCAGGGCCTTTGTTTGCTTCCATCCTGAGCTTTGGTTCAGCATGGGCTGCTCTCACTTGTGGCCACGTGGTGGAAGATCACGTAGGTGGTTCATGTTTTTGGACTCAGAATAATGCCGTGTTTTTACGTGTGTAGTGTTTTACCTTCCTAGAGTGCTGTAATTATTTCGCTGGATGTTATCTCCGAATGACTTAGGGTTTTTTTCCTGCCTCTCTTCACTCACAAGCTGAAGCAGAAATTAGATGCTTGTGTCGTAGTGTTAACAAGAGATGCTCATAGGTCTGTCAGGGTGGAGCTCGACATCTGGAGGCAACAGTGAATGAGAATGGTGTTTGGAATATTTATATGTTGTCGTTATCGTCCCTCGTTCCTGTGGGTGTTCCATGTGTGTAGAATGGCATGAGTAAATCTTGCTTTGTAGGCAAAAGTGTGCATTAAGATAATTATTAGTGCAGGAAAAGTGATTCTTCTTGCTTTTTCTTAAGGGTTACCAAGCACTTTTAAAGTATTTTCAGTAATTAAAAACCAATTAAATAAAATTCAGCATTTAAATAAAAACAAGGAAGCATTTT
This sequence comes from Tapera naevia, assembly GCA_033556795.1. Taxonomy (NCBI): domain Eukaryota; kingdom Metazoa; phylum Chordata; class Aves; order Cuculiformes; family Neomorphidae; genus Tapera; species Tapera naevia. Next base: position 32,664 of record JAUMJJ010000156.1, read on the forward strand.
GTAATGCAGGTGTAGTGCATGTTCTCCAAATGCACTGTAATGATGGCAAACAGAGAGGAGAAAGTCATATGGGTGGGCAGAGTAGCAATTGCCCTGGAAGAGCCTCAGGGATCAAAAATGGCATTGCTGATTCCCATCAAAGAATGAAGTTACTAAAACGTCATTCCAGTGTGTTGAAGTTGGATAGAGCAGGCAAAGGACTTGGTGTTCTGCAAAAGGACACCTGCATATCAGCAGTGAATCTGTACTGGGAAGGGAAGTGTTTCCCTTAATGCAGCCTGTTAAAATGCTGCCTCCATTAAAGTTTCAGTAAGATAATCTTTGTACTACGAACGTCATTACAAATATTTTAACTAAAATCACTATCTTTGGATATTTCCTGATGTCATCTGTTTCCATTTTTAGGTGCTTAGTTTGGAAAAAGGATCACGTCTGTGCACCATTAGGTCCATTTGATCTTAATTGAAGCTGTGGATTTTCCCTAGCAGATAGGAGAAAACAAACCCCAAAAGTCCTTAGAAATCCGAGGACGGATATGCAGAAAGCTTGGGTTTTTTTAATTATAAACACAGCCACAAAGTTTTTTACATCTAAACAAATATACATACATATCTACATATATTTATATAAGTTGTCCATATATATAAGTAGATGCAGTTAATACAGAGAGATTGTGTGTGTGTATAAAATGAAAACCAGCACTTATTTTTCTTAAGTTAAATTTAAGGTTAATTTTAAATTTAAGCTGAAAGAGGGGAGATTTAGAGGAGATCTTAGGAAGAAACTCGATGATCTCAGAGTTCTGTTCCAACCAGAAGATTCTATAAACATCTATGAGAAGTGGTGGCTGCCCCACCTGGAGGTGTTCAAAGCCAGATTGGATGGGACTTGGAGCCCCCTGATCCAGTGGGAGGTGTCCCTGCCCGTGGCAGGGGGGTGGAACTGGACGGGCTTTGAGGTCCCTTCTGACACAAACCATTCTATGACTCTATGAAATTTAAGTGGAAGTCTCATGGCTAACAAATTGACAATGCATTTTAAAATGTAGGTACTTGTAAATACAGTAAATGACCCCTGAGAAATTTGCCTTGGCTTATCTGAAGTTCACCAGCACTTAAAGCTATGCTGAGACACAAGAAAGAGTGAAGAAATTCAAAGTTCATGTTTCAGAGCAGTTGCAGAAATCTGTTTCTGGGTTCTGTGGTAGATAAATCTCATGCCTGTGGGAATATTGTAAGAGCAGGCTGTACAGCAGCTTGGAAACTAGGAGTACAATCACTTTACATAACAATGTGAACTACATGTGAAGTGAGCACAGGATTACAGTGTTCATAACTTCATAACACAAACGTGTGGGCCATCTCCTGTAATCCCTCCCCTTTCCACCCAGTGATTTTCACTGGTCTCAAGTCTGTAACAGATGAAAATACACAGACTATACGATTTAAGTGAACTTAAGTCTATAACTTGCTTAAATTATAAGTTGCTTTTGAGTCCTGTGTTGTTTGTGAAATGTGGAGTCAAAGTCTCTTTGAGCTGAAGAGCTTGTTCTTGGAGGAGATGAAAAACGCAGTGTGACAAAGGTGTTGATGGAGGTTGTACAAGCTTTTACTTTTACAAAATCATCATACAATGGTTTGGGTTGGAAGGGACCTTAAAGCCCGTGCAGTTCCAACCCCCTGCCACGGGCAGGGACGCCTCCCACTGGATCAGGGGGCTCAAAGCCTCATCTCAGGAAGGCAAGAGCCTTGCTAGCTCTGCAGTCTTTGCAGCAAGGGAAAATAAGGTGCTCAGGGAAAGGAGTTCAGAATTTCTTTGAAAGCTTTCAGAAGGAAAATATCCTGTGTGCTAGGAAGTGTATTACTTAACCAAGCCAGTTCTTTAAGCAGCTCTCAGAGGTGTAATATCTGTTAATTATTAAAGGAGAAAGCAGACAGGATAGTAAGAGAGAGCAAATAATGGCTGTTAGCTTGGTGCAGGCAGTAGACCAGGTGTCGTGGTGAGTAACTGTGTCAGCTCAGCTGCATAAACAGGGCAGAGATATACAAGAACAGCACTACCAACAGAGTCATAGGAGCAGGAGGGTCATGGAAGTAGGGTGCCTGTAAATATTTGGCTAGTGTGGAATCTTTAAAGTACCTGATTAATGTATGTTATCTGTAGGTTATAGAGTCCCAGGAATCGTGTGGTTGGACTATCAGAAACTTTCAAGAGCTGGCTTCAGCAGAAAGGTTGGCTTGGTTTCAAGCATTTCTTCATATATATCTATATAAAATTCCAAATAAGACTTAAATGATATCAGCACAAGATATCTGTTAGACTGTTAGACTGGAGTCAGAGTAATTTAGAACGGAAGGGCTCTCTGGAGGTTGCCTGGTCCCAGCTCCAGCAGGTCAGGGCTCCACTGGCTCTGGCTGCTCAGAACTCTGCTCCGAGGGGCCTGGCACCCAGGTACTGCCTCTTGTTCACAACATTTTTCTCATCACATTCTTCCTCTCACAACTTAGGGTGTGACAATGCAGAGAGGAAGGGCAGCAGGGCTATGTGAACTCATTTTAACTTGTTAAATAAGAGTAATTCATAACAGGAGTGATTTAGTCTCGAGACCAGTCAGGAATATTTGTGTAGGGATGGATTCAGGTGGGGTAAATTCTTTGTGTTGCAGGCAGGTGGCAGTTTTAGAGTAAAAACTCTAACAGCATTTCTTCGAGGCTATGCCTGAGCTCACAGACCTGCTGGGGAGAGGAAAATGGTACATATGCAATATTTTTGTGTATTGAACTTTCAAAGTCTGGCTACAATGGATGTGGAGCCAAAACATGGAAACTTCTATCAAAGATTTGCAAACAGTATTTGAGCAAAGAATTCTTTTTTCTAAACCAAGTTTTTTGCCAGGTTTGATAAATGTTTCTATTTCTACTAGGTTTTGAAGCTTTAGCTTTTGGAAGAGAATTTGAAATAACATCTATTCTCCAAATATGTTTCTAATAACTAGGAACAAGCTGTTGGCTGCTGTTGTGAGCAAAGACATTCGGATTCTGGCCAGCTGATGTGTAGAAGTGCATTGGGAACATAGGATTGCCTTGGTTATGTAGGAATTGTGGTAACCAGGAACTGTAATTAATTCTTGAACTTTAAAAAAAGGAGGAAGTAATTTTGTAAAAGGACATTAAAGCAATATTCTCTCATGTCTAATAATTGGAATGAAAGTACATGAGATTTGCCAGAAAGTAAAGAATCTAATTCTAGCAAAGATGACACAACTTACTTGTTTTGTTTTATGGATTTGTTTCGACAGCTGTGAGTAGAAACCTAAAAAGGCACTGAAAATGTCCTGGACAGAGTGCACTCTTCTGCACAATCAAAAAATAATTTAGTTGAGCAAAGAAGGGTTTCTTTTTTTATATTACCAATGCCCCAGCCCTCTACATAGCTCTTTAAATGCCCAAATAAAGCTGTGGCTGCAGGTGGAACAGTTTAGGGCAAGATGCTATATAGGTCTTGACTGATTGTATCCTGGAGCCTCCTTTTCAGCAAAGCAGGAATAGAACAGAAGTGCAAGCTGATTCCTACTTCTGTTTATATCAACCAGAAATAAGTATGTGACGGAGAAACTTGGCAATTTTCTTAATTTTTATTCTTAAGTTTTATTGGAGAGTAACTTCACCACCTTCTGAAAGGAGTGTTTCCAGCTTGATTATTTTATATTCTCACTCCATGCTTCATGGAGGCTGCTGTCCAGCAACCCTACCCATTACTAGGTAAACCTTGAGCATTGTTTATTGTTAAATGTAAAATGCAGGAGTAGAAATTTTTCTGTCAATAGATTAGGTTGGTTTATTTATTAAAGCTGGAATTTGTGTTGGCAACAGCATAAATCCAAAATAGGAGAGCAATGGTTAGGCAACCATTACTTAAGATACAGAAATTTTGGTAGGAGGTCATGAGCTTAAAGTGCATGATGGGTATCCTTTTAGCTGTCTGTAAGTGTCATAGTTCTACATGTACAGAAAGAAGAGCAGATCTGAATGGGCTCAATGGTTCAATTAATGAGAAGCACTTAAAGCAATAACTTTGAGAGAGAACAAGGCTGGCAGGCAAAACTGGAATGGCTACTCTGTACGTGCAGACGTATTTCTTGGGGTATCTGTTATTTCATCTCTGGCCCCAACATGTTCCATTCTGAGTATTGCTGCCCTTTTGTCTCAAATGCTTGGTGTAATGTGGCTGTTGGCTGGGGATATTATCTGGTATAAGGATTCATTTTAATTGGGTATTGTTAGTATTGCAATTTTCTGCAATGTGACAATTTCCGAAAATCTTAATTAGCCAGTTTTAAACTGAATATAATCTTGCAGATAGTATTTTCTTACATTGTTTCATATGTTGCAGAAGTGTTAAAAGCAAACAGCTGTTTTTCTAAGTTGACACATATCTTGTTCTCCTGAACCACAGTGGGAGTTACGTGGAACAACTCAATGATTAATTTGTAATTTTGCATCCTGAAGCTTTGCTGTAAGACATTTAATCTCATTTCCTTTTTTCTATAAGGTATTTCATCATTCAGCATATTGCACATTTGATTTTTCTACAGAGCTCTAATCTCTTAAACATGTGGGTTTTCAAATCAAGTATTTTGAGAAGTATCAATTCAAGAGAAACCTCAGACTTTGTATGCTGAGTATTGAACGAGCCATTTATGAACAAAGGACTTATTTTAGGCTGGCCCTAAATTACATCACACAGATTGGTTTCATCTACTCCTTGGATGCAATTTCCCATTTTTTTTGTGTGCTAAAGTTCATTCAAATTAAGTAAACAGAAGTATTCTTCATACCTAAATCATGAAATCAAAGAAACATCACTTTTTTCAGAACTGGTGCAGACTCCATCCCTGTAATACCTAGAAAGAGATTTACCACTTCTAAGTAAACAAGAAAGATCTGCTTAAAGGGACTTGGTGATCCTTGTGGATCCCTTCAACTCAGGACATTGTCTGATTCTATGCATGTGCATTTTACAGTCTTCTCCCACCTCCACCCCCCGCTCTTGTTCAGTACAATTTATTTTTTAAATATCTCTTTCACAGGCATTCTGTGTTGTTGACTGATTCTTTGTTCATTTCTAAATTAAAGGAGTGAGTTTTAAATTCATAGGGGAACAAAACTGGTTGCAACCCCAAGCAAGCCCTGTGTCTGGGGGCAGAAGAGAGGAGGGGGAAAGGGAAATGGAAATATTATGAAATCTGCTGGGTATTTTTCTTATTGACTGGTGGAATATATAAGATCTGTTGCTAATTTAAAACAATAAAGCATCAAACCAGAGTGTGTGAAGTTATGGTGATTGTTGAAGTAAAAGAAGGTGTTTTTAAGCTTGACACAATTTCCTCTTTACTCTTTCACTTGCTTTATGGTAGGGAGCTGAGGAATCAGTGTCTGATACTTCCTTGGGCCAGAAAAGACTTGGAAAAAATGCGGTCAAAGTGAATAAACTTTTCCTTCCATTATGGGTAGTGCCCTACTCCTCTTGTAATTATATTTTTTAACACCTAAGAAGGGGTTTCTGAAAGAATATTTTTCTGTTTGCTCTTTTGAGTGTTTCAAGGTTAGTGCTTTGGGATCTAAACTTGGCTTCTAGAGAACCTGTGTGTTCTGCCACCTCCAGAAATAGTGAGGGAAGGTGAGTTATGGGAGAGATTTCCACCAGAATCGTGACTAAGCCTTGTGATAATGCACAATGCCAGGCTCAAATGTTTGACAAATCTTTGTGCCATAGCCAGGTGGATTTTGTTTGTTCTATTTTTTGGACATCCATCATAATAAAGCTTTTTCATAGCCTAGAAATGGGGGATATTCAGCTCTTTATCTCAGTAGTTATACCAGTTCTGGTTTGTTGTCAGTCAGAAATCCAACTATAGGGGAAAAGTACGTAGGTATTTTTGTTGGGCAGTTAAATCATTGCATTGATTGTATGGAGAGAAAGCTGCAACACGGATTCTTCCCAAGCCAAACCCTTCTATTTAAGATTCAGACCTTTGGATCCTCACAAAACACTTGCAGAAGTCAGGCTGAGTCGGACAGCGCGTCGATTCCAGTTCACAGCTGACATTTGGTTTCTGAATCACTCTTCAGGTTTATTGCAAAGCGATCTCTGTCTGTGTGTGGAATCCAGAATATTTCTCAAGTGCAAAGCAGATGTTTCCAGGTATTGATTTCTTTTGCAAAGTGAATTGCCAGTATTTGACTCTGTTGACATAAAGGGCTTTTTCAGTTTAATGGTTGTGGCAATTTTTATAAGCAATGACCGGTAACGGTATGAAAATCTGACTTCTCGGTGTGCTGTCGTCTTGGTGCTGCTGATTAGAGGTGACATTGAGCTGCTGTTTCACTGCCTGGCAGCGACTTGTGGCCTGTAACCATAAACAAATTGATTTGATGTGATGTGTGCAACAAAATAACCAGAAATAGATGTATGGCTGTGGCAATCTTTACTGGTTAAACAGCTGTAAGTTCTAAGTGTTTTGTCCAGATCTTAATTGAAAACAACTCAGCGTGATTTGGCTGCCTTTCTACTTAAAGAAAGATTATTATGCACAAATCTTTGGCCTCCTTGCAGCAATTATTTGGAATAGATCTAAATCCTCATCTCTTCTGGCCTTGGTAATGTAGAATTTCAGAAGAAAAGTGATCTTTTGGTTTCACCAGACAAAGGGTAGGATTGGGGGGTAACGCGCAGTGGAACTTTGATACAGATGGATCTGCTCTTTAGTCTCTGAAGGGCTGTTGTGATGGTGAATCATTTCACTGCATCTGCTTTAGTTCCTTTGGGTTTAACCAGTTCTGTGGGAATCCTGGAGTAGGAAAAATTAACAGGCCGTGCAGGATATAATTCAGGCTTATGCTTTTCTTTAATTGCTCTTTTATTGATGAGAAGTATTAACAGCTGTCAAGAGGATGGTGTGTTTATGCAACACAAAAATTACAAACTGAGATAATTTAAATTGAATAATTACCTTGGCTCTAGGTACGTTTGAGGTCCCTGTTGCTTTGACTGTGTTATTGCTAAGGGTGTAATTTGTACTACCTGAAATTACAAAGTTTTCTTTGTTAGCATATGCTTTTTTACTATATTTTTTGCACACTTATGTAAGTAATTGTTAGATATGTCACATCTTTAATAAGAAATGACATTGCTTGATTTCCTCAGTGCTGCTCCGAAGCCTAATCTGATAATCCTGTTAGAGCTGAGGGTCAAGTTCGGGGTCAGCCAGGCTGCTGGGCTGGGAGAGACTGGAACACCAGTGCTGCACCTGCAGCTGTGGCATCTCCTGGGCTTGCTGGTGCTTCCCAGCCCAGCCACTGCCCTGGCAGCACCCAGAGCTCCCACCGAGCACTCATTCTGCTCCTCCCACAAATCCCAGCACTTTGTTGGTGATTCCCACGTGAGAAGTATTTCTGAAGCTCCTCATTTCAGGAGATGTGCTGTGCTCCAGATGTAACTACTGGCATTGCTGCTGCTCTAAAGAAAGCATGTCCGCTATAGATTAAAATCAACCTAGAAATAATGTGCTTGTTCTTTCCATCAACATTTTTCTTTCGGAAATGTAACTTTTAAGCCCTTTAAAATGTGACTTTTAAGCCCATTAGTGAGATCTAAGAGTAGGAAGCAGTATTGTGTATTTTATCTCCATGGAAACTGGGGTTTGTGATGCACGTTAATGTGACGGCAGTGGGTAATTACTCATATTTTGGGTTGTGATGGCACTATCCATGTGAGTAATCAGGTGGTTGCTGCTGCTGTGTTTGGTGGTCATCATTGTCTAGCAGTTTCTCCATGCAAAGAAGAAAACTCTTCCCTATGAATGTTATTCCCATTTTAAAGAACTTTTACCTGATAGTCTGTTTAGAATTTATTACATGAAGATTAATAGAAACTTTTATCACTATTAATCAGGTACTGCCAAGAAAATGACAAGTATTTACTAGCTATTTTAGAGGGTTTGCTTCCAATGTATCCATTGGAAAGTTTTTCTTTTTTGTTTGCATCTAAAGATTAACAAAACCCTGGGCTGACCCCTCATGTGCATATACAGACAGTGCATTAAATTTAACGTTCCCATTAATCTTTAATTTGCGTTGCAGCAATTTATAACAAATCTATACAAAGAAAACCATTAACTAGGTAAACTTTTTCTTTGTTTAATGTCGTACATGATGGTATTAATGAACCTTTTCTGTTCTTTTTAATCATAGAATGGTTTGGATTAGAAGGGACATTAAAGCCCATCCAGTCCCACCCCCTGGCCATGGGCAGGGACACCTCCCACTGGATCAGGGGGCTTAAAGCCCCATCCAACCTGGCCTTGAACACCTCCAAGGATGGGGCAGCCACAGCTTCTCTGGGCAACCTGGGCCAGGGCCTCCCCACCCTCACAAGAAAACGTTTCTGCCCAAGATCTCATCTCTCTCTCCTCTCTTCCAGCTGAAAACCATTCCGCTCATCCTGTCCCTGCACTCCCTGATCAAGAGCCCCTCCCCACCTTTCCTGGAGCCCCTTTCAGTACTGGGAGGCTGCCCTAAGTTCTCCCTGGAGCCTTCTCTTCTCCAGGTTGAACAACGCCAACTCTCTCAGCCTGGCCTGGTGCAGGAGGTGTATTTGCTGTCAGACTACCTGAAATTTTCAGGAGATATTTACATGATGACTGAGCCATGCTTAAGCAATTGAGGAAGCCTCTTTTACTATCGAAGACATAAATAGTGAATATAAGAGTTAAATCAATTGCTTCCATTCTTTCAGGGCCAAAGGAAACCATCACAGTTGGGTTTAATAAAAACTAAAAGGATGTCAGTGAGCAAGAGCACTTGAAGGGTTGCTGCATTGCTGTTTGTACTGAATTGCTCTCCAAAGAGAGCTCCTGTAATACTGAAGGCCTGTATTTTATCTGCTGCTGACATTTTGAAGTGAAATGCAGGTTTTCCGCTGCGGTGTTTGTCTTTAACTCCTGCATTCAGCTCCTGTAATTGCTGTTTAGTCAGAATGCCTCAGCAATTCATGGTAATTGCTAAACAGTTTACTTCTTGCATATCACACAACCCATTCCACTGTACAATTGGAAAGAGCAGGTTTTAGTAGTAGCTGCTTAAAAGAGAACCTGCAGGGAAGCAGAAGCACCAAGGAAAATAAGATTTAGCTCTTTATGTTATTCCATAACCAGCCTATTCTGGATTTCAGTGATGTCAAATGTCTGCTCCATGGACAGACATGCAGATGTTTAACTTCACTACTCTGAATTGACACATTTATTTCAGACAAACAATGTGTGATGGTAGAGTTTTGTGACTTTAACTGTTACTTTATATATAGGATAAAGATTATATTTAAAGTACTTCAGAATGAAGTTACCTTCATATATTGTAACATATTTTGGGTTTTGTAAGATATGGTGTAGAATAGAAAATAATGAGGCCGAGTAGCTTGCTCTGTAAGGTGACTGGTACAAAAAAACCTCAAGAAGTTTATCTGTAAGTAAGATTCTTCCTAAGCAAAACCAAAAAAAACCCCAAAACATGAAAACTGCAACCTTCACATGAGGTAGCTGTGCCTTCCTGTAACTGGAAAAATTAACAGCAAAAGGCCTAATGTCTCACTTCTATTTTTTTGCTCTTTTTGTCACTAAAAGTTTTTTTTTCCCCTAATATTTGACGCAGTGCAAAGTTAGTGATCATTCCAGGCCTTGCCAAGAAAGCAGAGGTAGTGAATTCATTGCTTTTAAGCCTCGTTTCCCTTTCTGTGATGCATTTGCTGTACAGACTTTTTCACTACAAATGCTCTTTGATTGTTTCAACACAATGTGTGTGCCACGCTTAATTTGTTTTATCTTACTACTTGGGGTGGCTGAAGTGTGATGAACCCATGAATGGGGAATTCTGTCACTTCAAAAAGGTCTTTGAATGGCCCAGTGCTATTAGGACTCCAGTGTTTCTTTCTAAACTGCTCTCTGAATGCTTTATTTTGTAGTGTTTGAACTTGGCCATTTCAAAAGGTACAGTTTATGCAGTTCCTCTGCTCTGATCAGTGGTCAGCACTCCCGTTGAGGTGTCCGTGGTGGTCACACTGAACTTGCTGAGAATAGGTTGGAAAAGACTTGTATGCTGACCCTGCAGTTCTGGGCTTTGGGGTCACAAACAAAGGAAAAACATCTTCTCCTGCTCTAAAGCATTGATGGAAATCCTCTCAGAACATTAAAAAAGACCTTTTTCCCATCAAGCCTAGTTTCAGTAGGGAGGGTATAGTGAGGTTGGTGGTACCCATTTCCCTCCACTGCCTCCTCTTGCTAGTGTAGGTAACCCAGGAAACCTTCACTCTGCAGGTCATGTATAGGGACTGCATTCCATAACAGTGTTGAAAAAAGCAGTAATGCTGAAGTCCATATTTTAAAGATGCTTGCCAAAAACCTTTTCTTAATAATATAAATATCTGAGTCTTCAGAATAGAAGGAACTGCTTCCTAGTTTTGTACTTTAATGTTGGTTTTTTGATGTGAAATATTCTTTCCTTTCCTGTCAGCATGCAGGGTTCTGTGGGAGAACAGAACAATTTACAGGCATGTTTATAGACATTATCTCTCCAAAACATATTAGGCCCTACCTTACAAAAATACCTGAGATCCACTGTCCTGACTCTGGGTTTGAGAAAATGAAAGTTTTTATCTCCAGTGCAGCACACAGCACTGATGTGGTGTCAGTTTGTGATACACCCAGCATGGTACACTGTATGGATAGGGGGTAGGAAAGATTTGTAAAAATGGTATTCTTTAGTTGCTGTAAAGTCAATGAAATCAGATTTTTATGTGCATGGGTGATCAAGCTTTTCTTGCAATTTATTCAGAAGAATGTGATCTGCTCTACTAAATTCTAATAAACCTTTATTAATTTAATGCTTGCAAATAGTTAAGCAAATATGACATATTAGTTACAGAGTAAAATTAAGCTTTAAAAAAAATTTCCTTTTTAGTTCCTGAAAATAAGTAATTTAAAAGTGTTATGTTTTGATTCTCATGTGGTGGCTTAATTTGGTGACTTTTTGGGTTTGTATGCATCTAATAGTTTTTAAAGTTCAACTGAATGATGTTGCACTACCAAGAGGAGGGTGTCATACATACTTGTCTATGTGTTGTGATCTCCATATTTATTGATGGACATTATTTATTGTCTTTTACACTTCTCATATCATATCTAATGTTCACTGACACTCTAACTATGAGATACAGTATTACTGATGACATTTTTACCTCTCTATTCAAAAAATAACTTCATGGGTACAGTTTTGGAAGCAAATAGTAAATGAGGTGGCATTGCATTTCTCTGTGCCTGGAAGAGGGATGTTTATTTATAACCCCTTTGCATTTTCAGTTTTCTTCAGACTGATAATTTAATGAAGCTTTTGACAATTAAAACTGCATTCTGCGTTGACACCGGTCTAAATATTTGGCCATTTAAATGGTATTAGCGACCTGCAAACATCTGCATGGTCCCTTTGTGGCTGTGGAGTTCAATGTCAGTATTTTAAAGGTTGGAAAAATTGGTTTTCACTGACATCCAACATCAATGACCAGGCTGAGGTGAGGAAAGGCTGTGAGATACACCGTAATTTTGTGCTGCGTTGTATTTGCAGAGCACACTCCAGTATTGAACTGCAGGTGGTGGTGGCGGCTCACACACTGGAGCATAGAAATGAACTGCAGCCTGCTGTTTGAAATCAGTGCTTAGAGACTTTGTTCTGTAAAAGTCAGGCATTCACAGCCCCACAGCAAAATGTTTTATTAACTTTAAAGTGAGTGGACATCTTGTGTCCTCTTCTTGGGTTTTCTCCTTGAATAATAAAACACTGAAGGAAATTACTTCTTTTCATTTTTTCTCCCAGACAGTCATTCCTGTTCTGTTGGATCTCTATCTCAACAAGTATTTTGTAAATAGTCTGGAGGCTGCTTCCTTTTTTAAAAAACCTCATTTTCGAAGTTCAGTGACACAATTTAGTTCCGATTCTTTCAATCTAAATTATCCTGAGTATATGCCTTTCCCTGACAAGCATGGAATATGGTTAGTTTGCCTTGTTCCTTGTTTAATTAACTGGTAAAGATTTCAGGAATTGGTACAACAGAGCTATTAATTAGATCAAATTCAAATAAACTTGCCTTGATATGGTATAGCCAGTTGGTTAAAATTTACCTTTCTCCTCAGCACAGCTGTTAATTTTTTTCCTTTTGCCTTGATAATAAACATCCTTTCATTATCAGCAGTTTTCTTCCAACCTCTGTGTCATCTCATTTTTTGTCTTTCTGATGTTTAATGTTCCAGCAGATCTTTGGCTCTTCACGTTTGTTATCAAGAGGCAGCAAGGTTTAAGTTAGCTCTGCTTATGTGCATGAAGGTGCTTGGTTTTGTGAGTGTCCTTGTTGAGTTGGGGGGTGTTTGAGAGCTTGAAACACTGTTCAACTGCACTGCAGCTAACCTGGGGTGTTGATGGGATCACCATTTAGTGAAACATTGGAGTTGGCAAAGAGAAAAGTCAATCTATTCATCTGGTTTGGATTGATAAATATAACCAGTTTACTTTGTGAGAAAGGTTGTGGTGGTGCCAAAGTTAATAAAAAGTGTAGATGAACTTTGCTTGTTGTGTTCAAAGGCTCTCTCCTACCACGAACAGCTTTCCATCAGGCACTGCTGGAATAGTGGAAGCCTCCTTGCCATCAGCGAGCCGTACGCGCTGTGGTCTGCGGTCGGAGTCCCTGTGTGGGAGCCAAATGTTCGGAGACACCTGAGTGTCTCTGGTCCCAGCTGCCCCTCGTTTCTTTTATGTGCTCTCACCTCGGGGTAGAGATGCTGGGAATCACCTTGGAGGTTTTGAGTCTTTTACAGTACAAATTATTGTCACTCTTAAGTCATCCACTATTGAGGTCTGCTCAAAGAAGTCCTTGGTTTCAAGGGAAGTTCAAAAGGATGAGGGTCTGTACTGACAAACTCTGTAAGAAGGAGCTTGCATTTTTCCTTTCTGATGTCTAATTATGCTGCCTTCCCCTCTCTTGCTCACCGTGCAGTTTGCCATGATTGCAAGTGCTAACAGAGAGCATTGCTGCCTTCCTTCAAAATGCTAAATCTTACAGTACCAGCTCCTGTTTTCCTTCTCACTCTCTTTTTTTAAGCAAGATGTTATCACTTCCATGTGTCACTCTTGGAACGGGTGAGAAAATACCCAACGGTAAAGGAAAGCAGATTTGCACAAGGTAACTCCCGTAAAAGTGTTAAAATGGCCAACTTCCTGCAGTAGTAGGGCATATTTTTTTGATCTGCTTTGAGACTGATTGCACGAGTTACTTTGTGTTGCAGAAAAATTGGAACCATATTTCTCTGCAGTAATGCAAAACGTAAACTCTCCATCCTGTATGAGCCATGAGTTTAAAATGTCTTGTCTTCGAGTTTATATAAGATTTCAGAAGAAAGTATATGTTATCAAAATAGTTGTATCCCTAAAGGAGTGTAGTTAAATGGCCAGAATAACTTAGTCTTTATGAGGAAAATCATCCTGATTTGTGATGGATTCTTTTTCTCCACCACTTTGTCTAAAGATCCATTTCTTTCCTGAAATTCTCTTGCTAAAGGGCTTTATACTTCAGTTGGCTTAACAGAAATTAAGAGGGAAATATGGTTTTAGTTTGCTTTTCAGTCATTTGTAATGTTTGTCAGAAGGTACTTTCTGATCTCCATTCTGATATTTTCATGATCCTAGTGCACACAAGGATTTGGAAATCTCGTTCCAACCATAATCGCTGAGAGCAAGACTGGTCTAGTGGGAGGTTTCCCTGCCCGTGGCGGGGGCAGGGGAGTGGAACAGGATGAGCTTTAAGGTCCCTTCCAACCCAAAGTGTTCTGTGATTCTATGGAAGGAGCCCTCACAGTGAAACTGAGTATTTGGAGTCTGTGGCAAATCCCAGAAATGTGTCTCCTTGTTGTTCGGTGATAAAACATAGAGCTCCAGAGCACAGAGGAGTGATGTTAGGAGGAGAGTGTTTTGTGGGTTAGTATGCTGCTGCAGTAAGTTTGTATCATTGGAATCATCTTGTGTTCTTGACCAATGAAATACTCAACTAGATTGATTTAAAATTGTAGTCATTGTTCATGGTGTTTCCATAAAGCAAATATAAATAGCCATATTTTTTATATATCTATATATAAAATAAAGGACGAATGCAGAAGTGTTGTTATTTTCTTAAAAAAGAAGTTTCTCTTTTCTTCCACAGGTATTTCTAATACTCTTTTCTTTGTTTCTTAACACTTATTTAATGCTTTTTATTTGATTATGTATCAGAGTTTCTTTGCTGTAAATGGGAATGACCTTAATTAAAGCAACAGCAACAACAAAAAGCCAACCCTGCTGTGGTGGTTGTTTCTGTAGACAACTCCCTACTTGTTTGCATTATAGAAGGACCTTGAGTCTTAGAGCTGCAATTAAATTATATTTGGTCTTGTTATTTTTGTGTACTTTACTGGGTATTCACAGTAGACATTAACAAAATCTGAGAGACAGTTGACTGGGAAATGGCAGGAGGTCAGTGGCAAAGCTTAGAAAGTCGTTGCAAGTCTGTTTCTTCAAACTCAGTGCTGTTCTTAAGCCAGTTGTTAATTAGTGGAGCATTTTTATTTCTATAAAGACTTGAACAATAACAAAAAAAAAAAGATGCGACGCTATTAGCATCATAAGAGAGGTGTGAGAGTCATGCAGCCCAGGAGAGAGCCAGGTACTGAAGTTAAATAATCCACTTCATCTGTGGAAAACCATTGTGTAAACCTAAGCAAACGAACACATCCTCAGCAGAGGAGGATCAGCTGCAGACAGTTCAAACATAGACAATTGAATAACAACAAAGTAAACGCAGGATGGAGGAGAAGGCTGTCTGCCTCAACTCAGAAAATCAAAACCAAATAAAACATTTCACATGGAGGTTTTCTACAAACAGTGTCTGTCTCCCTGTTCTTGGGAATCAAAAAAAGCAAATTAAACTTCTCTCCTTGGAGCTGAAAAAGACTGAGTTCCCTTTTTGAGCAGACAGAATGCACTTCGGTAGAATGATAGCACACAGTTATTTGAAACAGACCAGAAGGGTTGTCCTTTGGGGAAAAAGTGTGGGGTTGATTGTTTTGGGGTTTTGTTTGTTTTGTTTTTAAATCATTAAGGAGTGTTTTTATTGAGAGAAGTTGTGAAAGACCTTGGACGTTGAGCTGTGTAAACAATTGGCTGCTGCCTAGATATGTTCTTCAGCAGGGACTTCCAAATTGTAATGGATCCCTGCATGAGTGTGGGGTGAAACTGCAACAGACATCGACCTCAGCCATTGTTTACAAGAAAACATTTGAGACTTTTGGTCTAAATTTTATCTTGTAAGACAAATTCGAGGAACGGGTTCTGAGACTTTGAAGAAAGCTCTTAGGCTGTCGTTAATTTAGCTTTGTTCTAAATATGCTTTACCAATGTGTAAGTAATAGGTTTTTCACTCCAAATAACTTTTGTACTGAAGAGCTACTCACAGAAACAGGTTTTTGTAATGTATTACAATCAAAGAGATACCTAGGTTGATGGTACAGCACTCCTTTTAATAAAACCTTCTTCCAATCAAATGAATGATGAGGTTGTGGTTTTGTTTTAGCTTTGTTAGGACCGGGGTGTTTGGTGAAGATGAGCCGTGTGTTGCCATTCCTGCTGATTGTATTTCCACAGGCTTGCTCAGTGTTATTATTAGTATATACACCATGGGAAAGATGGACACACCTTTCTATTTATTTATTTACTCTTATTTTCCTGTCAGTTTCTTACGCTGCTTTCTAGTTTTGGCATATTTGGTTCTTCAGAACTGGTGACACTTGCTTCCATCTCTCTCCCAAGGCGCAGACATTGGCAGAGCGTAAATCCATCATGTGATGCTCTGCTCAGTGAAGTCAATGGATGTCCTGATGTGACTTTTCATAATATTACTTAACTTTAGTTTAAATACGACCCAGGAATCCTTGCAGTCAGCTAAATCAACTCTTAACTCTTGACTTCTTTCTCTCCAGGCAGAACTAGTGAAAGGGAACCTGCAAAGCGTTGGGCTCACGCTCCGCCTTGTGCAGTCCAAGGAGGAAGATGCTGGGCACGTTGTTATTGAAACTGTGACTCCAAACTCACCTGCTGCAGCTGCTGATCTGCAGAGAGGAGACAGACTTCTAGCCATTGGCAGTGAGTACTACGTCAGCTTTTAAAACAAGCACTCCCTTGCAAAATGAAAGGACATTTCTGCATATGGTTCAACTAGACTGCCTTTCTCAACAATTACAGCTCAGAATAAAAGCTTAACACTTGTGTATTTATGGCCACTTAAGGTTATTGTTGACTCCATTCATTTCCTTCCATGTTTATTTACTCTTTGCTAGGTAAAAATCAAATAAAGTTGTATAAACATTTGAATATAAGTATATTTTAACTGTTTTATATAATGGTGCTGTGAGGTTCTCTACTGGGTCTCTTCCAGTGATGTTACAAAATATGCTTAGTTTACAAAGAAAGCCATAATGTTTTACATCCTCAGCCTGCATACTCAGCATTAAACCCAAAGGTACTAAATAGAGTCTGGAACAAATAGTATAAACATATTCTTGACTAAGAAAGTAACTGTCTGGAATGTCAAAATGGCCCAAGATCTGCTGAGTATTCAGTAGTATTTTTATACTTCTAATATCAACTTTTGTAATCTCTGACAATGTAGGAGCCTAAGTATTATTTAGAAATCTACTCTGAAGTTCTCATATTTGAAGACTTTGGTCAAACTGTAGCTGGCAGATAAGTGCTGCCTTCAGGAAGTGAAGTTACCCTTGACTTCTGTGGGGGAGGATGCTGTGGTTTTTCTGTTTTAATGTTGAAAAGCCTGGGCATTTGGAAGTGGATTGATACTGCTTTTATATTCTACAATTTGAAATTAGACCATCTCCAGATATAGCTTGAATACTTCTGTTTTATATGAATCCTGTCACCAAGAAAACTAGGTCATAATCACAAATCATAATTAAACTGATGCTGGGAATCTTACTGCTTTAAACCTGAGAGTGTGGCAGTGGACAGAAGGACAAATAAACCATTAACAGGAACAGTGGCTGCTTCTGTAATTATAGCTGTATTTAAAGATGCCCATCTGTTTTGAATTCTTTGTTAAATGCCTGCTGCTGAGAAGACCAAACTTACAATAACACTAAGGTTAAAAATGTTAGCCTATAAAACCAATGTTACTGTAAAATTACATCATTAATAGCAAATAGCAAACTGGAGTATGTATCCTAGTATCATTTCCAGATCTTGAAGTGATATATTTGTAGGAATAAAATGGAAAGGATCCATCTGTTACATTTTAATTAAGCTCTTCTGTCATGATTGACATCCTCTGTTAGTGAGCAACAGTATTATTACCATAATAATGAAAGATCTAAGCATGTTTGTTGACTGTTTTGGGCCATTTAGATTGTTATCATGATTAAAATATAACATTTTTTCTTTTTTTTTATTAGGTGTTAAAATCACATCAACTGTCCAAGTGTTGAAGCTTATTAGACAAGCTGGAGACAGAGTTCTAGTCTTTTACGAAAGGCCTGTTGGGTATAATCAGCACGGTTCAGCACTGCAGGATGGATTTGGACAATTGGAAGACTCTACATTCTTGACCCAGCCAGAAGATGACCAAGCTAGTTTATCAGCTGATGTTGATAACAGAGATTTTGATTCAGAATTTGAGGAATTAGCTTGTGAATCACCTGACCAAAAAGAAGATCTGCCAACGACTTTAAGTCCCAAACGTTCGGTCGTAACACTTGCTGCTAAACCACTTGGAACTATATCTCCCATTCTGAATCGAAAACTGCATTTAGGAAGTTATCAGACAGCATCAAAGACTCAGCAAAAAGATGGAGTTAAAGTGGCAACACCCAAAACCGTTGAGGGTTCGGATGCGTTACAGCAATCGGGAAAACAGCCACAAGGGTCTGGTACGAAGCCTCCCGTGCCGCCTCGGCCACAAAGCAAGCCTGTTTTGCCTGCTAGTGAGACTCAAAATCTGTTAGAAAGTGGAGGTGTATCCTCTGAAAAGCCAGAGAGGCCACCTCCACCTGCAAATAATGGAGATAAATGTACAGAGAAGGTAGTAAAGAATAGCGATCAACTAGAAGACCCAACAGTATCAAAGGTAATAACAGCACCAAAACAAGATACAATAAAAGATGGACTTCCAGAAAATGCACGTGGTTACAAAGATAGTGGAGATGATCATAAACCATGGGAATCACCAGAAATTCCTTACAAAACCCGGCACGGCAGGTGGCCGAGGACGAGAGCGTCCTCCTGTCTGTTTGAAGTAGAAGGATACCATAAGTACCTTAATGTTGCGCTGTGGTGCAGAGACCCTTTCAAAGCAGGTGGTTTCATCTGCTTAGGATATGTAAGCATAAAACTTGAAGAAATTGCTTTAGATTGTATAGCTACATCCTCAATGGAATATATTAGAACATTTAAACTGGATGCTCCCGCCCCCAAAGCAGCAGTCACTAGAACAGCGCTGCGGAACCTGACAACCCACAAAGGATTCAATGAGAAATTTTGTTATGGAGATGTCACTTTACACTTCAAATATTTAAAAGAAGGAGAAGCAGATGATTCGGCCTTTCTCTTGGAGAAAGAAAGGGAATGTCACTTAGAAGAAGAAGCTCACACGCTCCAGAAAGAGGATCCTTATTTGGGACAAATTCCTACGGAGAACAAGCATAACTTTCAAGATACTCAGTTTCAGAACCCAACTTGGTGTGATTACTGCAAAAAGAAAGTGTGGACTAAAGCAGCTTCACAGTGCATGCTCTGTGCTTACGTTTGCCATAAAAAGTGTCAAGAAAAATGTCTAACTGAGACACCCTTTTGTGTCGGAGCTGAAAAGCGGCTTGATCGAACTGCGGGAGCTTGTAGAGCAGAAGGACAGGAAGCTCCCCAAGCTGCATCCTCTCGTGTTGATTCGGAAGCCAAAGCTGTTAACAGAACTACAGGTTTGACCAGGCATATCATCAACACGAGCACTCGCTTGTTAAACCTGCGCCAAGTCCCCAAAGCTCGCCTTTCTGAGCAAGGAACAGAGGTGGCAGAACCCTCACCAAAGCACACCCCAAACACTTCTGATAACGAGAGCAGCGATACCGAAATCAGCGGGCCAAGCAGCCCTTCCAAGCGTGCAGCAGGTACTCGGATAAAGCTGGTCCGAAAGGAGGGGGGTCTGGACGACAGCGTCTTCATCGCGGTGAAGGAGATCGGACGGGATCTCTACAGAAGTTTACCCACAGAGGAGCGTTTCCAGAAATTAGAATTTATGTTGGATAAGCTGCAGAACGAGATAGACCAGGAGCTGGAGAATAATAATTCACTGGTTAAAGAAGAAAACGCAACAGCAGATGCTAGGAAAAAAGCCTTGATTTCTGCTGCACTGGCTAAGTCTGGTGAAAGACTGCAGGCCCTTACGCTGCTGATGATCCACTACAGAGCAGGCATCGAGGACCTGGAGTCCTTGGAGAACCTGTCGGTAGAGCGGCAATCCAAACGAGTGACTAAAGATGCAGAGGAGCCCAGTGTAGCAGAAGAAATGGATAACGAAGATGTCAGCCTGACGGAGGCTCCAACATTGAACATCATATCAGAAGAACCGGTCGATCCACCCGACGCAGTAGACTGATATTTGCATATTTAGCCTTTGAAGGAATGGACTAGAAGAATACTTTGCACTTAAACACACAAATTAAAATTAAACACTGGTATAATGTACGTGTCCTGCTTCTCCACAGTTATTTGCCTGTGTAAGAGTGCGGCTAAAAATGGTTCTTCTCCAGCTACAGCACCATCTTTTGGTTAAACTGGCTGGATAAAACTACATTTTGGGGTTTATATTGGAAATTTATTTTTAATAACTTATTTTTATTATTTCTAATTATGCAACCTTACCATTTTATGTCCGTATGTGATCTTCACGTATTATTTACTCCCCCTTCCCCCCCCCGCCTTTTTTTTTGGTATCCAGTGTTTTCAACAGGAAACTGGCAGGAGTTTTGAAAGGTCTTGTTTCCATTCTGTGATGGAAGAAAATAAAAAGAAAGCTTGTTGCATGCCGAAGCTGATGACTGACACAGAAATCACTGAGGGACTGGGCTTTACAATGTTGATCACTATTACTGTACGTCTTGTAGTTGTGTCTTTTTTGCCAAACATACCATGAAAGCAAACAAAAGGTCTCCTGTTTTGTCTGTTATTAATATTTACTGAACTTAACATTGCATATCATTTGTTTTCCATGTTTGTAATACAAGAACTTTTCATAGTTTGTAATTAACATGAAGTATAGTAATGCTATGCTACAAAAAAGTCCTCCTTAGAACTTTGGGCTACTGTATCCTGATTGAATAATGATAGGTGTCAGAACACATACTGGTATCTCATAATGGTTTAATTGGGAATATGTTTGAGATAAGCTAGCTGGCTTCCTTCCAGAGCAAAATGACATGTTTTGAATGTTGTTGTGTTATCTCATAAGCTGGTAAAGGAGAATTCTTCATGAATTGGAGGTTTCATTGCATGCTATGAAAAAGCATGGAATGACAGTTGAATTTTTAAAAATAGTAATATTTTGCTGCAGACTTTATAGTTTCGGAAGGCTTAAGGTACAAAATACTTCACAAAATGACTAAATGTGTTCTCTCAATGCTTCTGAGTAATTGTAGAGTGGTAAGTTCCGTTCAGCTTCTCAGAGGAGACAGAGCACAAGGACCACCTTGTCAGAGGAGTGTCCTAGAGTGTATATAACAGGTTTTGTTTGAGTCAAAAGAAGTCCAGTAGGGATGAGGAGGAATTTCAGCCAGCAGCTTTTGGAAAGAACTGTCTGGTCTTGTGCTACGTGTAAACCAGGCATCACCTGGCTAAGGCCATTGTTCTTATTTATTTCCTGTAAACATGTCTCTTTCATCTTCTGTGTATAGAAATGCCGTGTGAAACATCATCTTTAATTTAGGTACTGTGTTAGGTACTGGTGTTGTTATCATGGGTAGTTGGGGGGGGAAAAAAAGCTTTTGTGGAAATGCAGTTGAATCTGAGATGGTAAAATAATTCCTTTAAATCTTTGGATATTGTACCACTCCATTGAATTTGCTTCTCATTTTATCTTGGTAAAACTAAGAAGCAGTGGTTTTCCCCGATGGAAAAGCAGATTTGTGCTTCTAAACAAAACCAATACTTCCACTCATGCGACTGTTGCACTTTTTTTGTGAGGTCTGGGCAGTTGATACTTATTTAGGTGATGTATGGAAAACACTATCCATGCTAAAGTAAGCATGTGACACACTTCTGAAATTAAGCTTCAGCAAATAATCGCACAAAATTAGCTTCCCTTATTGACTAAAAATTATTTAACCTGTACTTGCTTGAGATGCGTGTGAAGAACTTCCCCACTCCATTCTCTCGGTGGCTTTACCATTGGTGGTGATCTGCAGTCAATCTCCATCAGTGTTTGCTCTTCTGGACTGTAGAGGGTTTCAGATATATCCAAGGACATCACTCAAACCCTGGTACACGTGAAGGAGCTGTGAAAACAATAAATACCCACTTTAAAAATGCATCTAAATTGACTCCTGTAATACGGTGGGTAAGAAAAGCTGGGTATAGTTTTCCTCGTATGAGCATTGCTAATGATGATTGTAAGAGAGAAATTCAAAGTAGTGCAATATTTTTAAATATACTGAATGGGAAAAGGGCAAAATAGTTGTATTTTAGTGATAAGAAGGAAAACGTAAATTCCTACCTGGCATTAATTACAATAAGTGGCAAATCTCAAGGGGAAAGTTGTAATACTACATTCCTGGTGTAATCCTTGCTTCATGCTTGACTGTAAATAGCTGAAAATAAACAATACCACAGAAAACAAGAATATCTTGACTTTATGATATCTGAATAGGTGGCAGCTACACACATTTGCAGAAGATCTGCCTAATATGATTTTGTTGGCTATTATTTTATCATAAGAATAAGCTTTAATAAAATAGTTTTGCTAAATTATCAACTTCTTTGCATTGTGTTAATATTTTTTTAACAAATCTTCGTGCTGCAGTAGTTCACCCTCTAAAGCCACTACTTAGAGAAAAGTTTTTTGGAGAGAAACCCACGCATATTGGGTTAAATGAAACTACTGATTGCTGGGTTAATTGGGCTTCTCTATGTTCTTATTCAACACAGTTTAATAGTAGGCATAAATATCTTTCCAAATGGTGATTCCAGTTGATTCTTCACGTAGCTGGAGAATCTTCTAAAATGCTAAAGGTGTTTGTGAGTTTTAAGACCTCCAAGCACTGCTCAAATACTACTGCCATTCAATTATTGGTGGTAGCTACGAGCACTGGAGGTACAGTAGGGGGAACAAGTTGCTGAAGAACAATTCTTCTGACTTGCCTTGTCCTTCAGAAAATCTTAATGGATTTCTAAACAAAATCCTTACTGCTTTACTAATCTAATCATTTTTTTTCCTTATAATTCCTTGCCCTTGGGGCTTTTTCCCCAAAAAATTTGAAATTAAGCATATATGGATGTTTACAACTACAGGGAAGAAATGAGGTGTGGGAGCAAATGAACCAAGTGACTTTATCACCCAAAGTGACAGAAGAATATGCAAAATATGAAAGAATCCCATTTTTGGTGTGTTTGCTGTGACTGAAGTTACTTCCTGAGTGCTGGTTGAGAAGGTTTGTGTTGCATTACTTATCCCTCCATGGTATGAAGTTCCAAAATGTAGAACAGCTGCTGGAGGCCCTATTTTAGGGTAAAAAGTGGTGTAGAGAGCCCAAACATGGGTGTCTGGGAGGAGCAGGAGCAGAGCAAAAGCAGGTGGGAGCCAACTGAGCTGTGTGGGTCTACTGGGCAAAACCAGGTGAGGTGCTGGTCTGTGGGGCCCCGTGGAAACCTGGCTCCAGGTGCAGGAGAGAAGTGGGATCAGTTCATCTGTCCTTGGGCCTCCTCATTTTGAGTGGCAGGTTAATGTGAGCTCTTCCTTAATTTTGATCTCAAAAGTACAAAGCCAAGCCATGAAGGGAGCTGTTCTGTGGGGTTTTTACATCTGCATTTGGGGTTTTTAAATCTACATTTGCATGACTTTTACGTTTGTGAATTGGTGAATCAGCTGGCAAACAACAACCTGTCAGGTGCTAAGTTACAATTTTAACAGTGGTACATTAATGAAATATATATGGATTAACAGTTTGGTGAAGCTACATAAAACAGCTTCTCTCAGGGCAAAATATCCAGTATCCAAATGCTCTACAACATCAAAATCTGAACTTGATGTGGATGATTACATTGTCACATATTTGTGGCAGTGAAGTACTCGACCTAGGACAGAATCTTGGGGTCTGCTCTATCTGTGGCTGTTTCCAACCACCTCTCAGCTTTGACAGAAGGATTTAGATGGTCTATAAAGTCCCTTCCAACCCAAACCATTCTTTGATTCTATTATCTCTCATATATTCCTAAGAATGCAATAGGAAATACTCCCTAAGTGTGATTATTGACTCAACCACAGGCTGCACTGTGGGGTGTTTCACATCATTGAATCCTCTTGTGATGTTTTCCAGACTCTTCACCTTTAATTAACAAATATCCAGGGTGTCCCCTGGTGCTGCTCATCTTGTCCTTCTTTATTTCCCAGCAGTGAAATCTCTGCCCAGCAGCCACAGGACAGGTTGAGCGTGGGAGCTGTCGTGGTTACTGAAAGTCACGTGCATTTATGAACTGGAGTGAAAATGTTTCATCCTGAGTTCCAAATGACCTAAAAATGAGGTGTGCTTTCCACTATATGTCAGCTTTCCCCCATGTAGTACACAGTGAACAGCAGCAACACATACAGCAGAGCAGGAGGGAGATTATTTTATTATCTCTTTTTTTTTTTTTACTTCATTACAATAGATGATGAGTTCCTTTTGGATTATTTTCACGTGGTCTGAATGCAGAATTATCAACAAAGCAATACTGGAAGTCTGATCCACTCTATCATATTTTCTGACCATAATATATACACTTTACAAAACTATCTGTAAACATAGTATCTGGGCTGTGGTACATAAACCATCTGCAATTACTGGAAAGAAGGCACATAAAGATTTGAATTGTACAAATGGAGAGACACGGCACGGCTGATAAAGACATGGAGTGGGAGGTGTCCCTGCCCACGGCAGGGGGGGTGCAACTGGATGATCCTTGAGGCCCTTTCCCACCCAAACCATTCTATGAGTCTGTGACATAGAGTTTGTTTTAAAATGCTCTTTCAAAGGCTGATTTTGCTCGGTGCAGATAGGGACGCGGTGCTTTACCTGTATCAGACTGGCAACATCCCCAAATAGTAAGGGATATTGGCAACAAACTGCTCTTTTTTTTTTTTTTAATCAAAGTTGATACTGTCTTTTTTTTCCAACTAACCACATATTTCTAAATGTGTATGCAAATACATGTAGAATATTTTTTGTTTGAACTGATTATCACCTTATTTTCAGTACATGCTAAAGCTAAATACTGTGATACTGCAGCTTTTCTTAACCTGTCACTCAAGTTGCATTTAAAATAAAGCTGAGGTATGCTAAAAATTAAAGATTCAATGGACAGAAATAGAAAAAGTCTCTTCATGCTGCTCTTATTCTCTTTAAGGTAAGAGAGTAGTGCACATTCCTACCTACTGGCTTACCTGGTGTGTTGGGGGCTTCACATTGCACAACTGGTAACTTGCTAAAACTTTGTTAAATACTACTGACTAATAGCAATGCACTCATCTGTTTAAATACTCTTTTCCCCAACATTCCATGAGAGGTTCAGGAACAGCTCATTTTTAACATTTGGCAAAGAACTTGTGCCTTTTATGATCTGAAGTTGATCAAAGCACTCGCAGCAACGTCCAGAGTCTGAATTCCAGCCTTCAGCACCTGTCAATATTCTTACAAGGTACCATTTAAAAGGATGCAAATTGATAGGTTTTCCTTGAGTTTTCCATTTTTCCTTTCCAATTAGATGAGAGACCCGAGCTCTTGGCAGCAACTCATGACTCCAACCAAAACATGGAATGCTGTGTTAATGAGTTGACTTTAAAAAAACAAATAGTGAAAATTCACATTTATACAGATTTATACTGCACATTTAATCAAAATATAGTATAATATTCAATAAAATTAAATACACAAAATAAAGATTAACACTATACAAACCCTCTATAAAAGCTTTCCCTCCCCTTATAAGGCAGTTAGCAGGCTGCTTTATAACCATGGGCGATGGATTATATACCTTTGGTTTGCTTGACCATTTCACTATTAAATGTACAGTACAACTAAAACCTATTTCTGGATGAGACTTTTCACATGAAACACTGCATTTTGTACACCAAAAATACATTATATGGCTTTTCATGTTCATTTTAATCGCTTTCATATTCTTCTTCATCGCATATGGGGTAGGACTGGATGTTGTTCTGAGTATACATCTTGGTTTTCACAGGGCAGTTGTGATCCATGAGTATTGCCTGAAAGAAAAGGGAGTGGGAATATCAGCATTTGTGCCTGGCATCCAGCTGAGCTCTGTGGTTTCCACCACCCCACGGACAGCCACCAGTCAGGGATTCACCCAGCCTCCTTCAAAGGAGAACCCAGATGGAGTTCAATGAGAGGAAATCAAGTCCTTAGGTTTGTGTGATGGGATCTTGGCCCTGGAGACATCACCAGCCACTTTCTGTTACCGTAGGGGAAGCAGGACTTCAGCACATGCAGAAAGTTGAAATACATCTGCCTGCTTTCCAGTTACTTCTCTGGTACTGCGTCCCCATCCATTAAAAGCTGGATGAAGGAGCACGAGG
This sequence comes from Tapera naevia, assembly GCA_033556795.1. Taxonomy (NCBI): domain Eukaryota; kingdom Metazoa; phylum Chordata; class Aves; order Cuculiformes; family Neomorphidae; genus Tapera; species Tapera naevia. The sequence goes on from JAUMJJ010000156.1 coordinate 58,635, forward strand.
AGTGCTCCTGCCTCAAGCCAAGCGCCCCCTGATGAGCTTTGCTTTTCCCACCCCTTTCTGTGGGGCTCCAGCACAGCCCAACCAGGCTCTGCTGGGAGCACTGGCCTAACCATCCCAATTCTGCACCCGTGGCCACTTAAAACTGGTTATTGTTGGTAAGGGCCAACCACAGTATCCCATCCTTTGGGATGAATATTTCCTAGGAGCCTGTGCTCAGACCAGTTCTATAAGTTATTTTATGTTGAGTGTAATTAAGTTTGGGTTTTAACTAATTATGTAAAGAGCACAAACTAAGGACCCTCTTTTGACTCTTTTCATGCCGAAAAGAAATGGCTCAGCAGTTTCCTGGCAGCAGCCACGCTGGGAACAGGAGTCATCTCTGCATTTAGAGTCATGTTTAGGGATGCAGATGCTGTGGAAGGTGTTTGAGTAGTGGGGAGAGATCCTGTCCCTTCAGTGATCACTGTGCTACACCTGAAACCCTGACAGTGACCAGGAAAGCACATGATCAGCTTTGTATCTCTAGCAAACAGCAGCAGCTTTTCTGTTCCTCAGCCTTAGTTGGTGTGTTAATAAAAAATAAATCAGTGCAGTCTGCAAAGGTCAGGGGAAGGGATTAACTAGAATCTCTGGGACTCTGCAGTCCAAATATGTGCAGAACAAAAGGTCTCTGCCCTCCTGTACACCACTGTCTCAGCCAGATTCAATTTTTCATCTTCTGCTCTGCTCCTGCCAGTATAAAGTGTGAGCAGCATCTGCAGCAGGTTCTGTTCCCGCCTTACAGAAATGAAGGGCTTTGATTTTGTGATGCAAAAATCACATTTTCTTTTTACTCAAATAAACAATTAGCAACTACTTTTTCTGCCCAAGTCACCCTTGTTCAGCATGAGCAAGGATGAAGTGCTGGGGGGCAGAGACCTAGAGCTGGTGACAGATGTTGCACCAGAGACTGGTACTAGATTTTCCTGGATTTTCCCAGCTCTAAAGTCACAACAGGGATTGCTCTGCCTTGTATTTCCTTTGGGAGCTTCCCCCCTTGTTGCTGAGCAGAGGAAACTGAGTCAGCAAAGCAATGGGTTCCCTCCTGCAGTAAGAGGGCTTTCAAACCTGATTTAGTATAATTCTATACCAACAGCAAGTCTTGCAAGAGCAGAGCAGGGAAGCAGAGAGAGGACATTCTTAGAAAGAGTAAACTGAGAAAGGGGAAAGGAAGGGAGAGGGGAGAACAGTGCAGATAAAAGGAGAAGTGAAGGGAAAGAACTATCAAAACCAAAGCAGGAATCTTCTTTGGGGATGATAGGCTAAGCAAAAAGTCAGCCAGAGGAGTAAAATGTTCCTGAAGACACATTTGTGGGTGACCTGGGACAGAAGTCACGGAATAACCAGAACTCCTCACTCTGGATCTTGTGGAAAGTAGACTTAAATGTATACAGAGAGCAAATGTGAGCAACAATAAGGGGGGGAAAAGCCTATTAATTGCAGTATCACTATCGACTTGGGTCTCTTAGCCTCTAATTTTAGGGATGTATCACAACACTTTCACCTACTCTGGAACTCATCTGCAAAGGACCAGGCAGGATTGCTGATTTGGCCAAGCACCATCCTTAAACAGCAGCTGGGGAACACTGACTGCTACAGAAAATCAAGTCTGTGGCAAAGTTGTGTTAAAAAACGGTCAGGGTAAGACCTCTGGGACAGGCAGGATAAGAGAAGACATTAATTTGTAAGGACAGGTGATTTGTACGGAGGAAGGAGAAGGAGGAAGAAAAAAATATGGTGCTAAATATACCTCGGAAGAGGACGGAATAAAACCAGGTTGGGGCACACAAAGGAATAAACCAGAATTGGTCAATTCAGTTCTGGCACTTCAAAGAAAGCCAAAAAGACTTTTCTAGTGGCTCCACTGCAGTGCACACAGTTGCAGATGAATGAATGGTGCTGCACCCTGCTTGATTCATGACATCATTGGTTCGTGATATCGAATCTGGGACTTTGTAAAATGTAAGTAATAAAAAGCTTTTCTTTCTGCATCTCGCATATAAAAAGAAAGGGGAGTTGGTTTCAAAGTTGATGCATGAAGGTGAAATAATCTGCATTGTTCCTGTATTGGGGGAGTTAGAGGTAGAAAGGAAATATCACTTTTTTTTTCACTGAAAAAGCCCCCAAAACCAAAACCAACCCCCTCAGAAAACAAAACCAAAAACCCAAACAATATATTACTTACCATTTTCTCCTCTTTGGCAGGTGGACTTCGAAGGAAAAAGCACAGAGGAGCGAAGAGGATATCCACAATCCCTATAATTGTCATGAGCCATGGAAATCCAATGGCCTTTGCGATGGCACCACCAGCAGAAGGACCTCGAATAGATAGAAACAGCCTCTTCTGGGGCTTGCTCAGACATAACATTGGCAGCAACACTTTAAACAAGAATAATTTTCTATACAAGGCTCTCGCTTTACAAATTGATTTGAGGAATGTAAAGACATGTTTGTAATTAAACCATCAACCTTTTCTGGCTCCACAATCCACATTAATTGAAGAAATCAGACATGCTTCTAGGGACTCCTGGGCTATCTGTGTCATGCACTCACAGAGGCAGGCGGTCAGTGAGGGGTTCTTCCCCACATAGACCATCAGGGGAACAGCTGTGGTGTTGGTTTTTAGTGTTCCAAGGCCTCTTTCCGAGGAATATTCTATTTGAATTCAGTACCTGTTGCCTTCAAATCTCTTACAGCTAATGAAGCCGAGCACGGCATCGCAGCACAGGAGGGGACAGAGGCCAAAACACAGTTGTTTTGGAATCATGGAATCATAAAATCATGGAATGGTTTGTGTCAGAAGGCACCTTAAAGCCAGTTCCACCCCCCTGCCATGGGCAGGGACACCTCCCATTGGATCAGGGGACTCCAAGCCCCATCCAACCTGGCCTTGAACACCTCCAGGGATGGGGCAGCCACCACTGCTCTGGGCAGCCTGGGCCAGGGCCTCCCCACCCTCACAGGAAAATATTTCCTCTTAGGATCTCATCTCAATCTCCCCTTTTTCAGCTGAAAACCATTCCCCCTCCTCCTGTCCCTGCACTCCCTGATCCAGAGCCCCTCCCCAGCTTTCCTGGAGCCCCTTTCAGTACTGGGGGACTGCTCTAAGGTCCCAGTGGATCCTTCTCTTCTCCAGGCTGAACAACCCCAACTCTCTCAGCCTGTCCTCACATGGGAGGTGCTCCAGCCCTTGGATCATCTCCATGGCCTCCTCTGGACTTGCTCCAACAGCTCCAGGTCCTTCCTGTGTTGAGGACTCCAGAACTGGACACAGGACTCTAGGTGGGGTCTCACGAGAGCAGAGCAGAGGGGCAGAATCCTCTCCCTCACCCTGCTGGTCCCACTGCTTTGGCTGCAATCTGCACATGGTTGGCTTTCTGAGCTGCGAGCACATGTTGCTGGCTCATGTTGAGTTTCTTATCCCCCCCAATTCCCTGCATCCTTTTCCTTGGCTTCTGATTTCTTGTACAAAATAACCACCCCAGCTCATAAATCCTGCAAGTGAGGCTGGGGTTCACATCCACCATCGCAGCACATTTCTCTGACCTGCCAGGTGCACCATCACAAGGAAAAAGCCAGACTTACCTATGGCAAAGCCCATGCAAAGGGCAACATCAGCTATGGCGTACACGCTGCCATAGACCGAGACGTGGCGCAGATCTACGAGGTAGCCCATAATTGGCATCATGGAGGAGTCCACCATTCCTGGCCGTGAGAGAGGGAAACACATTTCAGGAAAATACTGCCATGGGCTTTTTGTGTTGGCATGTCTTGGTCAGCTATGTGCAAAACGGGGATGAAAACGCAACTGAAAGGATATTTACTCTTAAATAACCAAAAAAATTGTGTCTTTGCTGTGTCTGAGGTCACATATGGACATGTATAGACACTTCATAGAACCAAGGTAAGGTTTGGGTTGGAAGGGACCTTAAAAATCATCCAGTTCCATCCCCCTGCCATGGGCAGGGACATCTCCCACTGGATCAGGGGGCTCAAAGCCCCATCCAACCTGGCCTTGAACACCTCCAGGGATGGGGCAGCCACAGCTTCTCTGGGAAACCTGGGCCAGGGCCTCCTCACCTTCACAGCAATACATTTCTTCCTAAGATCTCATCTCAGTCTCCCCTCTTTCAGTTTAAAACCATTCCCTTCGTCCCATCCCTCTACTCCCTGATCAAGAGCCCCTCCCCAGCTTCTCTGGAGCCCCTTTCAGTACTGGGAGGCTGCTCTAAGGTCTCCGTGGAGCCTTCTCTTCTCCAGGCTGGACAACCCCAGCTCTCTCAGCCTATATCCTCATAAGATCATTTCATGGCCTCCTCTGAACTCACTCTAACAGATCCATCTCCTTCCTGTGCTGGGGGCTCTGGAGCTGGGGGCAGGAATCCAGGTGAGGTCTCTTTTTTAAGATCTTTATTGTGTCTGAGTTCACATATGGGCATGTATATGACAAGAGAGGTGTGAGCTTAGGACATATCAACCACTGCCCAGGAAACGTCCCTGCAAAGGCTCCAGTGTCACATTACCAGCCAAGTACCTTTCATTTAGGGGAAAGTTATTTTGTATGCACTTACAGGCACTGCAGACCCAAAAAGCTGCATCAGCCTCCAGTCAGTCAGAATCATTACAGTGGCTTTAACATGTCTTTTGAGCCACACTGTCATTGCCAACAAGAAAAGGCTCAAGATAAAACTGCTGAGACACTGGGGATCTGTAGCTGTGCCTGTAACTTCTTTCCTAACTACGCATCCCTCTTGTGTGAAGATGCCCCAAAACATCTGCTGAACAGCCAAGGACTGAAAACCAAGCCAAGACCCCCCCCTCCAGCACAGGCAAAGCTCACATGTATTACTTGAAAAAGAGTGTATGCACGTGAGCTTAAGAATTCCTATTGATGAACAAAAAGTTAAGCCTGTTTTCTCTTTTATGTAACTACATAGAAGAGTGGTGACTTTGGCAAGAGCATTGCTTTGTATCTGAAAATAAGTTATAAATCCATGGACAGTTTGAAAGATCTTTTTAGGTGAGTGGAGCAATTCTGGACAGACTTGATAATCCAGCTTGTCTAACAGCAGCCTGGTTCAAACTGCATGAGCAACATCCTTTAATCCTTTTTTCTTTACCTACTGTTTGGGCCCACAGCTCAGACCTCACTGCTGTCAGATCAGAATAGCAGCAAACCTAATTTTCCACATAAATTCATATAAAAAAATCATTTTTACACAACAAACAGGCTGTGTGAAGTCATTAGAATTTGTCTTACCAATGGCAAGCCCAACTCCAAAGTTCGGTGCTATGAGCCCGTAAATGTTCTTAGCAAATGGTACCTGCAAAGGAAATTTCAGGCAGTCAATTAGATCCCACCATGCATGCTAATGAGGTTAGTTTTCTTTTTCTAAGATAAATGCTCAGAGGAGGATGTGCCAGTTAGGACTCGATCCTTGTTCTGGGCTACAGTTTCAGACAACTGTGCCATTAAACCACTGACACACTTAGAATTATGAATAAGAGTATACTGATGAGTGATAGCTCCAAACAAGCATCATCCTCTTCCTTCCAAAGCCATTCTTCCTCCAAAATTATCAAAGCATTGAAATTTGGAAGCACTCAGAAGCTTAATCTGGAACGTATCAACCACACATTGCTTAATAATGTGTCATAAAGCAGAAACTTCAGCAGAATCTCCTGGGGAAAGCACATATTTGAAGATAAAAACATGAGTGTTCAGATGGTTTGGAAGATCCATGATCTACTTACACATAAGATACTTATTCCCACGATCAGCATCCCGAGTAAAGCACAAAGCCACCTATCAAAGAAGAAACACCACTCAGAGGGCAGTGATACTGAGAGGTTAGAGCTGATCTTGAACATTTCCAAGTGCCAAGTTACACAATCAAAGTAGCAACATGTTCAAAAAAAAGTGATTTTACTACTACAGAACAAACTTTAACAATGCCCACCATCAATAAACTGCCCTGAGAAACATTGGAAATGGTGCACAAACAGCTTGGAAGGTTATTAGTATTTTTAAATTAACCCTACCTTCCCATTTTGTGTGCAAGTATCCCAAAAAGATTAGTGCCGATGAGATAAGAGATACTGGCTGGAAGAAAAGCGACGCCTGCAAAACACAAATGAGGTGTTTTATCAGCAAGGATCCTACTGAAGGGTTAGAAGAAACTAATAAATTCCAGACATTGCAATTTTGATTTGAATGCATCTCCCAGACTCTTTGCACATAGCCCAAAAGATCAAATATCCGGTTTGTTGCAGCCTTTTAATGAAATCTGAGGACTTCATCTATGAAATGCAGGAGGGATGTGATGCCTTTGGAGAGAGTTTTTCAGCATCAGCCACAAGAAGTGGCATGGGAGAGGGGGCAGAACAACAAAGAGGCAAAATTTACATCTAACTACAACGAGCTTTGGGATAAGTGGAGGAAAGCAACTCTTTTCTTGGTTGCATGGCCTATGGAGCACATGCTCAGCACATTCTGCAAGCCCAGATTGGCCAGGGATTGATGAAGCCCTCCCTGGAGGAGGTGACAACGGGACTGCTGCTGTGGCTTTGCAGTCACCATCCCACATCACACCTGTGGATGCTGTGAAGCCTCATGTTACACCCAAAATATTACAGCAGCACCTGAAGCCAAGCATGTAAAGGTGAAGAAACATTAAAATCATGGATGTGAAGTTATTTGGCCAATGTATTTACAGGAAAATTAATTTTTTAGAAAAAAAACAGTTACAGGTTTAAATTAAAAAAAAAATTATCAGCTGCAACTTGCAGATAGAGGATCCCAAGTAAATCCCTCCTGACTCCAGAACATCCCATCTCCCTCACATCCACTCAAGAAGGTACTGTTGGGAGCAGTGATGTTTTCTGGTCCTGAGGTTTCCATGGTGCTGGCCAGAAGCATCTCTGGTTCAAAAGCCAATGACAGCCTGTACATGAGTATTCGTCCTCTCTACACATGGAAGATGCAGGGCAAGTCCCAACTGGAGGTGAGATGCCAAAGGAAAAAAATGCTAAGGGAGAGCAGGGTTTACCATTGCCTCAGCTGCCTGGAGAGCAGTGGGGAGGACAATGCAGGTGTGTGTGATGGGAGGGACCACCCTCTAGGAGAAGATATTGTATGGGACGGCCACACCTCAAATCCCATGTTCAGTTTTGGGCCCCTCACTACAAGAAAGACATTGAGGCTCTGGAGCACAGGCAGAGAAGGGGAACAGAGCTGGAGAACAAATGTTACGAGGAGCATCTGAGGAAACTGGGGCTGTTTACCTTGGAGAAGAGGCTGTGATGAGACCTCACTGCCCTCTACAACTGCCTTAAGGAAGGTTGTAGCAAGGTGGGTAATGATCTGTTCTCACAAGTATCAAGCAATAGGATGAGAGGAAACACCTCAGGTTGCACCAGGGGAGGTTTAGATTGGATATTAGGAAAAATTTCTTCACTGAAAGAGGAGTGAAGTCCTGGCAGAGGCTGCCCAGGGCAGTGGGGGAGGTTCCATCCCTGGCTGTGTTCAAAAGTTGTGTAGACACTTCAGGACATGGTTTAGCAGGCACGGTGGGGTTGCACTGGATGATCTTAGAGGTCTTTCCAAACCCTAATGATTCTTTGATTCTAAAAATATCCAAGAGGCAGAGGAACAGGGCAGCTCTGAGAAATGCTGCACCCTTTTGCAACAATGTTGAATATTTCATGTGTCTTCAAAGAAATAAGGCACAGTATTTTCTGGTTGTTCCTGTTAAACTTTGCATCATCTTAAGAAAAACAAAACTGGGAAACTTGACAAATAACTGCATGCCACACCAAGCCTTCCCTTTGGTGACTGTTCAGTCAGGTAATTCAGATTTAGCCAGGAGCCACAACATTTCAGTGCACAATCAAACCATCCCCTTTAAGTGTATATTCTCCTCATCTTTCACCAAGGTAACACAGACATTTGATTTCCTGCCCATCCATCTTCCTCCCTATCCCTCTGATATTCATATATTAAAAAAACCCAACAATTCAAGAGGTAATTTTTAGCACAGCAATATCCTGTGATTAAAATCCTTGTGGGTTACAATGGTGATGCTGCAGAAACATTTTCACCTGTGTAACTGCAGCTGCTTTGGTAGCTCTTGGAGGTACCTGTTTATACCAAATGTTACAGCTCAACAGCTGTAAAAACCCAAAATACTGCAAAGCCTCCTTAAATCAGATTGCAGGTTGGTGAGTAACCTGGGATATAGGGAAGCAGAACTGTAATTTTCTAAATAAGCTTTATGCATAGTAACATTAATTGATCAAATCCAGGTTTTTTATACCTTCTTCATATCATGCCTCAAACAGCTGGATCTGCAAACTGCATAAGATAATCATTTGCTTAAAACCCTGCAGTTCAAGATATAATTTAAGAGGCTTAAAAACTTTAATTAGTGCTGTCAAATCAGACAAAGTGTAATGGAGCCAATTACTTATATCATTAAGGGGTAAAATTAGTCTTAATTAAAAATGGATCTTTTCCTTCTAGGAACCTCTTGTCAACTAAGGGATTTGTAAATCTCATTTCTGTTGCACCAGTAATGTAGAACTCTAGTGGGGAAGGCAGATAAGCAATCTTTTTCTTCATGAGGTTTAAAATATTCAAGTTTGTGAGTTAATTTTGCTGCATTATAGGGTTGCAGTCATTGCCACATTCAAAAGTTGGGTGGCACTTTAAGGGCTGCTGGCTATGGCCACCCTGGATCTGGCTTTTCATTAATGAGAACTAAGGTTTGTGCTTTTTCTATGGTGTAGGAACACCTGTATTAAGATAAAGAAGGGATATTAGTCAGATGTTACTTCAACATCATTTTCATAAAGAAGGGTTTTTTTTGTCATGGGGTCACAACAACCTCCTGCAGCACTCCAGGCTTGGGGAAGAGTGGCTGGAAAGCTGCCTGGTGAAAAAAGACCTGGGGGTGTTGGTCAACAGTGGCTGAACTTGAGCCAGCAGTGGGCAAGGTGGCCAACAGCATCCTGGCTTGGATCAGCCATGGAGTGGCCAGCAGGAGCAGGGAAGGGATCGTCCCCCTGCACTCGGCACTGGTGAGGCTGCACCTCAAATCCTGGGTTCAGTTTTGGACTCCTCACTCCAAGAAGGATGTTGAGAGGTTGGAGCACCTCCAGAGAAGGGAACGGAGCTGGGGAAGGGTTTGGAGCACAAGTCTTATGAGGAGTGGCTGAGGAACCTGGGGCTGTTTGGTCTGGAGAAAAAGAGGCTGAGAGGACACCTCATTGCTCTCTGCAGCTCCTGAAAGGAGGTTGTGGTGAGGTCGGGGTTGGTCTTTTCTCTGAAGTAACAAGTGATAGGAGGAGAGGAAAAGGTCTCAAGTTGCACCAAGGGAGGTTTAGATTGGATATCAGGAAAAATTTCTTTATTGAAAGAGTGGTGAAGCCCTGGTAGAGGCTGCCCAGGGCAGTGGTGGATTCTCCAGCCCTGGAGGCATTCAGAAAGTGTGGGCCCAATACTTGGGCTGACAGTTGGACTGGATGATCTTAGAGTTCTCTTCCAACTTTAATGATTATGTGAAAGTTTTTCTTTCAAATGCCATGTATTAATACTAAAAAATACCCAAATGACCAAATACAAAGCACTCATTACCAAATATCTGTTATGTTTGTAACTGTAACTCGTTCCTACAAAGTAAAAATAGTTTCCTAAATTAAACTATAAACAGTAAACACCAGTGAGACTGACAGAGAGGACTGGCAGTACTTGACGTGGTACCCAACAGCCAAGATACTCCCCACCCAAGATGATTCAACCTCTTGCACACAGTTTAAGACTCACTGGAAGTCAGACCCTCCCCCTTCTCCTTCCTTGTTTGTCTCAAAGAGAAAACAACCATCCCATTTTTCTTTTCTAGTCTAACCTGATATATGGGACAAATTCCCAGTTTGCCTGTGGACACTGGTTTCCCAAGGTGGTCCAAGCTGGGGCTTTCCTATTGCTTTCTGTGAAATGGGGTGACTAAGTAACCACTGTGTCAATTCTATTGGATTCAAAGGATAATGTTCTTTGTGTCCTTGATGGCTACAGTTTAAATGAAGTCAATCCCCCTTCCACATGCTGCCAGGAGTGGCCCTGGGAGGAGTACGTGTTGGCAAAGGCATGCTCTGCACCCAACATAGTGCAGCAGCTGCAGATTTCTGTGGCTGCCTGCTCCTGGCAATTCTAACTGGAAACTGGGAAAGGATTCACTCTGGAAAAAATCCCCAAACAAATCATTTTGCCCCAGAGGGCTGGCTCTGGGCTCACAGGGCATCTTCCAGCTGCCCCAGCCAACACTCTCTGCCAGATGCACTGCTGGGGCTCCCAAAGGAGCTGGGATAAGCACAGTGTTGTAGCTGCCAGCATCTCTTTCTCCCTGAAAAGTGGGTGTTGGCTCTTACTGGAGCCTCTACTGCAATAACACCAATCCTCTACCCATTCATCTTACAGATCAATATTTGCAATTGTGCAGGTGTAACACTGACAATCTAATGACAGCAAAGAAAAAATCACTACCCTGAAGCTGATAAGGACACCTTCCCCAACAGGACCAGAACTGACACAGCCACTAGACAAAATACAGATGTAAATAATATACTGTACTTTACCAAGCTGCCACTTCTTTGAGCACATGGTCTCCATCATCCAGATAGGCAAAGCTGGTTCCAGCATAGCAACAGCCATGTTTGCAAAGCAGATTGAACCTTAGAGAAAGAAGGGGAGAGGAAAAAAAAATAGCAGTCATTATTTCTTTTGGCAATGAACAAAAAGCCACACAAAGAATGGATGATTTTATTTAAACTTGGCACTTTGTACAGTCCTATTTGTCACGCATCACATGGTGATTAATGTTAAATGGGACAGAAAGTAAAAATCACTGAAGACTCTTTCTATGTATTTCTGTTCTCTTAGAAATTCTACAATAAAAGCTAAGCTATTTTCATAATGTGAAAGTTTGCTTGATGACATTTAGAAAGTTCACAAGGTCTGACTGTTGTAGAAATGATTGGCTAAACCCACAATCTTTTGGTCTTTATTGAGTCTCCTGGGGCAAAACTGGAGCCTTGTTGTGCAAGAGGCACAAGTTCTGACCCTATGCCTCCATCATCTAAGAAAGACTACGATGAGAAGAGGAGGTCTTGATCCTGAAAATACCAAGAGACAACCACAGAGGTGTCTATCCCCTATAAAAGGGAATTTTGTGTTGAGATCCCATAGCTGGCAGCCAGTAAGTCCACGCAGCAAAGCATAGGTTTGGCTGAACTTGCCCAACCCTATGCATTTCAAATGCTTCCAAATATCTTTTGAATTCCTGGACTTTATTCACCCCGATGCAAAGGATAAAAAGTGCTGGAGAAGATGAGTTGGTCTTGCCCACAGGCTCAGCTCTGCCCTGTGCCACTGCCAGCAGATCCAGACTGCAGTGGGCTTGTGTCAAGTTCATCTATTCTCAGCAGAGCATTTCAGCTTTAGTGTAGGGATTACTAAATCCCATGGTATTTCTTTGGATTTCAGATGCCTTTCCCACTTACTCAAAAGACCCTGAGGCAGGCAAAGCCTAACACAGGGCAATGAGACACTTTGCTAATCCCTTACAAAATGACTTTGAAAGGAATTTGGAGGTCACTGCTAGAAAGGACAACCTCAAAGTCGTGTTCCCAGTTTTTCTCCAATATTTACAATCTCTGAAATTTACAAAAATATTCTATATTCTTACATTTACCATCCAAATTTTACTTTTTTTCCTTTTTTTTTACAAAAGCCCAATTTGTCTGAGCAACAGAGGAACATTATTTCTCCTGGAAGAAGTTCCTCATCATACAGTTCACAACAAAATGAGCACCGATGCCATTCTTTGCTCAAACCTGTCAGAACACATTAGACTGTATCTACAATTCCTAAAATGAACTCACAGCCTAGCTGGCTCACTCCCCTCCTGGGGCAAGGAGCAACTGTTCAGCACTGCATTACCCTAAAGATGAAAGGTTGGAGCTAAAGATAACCTTTCAGCTCTGCCGTGAGCTCCCACCACCGTGGACTCTGTGAGGAGCCCCAGTTAAACACCCTGGGGCTGCTTTCTTCCAAGGCAAAATCAGCCAGGCTCAAGCAGGTTCCTTGATACTGGAAAAACATTTCAGGCCACCCAAAGTGCAGCCAGAGGAAGCAGGGCCATTCTAACAGAGATGGCTTAAATGGCAAAGATCTTATTCTACTCTTAACACACTTCACACATAAACAAGCACAGGTGTGCCTGCACCTCTACTGCTCGTTGGGTCACAGAACAGTTTGGGTTGGAAGGGACATTAAAGCTCATCCAGTTCCACCCCTCTGCCATGGGCAGGGACACCTCCCACTGGATCAGGGGGCTCCAAGCCCCATCCAACCTGGCTTTGAACACCTCCAGGGATGGGGCAGCCACAACTTCTCTGGGCAACCTGGGCCAGGGCCTCCCCACCCTCACAGCAAAACATTTCTTCTTAAGATCTCATCTCAATCTCCCCTCAGCTCAAAACCATTCCCCCTCGTCCTATCTCTGTACTCCCTGACCAAGAACCCCTCCCAGCTTCCCTGCAACCCCTTTCACCACTGGAGGATGCTCTAAGGTCTCCCCAGAGCCTTCTTCTCCAGGCTGAACAACCCCAACTCTCTCAGCTTGTCCTCATACAAGAGGTGCTGCAGCCTTTGGATCATCTTCGTGGCCTCCCCTCCTGGACAGGTGAGTGGATGTTCAACAGGAATGGTCACAGTACATCCCATAATGGCAATTGCTGGTACCAAAGGCACCCAGGCAGCAGGACTGGCCATAAGGACTGATCACACAGTGAGTGAGGCACTGTCCTTCTGCCTCTTCTGACGATCACAGGCAACAGGGGAAAAAGTTATGCTTTGAGAAAGAGAAGAGAGGAGCTCCATGCTTGAGTTCAAGATACCTTGTGTTAAAGAGTAATATTGTGCTATACAGAAGCCAAATTGGTCAGGAAGTGCTTGTACTTTGAGAATACAAACAATTATGACTCAAGTGTATGACACACACTCGGGAGATTGAATCTGAATTTATACCACCAAATTAGTGTGCCTAAATCAAGAGCACAGGAAACACTGGAGCTGTTAGCCCACGCCTAGAGTGTCTCTGGCTTTTACTTGTAGTTAACAAGTCAGCCAACTAGAAAGATAGTCAATTTTTTAATGAGGTAGTTAACTGCCTTAAAGCAATTCAAACCTTCACATCTCCCTGAGCAGTGCAACCCACTAGGACTTTTAACTTTTTCTTCCCTAATCATTCTAGGTGAACATTGTACACAGTGTGGGACATCTACATTCACAGCATCTTTGTGAAGCAGAAGACATATTATCCTGGCTTAGATATGGAGAAATGCAGCCTGGTGCCTTGACTGCTTGCCCCAAGATGCCAGAGCATGGAGCTAAGTTTGCCTTCCCAAATAACCCTTCATCCACCCTTCTCTGTTTGCATCAAGATCAGAAGTTCCCATCTTAGAAAATAAAGCAAGGAAAGCACCAGACTGAATGGGGTGAGGGAGAGCAAAGGAGGCTTTCAGACTCTTTTAACTGTTAAAAACCAACAGCTTTAGCACTGATTATTAAAGCAGTGTGTTCCTGGTGCCTCAAGGAAGCTGCTTTTGGACTGATGTGCACTCACGGGCCAGACAAAAGGCTGCATTTATAGCTGGAATTTGGCACTCAGTTCTGACAAAACCAAATTTGTCCTGCAAGGGAAATAAAGCAGGAAGAGAAGAGGCTGAGGTTGGGGAACATCAGCATCATCCGTACCATCAAAGAGCTGGGCAGCCTCTGTCCCAGGAGGCAGAAACCCTGGGTGCTCTCCCTAACCCTGCCAAGTAAGTCACAGGAGGGACTTTCTCACATCCTGGGCTCTGCTGCCTGGTGTTGGGATCAGAATAGAGAGGGTCTTTATATTTCTTCTCATCCATTCCCTGGAAACTGTTGCATCCAGCTGCACTGGATTGAAGATGGGAAAGGGAAACAAGAGGCACTGGAAGATCCTGCAAGCACATGCAGGGAAGCAAGAGGAAAAAAGAGCCAGGTGTGGCCTCTCTGACACACAGTGCCCCGATTCCAAGCTACACATCCCCAAGACACCATCATCACTTTGGGGCTCTGCTTTACAGAGCCCGGAAACATCAGCTGAAACAGCTTCAGAGAAGAGAATGAGTGCAGAAATTGAATGTCATGCAAATGCCTTAGAAAATCTGCAACAAGTTCATCCCTGCTCTTGGCAAGCATGGGACATAGTCAAAATAGTGGTCCTTGGGACCTATTCCCTTCCTTGGCTAAGACCAAGCTTGTCAGGAGTAGCTAATTCTTAGTAAAGCAAAGTACCCTTTAAAATCAGTCACCTTGCCACATTTTGGGGTATAAGCCAAGTTATGTCACAGATCAGACCTTGGCAGGGATTGCAGATAGAGTAGATATTTGGAGAATAATGTTAGATGAACCTCACCTTCTAGCACCTGCTTCCACCACCATGAAAGACAAGGTATGGAATTAGAGGAATGATAGATCTGATCTCTTACGACAGGTACTGTCTCTGCTCCTCTTCTTCCCCTCAAATACTTTTATTCTATAGAAAGGTCTTTTAATGCTCAACTATAAGCCTTCATACAACTTTAGTCACAGCTTGACCAGGTGTCCAGTCACAGGTTATGACAATTCCCCAAGATCCCCAAGAAATGGAGAACCCCAAAATGCCTGGAAAAATTGCTTTGTTGGACAATCAGGTTAGAACTGTAAAAATAATTATCTCTTTCTAGGGAATGTTTTAATGTTTATCAATACTACAAAGGACCAGGCTTAATTACAGACTTCAGAATAAATATTCAGCAAAATGCAATGCCAGAAGACCAACGTCCCTTGAGACAGACTCATTAGACAACTGACACCTGTGATACCAAATGCCATTCACCACTCGACCCAGACCTCTTCTGGAATATAATCGATGCTCTAGAGACCCAGCTCACTTGCTCTTCAAATGGAAGCAGCATTCAGTGTTGTTCCCCCTGCTCACCTGTGAAGCACTGACAATCCCTCCCTCTGAAAGCCTTGGTCCTGTTCAGTTGCCTCGTAGAAATTTTCCTGGCCACATCTCAGTGCTGTGCAGGAATTCATTGCTTTAGCAAGCAACCACATGTGGAAAGACACCCACCCACCTTGAGCACTGGGGGCAGTTTGGGTTCCATGGGATAAAAAGGATCTAAAGCTACTGGAGAGCGTCCAGAGGAGGGCAAAGAGTTGGGGAAGTTTAGAGGGGAAGGCGTGTGAGGAGAGGCTGAAGTCACTTGGTCTGTTCAGCCTGGAGGAGAAGAGGCTGAGGGGAGACCTCATTGTGCTCTGCAGCTTCCTCACAAGAGGAGGATGAGGAGCAGGTGCTGAGCTCTTCTCTCTGGTTACCAAAGACAGAACCAGAGGGAATGGCAGGGAGATGTGCCAGGGGAGGGTTAGACTGGATATTAGAAAAGGGTTCTTCCCCCAAAGGGTGATGGAGCACTGGAACAGCTCCCCAGGGAAGCAGTCACACCCTGACAATGTTCCACAAGCATTTGGACAATGCCCTCACTCACACAGTGTGAATGTTGGGGTGTCCTGTGCAGGGACAGGAATTGGACTCGATGATCCTTGTGGGTCCCTCTCAACTCTGGACATTTTACAATCCCATGATTTCATACTTTCTGCCTGTTATATTGCTACTGGGATATTTGTCCTGTATTACCAAGAGATGACTTTTTCCTTGAGCTTTCTGCTAGTGCAAAGAGCAAATGACAGTATTGTTCAGCCAGCTTGGCCCGAGGCATTCCAGGATGCCAGGTATGACAACAGAGGTTGGTTTAAAAAGGAAAAAGGATCTGTTACCTGCTGCAATAATGATGTACGGGTCCTTCAGAAGTGTCAGCAACGGTGTCCCTTTCTGACTCTATGAAACCAAAGCTTGGGATTAGGAAAGACAAAGCATCATCCATTGCCTGGAGTGTTTTAGCTTAATACTTACTTCTGCCTGTGGCCTGGATGGCTGCAGCACAAATAATTGAACGGCTGTGAAAAGAAATCAAGACTGTAACACGTCTTCGAGCAGGGGGTTAGATGGGAGCGATGTGGAAGGGATGTGCTACTGGCTCAGAGGATTTACTGACCTCCATCCAACAGGGCGAGTGCTGCCAGCACGAGGAAAGGAGAGCTCTTCCCCACAAACTCATACATGACACTCCCAAAAGGTGGGCCCACTGCCAGGGAGAAAGGATGTGAAGTTGTGAAGCCGCATCTCTGACTCTGAGCAAACATCCTCTGCGAGCTTTTGGGCATCCTGCTTTCAGCACTCAGTCAGCCAAAGGCTCCTTTTAAACCCCCCCCCCCCAGAGAGCACTGATCACTGTAATAGCCCTGTTCTTCACTCCCAAGATTCTCTCACATGTAAACAAACCCCAAACATCTCAGAGGCTGCTGCCTGACGTATGGATCTGCAGAGGAAATGTGCTGCTGTGGGAGAAACTGTTCTCAATATGCCCCATGAATCTAATCCAGAGACAGCACGATAAAGTTACACTCGGTGAGACCCTTCTGTTGCTTTCACAGGTCACAACTACGTGCTTTGGGAAGGCTGGGGGTGGCTTTTGGGCCAGCAGAGCCTCCAGCTCACTGACCTAACACTCCCATAGCAAGGCCTCCCAGTGCAATTCCCATTGCGTTGCCTCTCTCTTCATCATCCGTGTACAAACTGGCCAGCATACCCATTCCTGAAAGAAAAAAAAAGAAAGAAAAGAAAGAAAAAGATAAAAGAAGAAAGAAGTACAACACAAAATCAGGCATCTGTGTGCTACAGTTCATGGTCATCCTCTGCCAGCCCTACTGAACACTACACAGAGATGACAGAGGGTACCTGTGTACACATACAAAAATATAAATACACTTTTTCTTCCCTCTTCAAAGTCAAAGAGGGTTTGGCAGTGTAAATGGTCTCCAAGGCCATGCTCTGTTGTACAGTATCACCCCAGTAATTTGATGACACCCTGATTTGCTAGATTCTTTGTCACAAAGATTTTACACAATGCTTTTCAACCAGCAGAAACAAAGCTTTTGACAAGTATTCCCCATGTGTTGTTTATACTCTGGGTGATGACTCTCAACTCCAACAGCAGCCGTTGCTGGCAGGGTAGGAGGTGTTATGCAGTGCAGATGACTTTGAAAATGAGTATGTCAAGTCCAGCATCCAAAATTAAAGGATTCTTCAGACCTTTATCTTCACAGGCTGAGAGAGTTGGGGTTGTTCAGCCTGGAGAAGAGAAGGCTCTGGGGAGACCTTAGAGCAACCTCCCAGTACTGAAAGGGGCTCCAGGAAAGCTGGGGAGGGGCTCTTGATCAGGGAGCACAGGGGTAGGACAAGGGGGAATGGTTTTAAGATGGAAAACAGGAGATTTAGACAAGATACTAGGAAGAAATATTTTCCTGTGAGGGTGGGGAGGCCCTGGCCCAGGTTGCCCAGAGCAGTGGTGGCTGCCCCATCCCTGGAGGTGTTCAAGGCCAGGCTGGATGAGGCTTTGAGCCCCCTGATCCAGTGGGAGGTGTCCCTGCCCATGGCAGGGGGTGGAACGAGATGGGCTTTAAGGCCCTTTCCATCCCAAACCATTCTGTGATTCTATGATACGTGAGGAGACTCTCACCGCTGTTGGCCCTGGTAAGGAGTCAGAGGTTCTTTTGACTGCTGGCTGTGGTTTTGGTGCAGCACAGGGAAGAAAGGTGGGGCTGGCTAGAGAGTATCCAGAAAAGAGCAAGGAGGATGAGCAGAAGCTTAGAAAAACATCTGTGAGGGACAAATGCAGGGCTTTCCTTTTAAAACCAGAGAGGAGAAACCTGATGTGAGATAATAGTCTTGCAATATGAAAAAGAGCCACAGAGATAAGGAAAGGAAACCGTTCATGTTCTCTCAAGTATGGGAAGCAGAAATGGGTTTACATGATAGTAGGGAGGTTTTAGATGAGACATCAGAAAAAAACTTCCTGCCAATAAAGGTAGTTAACCACAATGCTAAATGCTGTGGGCATTTCTGGAGGCTTCTGAGAACATGCCTGTCGAGTGAGCGTGAGGAATGACCAATACAAAGCTGATCCTGCCTTCAGGAAAGGGATGGACTAGATGATCTCTCGGCCTTTTCTGCTCTATTTTGCAGGTTGTGAGAAAAATAAACACATACTGATGTAAGAGCCATAGCTCAAGGTGCACGCTTGTACAGGGACTGAGCTAAAGCTGAGCAATAGTTTTGATTCTGGCATGACTTCCCTTTGGAAAGTTTGATTTGTAACCTTAACTGGCACAAGGAAAAAGTGGACTTTTTTTTGTCTCTCCCCTACCTACTTGTCTTTGCCTTCCCCAACCCTGGCTCTTCATTCCAGCCCCTGCCTGCTCCCTTAGCCACATCCTCACTCTTCCCACTATTCATCCAGGCTCAAATCTCCCTGCTTTTTGCACAGCTTCAAATCCATCTCAAGCATAAGGTGCTTCTTGCTCCCAGTTCAAATGCTCAGTCTGGGGTGTTGCACCTCCCCAGCTGCCCGGATGTGGACTAAAGCAAAACCTCTGCAAAAGGAATCTAGGAGGAACCCAGCTGCTTCTTAAGTTTCTGCGAAGCCTACGAGAACCCTGCTCGTAGACCAGGGCAACTCAGAAGGGGGAATTTTCCTGAGGAAGCCAGAAGACACGTGCTTGACAAAAAAAACCCCTCATGAACTAAATTTACATTTCTGCTGCCATCACAAGAAGTTTTTATAATGAAAGACTGCAAAACATTCTAACAAAAACAAAACGTAGCGTCATAGAATATCTTGAGTTGGAAGGGACCCACAAGAATCATCAAGTCCAACTCCTGTTCCTCCACAGGACATATTTTCTCCAGTCCCAGACTCAGCAATGGTTGAGTAAATTGTGCTGAAAACTCATATTTCCTTTCACCTACTCATTTAAATATTATATCCTTTGGAAACGCGGTCCAGGTAACTCGAGTCCAAACTGGCAGGCAGCGTACTAAATCCTTGAAAAGAACAATTTATAACCTAAATTTCAGTAACAGACAAAGCCCCGACACTTACTATATAACAAGTACCAACATAAGTTCCCGACGACCTTTAAAATGACTAAAAATGGATGTAAAACATTCAAGAGGCACATACAGAATTCCCAGGGAGCAAGCAGCTCATTTAGTGCTCTAGCTTACCAAAACCCAAATACCAAAGAAGTCTGAAAAGACATTTGCTTTTGAGCCACTTCATGTCAAAGAGACAGAAAAAAACACAAAAAAACATTCAATATTTTTGTATTAATTGTTGAAGCTACAGACAAAACACAAGTCAGAAAATGACCAAAAATGGCAGAATCAATGATCTGCATTTTACTCCATCATCTCTTCTCTTACCGGCCACCGAAGAGCAAGAAGAACCCACTCCTTGAAGGGACCTGGCAATAAACAGTAATGTGTAGCTTCCAGAGAAGGCAAACACTGTAGAAAAACACAAAGATAAGCCTTTCAAATTAAATTAACTCTAACTATGTTAAAAAGTTAGATTTCTTGAAACTACCACAAAAAAATTCACTCCACTTAGTCAAGTGTTTCCAGAGACTTGTGCCACTCTCAATGCTAACTGCATTATCTTCTCTTATTGCATTTAGATGTGTCAGTGTTGAATTGTTCTCCGGTGTCTGAGCCTCCTGGTAACACAAAATGCAAGGCACAAGCAGTTTTAACTAATTACTTGGGATTGGATTACATCCTGCTCTGATTCAGCTGCACACAAGGAGTAGCAAGACCATTCTTTCCATCCTTGCTCCTCCACGCTGCTTCGTTTAAAGCTGCCTGGTCTGAAGCTCCAGGCATTCAGGATGTAACACACATGCACTGAGGTTTTCTCCAATAACTAAGTGGGTGGAGAGAGGTTTTACCCTTCTGTCACCAGCTCTGTGATAGATGCTGTGCTGCCTGAAAGGGCAGAGATGCCAGCTCCACCCATTCCAGGGTTGTAGCAAGTTCCTGATCCTCCCACCAGCAGACCACCAGAGAAATTGCACCTGAGCAGGTGTCTCTCTGTCTCTTCCCAGAGAATTTACTCTGGGCTCCACCCTGCCTTTTGGGACAGAGCCCTTGGGTGCTGCACTCATCAGTCCAACTAAAGGGCCCACCCACAGCATTGGAAAGCAGGACTGTCCCAGAAACCCAAGAGCATCTCTGCAGAGCCTGTGTCATGGTCAGTACCATTAAACCCACAGTGAGTTTTTAAAAAGACCAGTAATCTCCAGCACTTCATTCCCCCCTGATGGTATAACTTTAAGGTCATTATTCCTTCTCCTACAGACAGTGGACTTGGAAAACTGTTTATTTCTTTTTGTCATAGACTCTGAGAAGTCTTACATCTGCCTTCTTGAATCAAATCTGGTTCTTTCACCATTCCTCACAGGCTTCTAATGATCCTTGATGTTCTCCTCTGTACTTTTTCTGTCTGGGCCACAACTAAGTGCCATGGCAAATCCGAACATAAAACACCAGCTGAGGCCTTATTAATGCCATTTGGAGCAGACAGACTGTCTCAGCTGACTTGCAGGCTGTGCTCCTGTTTGCACATCCCACAGTGATGGCTAGCAACACTATGATGCTGTTGACTCATCTTCTATTCAAGAGCCACTGGAACCTGATGATCATTCTGATAAGCCTTCTGGCAGCAGCTGGCTGTTATGGTCCCTGCTCTCGTGGCTGAGAGCCCTCCCACGGCTGTCTCTACCTGTTTAAAACTCTCTGAGCACTGCTTCAGGCTACAAGAACCTAAGGGAAAGACTCAGCTAAGGAAGAGACCTGCTGAGGCAGGGTGGAAGTTGATGAATTCCTCAGAGCACGTTCCTAAGAGCCCACTCATCAAATCTCATCAGCACCACCATCCACACAGAGGAGCCATCCTTAAATCTTCCTTGGAAATCAATCAATAAGAAGAATTCCTAATGATAATTATTATAAATCATTGATTTGAAAGTTGCATATGGGCCAGACCAAATGAAATGTGGACACTTACTGATGGTCGACACAAACATGATGCAGAAGCCAGCAAACAGTGGAATCTGGTAGCCTATCCTGGAAAACAAAGGGAACATTGGCAATTCTGGGCTTGTCTCACTGACATTCTGAGTTAGACTTACTCACATGACTGCCCACACTGCAAAAACCCAGCCCATGGTTCCTTGGGAGACTTTGAACTGTTAATTGCAGACCACATGATCAGATTTAGCCATGTAACAAATGCCTTTTCATCCAGCTCTGTATCCGAAACCCTTCTCTCATTAGAATCTGGTTGCCCTGTTCTTGCTCCATCATAATTGCACCAAATAAAGCCCCTCTGGGCTTCCATGGGGTTGTCAAGAAGATGAGAAGGAAAGATTTGTCTGAGCATGCTGAGCTTTGAAATATCACAGCAGTGTTTCAACGCTCATCTGTTTCCATCCCCATGAGACAATGACTATTAATGAGACACAGTCAAACCAATGGCTTTTTAACTGGGAAAATTTGTCATCAGCTTTGTTGGGAATTCTGCCTCAGCCAGAAGCACTGAAAGAGTCACAAGGAGCTTGAGAATAATATTTTTGCTTTCCAGGAGTTTAGGAGTAAAAATGGAGCTGATCAAAGCTTTCTTCATCAGGACCCCAAGTAGCCTGAGAAATCTCTGGTTGCTGTAAGTACTTTCAGGCTTCCAGGAATCAAAGGATTTTTCCATCTGGCAACATAATTTCAGCAGGAAAAAAAAAGAAATTTCAACAATTAAAAAAAAAAATCACAATATTCTGTTTTCACACCATTAAAAATTTACCTTAGAATTAAAAACACTGCCTGGGTAGCTCTGAAGACAGTCTGTATATTCTTTTCAGCATACTTTATTCACAGCTTCTTTTTTATAAGACTGTGCATCTTACATGTATTTGTATTATTCAGTGGCCAAACTCTTCAACAAGAGATGATGCCTTTCAAAGGACAACAAACTGACTTCAACTTCCAGTGCCGAGTTCGACAGTATTGGGCATTTATTTTGACTAAAGTAGGCTAATAATGGAAAGCACTATAATTCCTTTTTTGTTTTTAATAACAGCAGCCTTGACACAGGTAAACCAATCTAATTTTGCTCAGTTTTGGGGTTTTTTCAACATAATTTTTATACAATTAAGGGCCATGGGTAATGGAGAACTTAGTGCACGGCTTGATGTTCTTTACATCTCTCATTGCAACATTTGCTAGACTTTTGTGAATGAAAGAAGTCTAGCATGCACCTTTCTACATGCCACAGAAAACATGTGCTTTGGAAGTCAGTTTTAATCGTAGAATGGTTTGAGTTGTAAAGAACCTCAAAGCCCATCCAGTTCCAATCCCCCTGCCATGGGCAGGGACACCACCCACTGGATAAGGGGGCTTCAAGCCTCATCCAGCCTGGCCTTGAACACCTCCAGGGATGGGACAGCCACCACTGTTCTGGGCAACCTGGACCAGGGCCTCATCACCTTCACAGGAAAACATTTCTTCCTAAGATTTAAACCTCCCCTCTTTCAGTTTAAAACCATTTCCCCCATCCTATCCCTGCACTCCCTGATCAAGAGCCCATTTAAGCACTGTCGTTTATTTTTGAAGCCACAGGTATTATTCCTCCTTTATCTTGGTTGAACAAGGACACAGCAAGGTGTGAAGTGACATACAGCAGAGTGATGAGGGTGGAACTGGCACAGAACTCAGTCCTACTCTTGCTACCCAGCACATCACAATGCTTTATCAGTCACACAAAGTGAGGTCTAACACACACCTCCTCCTCCTCCACACAGAAATCAATCATTTCACAACCAGCCTCTGAGGGTTGGAACTGGAGGATGTTTAAGGTCCCTTTCAACCCAAGCCATTCTCTGAATTTACATGGGCACAGCTAATCCTTTCAGCCCATAACTGAATTGCCAGAGATGCATGATAAAAGATGATGCAAAGGGAGCCAGGCCCTGGCAGAGGCTGCCCAGGTTGGTGATGGAGTCCCCATCCCTGGAGGGGTTTAAAAGGCAGGTAGATGGGTTCTTAGGGACATGGTTTTGTAAGGGGACAGGTACGGCTGGACTCGATGATCTCAGAGGTCTTTTCCAACCAGATGATTCTGACATACACATCAGCACAGACTATGCATTTATGCTAATTAACAAGCCATCATAATCCTCTGAAAAGGTAATAATTGCCTGGTACTTCACCCACAAGTTGGAGATGCACAATCCTGTTGTGCTGCCCCTGCATGAGACTGCTGAACCCCCTGAAGTTAGGGCCACTCTTACCCACATCCAGCTGGCATTTAGTTAGATATGCAGATTCTCCTTTCCTGCCTAACCTTAGCTGCCTCCTCCTGAAATAGCAGCACTAATTACTTGGCAGTTGTGGTACCACAAGTGTCTCATCTGCAGCTGCTTTCCCTGATCCCTCTGACAGATATCAGAGAGCACAGATTGTGAGCTGTTGTTGATCAAAACAATTACACTATTTAACATAAATAATCACAAAAAGGAGAGGCAGTACCTCTAGCAGCCAACTATTCTGTGTCTCTGTCTCATTCATGTTCTTGCTATTCACAACCTGTGAAAATGCAATTTCTACTTCTCAGCTGCAGCATTACATGCTCTATCACACTTAACCTCTACATTTTTTCCTCTGCATATGTGTAACACAAAAGAATATTACAGCCTGTCTTGGCTCTTCTTTTTTCTCATTACCATGCTCAAAGAGGTAATTTTCTCAGGCATTCATTTCAAAAACCTCCAAGAGAATCTGAAGCAGAGTCCAGTGTATTCCATCAAGGCTACCTGCAGCTAAAAGTGCTTCCTACAAGCATTTCTGACCTCTGAAAAAGCCAAAGTCATTAGTTGAAGGAGGGAGAGGAAAAGCTGTCACTGATGGAGAACACCTAAATGACTCTATTGCAGTGCCAGGTTGACCTCAGGTAGCAGGGGTGTTTAGAAGTGGATTATACCCATTAACAAGGTCAATTTGCAATCAGACAACCAATTGATGGGTCCTGTGTAACAGCAAAATAAAGGTTGCACTGACCAGGTTAGCAGCTGTGGATGATTAGAGCCTAATTATCCATCCATTACTGTGCTGCAAAAGCACTGACTCCAACTCTCTTACTACACAGCAGCACTGGTAGCACTGTGAGCACCCCTGGTGAGGTCTCTCCTGGTTGGTGGTCTCGTTACCTTCCTCACCTCCAGTGAGGACTAGGGAGGATGTATGGCAAGAAGAACATTTTACTTGAGGTTATGGACTGAGGAGGTGCTAATATGTGTGAAGGTGAGGAAGAACGTGCAGAGCCAGTGTGTTCCCAGAGAGCATGGTCTGTGTGTTCTCCACCTCCGCGCTCCAGCACAGCAGAGGGGCTTTGTCCTGCCTCCAGAACTGGTCATTTCAATCACCTGCCAACATCTGAAAGGAAAGCTTACATAGGAACTCAACTGTGACCAAGTAGTTACAAATGCTGTTGATTTATCACAGTATCACAGTATCATAAGGTTGGAAAGGACCTCTGAGATCATCAAGTCCAACCTATAACCCTACACTAACACCAACACCAACCATCATCTAAACCATGGCACTCAGTGCCTCATCCAGTCTCCCCTTAAACACCTCCAGGGTCGGTGACTCCACCCCCTCCCTGGGCAGCCCATTCCAATGACCAATCACCCTTTCAGTGAAGAACTTTTTCCTCACATCAAGCCTAAACTTTCCCTGATGAAGCTTGAGTCCATGCTCTCTAGTTCTGCCACTGGTCACCTGAGAGAAGAGACCAACCCCTGCCCGACTACAACCTCCCTTTAGGGAGTTGTAGAGAGCAATGAGGTCTCCCCTGAGCCTCCTCTTCTCCAGACTAAACAGCCCCAACTCCCTCAGTCGCTCCTCGTAGGGCTTGTGCTCCAGCCCCTTCCCCATCTTTGCTGCCCTCCTCTGAACACATTCCAGTATCCTGACATCTTTCCCAAACTGGGGGGCCCAGAACTGGACACAATATTCAAGGTGAGGCCTGACCAGTGCCGAGTACAGGGGGATGATAACTCCTCTGGTCCTGCTGGCCACACTATTCCTGATGCAGGCCAGGATGCCATTGGCCTTCTTGGCCACCTGGGCACACTGCTGGCTCATGTTGAGCTTCCTGTCCACCAGCACTCCCAGGTCCCTTTCTGCCTGACTCCTCTCCAGCCACTCTGTCCCCAGTCTGTAGCTCTGCATGGGATTGTTGTGTCCAAAATGAAGTACCCAACGTTTGGACTCATTAAACATCATCCCATTAGAATCAGCCCAGCTCTCCAGTCTGTCCAGGTCCCTCTGTAGGGCCATCCTACCCTCTAGCAGATCAACCCTTCCTCCCAGCTTGGTATCATCTGCAAACTTGCTGATGATGGACTCAATCCCCTCATCCAGATCATCAATAAAGATATTAAACAGGACGGGACCCAACATCTGCTTCATTCTTTGCATGCATCTTGGTGGAGCCCTGGCAGAGGCTGCCCAGGGAAGCAGTGGAGTCTCCTTCCCTGGAGGGCATCAAAAACCTGTAGCTGTGGCACTCTGGGACATGGTTTAGCAAACACAGTGGTGTTGGGCTGGTGGCTGGACTGGATGATCTTAGAGGAGTTTTCCAAGCTATGATTCTATGAACTGATCTTAAAATTTATTTTTAAAACCTACACCTCAAATACTTATAGAAAAAGGGGAAAACAGCCAAAAAAACTTTCAAAAAACCTAAAATAAAGTAGTTCTTAGCAGACTCATATAAATAGAGCATCTTGTTCAATACTATACAAACTCAAGCACTCGAAGCCTACCAAAAAGCCAGTAACTCCCTACTTGATTAAAAACCTAAACCACTCCTGAACAACTATATCTGATTGCAAAAGAAAAACCATGAACACAGTGTGCTACCTCTTTGAAAAAGAAATTTATTGGGCATCTTAACAATTGATGCACACTAATCCTGAACTAAGCAATCAGTTCTTCTTAACTGTGATATTTTGCAAAAGGAATGATGGCAGCAACTGTCACTGAACAGCTTATCAGTGGCAAGGAAGAGTCTTTATAATGATAACTCAGATATTTTCTGTTTCATTTGTAATAATCACAATTTTCACACTGGTTTTTAAAGATAGCATATGTTGTCATTAGGAAATGTCAACTTTAGGGTTTCTTTTTTGCCAATGACTTTTACAGTTAATTGATAAATGCATTAACTGATATTCCCCTCTGAACATTTCTCAGAAGAAAGGCAGATACTAGGAGCAAGATACAAATAATGACTGAAAGAAAACCAGTAATCCTCAAATCTAATTTAGGGCCACTTTGCCACTCAGGCGCTCCTTGCTGCTGCATGAGAGAAGAGTTTGTCACACACCATGCTGGGGTCTTGTGCTTGTTGATTTTTCTCTTAGGTACCTAAGCTTGCAAACCTGCCCCTGTGATTGCAGTCACACACTCAGCCTTATGCAAAAGAATCGTAGGGCATTTCTAGGGGGAAATCTCAGCCCACAGCACCAAAGTCCACACTGGTGTGTTGCCAGCCCTGCTCCCAGTAGCAAAGATGAGATGCTACAAGAAGCTCTGCTGCCCCATCACCAAGCCTAAGGAGGTATCATGTATATCCCAGCAGCCAGGTCCAGGGGAGATGTGCTACCCCGTGCCTTGGCCCAAGCAGCATCAGGCTCCCATCCTGAGATGCACAGACACACAGAGAGGCCTTGGCAGGGACAACACTCTCTTACTTAGGCAGATGACTACCAAAGAAAGAGCAGAAGTCATATCTTCATTGTGAGGTAACTGTGCTATTGGAAAAGCTGTTGACCATGTGGAGTATATTATTGCCTTTCTCCTGGTTTGGTAGGCAGTAGAAATCATAGAATAATGTTATCATAAAATCAGTTGGTTGGAAAAGACCTTTGAGATCATCAAGTCCAACTATACCCATCCACTACTAAACCAGGTCCACTTCATCTACCCATCCTTCAAATCCCTCCAGTGATGGCAATCCACCACCTCCCTGGGCAGCCTCTGCCAGGGCCTGAGAACCCTTTCAGTGAAGAAATTTTTCCTGATGTCTAATCTAAACCTGCCTTGGTGCAACTTGTGGCCATTTCCTCTTGTCCTATCAATTGTCACTTGGGAGAAGAAAGAGACCAGCAGCCACCTCACCACAGCCTCCTTTCAGGCAGTTGTAGACAGCGATGAGTCTCCCCTCAGCTTCCTTTACTCCAGGCTAAACATCTCCAGGTCCCTCAGCTGCTCCTCACAGGACTTGTTCTCCAGCCCCTTCCCCAGCTCCATTCCCTTCTCTGGACGCTCTCCAGCCCCTCAATGTCCTTCTTGTACTGAGGGGCCCAAAACTGACCCCAGCACTCGAGCTGTGGCCTCCCCAGTGCTGAGCACAGGGGCACAATCCCTGCCCTGCTCCTGCTGCCCAAGCTGTTTCTGACACAGGCCAAGATGCCATTGGCCTTCTTGGCCACCTGGGCCACTGCTGGCTCATGTTCAGCCGTTGTCAACCAACACCCCCAGGGCCTTCTCCCCCAGGCAGCTCTCCAGCCACTCTTCCCCAAGCCTGTAACACTGCTTGAGGTTGTTGTGCCCCAGGTGCACGACCTGGTGCTTGGCCTCATCCTATGGTTCTCAGCCCATCGATCCAGCCTGTCCAGAACCCTCTGTAGAGCCTCTCTACCCTCGACAGATCGACAGATGATACAAGCAGCAGAATCCAGAGGAAAGTAAACATCGATAGGGCAATTTAGAAAAATCTAGAAGAATACCTAAAGAACTGTTATGAAAATAGAATTTGACATTGTGTTGCTTTGCCTGTGGATGTGCTCTCACATCCTCATGAGATACAGAAAAGCCAGGTCACCAACATCTGTTTCCCTCCTCAACTTGCAGCAATATTTGTGGGAATGTAATTTTGCAATGGCACATTTCTGTCTGTGTGGGTGGTATGTGGTAGGAGATGAGGTGAAATGAGAATGGAATGAAACTGTCCAACTCATTTTAAGCTTTTGTGTTTAGATCAGTCCCACGGATTGAATACAGGTTTGAATTCATAACACTGTGTGTCAAACTGCTGCTGCTTTGCCTTCAGCTGGACACTCTTGTAGCAGATTGAATTTAAACACTCAGACAACACAGACAACCTGTAAAATCTGGAAAAAGTAGTTTGGGCTTCAAAGCCCAAACTATGTAGCATTAAAAGGAGTTGTTTGTTTTGGTTATTGCCACATAAGATAAACATTGACTGCTTAAATGGAAGTGTTCTACAAGGACAAATTTCTGCACCATATTTTTTTCTGAAGGGAAAATTATTCTAATAAAAATAGCTTAAACAATAAATAAGAAAATTAGCGACCTGATTAAATATAATTTGGAGTTTATTTCCTGCAAAGATTGATCTTGTATTTAGTTTGGGAGGACTGCAGCTGCTCCTGTGGGGAACAGTTAAACAAAATGCTAGCAATAAAACAAAATTAATTATTAACATCAAAAATCTAAATGATATTATAAATAGTTTTTAGTCTCTATGTAAAATAATGAGTGCTCGATGGGGGGTAGAAGTCATTGGTATTGGTGGTTATACCCTTGATCCTGGCTCAAATAGATTTTCTATAATGTATTATTTAAGCATCTTTTGTTCAAGATATCATATATACACAAGAATTTAGAGAGAATGATTTGAAGGCTGGGCTAGATCATGTACTGATGGAAACCTGTGATCCATTGAACTCAGAGCTGAACATGGCACAGGTTCCCCAGGGAGGCAGTGGAGGCTCCATCCCTGGAAACACTCACGGTCAGGTTGGATGGGGCTCTGAGCAACCTGTTCTGGTTAAAGATGTCCCTGATCCTGCAGGGGGATTGGACTGGATGACCTGTAAAAGTCCCTTACAACCCAAAGCACTCTATGATTCCATCATCAGAAAAGTTTGACACTTGTTCATTTTCACTGAAGCCCATGTGAATTTGCCTTTGATTCTTGCCCCAGACAACTCCAAATCATTGACAACCAAATCACACCAAGAGCTTCGAATCTTTACCAGAGCAAGGGAGGGATCTGAACCTTGTCTAACAGCTTCACTATCACATTTACCTAAAGTAGGTGTAACAAATACATCATCAATTTACAGTACTTTGTTATACTAAATTGTGTCTTTTGGACCCACATAGAACCATAGCATGATTTGAGTTGGAAGGGACCTTAAAGTCCACCTAGCTCCACCCCCCAGCCACAGGCAGGGACACCTCCTACTGGATCAGGGTTCTCAAGGCCACATCCAACCTATCTTGAACACCTCCAAGGATGGGGCATCCACAAGTTCCCTGGGCAACCTGTGTAATTTCATCACATAACAGTGTTGAACACCTTTCAACACCATTTCAGCAAAAGTTTCTATAAAAACCTGATTTTTCAGGAGCTGGAGAAAAGGTCTACAACACTGATTGTATCAGATGGCTCATGGGCAGCTTACCAGTGTATTTTGGAAAGGATGCAGGTATTTAGATGTGTTCACTAAACGCATTTCACTAATTTAGTTCTCCGGATAAGGCGGGAAGGCCAGTAAGTCAGGACCACAATAGAATTAAAAATGCTTTGCTTGAAATATTATTCTGGACTAAAACATCCATATCAAACCCTAACTGAGTGAGGCAGATGAAAAAACATACCTGTTTGTCAGCGGCCCTATGAAGGGGTTAGTGATTAGCTGCACTGTGGCTTTTGAAGCAAACAAAAGACCGACTTGAACATTTTCATTTAACAGGTCCTTATCTTCTTTGGGGCAATCAGATGGGGAAGGAGTCACATTCACTATCATTTGTTCTGTCTGAGTAGGATGCAGCTCTCTGGGTTGAGTCTTATCAGATTCATTTCCAGTAAGCATCGTTGAGTTGTCATAGTAGGAGAAGATGCTGTGAAAATTGTCCATCGTTGCTGAGACAACGTTAGGCTTAGTGGTCTGGATTTCTGTGGCATTTTTCTCATGTTTGATGCTGTAAAGGTAACTGGGAATTATTGGCACTGGAAAAACAAATAGAATATATTGACATCTTACTATCAGGTTATTTGAAAATGTATTCACCAATTTTGCTTTGCCATTGATTAGGAAATACAAAGCTTTCCTACAGAGATTTTGAATGGCAGAAACAGTAAAATAGAAGTTTTCTCATGGGAAAAAGCACATTCATAGCTCAAGAGTGCAGTTTAAATGAAAAAAAAAATTCTCTTTTACATTAGTCTTTATTTTTTGCCAGGTTTCATAAACATAAGATTTTCCTATACAGACATCATTCAGAAAGCAAACCTTGAGAGATATCAAAACTCATGCCTAAAGAGTCTCTTTGATGCACAAAGCCACACATGAAAGATGACACGTGCATTGAAACTACTGTGAAATTAAAACATTAAAAAAATTAATAAAACATATTGCTGAATAAACCACAAAAATATTGATTTACAGCCCTAAGAAGGAAAAAAATATAAAACTGCTATATTAAGTAATCAGAATAATGTATTGCTGTTTGCATATCTCGTTATTTTTTAAAATTCACGTTGAAAATATCATCCAGAAGGAATCTTCTTTATGTGCTTTAGGATCTTAGCTGCAATTTAATTGCATTAATAGGTACCTCAGAAATCAGCATTTCAGAATTTGCAAAAGCAGATGCCAGGTTCATTCAATTTAACACCAGTGACAGAACCACTCCTCCTCCTCTTACATCTCTGCCTGAAAAAGCCCACTCTTTCAGGAAGTTGGCAAACAATAATAGTTTCTAGGCCTCCTAGCATACATATCACTGAATAAGTAATTAAATGTTAATAACTTTATAAGAAAGTGCCTTAATGCAGAAAAAAATCCAAAATCAACTTGCTAAGCATACAGATGTTTTTAGCTAAGGTCTAGATTGTGACACTGGCTTTTAAGCTGGAGTCCCTCAAGAAATGCAGGAGTCTGATTCAGAAGCTGACACTACAGCAGGGTCTGAGAGCTGGCTCTTCCCAGCCCAACTCATTTCCAAGAGAAGCATGGGCGTTCATGCTTGTGCCTGTGAGCACCCCTGTACCCTAGTTTCTCGGAACCCTTTTCTTTCAATTCCTATAAACTTTTGAATAGGAGGACTTCTAAAACTACCAGTGAAAAATATTCAAGCATTTTCTTTGAGTAGATTCCTAAATCTTGATGCCATGCCTCAAGATTTCCTGAAGCCAGGAAAAGTTGCACCTTCGGCTTTGACCAAAACTTGGATTTTTTTATTAATCTAATTCGTAGAGCTGCTTTTTTTCAAAACCTACTTAGATAGTTTTCTCATTAGCCCATCATTTTAAGACCAATGTCGGGGAAAGAGGCACTATCACAAGGAAACAGGCATCTCCAATGTTATCGAGCCTGTTGTTTCAGTTGCATGACCACAGGAGGAAAAAAAAGATGATGAGCTAAAAATACTGTTATCTTTCATTCTGCAAAGTGTTAGTGGCATAAAGTAGAAAAAAAAGAATTATGAAGACCTTTTTATACCATTCCTTATCCTGCAAATAACGTAGAAATAAAGGGAGACTTTGATGTGAGACCTAGAATATTGTGTGTTTAAAAAAAGAAGCAATGCTTGAAAATGTTTGCATTAATCGTGCATCCTGGGAGTACATCTGTCACTGGAGATGACTCCTGGCGTAAATCGGGAGGGGAAAAACAAACCAAAACCCATTCCACCTACCGACTACGGTGAGCAGCATGTTGTCCAGGAGCAGGGCGATGAACACGATCATCAGGATGAGTTTCCTGGACTGCCGGCTCTCCCGGAGCCAGCGGAGGATGCTGAACTCGCCCCAAGCCATGCTCCTCTGCCTGCAGGGACACAAAGGCCATCAGGGACACCGGGACAAGGACGGGAGAGCGGGTGGTGGCTCCGCGGCCGCGCAGCCCCGCTCAGAGCATCCCTCCCCTCCCCGCGCTCCGCACCCGGATCCCGGCTCAGGTCCCGATCCAGCCGCTCGCTGCCCAGGGAGCGGGGAAGGAGGAGGAAGAGGAGGAGGAGGAGGCGGCACCTCTGGTCCCCCGTAAGCCCAGGGAGCACAGGAAGAGGCGCGGGGAGGGGATTCCTCTCCCCTCCGCAAAGAGGGATGCGCAGGGATGCGGGTCAGGTTCCCCTTCTGCAGCTCTGGTCCCCTGTGAGCCCAGGGAGAGGTGGAGGCGGCGCGGGGGGGGGGGGGGACGGAGGGGGACCCCCCTCCTCTCTTCTCTCTCCTCCTCTTTTCTCTCCTCCTCTCCTCTCTTCCCTCCTTTTCTCTCCCCTCACCGGGCAGGGACGCTCAGGGCTGAAGCTTGAGTTGCCCTCCTGCAGCTCTGCTCCCCTGTGAGCCCAGGGAGACGTAGAAGCAGCACGGGATGGGGAAGGCTCCCCTCGTCTTCTCTCCCCTCCTCGGGCAGGGATGCTCAGGGATGCGTGCCGGGTTCCCCTCCTGCGGTCCCGGGCCCTTTGCGAGCCCAGGGATCGCTGGAAGCAGCGCTGGGGGAGGGACTCCCCTCTTCTCTGCTCCTCGGGCAGGGCTGCTCAGGGCTGCCCTCAGCTCTGGACCACGGTAGAACGAATCACTGTGTGCCCGGCAAGAAGGGGAGAAAGTCACTGCTCGTTCGCTTAAAGACGCAAGCAGTGTGCCTTATCGTCGAGCCAAATTGAAACTGTGCCACTCATTGCTTGATTCTTTTCCTAAAATGAGGAATTTACCCTCTTTCCTAGAATAAGGAATTTGCCTTTGTTTTAATTACTTGCTTTTCTTGTCTGCTCTGCATAGAATTCCAAGTGTTATGCTCAGCTTGTGGCATTTGGTTGTCATCACTATGAATATTGTTTCTTCTCAATCTGTGCTAAAAAAAAAAAAAAAAGAGATCAACTGCATTGAACTGCTCATGAAAGAGTTGGAACAGGTTGCCCAGAGGCGTCATGAGTGCCCCATCCCTGGATGTGTCCAAGACCAGGTTGGATGAGGTTTTGAGCCCCCTGACCCAGTAGGAGGTGTCCCTGCCCATGGCAGGGGTTTTGGAAGTGCTTTAAGGTCCCTTGCAACCCAAACCATTCTATGATTCCATGAATGCACGTTGCAATTTTTTATAAAACATTGCCCTTCATATCACATAATGCACTGCTCGCTTTTAGCAACCCAGTCTTGAACTTTGTGAGCTGCTCTTTCACTTCACTGTCTGCACTGAGCTTCATTTTTGATAAAGCCCATTGAACAAGGGAGAAGTCTCACAATGAGTTTAATGGCCCCAGAACCAAATGTCAGGCTGAAGCTGACAACATCACCACTGTGCAAATCATTTATTTCTCTAACTGCATTGCCTGCTGTGTATGTCAACCAGCTTAGTAGCACCCATTTTCAGTGCAATGCAGTTTCATTACTAATGTGATTTCATTACTAATTTCAATACTAATGCACGTTTGTTAGGGAGCAATGCTCAAACTTACACGGGTGCTTCCGTGCCAGCAGTCATTTCATGCTGTGAATACCCACTTTCAGGAATAACAAAAGGCATTTACATTGTGGAATATTGCCAATGTGAACAAGAGCAGAAGATAAATGTTTACAGTCTGAATTACTCACTTGGGTCCTAATCTGGATGAAGTTTAACAGGTCTTGGGAATGGGAGTAAATTTTCAGTACAGTTATTGGCTGCTCACAGATTTTTCTAAAAACTATGAACACTGAGAGAGGGTATGTTGATATGATATCTCTCTCTTGTTTTGCATGCAGGTAGCTTTGATTTTATTGATGTCCACCATGGTTTATTTTTATATGGGACTTATTATGCTGGTACATGACAAGTATCACCAAGACTGTTAATAAGATATTGATTCTTGAATGGTGGCTCTAAGTGGTTTGTCTTTTCCAAATCTTTTTAAATAGCAAAATGTTTCCAAACCTTTTAAATAGGTTTTGGGCACCTAGGTGCCTTTTCCAAGCCTTTTTACATAGCAAAATATTTCCAAACCTTTTCCTCAGTGTCTTTTCCAAACATTTTGAAATAGCAAAATATTTCCAAACCTTTTTAAATAGCAAAATATTTCCGAACCTTTTTAAATAGATTTTGGGCACATTCATGTTTGAATTTCCAAAACAGAGCTTCTGCTTCTGTGCTCAGAGGAAACAGAAAAATATGATCTGCTGGACTGAGCTGGGGAGAAGTGTTCCATTTCCCAAGTATCAGCTCCTGAAGGAACTTAGCAAATTACATCATTTAGTTGAGAACTTGTGTGGAGTGCACTAGGAGAACAGAAGCAGCATTCATAAGGGTTCCAGGTCAGTGAAATGTCAATAGAAATATTCCACTAGGAAAACATGGATTTGGGTATTTCATATTCCCAGCAGTTTGCAGGAGACTTCACTGGCAGCAGTGCTGCTGTTTCTGCCATTTGTCAGAAAGCAGCTGTGGAGAGAAATAAGATGCTTTTCCAGCCCTTTTTGATGAGGGACGTGATCATCAAACCCTCTGGCTCCTCTCTGCGTATCCTCTACGTGACAAGGTGATCCTCCCCTTCCCCTCGACTCCCCTCCTAGTTCTTTCTTCTGGAATATTTCTCCCCTTCATCCATCAGTCGCTGCCGTGCTGACAGTCCCACTGAGAGCACTTGGACACTTTGCTTTGATGGATTTTGCATTGCTCCTCTGTCCTGCTGTCCTAGCCTCTTTTCCCTTCAGCCAATTGACTGTTTGATAAATAATGCTGAAATGCACACGTGAGATCACTCCTGCACTGTTATCATGGATAAGCATGAGAGCACTGGAATATTTATTTGTGTGCATAGATGCCTCCTTGTGCACAGATCCCACTGCTTTATTAGCCTGGCCAATGAAGTTGTGGTTAGCTCTAGGAAGCAGGCAGGTCAGGAACCTGCTAGGATTGCTGCTCTGCAGGTCTAAACTCTACTCAGGCAAATAATGATTCTTTCACTAATATTGATTTATCTTTAATCTCCATGTCTACCGAAGAACAAGCAGAAAAGGAATAGGACCACAGCCAAATCAGCAATTACTTTTGGGAAGCAGTCGATGATTTGGCTTTCCTGTTGAACTTTTGTGCTGCTATATAATTGTTAATTAAGATTGGTTAAAAAGGAAGGGAAGAAAAGCCGTGGGATTTTTTCCAGTTGTTATTTGAGCTCTCAACAAACTGTTGAGTGAAATTCTGCGCATTGAAAAATGCCACCCAGCTCCACCTCTTTTGTGAAGTTTCTATCTTTTATTTGCTTAAACTATCCTTTAAATTACATGCATGGTTATTATACCCAGATTTAATAATATTATCACTTTATTAATTTTTAATAAGAAATGTTAAATCATTTCTGAAAGCATCTGTTTGTTTTGGAAACAAGATGTTGAGGACTAATAAATACTCCTGCCTGTGTGAAACACCTCTAGGCCATTAGGACGTGGGCTAAAAGCATGGGGCATCATAAAACTGGTGACAAAAATGTATGTTTTCATGTGGTAACTGGCAGGCTGAGTGGCAGACTCTCCTGAACCACCTCTGTGGTACCACAGAGCCTTCATAGCCAAGTGAGCTATGCAGGCAAATAAAATACCCATAACCACACAGGCAATGATACTGTGAATAATTACCAGCCTCAAAAAGATGCTACTACTTAGCAGTCAAATTGTGGACCTCAGCTGAAAGCTCCTTTGTGGCCAGGTGCTGCTGTGGGAAGTGGCACAAGGTCATTTAGGACAAGGAAGCTGGCGAAGGGTCTGGAGCACAAATCTTATGAGGAGTGGCTGAGGGAACTTGGGTTTAGCCTGGAGGAGGCTGAGGGGGAACTTCATCATTCTCTACAACTGTAACAAGATGGGTGTTGGTCCTTTCTGCCAAGTGATGAGTGATGGGAGGAGAGGAAATGGCCTCAAGTTGCACCAGGGGAGGTTTAGACTGGATATTGGGAAAAATTTCTTGACTGACAGAGTGGTGAGGCCCTGGCAGAGGCTGCCCAGGGCAGTGAGGGAATCTCCATCCCTGGAAGTGTTCAAAAGATGTGTAGATGTGGCATATTGTGACACAGTTCAGTATGCACTGTGGGGATGGGCTGATGGCTGGACTGGATCTTTGAGGTCTTTTCCAACCTCAATGATTCTGTGATTCTAAGATACAAACTCCAGTGAGAAGTGACTGTTTGCTGGTTTGCCTGCAGGTTCCTTAAGTGCTGAGATTAAGGAAAAAAACACTTTGTTCTCATCACTCAGGCTGAGAAATGCAGTACCTTGCTGGATTTTGCCAGGAAAATAATCCCTTTTAAAGCTGTCTCTTTTTAAGATTTACATTTATTTTTAGTGCTTGGGGTTTAATTTGCAATAATTCCTCCTTATCTTAGTGTTTGAATTAATCATTTGCAGTTATTGCTGTTGGGGAAAATTCCTGCTATAAATAGTTCTTACTATTTAAATTGGAAGACGTACCTGGCAGCTCATGTTTTACTAATAACAAGTGATATACTTTGTCAGCTTTTTCAACATTTCTAGCTCCTTCAAGCCTTTTTTTCCCTTGTGCCCAACAGTCAAGCTACTAATTACTCCATAGTAGGACTGTGTGGTAGTTAGTCCCAATGAATAATGCATCTCCTCCTCTGCAGGTACTAAGGATATGCATTGTATTTTAATCTTCTGCCATAAAGCCTACAGTAAGAATGTGCATGGTTTTGTGTATGGTAGTTCACTTGGGCAGGTGATGTTCAGAGAAGAGAAGAAAAACGTGGAATTTTGCTTTTAAGAAGGTCATTTCTTCCAGTGCCTAAAGGGGGTCTACAGGAAAGCTGCGAAGGGCTCTTTATCAGGGAGCACAGGGGTAGGACGAGGGGGAGCAGTTTCAAACTGAAAGAAAAGAGATTTAGATGAGATCTTAGGAAGCACTGTTTTCCTGTGAGGGTGCTGAGGCACTTGCACAGGCACCCAGAGGATTTGTGGATGCCCCATCCCTGGACTGTGCTAGCTCTGTATGGATATGGGAGGTAAAGTAATGGCAGGATAATCATAGAAGGGTTTGGGTTGGAAGGAACCTTAAAGCCTATCCAGTTCCAATCCCCAGCCATGGGCAGGGACAACTCCCACTGGATCAGGGGGCTCAAAACCACACCCAATCCAGCCTTGAACATGCAGTAGATAATTATAAATGCCAGTATTGCTTGATCACTGCATTGATTTCCTGGGATGCCTCAGGTGTATATCCTTGCCTCTTAGACCTGCTTGAAAATTTAACCTGAAGAAACTCAGATCTGCCTCTGAATAGTGCTGAGTTCTCCTGTCTTCCAGTGGTATGTTACTATTTCCTGCCTGCAGCATGAGAGGAGGGAAGGGCAGTTCCACTTGGTCCTACACCCCAGAATACCACGGAATATCATTGTTTCTTTGCTGGCTTTTTGCATCGGGCATTTTTCCTTCCTGAGAGTGAATGCTGACAAGAGCCAGGTGATGCTGAAGCTTCAACACAACTGTCCTCAGCATCTCCCTGTAGAGCCATCACACTGCAAGATGGCCAGGAAAGCTATTTTTTATTATTTTCTATGGTAAGTTTTGTCCAACTGTTTTTACTGGCCACATGTTATTGATGGTAAGGTCTATCTCTGACATGTCTCATTGCTTTGACAAGAGAAGAGGGTCTACCAAACACATTAAAGCTGCAAAATGTCTAGTCTGAAAAACACTTTATTTCAGCTGCTCTTTCCAAGCTGGTATTCTGTTTGCAGTGAACACAGCCCTGAGGGCAATCCACTGTTCTCTCTGTGATCAACTGGAAGACACGGTGGCCTCAGTTTTACAAACCTAATTATTTTCTTCAGAAATCTGTCTGAAACTAAAAGGCACCTGACGAAAAATCTTTGCCATCCCTGGAGCTTAGAGGAATTCAGTCAATGCATGTAAATTGTGTTTGTATTGACTGTTTACATGTCTTTTGCAACTGGTACATTTTAGGTGGCTTTGCAAGAAAACAGTCACCTCCAGGCACAATCTGTGAACTCTGTATATTAAAAAATATGGTTAGTATTAAGAATGCAGCATGTGTTTGTATTTATACACACACAGACATATGCACATAAACAATTACATGCATGTCTGTGCCTGCCTGTGTATGTTTGTGTGTGTAAGGTGCCACTGTGCATTATTCCAATAATACTGCACAAGCCACAAACCCTGGGAATCCTGAATACAAAGCAGAGGGTGAGTGGGTGTTGGGGAAAGGGAGTAATAGCCTTTCCTTCAGGGGCTGGGCTTCAGAGGCAAATGCTTTCCTCCTTTTTCAGCCAAGGCATCAGCCTGTGGAGTAACTCAGAGTAGACTGGAAGCTTTAAGGTCAATTTGGTTTAAGGAGTTGTTCACCTTTAACATACAGCAGTTGGCCCAGGTGGCCAAGAAGGCAAATGGCATCTTGGCCTGCATCAGAAACAGTATGGCCAGCAGGACCAGGGCAGGGATTGTGCCCCTGTACTGGGCACTGGTGAGGCCACACCTTGAGTACTGGGCTCAGTTCTGGGCCCCTCACTACAAGAAGGACATTGAGGGGCTGGAGCACATCCAGAGAAGGGAATGGAGCTGGGGAAGGGACTGGAGAACAAGTCCTACGAGGAGTGGCTGAGGGAACTGGGGCTGTTTAGCTTGGAGAAGAGGAGGCTGAGGGGAGACCCCATCGCTGTCTACAACTGCCTGAGAGGAGGTTGTGGCAGAGCGAGTGTTGATCTCTCAAGTGACAGGTGATGGGACAAGGGGAAATAGCCATAAGTTGCACCAGGGGAGGTTCAGACTGGATATTGTGACGAGTTTCTTTACCAAAAGGGTTCTCAGGCCTGGCAGAGGCTGCCCAGGGAGGGGGTGACGTCACCATCCCTGGAGGTGTTTAAAAAACAGGTAGATGAGTTTTTGAGGGACGTGGCTTAGCGGATGATGAGTGCGGTTGGACTCGATGATCTCAAAGGTCTTTTCCAGACAGAAGATTCTATGATTCTATGATTTTTGACTGGTTAAGACTACCCAGGTTTCCTGGGCATTGTAAACCCTTTGTCACAACAGAGCTCTACATCAGAAAGTGAATTCACCCTCTTCTTTCTGTGGACATACAACACACAGCCTGAATTAACACCAAAGAATTTTGCGGAACCGATCAAAGCTGAGTGGATGAAAACGCATAGTCATGGCTCTTTGGGACATGATGTAGTAGGAATGGTAGTGTTGGGCTGACGATTGGACTTCATGATCTTAGAGGTCTTTTCCAACCTCAAGGATTCTATGATTCTATAATCTCCTAAGGAAAGGAGACTCCTGAAATTGAGGTGAGGCAAGTTTGAAGCATAACATGCATTCACCGTCAGCGGTGGTGTTGGTAGAAGAAAGGAAATGTTCAGAGATACCAACAGTCAAAAATCCAAAAGAGAAGCCAAAAAAGTTAATGAAGTGGAACTGCAGAGGTAGAAACACATAAAGTAGGACTGTTGGACAGGGAAACACTTTTGCTGGGTCTTTAATCAGTTATAGATAATGTCCTGCTTGAATTCAGCCCATTTATCTCTATATATTCAAGATATAATTCATGACCTAGTGAAGGGGGTCGTGTGAAATGGTTACCTCCAATAGGAGGACATAGCTGACAGCCAGGGCAGGCTCTCTCCTCTTTCTGCATGCCTTTAAAGCTGCCAAGAGTGAAGAGATGGCTCTATACCTCCCCATAGGTGTTGTAAACCTTCATGTAGCACAAAGGAAGATGTGCCAACAAAGAGAGAAAGATGGGTAAAACATAAGAAAAACAATATAACCTCTTGCTTCTATTTCAGTTCAATGGCTGGGCTGTAATAATACAGTGCAGCGTGTTTCAAGATCCTGAAAGCCAAATCAGGGGACCTGGCTTAGTAAAATTCTTGGCCAAGTGGTTGTTGGGCTTCTCCTGTCTGGAATTTTCATGTTTACTATTTCCCTGACAGACTATTCACAGCAAAACCCTCCAGTGTGACCAAGATGAACTGTTTAAGAACTTGACTCAGCCATACCCATGCACTGCTCTAAAGGGACCTCCAGTTCCCCTGTGGTGAGTGGGTGATGTTGGCACCTGATGGCACACCAGGTCATAAGGGCACAGCAGTCAGGGCTGGCACAACAAGTAGTGTGATGCCTGGGACTTCTGGTGGAGTCATTCCTATTCTTTAACACAGTTTCAGTGCAGCTGGCTTCTGCTTGTGTAAAAAAGAATAAACCAAGCTGTAACTTTGTTTTTCTACAGCATGAGTTTTTTGTCAATAAAATAAAGCCAGGTTTCGTTTTCCATGATAAAGAATTATAATATTACTGTAGAATCCCACAAATACACAATTATCATTAACAGCTCCAAAGTGTTTTCTTATTTCAGTAATGTTTAAGAGGAAATCCCATCTATTGCAGAAAGGGAATCCACTCTAAAATCCTTGAATTGACTGCCAGACCTACATCTAAATATATTATCCTGGATTAAACCCTGTGGAAAACTCATAATGAAAACCAAACCAACTACGTGACCTGCAGCTGCTGAATTGCTTTGCTTCCCATGGATTATAATTTTAGCAACACCTGGGCTGATTGTGCTGTGCTGATGCAACAGCCCTGTGGATCCTAATGAAATAATCATGGGATAAGAACCCAAAGAAATGTTCAGAGCTTGCAAGAAAACAAACAACTGTAATGCAGGAACAAAGATACTAAATTAGCTAGAAAATGAAAAGCTTTTGTGTGGCTTATTGTTATTAATGATATAAATAAAATCTCTTCAGATGTCTGTGTAATATGTTATATATAAATGCAGTCAGTGAGAAATGTTAATGGCCTGGTCTGGAGGGAGTTGTTATGATTTTGCAGAAAGACACAACCTTAAATAAAATACCCTGGTCATATGGGAGAGGCGAGATGGCAGAAGAAGAAGAGAGGTTTATGCCACTTACTTTTTCCCTTCTGGTTTCCTGGAGAGCTCAGGGAAGACCGATGGGCACTTTCACAGTGTGGCTGCTCTTGCTGTAGCCTGAACTGCCCTCTGCTCCTGACCAATGTGACTTGGGACAAGTCACAAAACCACAACATAATCACTTGCTGTCTCAGTATAATATGTTCAATGCTCTTTACCTGGTGTCTAGCAGCCTGACACAGCCTTTTTATAGAATCATTAAGGTTGGAAAAGACCTCTAAGATCATCCAGTCCAGCTGTCAGCCCAACACCACCTCCTCTGGAATACATGTAATAGACACAAATTAAGTTTGTATCTTACACCACCTTGTTGAATTATAATTCTTAACATAGGGAAACATGATTTATTATCTAAAATGACTGAAAACCCTTGCTTCGTCAAGTCTGTCATAATCTCTTAGATACCTGCATATGCTACTGGAAAACCTGTAGTAAATTTCTTCAGCTAAATTCCTTTTCAAAAAAATCTTTTGATTTCCTTCCACCAAGAGTGCTTCTGGTTTTGCATTTGTTTTCAACAGATTTTTTTTTTGTTTGTCCCTTGGATGATATGATCTTCATATGAGTGTAAAGACACGTGCCCTGCCTGGGAACATAAATTGCACTGCTGTGCTTAGTCACAAATGGCTGAGCACAATGAGATCTTAGAATAAATCAGAAATGTCTGTGTTTTGTTGTGTCAATAAATGGTCCAGTGGTGCTCTTAAAGACAATAAATTACTGGTAATGGAACGCTCTCCTCAGCACGTACAAGTCATTTTCCACTTCCAGACGTTCTCAGATTATGTTTAAATTGCTATTATAAAAATCCTAAATGTGTTTGTTTGAAGAAAACCTTTTTACTGCCCCAAAATAATCCAACAGTGGCTGGTTAGAGTGGAGTTAGCTCGAGTATTCCTGGGGAGGGCACTTTACACGTTGGGAGGGAATTCATCTCCCAAGAACCTTCCTACTAGAAGAAGAGACAATACAGGTAGATTTCACAGCCTGTAATTTTTTTGCAGCTTCTTGATGGTACTGGTGTCAAAACATGTCGTCAGTCTGTTAAGAAAATGTTTGTGGGAGTTTGTAAAGTGGGTATGGTCTGGACCCTGAGACAGCTGGGCTGGGCTGAGGGTGTCTTCACAACGGTTGTTCACAGAAAGCCTTTGAGGGAGGACGAGTGAACGATGGGCATTGCAGGCACAGCAGGATGGGAGGTGGATGGAGGAAAGGAAGAAAGGGTAGGTGAAGGAAACAGCATAAAATAAGACTCTGGTGTAACACCATTAACTCTTTTGTGAAGGAGAGCTGTTGGTTTCCCTGAGATCCACTGAAATCCATGGTGTTTTCATCGCTCGTGTTCATGTTCTTCATAGTGCTTGCAGCCTGGACCTGAAGGTACAAACTCTGGGGTATTCACACATCCTCTTTTCTTCAGCATTGACTTTAGCAATAGAAAATCAAAGTAGGAGAAACCTTTTACACTTTCCTATTAATGGCAGCAATACTGCAGATCAGAACAGTGTATGTGTTTACAACTATAACGAGCTGTGAATAATCATTGAGACTGGGGTACTCTTCCTGGTCCTATGCTGAAAAATAAAGAGTGCACTGCAGATGTATTGCATTAAAAGGAATTTTTGTACTGATTTTCTGAGGTTTTTCAGAAAGAAATCCACAA
The DNA here is from genome assembly GCA_033556795.1 of Tapera naevia. NCBI lineage: Eukaryota > Metazoa > Chordata > Aves > Cuculiformes > Neomorphidae > Tapera > Tapera naevia. Next base: position 101,405 of record JAUMJJ010000156.1, read on the forward strand.
GGGATCAAGCAGGAATTTCAAAGGGGCTAATTAGTTCCATACTCTACAAGAACCATCACCGGCAAACTTAGACTATGCTGGATTGAACTTTGCTATCTTACAAAACAAATTATTCTTTCCTCTTAGTGCTCCAACATTATTCCATACATTCTTATTTAATTTTGCTTTCTAGAACCAAAAAATTAAAAGAGAATAAATTGGTGCTGCTAAGGATATATTGCCATTAACTTTAGCAGGTTTTGCCTGTGTGCTTGGTGTCTGGCCTGTGCTGACATAACTTTAAAACAAAGGTTGCCCAGAGCAGTGGTGGCTGCCCCATCCCTGGAGGTGTTCAAGGCCAGGTTGGATGGGGCTTTGAGCCCCCTGATCCAGTGGGAGGTGTCCCTACCCATGGCAGGGGGGTTGGAACTGGATGGGCTTTAAGGTCCCTTCCAACCTAAACCATTCTATTTGTTAGAAGCCATCAAAATTGGCTGTGCTACTTCACAATTTCTCTTGGTGTTCTGAGCTTCTGTAAGCCTTCTGCAGTCTTAATGTGATGGGTAACTTTGCACAGCATGTGCAGGGATCCATGAGCATGGACATGTAATGTTTATTTATATAGAAACATGTGTAATATGTATGTGTGGTTCCATTATATATATATATATACACATATATAGGGTATATAAAGCATGCTCTGTAGTTTTATTTTCAACTTACTTAACAAAGAGATTGAAACCATGTATAATGTGTGCATTGCAACTGCACATTTACGTTGCATCTTATTTGACTGAGCTTTCCCTGATGTCTTTATTGATATTCTCCATCAGGTCACAAAGAGCAAAAGTATTAACAAACTCTGATTCTGACTGAACAGAAGTTATATTCAATGCATTCAGGGAAAGAAGAAGGAAACAAGAGCCAGGAGGCCCCAAGCAGTGAAGAAAGTTCTGGCTGTTGACAAACTCTCTGCACATTTTCATGTGAGATTCTTCTTTAAGGATGAAATCTTTTCCAGGGTGTTAGACCTGCTGTCAGTAATAGCTTCTAGGGGGTCACAAGAATCCTAAGAGGAGCTCCCAGTGCTACATGGGCTAGGGAGTTTCCATGGATCTGCCAGGGGAAAGCAGTCTAAGAAAACACTTCCTGACACTTGTACTTTCTTGCATGCCTTTCTTTTTGCCATTTTATTCAAATATTGGTACTAACGTAACAGATGGAGTGAAGTTGCCATGGTGTCAGATGGTTAACAGACCTGTAATTAAGGGATGTAGTGACAAGAAATCTTGGCTAGTTGTGTCTGGCATGCAGAAATGGGGGTGGGGTTGTAGGTGTGAAGGAGGTGGTATCAGTGAGCAAAATGCTATCAGCCTTAATGCAGGTGGGAAAGTGTTGAGGAAGGGAGTTTGCATCATCTCTCAGATGACACAACACTCAGTTGCTGGGAGCCAACAAGTGGTACCAAGCTCTTCACAGAATCAGGAAAGGGAGTGATTCAGCCCTTTTAAGTTAACTATAAATAATGAAGCTACTGCTGGGTCAAAAGATGCTTTTGTTCAAACTGGGAAGCCTTGAATGGTGAAAACTAAGCTGAGCCCAAAGCTTTCCCTTGAAAGCCTTAAAAAGGTTTAGTTTGGCAACTGGAATTTTTTTATTTAATATAGCAGAATTCAACATGATGGATAAGACCATAGAAGCCATGAAATGGAAAAATGTGATTTGCTAGACACTGCATTTAAAAAGCTGCAGTACATCCAGCTTATTTCAGGGGTGAGTGTGTGAGTAGGAGAGTGTTTCTACAAAGGGAATGAAGAGATTCCTCTGTGTATGACACTTTTACTATATAGGATTCCTACCTTTCTAATAAGTAAATAGAGAAGTTAAGTAAAATCAGTGTTCTGTGGCATGGAGTACCTTCTTTGTCCTACAATCCTGGCTTTATATAATTTTATATAACCTTTATAGTTTTATATAGTTTCTCTTTCAGTTTTTCAGTGTGTGAATAAAACCCATCACATGCAAAATATTTGGGGGCAGCTCTTCCATGATCATAAATCCCTCTAGCTCCTCTGCTTGCAGCTCACTGCAATTGAGGTTTTGGTCCAATGCAGGTTAGTTAATCACTGAAAAGCTTAAGTGCTTTAGGGGAGGGAAGTTCCACAGATAGATAGTCAAATCTGACAAGTGTTTAGTATCCTGACAGATGAGATGTGAGCAGAGATGACAGACCCCCCCCCACGTCTGAGCATCATTGGAGGTCTCACCTGCTTAAGTGCCTGCCAGCTGCACCTCACCTGAGGCAAAGTGCAGCATCACTGTCCCTCTTCTGCTCCAGGATCTCACGCGCCAGGTACAACACAGAATCATAGAATCGCTTGGTTGGAAAAGACTTTTGAGATCATCTAGTCCAACCATACCTGTCCACTATTAAACTGTACCCCTAAACACCTCTTCTACCTGTCTTTTAAATACCTCCAGGGATGGGAACTCAGCCACGTCCCTGGGCTGCCTCTTCCAGTGCCTGAGAACTCTTTTGGTGAAGAAGTGATGTCTAAATTAAATCTCCCCTGGCACAAGTTGAGGCCATTTCCTCTTGTCCTGTCACTTGGGAGAAAAGATCAACACCTACCTCACTACAACCTCCTTTTAGGGAGTTGTAGACAGTGATGTGTTGTCCCCTCAGCCTCCTTTTCTCTAGGCTAAATGACCTCAGTTCCCTCAGCCACTCCTCATAAGACTTGTTCTCCAGATCCTTCCCCAGCATCGTTGCCCTTCTCTGGGCTCCAGCCCCTCGGTGTCTTTGCCAGCCTGCAAACCATCTACAGCTGGCCCAGGGGTGCTGGAGCACGAGCCAGGCAGCAGCAGCTTTCTGCAGGTACACGGGGTGCAGACACCATGGCTGGACAGTGCAGTATGGGCCGAGAGGCTCCGTCTCGCACCTGGCGCGTGACGCTGCCTGGGCTCTGCATTAGATTAAGCATCCACATTTTCCAGTCGCCAGATTTCCCCTGCAGGGAGAGTCAGTCACTCTCAATATTTATAAAGCCTGATGAGACCTTCCTACTGAAGGGCAGAAGAAGCAAAAAGTGTTTCATCATTATGAGTTTCCAGCTCTTCAGTGACAACTGATGAAATCGTATTAAGCGTAATTATATTTGAGGGGAGCACGTCTAAGTTCTAATGAGCCTTTATAGTTATTCATTATCTGATTTCCTCATTCTCATTTTCCAAAGGTTTGTTTGCTTCATTTGGTTAAATTAAGGGAGAGTCATTTTCATACCCTCTTCCCTTCAACTTTCAGGTCTTTTACTGATCTTTATGGCTCTCTGCTGGTGAATATTTTCACATGTTTACTTGATTTTTAGGTTCCAGGGCTTCTCATCATAAGCATGAAATTATGGACAAGGGTAGCTTTATGGAGAAGTATTTGCAGGTGTACAACCCACTTTTGTTTGGGTTTTTTTATCAAAGGAAATTGTTGCATAAAGAAAGTGGGCTTTGCATTTTCAGACATGGCTACAGTCAGTGGGATAAAATCCAGGCACTACAGGTGCTTCACACAGGAATTACACACAGATTTAAAGCATAAATCCCATTTTGTCCATTTTGAGGGCACACTCTGGTTTTAAATGGAAATGGACAGGGCAGCACAGTGACTTGTACTAAAGATTGATATCTTCTCTTCCAGTCTGGTCTAGTTAATTGTTTAATTCCCTGACATAGAGGACAATATTTTAACAAGAGTACATATCTTCATTCATATTTTCCTTCTCTGTCTATATCTTTCTTTGTGAGGAATCCAGGTCAGATTTATCCACTGAAAGCTGCAAAATATATCCGTAACTGTAATTATAATTATAATTAATGATCTACATTGCCTACAGTAAAGAAGGTGAAGAACTGATGAAGGTGCTAATTGGTTTCTGTGTAATCATGTGTTTCCCAATAAGGTTTCCTGGTAGTCTCATTAAAAATCCTTTTATGAAAAATGGAGAGTGTTGGAAATTGTGAACCACCACCGTAAGGAAAAGCTACTGATTAAAAAATCATAAGCACCAAAACATTAACGGAACATAATTGTTCAACTTTGTATATCTGTAACTGATAAATTTCCAAAATTGAATATTTATCTTTAAAATGTAACTTACCTTTTGCATGTCTTTGTTTATATCACCAAATTTCTCTTGTCCACTTTTCTATCTACTGGACACCACTGATCATCTACCACAGAGCTACAGCAGAGAGAGCCTGAAGTAGCATCATTTCTGAAAAGGTTTTCCTCTTTTTCTAGAGGACCTTAAATCATAGATTCCCAGGGGGAACGCTGGAATTTCCTTCCCTCTTTGTAACTGCAAGAGCCCTCACACCTTTCTGCTATATTTTATGTTAAATATTAAACTGAGCCCAGGATTTGAGGTGCAGCCTCACCAGCACCAAGTACAAGGGGTTGATCCCTTCCCTGCTCCTGCCCCATGGTTGATCCAAGCCAGGATGCTGTTGGCCATCTTGGCCACCTGGGCCACTGCTGGCTCGTGTTCAGCTGCTGTCAGCCAGCACCTTCAGTGCTTTTGCTGCCAGGCAGCTTTCCAGCCACTCTTCCCCGAGCCTGGAGCACTGCATGGGTTGTTGCAACCAAAGTGCTGGACCTGGCTCTTGGCCTTGTTGAATCTCATACCCTTGGTCAGAGCCCATTGATCCAGCCTGTCCAGGCTCCCCCGTAGGAGATCTTTCTCTATCTTCTTAGATTGTCATGTAAGTGTATTTTATCAGATCCCACACGTTTTCAGAGATAGACAAGAGTCTGAGAATCAAGCCCCTGTAAACTTCAGTAGATTTGGAAATTCAAAACACACCCACAGGTATTTGGAAATAACCTTTGGGTTTTTTTATGAATTGGGCCTCTTCTGAATTCTCGACTGTTCCCAGTCTCACTTTGAATCCAAACATAGCTTGAACATCTCTATAATTTCACCTACCATTAAAGCCTGTATGTTCTGCTTCCGATGTGCTTTCTCCTTGTCAAAACCAATCAGGCAATTCAACCTCCCCTTTTTGCAAAAAATGACCCTTAATTCTGCTCTGCTGGACCCTGCATCTACATGAAAGGAGCTTTCAATAGTCTGCCTCCATCACCTATATTTTCAAATCACAATATTTGCATAGACTCTCTCTTCACAAGAATAAATTAAAGACAGAAAGCAAAGCAATAAATGGAAAAATCAAGGATAAAAGAAGTAATTTGCAATCATAGCTGAGGCAAAACATCACGCTACATCATTGTTTTTCAGATAACCCAAAACAACTTCAAAGTCAGACTCCAAAGGCAGGATCAATATCCATAGCAACTAATTGCATTCACTGCACTTGCTGGAAAGTACAGTGGATCTGTCCATGAATACCAAAGTAAACCAGGCTGCTACAAACAAACACAGAGCCTGGCTGAAGGTGTGTCCTTGGGTACCTCTGTGCCACCGGGATGCTTCCACTCTGCTGCTGCTGCTCAGCCTTTTATATGTTTTTAACAAACATCTTGTGCTTTCTATCCTGTAGTTCTTGACAGCAAAATCATTCTCCAAAGAAGAACTGAAGAATCTTTGTTGTCCTCCTTCAGCCCATTACGAGTACAAAAATCTTGGCAAGCTCAAGGACAGCTGGCTGGTAGAAATTGCTCTCTACTTGATCTTTAAATTATGCCATTTTTCCCCCTTGTGCTCCTTAATGCAGCTCTTTCTGCCTCTCTTCTCTTTGATGTGTATTATATGCTACTTTGGCAGGCAATATCTGTATATTCTTTAGCTGTGCAGTGCATAACATAAATGGCTTCTAGTTCTGGGCTGGGGGTTCTACAAGCTACCTCCATACAGATATTAATACATCACTAGGGGTTTATCACTACTTTTGGCAACATCTATTAGACAGCACCAAGCCGAGCATTTTAATCCATTGCAGGCTGAATATGAGTAGCTAAGTCCAAACAGTATTTCTATTAACCACTGAGCAGTGCTGTATTTAAAATGTTTACAAAAGAACTAGCAATGTTCTGTAGCTGGGAATTCTCTTTGTGGATATTGCACAAGCAGGGCACACCTTTTTGGTATTTATCACATATTGTAATTCATTTCTTTATGAGACAACAAACCATTCAGTGTAAATGTCTGATAGTAGTAGAAACTCTTTTCTGTGTGATTTAGTTCTGTTTGATTGCACAGATAACGTGCTTCTGTTTCTATTTGTTGGTTCTATATACCAAACTCATAGAAGCAGAAAGAGAACCTGCTCTGAAGTGTGTAGAGAAGATCAATAAACAGAGACAGTTTTCCATGTTAAACATTTCCTTTCTGCATCATATAAGCCTTGCCAGGGATTTTCTATAGATATATGATGCTATTTAAAGAGCAATGCTTTGATGATGTGTGTTCAAATGGTATCTTTAGAGAACAGATCTTGTCTTTTTTAAAAATCCATGAAATTTGAGCTTGTCCAAAATATTAATTGATAAATATTAACAAATACTCATTCAAATAATTTGCTTGCTCTGGTGTAACTCTTAAGCGTTTTGTTATTGATTTCCAGTATTTCATTTCTAATAAAAGAAACAGCATTCACTGGGCAGATGTTAAAATTAACACTTGGACTCACTCATTTTCCATACACGTAGAGGCACCATCTCCCTCTGTGTATGAAAAGCACTTCTGTTTTCTCTTGCTCTTATCTGACAATAACCACTGCCTGAGAAAACAGGGCCTGTTGCAGCTCCAAGTCACGGAGTCACAGATACGGCTTGCGCAAATGAGGACACTGACGAAGCCCAGGGTGATAAATCTGTGTCAGGGAGGTGAATTTGGGTCAGCTTTTGCCCTCCCGTGCAGCCTGTGCACGCCTGGATCCGTGCACAGTGCTCACACTGCCCTCGTCTCCATTGCTCCCTTTCCCTGAAGCCTTCGTTGGCAAGTTCACACTGCTCTAAGCAGCACTGATTTCTGCCTGGATTTCTGACTGAAGAGATGTGTGATTTGCCCAAGGGGAGGCAGGGAGGAGAGAGGAGAAGGCAGGTGGGGAGGATGGGTGCAGGGAGAGGATACGATGGCTGCTGTGTTTGCTCCACATGCTCAGCACCTGCCCTGTCCCCTCCTTCCAAAGCAAACACAGCAAAACCCCTGCAAACGCGCGAGCTGCAGGGAAGATGAAAGAGGCAGCTTGGGGCTGTCAGCAGGCATCCACACCCATTTCTCCCCTTCCTCAGGTTGCCCAGGGAAGTTGTGGATGGCCCCATCCCTGGAGGTGTTCAAGGTGTGGAGCCTTGAGCAGCGTGGTCTAGTGGGAGGTGTCCCTGCCCAAGGCAGAGGGGTTGAAACTGGATGATCTTTAAAGTCCTTTCCAACCTAAACCATCCCGTGAGTCTATGATTCCTCGCAGAAAGGTACCCCAAGGTTGCAAGCTGTACTCCATGACCTGGGAATGACACTTAAGAGCATGTCACCACTGGTTAGCATCTCCTTTTCTTTCACAGTTTCAACAGAGTTGTACTCAATGTATTTATTACCATTGCTGGCTGCCGTTGTATTTCCCAGTGCGTTTTATTTCCCTCTACATTCAGGGCAGGGAAAGTTCAGCAACCAGAGCAGCATTTAAAGGGATGGTAAGGTCGGTGTTATTCTGGGATGGGGCTGCAGTGCAGGAGCTGACATTTCATATATTTACATCAGATCTGCCTCTTGTGGTTATAATCAGCCATGCTAACCAAGGCTATAAGCCAGAATGATTCAGACTTCATGGCCTCTACCATTGCAACTTAAATTCCACTAAAAATAGTAATAATAAGAGAAACCAGCGACATTTAAGCAGAAGTCAGAACCAAGTAAGAGAAGAGAACAAACAAAAGATTATCTGTCCTTCGTAACACCCACCATCTTGGCAATTCAAATATTGACCAGCTACAGAATAGGAAAATCACTGCTTGCCGTGGGATGGGAATGGCTGAGTTTGCTTCAGAGATAACCCATAAAGCTGAAATAGTGTTTGGAGGCTTCCAGCAAAGGCCAGGGCTCCAAAGCAGAAAAAAAGAAATGACATGCATTGAGGGGGCTATATCAGGGGTGCTATTTCAGTGTGAAATCTGAGTGGAGACATAAGATTTCACCCCTGGCTGCTGTGTGCCATTTAGAAGTGCTCAGTTGGTGACACCAGGGGAAGGGGCCATTGGGAGAACATCCTACCTGACCCACTGTTTTCATAGGCAGGGTGCAAAATCGATGGGGTAACTGATCAGCCTGACAAGAAAACTTGTTCTTTTGGGTTATTGTTCAACTGGATCCATTCCCTAATCTGGCTCCCAGCTCAGCCACACAAACAGAAGTGCTGCTACAAGTGGTGTGAGGTAGCATTGGGCACGGATGGGGTGAAAAGGCCATGGGATGAAAGGGAAAAGGAGGAAAAGGCAAAGTAGGGGCAACACCTTAAGTGCCATGGTACCAATGCCAACCACTTGACAACACCAAATCACAGTCTTAGCATAGCTGGTTGCTAGAATGTGCACACAGAAATGTCTTGTGCTTTCATCCATTCACCCATCACTGCTCCAAGGTGGATTGGAAATGCCTGTTTATCCCCTCTGACCAAAGAGGAGGTCTTGACTGCTTGCCTCTGTGTGCCCAGTCACTCGTTAGGTAGGAGGAATATCACCAGCTGTAATCGTCCTAGGAACACAGTTTCCTGGGCCTTGCCTTCAACAGGATTCACATTAGCAAGTAAAGCAGTGCAGTAGGAGAAAGCCTGCAGGGTGGCAGAGCTGGCAATGAGGACTCCTGTCCACACTGTCTGTGTTCCTGGGGTTTTATTTTGGATTAGGCCTGGTTTACTCCCATCCACCCAGCAGCCATCAGCAATGGAAGTGCTTCAGGCACATTCCTGGTGAGAACCCTGCAGTCTCCCAGGGATCCCCATGCCCTCTCTGGGGTACAAATCCAAGTGCAACAAGTCAGGACAAGCAAGAGATTCACTTCCATGTGCAATCCTGGTCCAGCCAAAAGTCATAGAGTAAACATATTCCTACACACCTCATGTTGCTCTTATACCTCAACTATTTCCAGAAAGCAGAGAGGCTGAGCTCCTACAAATTCTTCATTTGCTCAAGGAAAACCAAGTACTAAAGGACTTAGTTCCTCTTTTTTTTTTTTGCTCTGTTCCTAATCCTGAAATGATAACAAGCACCTGAGGTGATTTCCCATCTTCCACCACCAGTTGTGCACGGGGTGTGCTTAGTGACATGACTTCCAAGAGCTCCCTGTCTTCCAACACACTGTGAAGACCACACTGTTCTGAGTGTGTTAGGGTTTCTTCAGCCAATATTTTAATTTTAGTGTGATAGGTTGTCATTTGGTTTGCCTTTTTTGTATCTTTTTTTCCCTCCAGTGATTTGCTGCCGTTTTAACACAGGAAAACTTCAAAATAAGTCTTTCTGTCTGAGATGTTTTGGATATTCATTTTCTAATACTAGAAAGGCCTGTAGAGATCAATTCTGAGAAGAAAGAATTAGAATCTAGTCCTTCCTCCGGTATTAATTAAATCTTTTATCCTGTGCTGAGCAAACAGCATATTAGGCTTTGCCACAGTCCTCAAAGGTATTATTAACACACTTCAATGGATGAGGGCAAATGAAGCCAAGGAAGTTTGTAATTTGCTTTAGGTCATCCAGCCAAAGTGATGAAAAATGAAAAATAGAAACAGGAAGGGCCCAGTTCTACCCCACATTTCGTTTTCTTCAGCCAGGGGTTCTCCCTAGGAACACACAGAACCACGTGGGCAGTGGTTGTACCCCTCTTGCCCTTCCCCACACATGAACAAAGGTTGCAAAGGCCTCAGTTTTCCTTGGCTGCCTCCCTCATGGGTTTGGGTGGGTCTGGTGGAGGAATGGCCATTTCATCACTTCCTCTGGAGGAAATTCTTTTATTTTACCTTCTGAGGAACAGAAGAGGAATTGGGGAGGGCTGGAGTGGGACAACATCACTGTGGAGTCAGCAGCTCCATCTTCTGGCACTGTTCCTGAGTTGCTGTATTGCATTAAGATTTTTCTGCCTCAATTTACCCATTCGTATGGCCACGGTTAAGAAATCTGAGATGCTTCCATACATCCTACATATTTTTGTCTAAAAGAAAGGTTAAAATAAGAATTGATTGAGGAGCATTCTAAAATCAGTGTTCCTCAGTGCAGGTAAATGTAGGTTATCACACTAACTGATCGCACTTTAAAACTAATCATAGAACTAGAGAGTGGTTTAAGAGAAACCCTAAAGCCCATCCAGTTCCACCCCCTGCCATGGGCAGGGACACCTCCCACTGGATCAGGGGGCTCAAAGCCCCATCCAACCTGGCTTTGAACACCTCCAGGGATGGGGCAGCCAACACTTCTCTGGGCAACCTGGGCCAGGACCTCCCCACCCTCACAGCAAAATATTTCTTCCTAATGTCCAATCTAAATCTGCCCTCTTCTATGTAAAATTGAAGGATTTTGCTGTTCTTTGACTCAGGCCACCTCCCTGGGGCTCTCCAGCTCTCCGCCGTGCCATCTGGTGGTGCTTGGCCTCCCGAAGGAAGGAGGTCCAGTTGCACCATCTAGTGGCTCAAGGTAACCCAGCTCAAGGGATTTTTCTGTTAACAGCCCAAATGGCCATCAAGCCTGGATAATAAAAACAGAGAAAAGGCATTTGCAGTTCCAGGTAAGTCTAAGCGAACCTAGGAAATACAAAAAGCAAATTTATCCTCACTAATATAATGAGAATTTTTTAATCATAAATTATTTTTTTCCCCGATTTTTATTTCATATTATCACCATTAAAAACACTAAAGGCTGAACTCGTAAAAAAAGAAAACAATAAGGAAAGTTCTTCCACAGTAACAAAAAAAAAGACATCGGTCCAACCTCACTTCTGAGGGCCAAGACTGTGGAGGTCAGACCAGAATCAGAGAATGGTTTGATTTGGAAGGGACCTCAAACCCATCCAGTTCCACCCCCTGCCATGGGCAGGGACACCTCCCACCGGATCAGGGGGCTCAAAGCCCCATCCAGCCTGGCCTTGAACACCTCCAGGGATGGGGCAGCCACCACTGCTCTGGGCAGCCTGTGCCACCACCCTCACAGGAAAACATTTCTTCCTAAGATCTCTGTGTCCCCTCTTTCAGCTGAAAACCATTCCCTTCATCCTAGCCCTGCCCTCCCTGATCAAGAGCCCCTCCCAGCTCTCCTGTAGCCCCTTTCAGTACTGGGAAGTTGCTAGAAACATTATTCCACATCTCTTGTTTTGCAGTTGCTTAACTTTCAGCTCTATTTTCCTCCAGAAAGAAGGAGAGGTGTGAAAGGGATGCTACAGAAAGAGTACCCCCTCACTCTTACTGCGTTAAGAATGGACAAAAAAGATGTTTCTAGGAAGAAGTTATAAAGTAAGGGAAAATATCATTTTCCATAAACATATTTTTATATTTTTTTCAGTGCCAACCATAATATTGAAGAGCATCATCAAAACCATGAAGGCTTGTGTTGGTGTCAGGTAACTTAGTTTTTTCCTAAGTATTCCCAGAAGTTAATGCCTTCAAGACTTTCACTCTTATTATTGCAAGCTTCGCAGGTCAGGGACTAAATCTTCAGCTATATTCAGACAAGAACAGCGTGGCCTGGCAGAGGCTTGTGAAAGAATAGCAAAACAACAATATCCAGCAGGTCCTGGCACCAGAAGGACAACTGGTGCCCTCTGGACCAGCTCTATACCAACAAGAGTAGCTTTTGTGTGCAAGGAAGAAGCATCCCTTCAGTGTTTAATCCCTGCCATGAAGTTGTCTGAAAATTTGATGATTAGGAGAGATGTTCTGGCTGGCTAAGTTCTTTCCCAAGGACTCCTCAAGGCATTTCAGAAGTTTCCAGCTCTACTCCTTTAAAGTCTGCTGCTGTGTTGGGAGGGTTACACTAATCAGTGCAGTTGATCCTGTGTTGGCACTGCTTGCCTTGTAACACCACATAAAAAACAAGTGCCTAGCACAAATTTAGGGCATTTGCCCATCCCAAACGTGCTGCCACAGTGTGAAAATATCTCCATTCACTGACAGCAGTGCTTGCTGCACACCTTGCTCATGCCAGCGCTACCAAAGAGAAGCACTGAAGATTTGATGGGGCTCAAGCCCCAAGAGGTGCAGACAACCAAACCCAAAAATATTAAAATCAGTCTTTGGCAGTAGGAGACAATGTGGTTTCTGACCCAAAGTGCAAGAGTAAACTTCAGTACGGACAATTCTGTGTGGTTTCTCATCTCATCTTCCCCTTGGATTTGTTCCTATTGCCCAGCCAAGACAAGGCAGAGTGCAACACTCTGTTCTGCTCACAGTGGTAGCTCTGTGACACCCAGATTCAGGCAGGAGCATGCTTGGTTCCTCTCTTCTGAAGACAGGGACCAAGTTTTGGAGCAGTGAACCCGTCCTAGGAGTGCAGCCTAATTCACAGTATCCTTTGTGTTTCCACATTGCTCTTCAGTCAACTCAGTGAGAGATGACCTCTCATTCCCCTCCTTTCTTTCTTCCAAACTTACCTAGGGATGGGAGCAGCAATGTTAAATGAGAGCCCCTGAGCCGAGTGCTGAGCAAGACTAAAACATGAATTTCATAAGATTAAGTCTCTCTGGTCAAGGACTGGGAGCCCAGAGCTTAGGGCAGCCCTGCTAATGGGTGAACCTCAGGCAAAGGTGACCTCCTCACTCCTCCGCAGCTCTTCTCATCCCACTGCATAGAATAACTCTGATTGCTTAGCTTTGAGGGAGATATAGAAATTCACTTATGAGATGCAAAGCATTATTTCTACACTTGGTATGAAACAGAATATTATTGTTGCGTATTGTTTTCCTGTGAATGACTTTCCATATTAATGTTGCAATGGACATTGAGGCAGATGTGGGGATCATCCACAGCTGGAAATCACCAGGAATCTTCTGAATGCACAATTAAAGAGAAGAAGACATTTAAAGTTATTTAATCCACAGGCCTTACTGAGCCAATACTTCCCTTGTCTTGAATGATGGTATCATCTTTGAAATGCACTGAGATGTCTCCTAGGACTTTAGCCATCAGACAAGAATGGCAGGAACTGCGTTATTCAGGGTAGGGTCACAACTAAATTCTTTGGTTTTCCTTTGAATAAAATAAGAATTTTGCAATTGATGTCAGTCATTTTAAGCATGGGAGCTCACCTGAGCTGTTTGAGCAGCACCTTGTTTTCTCAGCACAGAGACCCACCTGAACCACATCAGAGGATTTAAAGCATCAAGGCCGAGAGCCACTTGGCTGTGAAGTTCTAGGTTAAATTTAATGGATGCCTGTAGACTTCCTCAAATACAAATGATTCATTCACTGTGACAGTATGGTATATATAGGAAGTAGGGCTTCACCCATAAAGAAACAATTTATGTCTCTTGGGACAATTAGAAATGTAAAAGTTTTTTTGGAGGAGCAACAGGTGTAATAGCTGAGATTTGCATCTTGATGATGACCACGTGTAGATGAGTTTCAAAGAACCAGCCATCAAACTAGTCTGTAAACACAAGAACACTGTCAGTGTGTCTGGGTCCCACGTACCCCACAGAGCCTAGAGCATTGCCTCCACCAAAGGCCTCTGGTTCCAGAACAAAAAGCAAAGCTGAAGCAGAAAAACAATCTAGTTTCTAGCACAGAGGACTCAGGTTCTTTATTAATATACACGACTACATTTATTTTGCAAGCTGAGCACGTGATCTGTTAAACCATCAGCGCTGAGTTCTTTGCAAATTATATTCTTCTCTCAGACCAGCTGTTGGTCATGTCAGAACATAAGTGCACACTGACTTAGAAAGCCTTTTTAGGAACTTAAGTAGTTGCTAGTGGCCATAAACCTGTTTGTTTTAGCTGTCATTCTGAAGGTTGCCCTACACCTGGAAGAGGCAGCAGATCCCAGGCTAAGGAAGTCTCAGCTGAAAGAACAGTGAATCAGACATCGCTAAAATGCTTTGATAGATCAACAATACCTTATAACACCTCAGCTTTTATTGCCATGGGAAGAGAAGTTAAACTCTGCGTGACCAGAAGCAGAAGGAGTCACAGAGTACATGAAGATGAGCACGGTGGCAGGGCATAGAGGCAGGCTCCCCAGGGAAGCACTGATGTTGCCAAGCTTAAAAATATTCCAGAAACATTTGGCCAATGCCCTCAAACACATAGTGTGAATATTAGGTTTGTCCTATCCAGGGACACAAGTTAGCCTTGATGATCCTAGTGGGTTCCTTCCATCTCAGGACATGCTATGATTCTATGAACTTACCTGCATGGAGGTAGCATCCTCCTGTAACCAAAGACCCCGGCTCCAGAAGCAGATACTCCTGTGAGGTTTTTACACATGTAATCTCCTACTCTCAGAAGGAGGAAATCACAATTAAAAAGCCTGTACGGACACCCACGACATTTAGGTTTAAAACTAAACATTTCACCTCTCCACTTTTCTGTTTCCTCTTTGTGGAACAGAGACAGGAGTTCCTGCACCCATGAGGACAGTGTGTTGATAAATAATTAGAAGATATTCCCCATATTATGGTGACCAAAACTGTACAAGAATGTAGAACTTAAGCTTCATATGCAGATACAGAAATTGCTGAGATCATGAGCACCAGAGACCAGGCTGGGATGTCAGCCTGTGGGTCAGCCCAGCTCAGCAGGTCCATGGTCAGGCAGAGCAGAGCTGTGGGGACCTGGACACAGGCATCCTAGACCAACACTGGGGCAGGGCCTGATGGACCTGGACTGGTCCTGCCCAAGTGGGGAAGTCCTGGGGATGCTGGATGGGGTCCCTATGGCCTGTTAGTGCTCTCAGAACCCAGACAGAGGGAAGTTGTGACCAGCTGCTTTACTTTGCTCTGCTGTCAGCATTTTGGTTTCTCTTTGCACAAGCAGGAGGTAGTAAGGAGTAAGGTTTAAAAGGGTTTGGGACTTGCTATGAAGATTTCTCCCAGTTTAGCACATTTCCTACCCAATTTTGGTACATGTACCAGGGAGCAAGCCAGGCAGGTTCTGAAACATTTCCTCTCCCCTAAGGATCTATCAATCTCTCTGAGTTTCTCCTCACCAAATAACAAGCATTCAAGTGTGGCTGCTCTCCTGACTGATTCCTCGTAGGAGGAGTGGCTGAAGTCCCTTGGTCTGTTCAGCCTGGAGAAGGAGACTGAGAGGGGATCTCATGGCTGTTTGTGCCTTCTCACAAGGGAGGGAGGGGAAACAGGGGCTGAGCTCTGCTCTCTGGGGACCTGTGATAGGACCAGAGGCAATGGCAGGAAGATGTGCCAGGGGAGGGTTAGATTGGATATTAGGAAGAGGTTCTTCCCCCAGTGGGTGGTGGAGCCCTGGAACAGCTCCCCAGGGAAGCAGTCCCAGCACCCACTCTGCAGCATTCCAGAAGCATTTGGGCAATGCCCTCAGACACACAGTGTGGATGTTGGGAGTGTCCTGTGTAGATTTGAGAGTAGGACTCGATGGTCCTTTTGGGTCCCTTCCAACTTGGATAATTCTATGATTCTATGATTTCTTCTCTGCACCTGCTCCAGCTTGGTTTGAAGTCAATGCCTGTATGTGAACAAATGATGATGATGGACTCATGAATACAGATTTTCTTATATATATCACATATATATATAATAATAGGACGATGAGCACTTCTATTTAAGCACTTGTTTTACATGCACGCCACTACAGTTTCATAAAACCTGCTTGATGATTTGTAACTTCACGAGGTTATCATTTTTCTTTTTCCCCACTCTGGAGAAGGGAAAAATGTTTTACTTGCTCCATGCTTATTGAATTTGAGTTCTGTTGGATCACCCCACTTTTGCATCTTTCCAGGCAGCTGCAAGCACCTCAGAATTACAGAATCATCTGGTTGTAAATGACCTCTGAGATCATCAAGTCCAACTGTAGCTGTCCCCTTACTAAACCATGTCCCTAAAAAGCCCCATCTACCTGCCTTTTAAACACCTCCAGGGATGGCGACTCCACCACCTCCCTGGGCAGCCTCTGCCAGGGCCTGAGGACCCTTTCAGTGAAGAAATTTTTCCTAATGTCTAGTCTGAACCTCCCCTGGAGCACCTTGAGGCCTTTTCCTCGTGTCCTATGTCCTGTCACTTGAAAGAAGAGACCAGCACCCACCTCACCTCCTTTCAAGGAGCGATGAGATCTCCCCTCAGCCTTCTCTTCTCCAGGCTAAACAACCCCAGTTCCCTCAGCCTCTCAAACCCAAAGCTGCTAAACTAACGCTTGAAGACTGACAAACTCTTGCTTTTCCCAATAGTCAGAGTGATCCAAGAGGTTTATGCAGAGATCACAATAGATATTTAGAACTACTAACCCCCAAAACTAACGTATCGACTGATGGATTGGTCGGGCCAAGCGCTCATGGGTTGCACTGCAGCTGGTAGGGTGAAGTGACACAGCTGGAAGAGGTCAAACGAGCGACACACAGGCTTTCCTTGTCATGCAATTTCATCGTGTTGCATGAGGCTTCTGCGTTCATGGTTCCTATTTCACTAGGTTTCTTCTTTTTTGAAACACACCGCAGCTGCTTCGCAGATCTACTCAATCACGCAGTGACACATATTTGTACCCTCGCCATAAAGAGTTTTTCTTTCTTGCTCAGCCAGCCCTGGCAGGAAGTGATAAGGTCTGCTCTCGTTAGTGAGATGTGTGCTGCAGCAAGCATGGAGCTAGAAACCCTCACATAAAGGATGGGCCTTATCTGATGGTCCAAGGAACTGCCACAATAAAAATAATAAACACCAGCAATAATAATTATTAACAGAATTCAAGGAGTCTGACCCTAATACCACGCTGGGTTTATAATTTAATGATTTTGCTGTCTTTGACTGAATTGCTTCTCTCTGAAACTGCTGAGAGCAAAATCAGAATCAGGGCTCAAACCTTTTGTCCTCTTTATTTGTAACTTAGCTACTCTGAAAGGTTGTATAGCCCCTCAGTGATGCTATTCAGACTAAAAAGCAGGTGAGATTTCTGGATCAAAGGAGCTTTTACCGAGGTCAACCACTTCAAAACCTCTGTCTGAAGCAGCAGGCTGGAGAATTACATAGGAACAGACTCCCTAATGTTTTTAATGACCCCTTTTTCCGAACAGCAGAAATACTGAGAACAGTTTCTAACTTGGTTTCTTGTTTCCATCAGTAGAATCCTACAAATGAAAAAAATAAAATTCTTGATGCTAAAAATACTGGGATTCAATTAAATGCAAGGGTTGGTCAAAGTGTTTAGTTGACCACCATCCCTAAAAACTATTTCAAAATTATCTGGAGGCTGAGTTAAATGACATCCTTGGTTGCTGTGTTTACAGATCTATTAATAACTGTGCTTCTGTTTCCCTTTTCTCTTTTAATGGAAAATAAGGCCAACAGATGGAATCTCCATGCTTCTCCAAGGAAGATGTGAACCTCTGGCTCACCATGGAGTGAACCTCGGTGTCCTAGGGAGCATGTCCCACATCTCAGGTTCTGCCTGGGACCCAAGGGCATGATGAGACGTTGACAGGAAATGAGATGTGAAGCTCTGCCCAAAAACAATGATGAAACATGACCACAGGAAAAATCATTAATTACCAAAAGAATGCTTGATTTAGGTATATAACACAACTTAATATTTTCTTGACCTTGGCCTGTCTCCAGACTCTGTGATCACACCCTGGCTGTGGGTCACTCCTGAGAGCAGAGAAAAATAGCTACCCCTTTCACGAGAAAAAGAGATGACAAGCGACAATCATCAGGAATTTAGCCCATTTCTGTGTAGAAAAAAATATTTCCATGAAATGGTACTTTAAGTATGAAAAAGCCCTTCTAAATCCAGCATGAAAGGGATTAATGGCAACACAAAGTCCGTTTGTCACTTGTTTCCAAACTTGCTTTTGCTGAAGGCACTGCAAGCTTTGCCATAGATTTCAAGAAGATCAGCCCTCTGCTTCTTAGAATTAGAAGTGGCTTTTCTATAAAGTAAAAACATGTATACATGCCAGTCCTTGATCTCTTTGAGCACAAAATGTATCTGTTCCTTCGGCATAGCAAATTGCTGTAAAAATCATTTGGCAGTGTAGCTTTCCTTGCAGAGCAGATAGAGAAGAGGTGCTGTTGGCTGTCAAACGTCAGCCCAAGCACGCACTTTTTATTTACAGACCCAGACAGTAAATCAAACTTCTTAGTACAGCAAATCATGTCCTGCTCTTAAACTGCAAGGAAAGTTCATGAACCTTCGTTTGCTGGTTTTTTTCCCCTCTTCGCAGGAACTACAAAGCTGTCTTAACATGAGACTATTTAAGCTGTTTGAGAAACAGACTATAACAAGAATGCCACGTCTTGCTTTGTCTGAAGTAGGTCATACCAGAGTTTGGGCTTGTCCTGGGAGATGTGGAAAAACTTGGAATCAGACTTGGAGAACGCCAGTCCTGTTCCATCAGCAGAGTGACCTGACACGTGCCTGTCCCTCTGTGAGAAGCTGGAGCTATAGTGACAGCACAGGGGGATCAAAGAGAGTTTTATCTTTCAGGTCTCACTCTTCTTACTCCCACAAATGACTCTAAGATGAGTTGTTCAAAGGTTGAATGAGGCTATGAGCAACTGGATCCAGTGGAAGGTGCCCCTGCCCATGGGGGGGTGGAACTAAGTGATCTTTAAGGTCCCTTCCAAGCCAAGCCATTCTAGGATTCTATGATTCTATGAAGTGGCTGAAACCTTTTTGAAAGCTCTCTTTTGACTATCAACACTTTGTAGATCGATTAACAATTCTCCTCCAAATGCAGCTTTGCTTTGTAAACATTTTAGGTTGCTAAGATGCATTCAAAAATTCTGTTTTCTTCAGATTTCTTATAAGTCAAAACTTCTGACGACATCTGATGGCATCAGGCAGTTAAATCATTCTGGAAGCACAGAAGCCCTGTGCTTTTGGCTGGCAATTGTATAAAATTTGAAAAGCTATTAAGCATCAGTGAAACCTGGGCAGCCAGCTCTCTCCTGAGGCTTTGTGAGTGTAAAGCAGCTTAAAACCAAGTGTAACACCAAGCCATTGGGCAGAAGGCTTCATACACACACTGAATTCCCCAAACTCACAAATTCCTTTATCAGCAACAACTTCTATTGCTTGCCACTAGAAAAGTGTGAAGTGGGGAAATGGTAGAACCTGAGTGTCTTATACCCACAGTCAGAGCCCCAGCCTCCAACTCTGGTACTGCTTCTCAAACCTTTTTGTCACCTGTGACAAAAGGGAGCCCACAGGTGGCTTTCCCCTTCAGAAACGTGATCACAGAACGTGAGGCCAGTCTGCTGCGCATGGCAGATCAAATACCTCCTCCAGCAGAGTGCCAAGTACCCTGGTGATTCTATATGCTGATTTTATATGCTGATTTTATATGCTGATTTTATGGTATATTCTCTGTGTTTGACTGTTAGACAGGACTTTGTGGAAGCAGATAATGTAGTGTCAATGTTTTCAGACTACATCACTACCCCAATTTCTCATCAGTAGATGCTCCACCTAGCAATTCATTTTTCACTGTCAAATATCTCTATTCTCTCTTGCTTTACTTTCTCTTCCCTCCTTGCCCATTTCTTTCCATTTCCTCTGGACTTTGGTACATGCTGAAAAGGCATAGATGAGTGCTTTATGCACAAGTTCAACGTCAGGAGGATTCTGCCTGTGCTCAGACACCGAGAACCTGAAAAAGTCTGAAATCATCCCAACACAACAAAATTCATGGCACTAAGTCTGCCAGCATTCAGGAAACGTTTGGACAATGCCCTCAGGCACACGGTGTGAATGTTGGGAGTGTCCCGTGTAAGGACAGGAGATGGACTCGATAATCCTTTTCAGTGCCTTCTGGCTTGGGTGATTCTATGATTTTTTCTATGGAGAGACTGGTTTCAACTCAGTTTCACATACAAAACCGTGAGCACACAAGCCAACTAACATTTGTCCAAGCACTTCCTAAAACTCTAATGAGCACCACATGCAGACAAGCAGCTATTGGCACGCACGAGCAATGCATTCACGGAATTCATCGTCCATGAAGCTTTGCACTTAGACCTTGGGCTGCTATCCCAAAAATCCTGGCCTCATATATGAGAGATCTGTTGCCTTCACACAGCTGTACTTGCTCTGAGTGATGGAAAACATTTGCACTATTTCTGTCACCATCCATGTCTTCGTACTTTAACAAAGATAACTGAAATTTATCCTGAGCAAATTGATCTCCCTTGCTCTGTGTGTAATACAGGGTATTGTTTTGCATGGCTTGCAAAACATTTTTCCTGCTATATATGTGGGGCATGGATAAGGAAAAAGGGAAAGGTAGCTTAACCAAATACTTTAAGTTACACCTATAATATAATATGTGCTAATAGAACAGCTGAATAAACCCTGTGAAGGCATTTTAAAATAATAATAATAGCAACAGCAAAATAATAATAATAATGATAATAAATAATAATAATAAAGCAGTATTCCGTTTATGAAAACCAAAGAAAATTTTAGGACCCATCATTCTGAGCTCACAAACACTTGTATTGCATGCAACAACCACACATGCTACGTTTGATGTGGTCTGGAAATTAGCATCCCAAGGCATGCTGGGAACCTGGAAGCAAAGGGGACTGCAGGGACTCCTCTCAGCTGGAGTCACAGCCTTTGCCTCCGCAGAGCCCTCCACCATACATGCTATTAGCATTTGTTATGTAAGGTCATCTTTTGTGATGTGGGTGCATCTCCACCTGGAATGAGTTGAAAAAGCATGAAAGTCATCGAAGTGCTATCAAATATTATTAACATTGAGCACTACAATCTGGACTACATCTGAAGTACTGGCACACAGATGAGAAGCCCTACGTTCTATTATGAATTTCCTGAGTCCTCAGAGGTGTTACTCATGTAAAAGATGCTTCTGAATGAGTTGCCATTCTTTAAATGTTAAAGCAGAGAATATGAGGAGTATTTTCAGTCCAGCCCTTGTAACTTACATTTGCCACTGTTTTCTCTCTCAGGAGGCTTCCTTGCACAGACCCTTCTACCCTCCCTGTGGCTGCTGACGGAGAGACTTGTGCTGGAGCCCAACAACCACGACCACCATTCTGATCTCCAAAGGGCTCTCTGACTCCGGGCTGGCTGCACAAACCTTCACCAGGCCAGAAAAACCAATCCTCAGCACATTTTCAGTACCTCTCAAGCATCTCTTCATCATATTTATGTCTATACAGAAAATGGCTCCTTCCTCTACCATTGTTGTCTTTTTCTCCCCCTCACACTTTTGCCCAAAAACTATTTTCTGCCCCTTCCATTCATTCCTCCATCCCTCCCTCTATAAATCCCATACCAGGAATACCCTCCTCTCCATTCCTAAGTGCTCGTGACAGCTTCCATCTTGGCCCAATCAGGAGTGATTGATCCAACATCCTTCAACTCCAAGTGCATTTGATCTGTAAAGCTCTCCAGCTGGTTCTGTAATAACTCATATCCTTTGCGGGTTATGCATCAAGCAACTATTTCCCCATCAGTCACGTCTTTCCTGATAGAAAAGTTCTTCAATAAAGCCCTTCATGGCTAATCCACCAGCTCAAGCAGCACCTGATGGGGAAAGTTATGAAAAGCATTATTTTGTATTGCTTAGATGCAAACAAAGCTGATTTCCATGTCAATTTTGTTGAATAGAAACTTCTAGGGACCAGAGTTGTGAATTCTTCTAGGATTTAGACATGGTAAGAGCAGTCAACTCATAAATATTTATTCCTGGGGCTCACTAAATGAGTTCTACTCACTGCTTTATTTTATCTTCATTAACTCTATTGCTGTATTTACTGAGCTACATTCATACCAAAGTGCTGCTATTGCTCTGTCATCTGGGAAATTGGCTTCCAACACTGATAGAAAGAAAATTAGGGCCAGATATTCCTGGCTGTGTGGGAGCAACACACCTCAGTGCACCTGAGAAAACATACATACCTTTTTAGTCTTGGTATTCAGGTGTGTGTCCAGGTCTTCACCCTCCTTTAGGTTCTCCGCGCAAAATAAATGACCACATTATGTTTGCTGCAGGCTGGTTGGGTTGTGTTGCCTAATCCACACTTTATTTTGTGATATGCTTTGTAGAATTTGAGTGTGCTGGCTTGTCTACCTGGCACACAAATGTGAAATTAAATAGCTCTTCAGAAGTTAGATTTGCTGAATATTTTGTTAGCCCTGTTTTGATGCATTACAGACACTGAAATCAGGTCAAAAAAAAAGTATTCTGCCTCTAAGAGACAGCAGGTTACAAAGGAAGAACATAAAGACAGGGAAGTCTTCCTCCTCATCAGCCAGTTTGGGACTCAGTGACTATTGACAAGAAGCGCTATATTCGTATTTAATTCCTTTTCAAGTTTGTCTTTAATGATTTTGTCCCACTTCCTATTGATCCAATGTGAACTTTTAAACGCTGCGTCTCTCCTGCCAAGGAGTATCTATGGCTTAATTATACAGTGTGTAAAGCACCATTGTCTCTTCTTTGTGTTTCTTTTCTTAAACCTGCCACATGTAAGTTTCATTTTGTAGCCCATAATGAAAGACACTTAACAATGATTCCCTATTTCCTTCCTCCATGCCCTCGTACTGTTACAAAACTCTCCTTTAGTCTCTCACCTCTTTCCAGACTAGAGAGCTTCTTCATGTGTCTCATATGGAAGTGGTTCCCTATCTTTGTTCATCCTTTTCCCTGACCTATGACCTTTTTCCAAATTCACATATCCTTTGGGAGGTGAAAGACCAGAGCTGCATATTGTATTCAACAGGCAGGTGCATTGTTATTTTATAGTCGTGGTGATGTGATTTGTTCTCCCTCCTTCCATAAAATACAATTTTATCCCACATTAACTGGCAGGCTTTATATGAAGGAAAGCAGTTTACTGCCATCCCTTGGCCACAACTGGAATGACTGGTGCAGAATCCTTACTGTAGTCCAGACAAAATTCCCTAAATCCATAAAGTAAATGTGAAGGTATCAAGGTACCACATCATGGAAAAACCTATGGGTGGATTTTCTGCTCTAGGTAACCTTGCTTTAGCATGGGGGCGTGGACTGGGTGATCTCCAGACGTCCTTCCAATCCTGACCATTTTGTGATTCTGTGAACTCAGCATTAATCTCTCTCCACAAATGAGATCTCACTGATGTTGGAGAATTAAGTCAAACGATATGAAGATCAACTTTCACTAATCCTGGAGGTGTCAAGATTATCACAAGGAAAAACCCTGAGGAGCTGGAAGTGCAGTTCTCTGGTCTAAATCCCGTTAAGTCACTCAAGTCTGTTCATTGATTTCTGAGATCTTTGGGATGGGCCCAAAGTTCTACACTGATTTTAAAGCAATATGAGGGTAGTTTGAACAGAGGGACTTTGTACGTGAAGCCAAAGTCACAGGAAACATGAAAAAGTTAACCAGAGCTCATTCCAGCTGCCATATTCTTTATTATTATCATAAAGCATTTTTCTACATAACATCATTCATTATATATTTTGCGTATCATCAGTGCTTAATCACAACTAATTATTCATAAGGACTGAATACACGTTCCCATGGTCACGGAGTGAAACAGAGATAAGACACCATGTAAGTATCCTGAAAATATCAGCTTCAAATGGCAAACCTGCTATGGAGAACAATGTCCATTCTGTCATAATCAAGCATGCTTTAATGCCTAGAGATGTCACTCACATTCAGTGGGTATGCACACAATTTACAAGTTAAGAGGTCATTAATTAAAGCCAGTGGTTTCTTTTATAGAATGTGGTTTGAGTTGCTTTTTTTTTAACAGGAAAAAATATCTGTCATTGATATCTTGATTCAGATTATGAATAATCTCAGCAAAATCTTGAAGAAACAACATTATTCACACATTAATGTGCTCCACAAGTATGTAACTATAGGATCCCCACCACCTCAGTGGAACAGGTAGACTTTTCTTTCTGTGAGCGGGTCAAGGAACTCCCAGTCTGTGCAGAGTACAGAATTAGAATTAGAATTCTGAATTAGAAGTGAGGACATCTGGTATCACTGTCTCCAGACCATCGTGTTTCTCTAATAGAAAAGAGGTGGACCTTCATTCCATGGTGGAGTCACCTTCAGGTTTGCCATGTTCCTTCCCCCAGGTGGTCCTCTCAAGAGCAGAACTTGTCGTAAGCACTTTTAGAGCTGGACACTGTGAGACACTTATCGACTCTCTCAATACGTGATAAGTGATTGTAGCAAAGGAGTAGCTTCAGCCCTAAACAAATGAACAATCTTCTGACTGATTTCTGGACAAGGGACAGAGAAAGAGGTGAAAATTCAGAGTCATTTGTTTAATTTTAAAATCCCTTTGGCCTGCACAAAGATGCAGTGTTTGTAACACGCATAGCCATGGTGGCAGAGCAGCTGGGTTCATACTTCTCCCGAGCTCTCTGTGATGATGGATCTTCTTACAGCAGCCTGTTGTCACAGTTGAGTATCAAAAGTCACAACCAAGATGTCCCTGGCGCTGGCGAGGTCACAGGATGAGAAATTGAGCTGGGCTTTGCTTTGGCAGGGGATGGAAAGAAGATCCTAAATTGGCTTGGCAGTGGGAGAGAGGATGGAAAGGCTACTGGAAGAGCTTTGCACTAGATGCTAGGGAGCGTTGTCAAGGAGAACATTCTGATTTTCATCACATGCCATCTTCTTTCATTATTTAGGAGTACTCTCCTGTTGGAAAGTACTCCCTGGAGATGCCTACACCAAGTGTCTCCTGAGGTATTCAGCCATTTTACAGCAGATTCTGACAGGAAGGGAGAAGACATGCACGGGAAGAGTTTCAGCTCATTACAGTGGCCAATGCTTGCAAGTGAAAGAGAAATCACTGCTCTTATTTTGGATATACCTTCTTTGATGGCATCTTTTTCTCCCCACAAAATGAAATCACCTTTTTATACAAACCAATTAAGCGGTCTTGGCCCAGCTTAAAAGCGATGAAGACAATTTCCATGCCAATAATAATATAGAGGGAAAAAAACAAGAAAAACTTGGGATGTTCCAGTTGCGTATCTCCAAATCCAATAGTTGTCAAGGTGATAAAGCAGAAATAAAAGGCTTCCTGAAAATCCAACCTGGTTTCCCAGTTTGGAAGAATAGCAGCTGCACAGGAGATGTACACAAAGATAACCAGCACCATTAACACAATGGGCACATCTAATTTTTCCACCTGTTTGCCTATATTGTTAAAATTCTCCATTACTCTGGACATTGTCTTCCCCCTGGCTAGTTCGGGACATGAGCTCCATCTCTCAATGCTCTTATTTCTTGCTGGTTTTGCATATGCATTTTCTCTGGCAATTAACATTTCAAAAATCTCAGCATTGCGATATTTGATTGGTTTCCTTTTACCACCAGCCTGACTTTTCAGCACTTCCATAATAGTCAAGGGCTCATTGACGACTACTTTAGACTGTGCTCCGGATTTTGCTTCATCCCCTTTGTTACACATGGATCCAGAGCAGAGTTTAGAGGCCAGAATTTTTGACTGTAGTTTTCTGAATTCATTATAAGACTTGGATAAGACAGTCGCAAGGATATCTCCCATATCTGTCAGGACCAAGAACATCAGAGGGATGCCAAATAAAGCATACAACATGCAGAGGTATTTTCCAGCCCGTGTCACAGGATAGGTATTACCATAACCTAAGAGAAGGGACAGGGAGAGAGAGAGAGAACTTTATGATTTATTAGGTATTCACATCCTTCGTGCTTTTTATTGCTGTCGATTTTAAAGGCAATTTGGATTTGGATGGAGATGGAGTTCTTTTTGGCTTTGCTTTGAAGCCGTTCACATTTCTGAGTCTCAAATGCTCATTTGTAATGCAGGCATCCTGCCTCTTCAAGGACTTGGAGGTCTGGAGTTTGCCAGTTCTGTTGAATTAACTCTTCCTACCTTATCTGCACCCTATCAACTGTTTGACCTAACTGCCTGACAACAGGAGGCCATTTAGGGAGGAGAAACAAAAGGGTTGGGTTAGCCCAAGACCAGTGTGCAGCCTCTGTCCTGCTGGAGAGTGCTGCCAGGAAGAATTCCTAACCTGGGAATCTGGGTTGAGAAGGATCCAAAAGGCAAGAGGTTGATATCTTGGGCCCATGGGTCCCTCTAGGGAAAGTCAAACTGCAGCCAGAGCTCAGAGACACAACAGCTGGTGCTGGAGGAAGCTAATGGAGATGGGGGATCATCACCTGGCCAGGCTCCAGGATCCTGCAGAAGAACTGAGCGATCTTGGAGATGAAACTCCTTTATTTCTGAGAAGATTCAGAATGGGATGACAGTCTGAATTTTGAAACCAGGACAGCACTATGGATCAGACTGGGACAATGAAACCCTCACCTAAACTTTACTGCTTTCCCAAAATCACTTGTGATGACTAGTGAGCTAAGAGAATAATTTGAAATCACCCCCAGCTCATCAGATCCAGCTTTAAAGGCAGATGTTTTACTGACATGATGTTTGTATTCAGACTCTGAAATGTACCCTGAAAAACAAAGGATGAAGTGACGAAGCATACATTTGTCACATGAAGAAATGCACATTTGTTCTAGAGTACTAAAGCTTACAGATATCAATTATAATGAATAGGGAAGTGCTACAAGACGCACAGCTTTTATGATACATAAAATGGTAGCAGAAAATATGCCCTTTCCCTAAATTCAACTTGGGCATTTACATTTCCTTCCTCTAACATACTGGATGTAAAAAAAATTGAATTGTAAATTAGTGTTTTTCCATCACAAGGGGAGAAAACATCAGCTTTATGTTAATTGTATTACCTTTTAACAATCAGTTCTCTTCCTACCCTCTAAAAAGACTTAAAGCATTTCTTCTCCCCCTTCTAAAGCACTGATCTTTTCAAGATGACCTTCCAGGTCAGGTGCAAGCCTGCAAGACTATTAGCTCATATGCTGAAATATGGTTTCCTTAATTTTCTCCATCCATTCATGTTTGTTTTCACTAACGGCTGCCGCAGCCTTTTGTCTGAATCCAACCTTGGTCCCTCCTTTGCTGTGAGGTGCTGAAAAACTATTCTTTCTCATTTTGTTATCCACTGGCTGACTGGGAATGCTAACCCTTAATGCTGAAGCAATTGGGGAAGATTATTTTTGTTACTGTACAGAGTGAGTTTCTTTTCTTCTTTTTTTTTTTTTTCCCCTCAGTTTCCATGCTTTAACAATACCCAGTGCAGTCTCAAGGGTTAAAACTTATTTTGAGCTTTTATTTAGTTATCCAGAAACCTAGGCTAGCCAAGCCACGAGGCAGTGAAGATATGACAGGTCAGACCACTGATCTTCAGACCAGATGCTTTGCTTCTCCTTGATAATTAAAGGTAGCTAAGTTGACTCTAGCCTGAAGTAATTTATCCATTTCTGATACTGCAAATAACATTCCCACTGCAATGGAAAAAGTCACCTCTTAGCAAGAAATATTCAGGGCTTCCTACTGATCCCCAACCACTGCTCAAAACCTGAGGAAGCTGTGTTATGTGGGCAAAAAATGATGGCAGTTTAGAAATAAATATGTTGGGTCACTGTGTATGAGGACATTTGTTAATGGAGATGAATTAAGTATAACCAGCCAAGAAGTTTTCAATAATGTGTTTTTTGCTGAAGGCAAAGCTTTCTGAAACAACGCCCTCTTTCAAACACTCCTAGTGTTTACACTAGGAAATATTCCCTGGGGTGTGAGGTTTCAGGTCTGCACCTCCAGTGTGTGTCTCTGATGACCTGGGTGACTGTCTTCAAACTCAGGGGCTGCATTTGTCACCCAGGACATCATAGGCTGAGGTTTGAGCCTCTGCTGTGACTTAGAGAGCACCTGAGGGTCTCCTGTGTGCTCCAAGTGGACACACCAACTCTCACA
Source organism: Tapera naevia (assembly GCA_033556795.1). Classification (NCBI taxonomy): domain Eukaryota; kingdom Metazoa; phylum Chordata; class Aves; order Cuculiformes; family Neomorphidae; genus Tapera; species Tapera naevia. Next base: position 129,359 of record JAUMJJ010000156.1, read on the forward strand.
CTACTCCTGGTATAGGACAAGCCCTTTTTCAAGGTAGTTTTTCTTTTGCATTAAGATGCATGCCCATGATGGGATCTTGAGTATCTCCCAATGCAGTGGAGAGAAGTCTTTGCAATTTGATACAATGCTGTGGGACTATTTCTCATCCAGCTTTGATTCTGACAGATTCAGATAATGAGTGTCTGTGCTTTACAGCACTTGAGAAAGATTAGGAAAGGGATAAAAGCAGCTTTGGGAAGGAGCGTGAGGAGTTCTATTTAGCAATGCAAAAGGAGCCAGAACCAGAGCAGATGTTTCTATTTGATTTAGGTCTTCCTCTGAAATATGAAGTCAGAGTGAAAGATTTCAGAGGTGTGAGTTAAACCTCGCCGTGTGCTGTTAACTCAGAGAAGTGTGAACAACAACAGAATGGTTAATTATAGAGCCATAGAGTCACAAAGCTGAGTTAGATAAAAATAACAAGGAATCAATTAAAAAAATACACATAATAAATTAGCTCTTCCAGTGAAGAAAGCATTGCTGAACATAGCACACTATTGGGAAAGATAAAGCTGGACTGCAAAATGGAGCTTTCTTTTTACTTTAGTACTTTACTTTTAATATAATTGTTTTATGTGCATATCAAATCTGAGTACATGTTAGAATATGCATGTAATGACACAGCTGATTAACACATGCCATCACTAGTTACTAAATTTTTGACTTAGCTGCATTTCTGCAACCTGTATTTGCAGAACCCCTCACAGACTCATTGTTATTATCCAGGAGAAAAATTCAAGGGAATCTGGGGGTTTTGTTTGTTTGTTTTAACACTCCAGAAGAAATGCACTAGAGAAAGCAGCAAGAGCAACCCATTCTGCAGGGGGTTTACTTTACCTCTGAACTTACCCACAGTTGTGAACACTGTGCAGCAGAAAAAGAGAGACCCAAAGAAAGTCCATACATCCTTTGGGTTGACAAACCAGTCTCGCTCAGCTGTGTTGAGCAGTTTGTGGATTTGTTCCTTAAATACCTCCTCATTTTCTGTCATGTTATCTGTTAGGGTAACAACAGGAGATGCTATGAGTGTCTGCAGAGGACCAGTCAGGGAGCAGCCAGCTTGTTATTCCAGTGAAGTTTACTCCAGCTAAGGATTTGCCCATATTCTTTCAGAAAATAAAATATTCACCTCACCTTTACCTTTCCCCTGCAAAAAAAAATCAAGTGGGTCCAGTGGCTTTGAAGAATAAAGAAACAAGGACATATAAACAAGCTCCATTCCAACAAAGTCAAAATACAACAAAAACTAAGCATAAAGAAGATTAAATGAGCATAAAGAAGACAGAACATTCAGCTTCCATCCTGAATGTCCCATTTAATTTCGGACTCCCTAGGAGATGAGTCTTGTTTGGACCCAAAGACCTGGAGTCATCAGTACATGACCGATAGAACTTTGTGGCACCACCCAGTGCCCCACTTGGAATCCCAGAGCCTGCACCCCTCATTCCTCCCCCCTGCAGCTGAGCCCTTGAAAGGACAGTATCCACAGGGATGCTTGGCCCAAACACATCCTTGTCTCAGCAGAGCTTCCTGAAAGAAAGTCCAAGCCTAGGTACAAGCCTTGACATAGAACCAGGAGGATTTCTGCTCCTTCTCCTCCCATCAACACAACCAGTGCTGCACCTGCCTCCAGCCAAGCATCCCATTGCCAGAGGGGTGGTAGGAAGGCTCAGAGCTGAGAGGAAGGAGCTGGGAGACTTTCTGAGGACCGAGGATTCAGCCCCTGGCAGTCAGAGGGAAATACCATGAGAATCTCAGCTGCTCTTTAAGGACTGTAGATTGCTTGGGCAAAAAGAACACAGGCACCTCAGGAAAAGTCTTTTCAAACAGGAACACAGGGACCAGGGAAACTTGCAGTCAAAAATCACAGCTAAAGAAAGCAATCAAACAACAGCAGTCATTAGCCAGGCAGAGGGAAAATCCTATTTGCAGGCTCAGCTGTCAGTATTTTGAAGAATGTCTTCAAAAGCCACAAATCTCATTCAAAAAGCAAGGGAATGAATAAATCCCTGTACAGTTAAGTCATTCTGAAATTCCAGTACATACCTGATAAATTTCTGGAGATGTACCACAGACTCTGCAGAAATTGTCTATATTCTTCACTTAAATTGACTTTCCGGTTACCTTCGATGTGGGAAAACATGAGAGCCCCAAGAAAAGCATAGATCACAAGAGACAGAATGAAGCAGGCATGAGGAAACACTGCCCAAAATATTTTCTTACATGCCCTTTTACCTCGCAGAGGCTGTGATGTTGATGCCATCCTAAGCTCACTTTGTTTTCTCAAATTTTGTGAAGAAGACGCAGAGTTTAGAAACAAAGACAAGGATGTAAAAGCTTTTGCATCCTAGAAAAGCTTCTGCTGTGAAAACAAGGATTGTTCTGCCTCAGGCTTTCAGATCACATGTCTTTATAAGTGAAAATTGCACTACAGTCCCAATGGAAAAAGAGCACAACTAATCAAGCCTTGAAATATTTCTCAGTTGCTGATACGCCACTCTATCCCTGAATTACTATTGATCAGCCAGTGCTGTAATGCACACAGATTACCAGCTTCTGGGGGCTTCCAGTGGAGAAAACTCATGTTTAAAGTTCCTTCTTCTGAACTGCAGTTCTTCATTGATATAGCAGAAACTTTTCCAGGTTCTAGGAGGAATAATGCACACTCTAAGGGATGGATTTAGAATCATAGAATAGGTTGTGCTGGAATAGACCTTAAAGCCCATCCAGTTCCACCCCCCTGCCATGGGCAGGGTCACTTCCCACTGGATCAGGGGGCTCAAAGCCCCATCCAACCTGGCCTTGAACACCTCCAGGGATGGGGCAGCCACCACTGCTCTGGGCAACCTGGGCCAGGGCCTCCCCACCCTCACAGGAAAACATTTCTTCCTAATATCCCTTCTAAATCTCCCCTCTTTCAGGTCAAATGCTTTCTCCCTTGTCCTGTCCCTGCACACCCTGATGGAGAGCCTCTTCCCACCTTTCCCGTAGATCCCCAGAGCAGTGAGACTGTGAGCAGACTGGAACTGGAACTGCAGGAGGATCTGAGGATGCCTAGCAATGAAATGATAGATAAAAGCAATGTAGGTGTGCATAAAATGGGATAACAATCCTAACTTCACATAAAAGGTGGTGGGCTCTGGGCTGACCATCACCACTCAACAGTGAGATCTGGGGGAAAAACTGAACAGCACCACAAACACAACAGAACAACAACTGATCTGAGTGAAAAGGCAAAGCATATGGTGGGAGTTACAAGTTAAAAATAGAGATTAAAACATTGCACATCTAAATATTACTGTACAAATGGATGGTTTGAGCATACCTGGAGGAGCCAGTGTGGTTCTGGTACCCTGCTCTCAGAGAGCACTTACTAAGACTGGGAAAATCTAAACAGCAATAAGAATGATTGAAGGTGTGGGCAGCTTCCAGACAAAGAATGACTGAGTAGTGCCTTTGGCCAGCAAATAACCCATAACTGAGGGAGCATATAACAGCATTCTTCAGTCTCCTGGGTTGTCAGGGAGAGAGCAAGTGAGGGATAACTCTTTGTAGTCTCTTCTGGGACCAGAAATGGTGAACATCAAATGGGGTAAGTAGAAACCTGCTTCAAAACATATAAAACAGGATGGTTTCTCACATAGCTGGGAAATCCTTTGCCAAAGGGTGAGGTTTACATACACTAAAAAAGAGAATGGAGAGATGTTTAGAACAATCCTTAATTCTGACTGCAAACCACATGGGGTTCAATGACCCCCTGAACCAAAAGTAATTTGCAGCTGGAAAGGTGAAATAGGGTACTGGGCCAAATGGGCCCTATGTCTGAGGCACTGTACTCACATTCATGTTCTTCTAAAAAAGGCTTTCACTGCCCAGCGTGGTAATTCTGACACAATTTGCCCTGTGGATTTTTTTCATCTACATCTCAGATATAAAGCTTTATCCTCCAAAGTGCTTTAAAATCTTCTCAGCCTCTTCCTATACATGGTGGGACTGCAAAGTGTTTAGCAATTCCCAGGAGCTTCTCAGCCATTTGCAGCATCAGGCTCTGAGCTTGTGACAATGAGAAAATGTAATAAAAATATATCCAGAAATGATTTTTACATTATTTGCTTAATCTAACCCATTTCCCACTATTGCTGTATTACATATTTGAACTCAGTTGCTTAAAAGCAAATCCCACTAACCACAAGTTATTCCAAATTGAGTTACTGGTACTTGTATTGACAGAGATTTTTGCAGTGTGCATTTCCTATTCACGTTAATGGACAGCAAACCTGCACTTTTCCTAACTTCCATTTCTTTGTATTAGGGCAAATGTGAGTGCTCTGAAGGTGCTGCTTGAAAGGAAAGTTTGTGACCACAGCTGAAGGTTTAATTATTCCAGTACAAATAAATATCCGTGTATTAGAATTCCTTCTTTATCTGATGTTTCTGGATTACAAAGGCTAAACCAAGAAGACTGTTGTTTGGCCAGTGAAATGTTTTTCAGTAAACAGTAAAACTCTTCCTGCATGCAGTCATCTAGCACGTTGTCAAATACTGGCTGTGTTTACCTCTCTTCTATGAAACACTGCTGGATTCAGCATCCTGTACTGACAAATAGTCAATAGGGTAATGCCTTCTCCTTTGTTGAACAAAACCAAAGTGACTTGAAGGATGCCTTATAAAAAAGATGCCAACAGACTAAATTGTTTGCTTTTATTTGCATCTGGCATTGATTCTGAAGGGAATATTCTTTGATAAAGGACTAAGATCTCAGTCTGGCAGTACTTCATGACAACGAGAATTGAAAATGTTCAGAATTGAATCTTAACAAGGATCACAGAGGATTTGATCTCTTACTCTAACATATGCCCCTGGGAAGTATTTCCATAATGCACTAATATACCTAAGCTCCCCAAGAAAATGAGTGTTTCTGTGTAAAAATCAGATTGATCCCAAGCAAAAAAGAAAAACCCACCCCAAACCAACCAAAAACAAGTACCAGCAGCAGCTGCATTAAGGAAGCAATCTCAAGGCTCTGTAAACATGAGATTTGATCCCCAGACATAAAGACAACCCAGATGGTGAGGAGGGATTGGGGGATGTACGTGAGGTTTCAGCAGTAGTGTCTGTGAGTGCTTTCAAAGGACTCTTGCCACCTCCCACCCCTTACTCCCATCCCTCTTATCCTTCAGGCTCTTGAGACCTGTCCCTGTGGGCTTTCAGCCCACAGCAGGGCCCAGAAGTGGTGCTGGCCCAAACCCAGACCTGACAGAGGACATTTATGCAGGGCATATGTCTCCTATCAGATGAGCATCTCATGCTTTTCAGGCATCTTGCAATTATTTTACTCCTCTCAGCCCCAACCACCTTCCCCTGGAGTATGACTTTTTCTGATACCTCCTGTTCTTCCCACTGTCCCCTTACACCTCACATTGCTGTGCTGGAGAGAGAAATGCACTAATTGGCTGTGTAGGGTCCATTGGATACCCCAGGGGAAGGTTTAGCTTGGTTTGTATCCATCCTTAAAAGTCTCAGCTCTCACTTGAGTCAAGTGCTTGAGCTTGTAACCTCTGGGAATATTTGAGAGCACTCAGGACTAGCATCCTGACACTGCATATAATGCTAAGTGGATTTAAAGATGTCCAGGACTCTCACCCCGAATAGGAGCATTTCCTATTTCATTCTTTGTTCACACCAAAGCCAAGCAAGTAGTACCATCTTTTCATTTATGAGAGGCAAAGACTCTTCATATGCCTCAGGAGCAGCCAAAGCCTGGGTCTTAATCTCTGTTACTCCTCTTTTTAAGCACAGATGAAGTCTCACAGCCAGAAAATGTCTTTGATGAGAGGCTTTTTTTGCCTGGCTACTGAACAGCAGGACCAGCCTAATGCTAACCAGACACTTCTTCATCCCCTCTCTCCCAACTCCAAATCACTGCCTTGGTAGAAACACTTCACTTAACCTCTCTTCTTTCAGCCCTTCCCCAAATGCAAGCAACCAAGTTTAGATGGAGCAGAGCCGCCCCCTCAGGCACAGAGCTCAAATGGAGGAAATATTTCCCCTTCCTCCTTAGGGAACTTTTAACCTCAACATCAGAAACAGCGTGGCCAGCAGGAGCAGGGCAGGGATTGTGTCTCTGTGCTTGGCGCTGGGGAGGCCACACCTCGAGTGCTGTGTTCAGTTCTGGGCTCCTCAGTACAAGGAGGACATTGAGGGGCTGGAGCACGTCCAGAGAAGGGCAATGAGGCTGGGGAAGGGGCTGGAGAGCAAATCCTACAAGGAACAGCTGAGGGACATGGGGTTGTTTAGCCTAGAAAAGAGGAGGCTGAGGGGAGACCTCATCACTGCCTGAATTGAGGCTGTAGAGAGGTGAGTGCTGGGCTCTTCTCGCAAGTGACAGGTGATGGGATGAGAGGAAATGGCCTCAAGTTGCACCAGGGGAGGTTCATATTAGACATCAGGAAAAACTTCTTCACTGAAAGGGTTCTCAGGCCCTGGCAGAGGCTGCCCAGGGAGGTGGTGGTGTCGCCATCCCTGGAGTTGTTTAAAAGGCAGGTAGATGAGTTTCTTAAGGACAGGTTTAGTAAGGGGACAGGTACAGCTGGACTTGATGATCTCAGAGGTCTTTTCCAACCAGATGATTCTATGATTCTCTCTCCCAAGGCTTTGTGTGAAGTTGCCCATGGAAGCCAGGGACGCAAACACAAGTGGAGGGTTTGATTGCTGCAAAGTTCACATTTCTGATGCAGCAGAGCTCTGTGCAGGTGCTTCTCCCTCCTTCCACTCATTCTACCATCTAAACCATGTGCTAAGTGAGAATTTATGGTCCCAAGCTTTGTCAGGGCAGGTTTAGGCTTGATATTAGGAAAAGGTTTTTCACTGAAAGGGTCATTGGCCATTGGAATGCTCTGCCCGGGGAGGGGGTGGAGTCACCGACCCTGGAGGTGTTTAAAAACAGGTTGGAAGAGGTGCTTAGTGTCCTGGTTTAAATGCTGGTTTTGGGTCATAGGTTGGACCGGATGATCTCAAAAGTCTTTTCCAACCTTGTGATACTGTGATTCTGTGAATGCATTTGGGACTGGGAGGGGAAGCTGCTACTGGCCAGACAATGCTCCTGCAGCCCCTTTCTAAAGGGCCACGGAGAAGTAAAACCAAATGCCGACAGATGCGGTGCAACAATTCTTAATCAAACCAAGCCTGGCCACGGTGGCCTCCCAGCACTGTGTACGTTGCTCATTTGTTTGTGTGACTCCTTTAAAGGCTGCGATAATGCTTCGGGGGGTTATAACAAATGGAAAGGTTAATATCACAGTGAGTCAGCAGCGTAAGACCCCGCCGCAAATGAGACACCGCGCAGGAGCCCTGGGCTTCCAGATCAGCAAAGGGGATTACTGAGGTTCAGCTACAGGTCTTATGCCAAAGTCTTTACTGAGTTAATGTAGTGAACGTAATGCTGGTATAGTGGAGACTATCTCAGCCCAGTAGTTTCATTTTAAGGCAAACAAGCTCCCTGTGGAGAGATCGGAAAGCTGCTTCTTTGGAATTTAATTAACATTAGAGCATGTGAGATTATATGCTGCATAAAAGCTAAGCATCATGATTCATGTCAACAGAACAATTTTACACTATTTGAACTGGCAAAAAACCTTAGGTTCAAGTTGACAAGTCTACGCTGCTCTTTAAAAAAGTGGTGCTTCTTCCTTATTATTATTAATGCGGCACCGTTTGTACATAAGCAATTTAAAAGAGGGGAATCTAAGCCCTCAAACAGCTTTTAGCTGTAAATATCCACCAGCACACATCCATGCCTCTCTCTGTGAGTGGCATAGACCCTCTTCGTTCTCAGCATGAAAAATGAAAAATTCATCTGCTGATTTTATTTCCAATGTTCTGTACGTGCTCGGTTAAACAGAACACAGAGAAGCAGTCATCCTTTGCAAGCTGTAGTGTTGGCCAAATGTTACTGATAACATCAAGGTCAAACCTGTATTTGGAACAGCTCTGAAGTTATTAAGGCCTATTAATCCTCCAAGTACAATGCTTACAGTATTTTCTGCTCTCAGCTACCCACAGCACTTCACAGACCACAGGCAGGACTCAGTAGGACGTCAGCAACCGGACACCTCTTTCTGCTTCCCATCACTGGCAATTGGACTGGACATAGATTTGTGTCAGTGGCTCAGCATTTCTTGAACTTCAGTCTAAATTTTCCATCACTTATTTTCATCCCAGTTTTCCTAATGACACTCTCTTCCCCCTATTTTTTGTGTGAAGTACTCTTACAATAGTTTTAACTCCATTATCCTGCCACTCATGAGTCCTTGGGGATCCAAGAGGTGGAAGATACTTTCACAGATGGGTCTGCCTTGGGGTATTATGGAGTTCACACTTGTCTTCACATTTCTTTCAGTTCTGCTGATTTCCTTCAGCTATGAGAGAACTTTTCAAATCATGCCCCACCCATTTCAGCTAATACACCATTAATCAGCTCACCCTTCGCAACACTGGCCCTTTAAATGTTTTTTTGTAATAACTTTTAAGTGCTTTTTAGTGATTCAGTAAACAACACTTTGTCACCTTAGTGAGGAACACTCTTTCAGGCTCTAGGCCCCTCAAGTGTAGCTTCACGTGTTTAATTAGTGTAAGCCACAATTGCTTGGTGATGCAATCTTGCTTGGGTTGATGAATAAGACTGCATTATGCAAGTGCCCTCTGCAAAATGTTTTGGGTTAGAAAGGAATGTAGGATTGGGACCTGCGTGCAAAATTGCCCATTTTCTCTGAAGTATTTTTTATAAATATTGAGTGTGGAATGAGGTGTTTTTTTCCCACTCCTCTCAATAAAAACCAAAAATCTTGCAGCACTTCTGAATGAGTCATCTGAGCCAAAGGCCTCATGGATAATGAAGCCAGCAGACTCACGAAGATCACATTGTACCCAGGGACTGTGGGCACTTCTGGAGACTGCTTGGCACCCAGGTTGCCCATCACCAGCAACACTCACTACTGCTGCCCAACACTCAGACTGTGTGGAAAAAGCCATCTAAATGGCATTGACCTTCTCCATGGCCGCTTGGGAATCTGGGGTGTATGGGTGGAGTAGCTCGACTGCGGGATTCAACTGCAGGATGAACATAAGTTCAGGGAGGGTTATTTCTTGAACACTGTCAGGCAGTCAACACCAGCTGGCTACATCCTGTTCTAAGAGACAAGGCTTTAGGGCAGAGCAGTAGCTAGATAGCTTGGACTAGAAAATGAGTATATTAGATGTGTGGCTGCTCCACTTGAAAGGAAGCAAAAGGTTGTCTTCCAAGACCCTCACATACAGATGCTGGGTCCCTAATTAGGAGAACATCCCTGTAGGTGTTCAAAAATGTGTAGATGTGTAGGTTCTCCAGGACATGGTTTAGAAGGCCTGTTGGTATTGTGTTGATTGTTGGGTGTGATGATCTCAGGGATCTTTTCCAACCTTAACTATTCTGTGATTCTATGATTCTAATGCTGCAACAGTAGGATCCTGGATCCTACTCTTCAATCCAAGGTGCTACAACACAGTAAACCCAACCTTTGAACTGTTTATAAGCCCTCTTTCACACAGAGGAAAACAATTCTCCTCCTGCCTAAGTGTTTAGACAACACACCATAATTTCTGGTGTGCTACATTCTGATGTCATTCTCTGAATACTGCACTGAGGTGAGTAGAATCATAGAATCATAGAATGGTTTGGATTGGAAGGGACCTTAAAGCCCATCCAGTTCCATCCCCCTGCCATGGGCAGAGACACCCCTCACTGGATCCAGCCTGGCCTTGAACACCTCCAGGGATGAGGCAGCCACAGCTTCCCTGAGCAACTTGTGCCAGGGCCTCCCCACCCACATCGTGAAGAATTTCTTTATTATGTCTAATCCAAATCTTCCCCCTTCCAATTTAAAGCCATTTTCCCTTGTCCTATCACTACAGGCCCTCATAAAAAGTCACACCTCAGCTTTCCTGGAGCCCCTTTCAGCACTGGGAGGCTGCTCTAAGGTTTCCCCGGTGCCTTCTCTTCTCCAGGCTGAACAAACCCAACTCTCTCAGCCTGTCCTCATAGCAGAGGTGCTCCAGCCCCTGGATCATCTTCATGACCTAATGGCCATGAAGAGTAATGGGTTTCTTAGCATTTCCTGATTCCTCTAGCAGTTGCCCCAGGTAGGAACTGGAGAACTGCCAGGGTTTTCTACAAGTGAGTATTTTTAAAAACATTTCCAGACTGGGTGAGGGATTTGTTACAACCTACACAATATTGCAGGCTGTGTGAGGCATCTTAAAACAAGGAGAACTGGATGTAACTGAGGTTCATTTCCAAAGGCACAAGAAGAGGGCTGTCAAAGGACAGAGGGGCCCTCATGCCTGAAATTTAGTTCCAGCAGTAGCAGAGAGAGCATCTCTCTGTCCTTGTGTATGTAAGCAAATGTAAATTATATTGGGAAGTGCCTTTTGTAGTTTTGGACCTTTTCGCCCTTCTGAAATGATTCATAATTTTTGTTCATTAATTGGAGACAGAGGTTGTTTGCAGTCCAACACTAATAGCAGAAAAATGCCATTTATACCAATTAAGCATTCAACTTAATGCTTTTATATAGTTGATTTGTAGCAGAATTTGGTCAGACCCTGCTTTCATTGAAACTCATGTAACCCAGTTTAATGGATATGAAAGCAGAATTAGCTTTATTGTCATTGCAGATATTTCAGCTGCAGACTCATCCCTCAAGCCATACTCTTGTCTCCTCCTTGACTTCTCTCTTACTGCCCCTGTCCCAGAACCTGCTGCTCTCTGCTGTCTTGCAGGAGAAATGTGCAACGCATACATCTTACAACATTATAGAGTGAAATCTCATCCCAGTGCAGAATTATACTCTGTTTTAATGAAATTATTAAGATGGCTAATTTGAGTACTCAAAAGTATGAAGGCTGTGTTAAAAATGTGAACTTGTCACATGCCCTTATAAATTTGCATGGAATTAGTGTCTTTAATTTACATGAAGTCATCCTGTATCTTTGTCAGCACCATGGCCTCAATCAGTACACAAAATGAGTACAGTTCACTTAATGAGCATCTATGCAATATTTCTTTTACCTTTAGGTATATTTATCAAAAGCAAGTTCTGCAACAGTATACAACATGGAGAATTTCATTCTGGACATTTAAGCTATGAGCATGCTTCTAGAAAAATCACCATCTGCTTGTCCTGGGGATACCTGTAGCCACCTTCTTTTCCTGGAACCATGGAATTTCTCCCATCACTATAAAACCTTTCCCTGAAAGAAGGTCCAGGGGGATCAGGTTGAGGCTGTGGCCACCACCAAGTGGCCCTCAGAAAAGAGGTCAGTCAGGAATAGGACATTATAGAATCCTGGAATCCTAGAACCATAGAATAATTAAGGTTGGAAAAGACCTCTAAGATCATCCAGTCCAACTGCCAAACCAACACCATCGTGCCTACTAAACCATGTCCTGCAGTGCCACATCTGCACTGCTTTTTGAAGCCCTCCAGGGGTGAAGACTACACCACTGCCCTGGGCTGCCTCTTCCAATGCTTCATCACTCTTTCAGTAAATAATTTTTTCCTAATATCTAATCTAATCCTCCCCTGGCACCACTTGAAGGCATTTCCTCTCATTCTATCACTTGTTACATGGGATAAGAGACCAGCACCCACCTTGCTACAACCTCCTTTCAGGCAGTTGTAGAGAGCAAAGAGGTCTCCCCTCAGCCTCCTTTTCTCCAGGCTAAACAGCCCCAGATCCCTCAGCTGCTCCTCATAAGCTTTGTTCTCCAGATGTTTCCCCAGCTCCATTCTTCTTCTCTGGACATGCTCCAGCCCCTCAGTGTCCTTTTAGTGAAGGGCCCAAAACTGAACACAGGATTCAAGGTGTGGCCTCACTGACACCGAGTACAGTGGGACAATCACTTCCTTACTCTTGCTGGCCACAACATTTTTGGTACAAGTCAGGATGCTCTTGGTCTGCTTGGTGACCTGGGCACTTTGCTGGCTCATGTTCAGGCAGCTGTTGACCAGCATCTAAAAGTTCCTATCTGAATAGTTCATGAAACAGCAAACCATTCCCAGCCAAACTCTTCCCCAGAGCAGCTCTGGACATGCACAGATTCAGCTGAACATGTGCACTCTGTGACCCATACCCAGAATACTCATACAAGGAAGCCCTGACCTTGCATAGAACGAATAAACTGCCTGTATGGCACTGCTGGGCTGGAGAGAGTTTCTGTGCAGCAAAACCTGGTTGATTTTCCCTATCACAAGGAATCAAAAATAGGTTCTTTGGAACAGCAAGTGTAAGGAGGCCTTGCAAGGAGCTGCAGGGATGGGACATGTAAGAAGCTGAGCCACTGAGGCTGCAGTGCACATTGTCTGCATTGAGAGGAAGCCTGTGTCTTCCTGAACAAGAAAAGCAGTTTAAGATACCCTCACCTCTACATATTTTCACAGAATCATAGAATTGCTTGGTTGGAAAAGACCTTTGAGATCATAGAGTCCAGCTGTACTTGTCCCCTACTAAACCAGATCCCTGAGCACTTCATCTACCTGTCTTTTAAACCCCTCCAAGGATGGGAATCTACCACATCCCTTGGCAGCCTTCTTACAGTGCCTGAGAACCTTTTCAGTGAAGAAATTTTTCCTTATGTCTCATCTGAATCTCCCCTGGCACAATTGAAGCCATTTCCTCTCACCCTATCGCCTTTGCTTGGGTTACAGCAGGTTTCTGCAAACAGTTGCCTCAGATCCCAGAAGGAGATGAGTTGAAGTCTTGTGTGAGCACTGGATTCACAGCCAAAAAGAAAATAAACTGTGTCAAGAGACACACCTTAGCAACAAATGCCTCTTTCTGCAGAACTCCATTGCAGAGTGGTTCCTAAACAGCCCAGCTGCCAGCCCTGACCAAAGCAACGGGAGGACGGCTGTGCCTGGGCAGGGTGAGATCCACAAAGCCCGGCATCTCCCCCCTCCTCTGTTTCCAGCAGCAGCTGCCGAGGAAAGAGTACAAGAACAGGGCAGGCGTGGAGTGATATTTTCCCAGAATAGTCTTTTAGCCTCAAGCAATTTGCAGTTCATGGACTTCGTGAGACAAAGATGGTATCTGTGTGACAAGGAAATCATTTCAAGTATCTCCAAGCCCTTGAAAGAAACAGGAGTTCATCGGGAGGAGGCATCTGCTGGGAAAACCTGCCTCCAGGCTGGGGGGTGGCTGGTTGATATTTTAATCCACCTTCAAAACTGGTTTCCAGGGGAGATCTTGGAGTTTGCAAAGGCTACAGCACGTCAGCCAAGGCAGCAGCGCCTGGGAGCGGGAGGCAGGGAGGTGAGATGCCTGCACAGCATCCTCAGAGCAGCTCCATGCAGGGAGCGAGCGGAGGCGGCTGCTGCCGCGCCCGGTGCCAGGGGATAAAGCTGGTCCTAAACCGCGAGGAAAGGCAGTCCTAAATACCAGAGAGTTGCCGCAAGAGGGGGCTCAAAGCCCGCGGGCGGGGAGCAGCAAGGAGCCCTCGCCGGCCCCAGCCCCGAAGGATGCTGCACGCCCCGAAGGATGCTGCACATCCCGAAAGCATCATCTACTCCAAACAGTGAGTATGGGGAGAGTTAGGAAGCCAGGCTGGGTCGGGGGCAAACCAGCATTTTTGTAGGAAATCATAGACTCAATCATAGAATCAATCATAGAATCATAGAAGAGCTTGTTTGGAAAAGCCCTTTGAGATCGAGCCCAACCATACCTGGAAGTTTGGGCAGCTGACACCCGGCTTGCTCAGTGTCCATAGCCTGTCTTTGCATAAAGACACATATTCACTGGCTGTGACTGTGAAAAAGTCCTTCTTGGAAAAGCAAGTTAGTAAATGCAGTAAATTAGCAATGGGCTCCTACGAATTTGCTGTTGAATTATTGGCACCAAATACACACAAACATGCAATCATGTGTTACCTCCCCTTACATCTTGCATTGTGGGTTGATATTTAAAGGCCTGAAAATGCTTGGCCAGTGCATGTTCTGAGGGATTTTATCACCACAGAATCACAGAATGTCCTGAGTTGGAAGGGACCCACAAGGACCATCGAGTCCAACTCCTGTCCCTGCATGGGACACCACAACATTCACACCCTGAGGCTGAGGGTGTTGGCCAAATGCTTCTGGAATATTGTCAGGCTGTGACTGCTTCCCTGGGGAGCTGTTCCAGTGCTCCACCACTCTCTGGGGGAAGAACTTTTTCTTAATGTCCAACCTAACCCTTTCCTGGCCCATCTTCCTGCCATTGCCTCAGGTCCTGCCATTGGTCACCAGAGAGAAGAGATCAGTGCCTGCTCCTCCTCCTCTCCTTGTAAGGAAGCTGCAGATCATGATGAGGTCTCCCCTCAAACTCCTCCAGGCTGAACAGACCAAGTGACTTTAGCCACTTTAGGACTTGCTCTTCAGCTGCTGTGAACTGTACCAAGAGGACAACACAAACTCCAGCCCAAAATCGTTATCAGGTACACAGTAGCCATGTAGCACTGTGCCACATGTGTGCTTGCCATTACTTCCCTGGGTGCCTTGGTTCCTTTTTGAGAGCTCTTGTTCAACACCAAAAGAGCAATCCCTGGTTTTACAGGCATGGGAGAAAGAGCAAGAAAGGAGAAATTACAATTTGCAGATGGCAAACACTGGCTCTCCCCGTAGCCAGCCCACAGCCATCTAGCTGATTTGAAAAGTGTCATTTTAACCAAAAAGCCCAAGAATCTGAGATGATATTAACATCTCCCCTGAATCCCATCTGGATCTCACTCACTTGTGTCTGATCTCTAGGCTACTGTGAGATGAAAATGGGATAGAGACACCATGATAGCCTAGATGAGCTCTACGTCCCCTCGCTTAGCTTAAGAGCATTTGCTCTCACATCCTCCTCACCAGCTTTCCCCTCTGTCACACAGGATGTTCCCCCGCAGCTGCCTACCTGTGCAGGCCCTGCTTTAGTGCCAGTGAGAGGGAGCTCCTTCGCTTCTGCTGCTTCTCTTCCAGTGGGGAAAGGAGCTGGCAGCTGCTGTAACACCCTGCTACGGGGTGTCTTACCCAGGTACCCCTGACAGTGAAACCTGGGACATCTTTGAGCTCTGCACTTGCAATGATGGTGAGATCTAAGGGACCTCCACTAAAAGGTAGGTTTAGATATTAGGAAGAAATGTTTTCCTGTGTGTGGGGGTGAGGTACTGGCACAGGTTGTTCAGAGAAGTCATGGATGCCCCATTTCTGGGGGTGTTGAAGGCCAGCCTGGATGAGGCTTGAAGAAACCTGGTCAGTGGAAGGTGTCCTTGCCCATGGCAGGGGATTATAACTGGATGAACTTTAAGATCTCTTCCAACTCAGACCATTCTATGATTCTCTGATAAGGTACCTGAGAGGGACCATAGCTGTCTCTTAAAAGACACATGAGAACCAGTACAATCCTGGCTGCCCCAGGAGGCAAGAGCTAAGTAGGTTCAACTGGTCCCCTCAAACTCTCACACTCCCAACTAAACTATCAGCTCCTGTGCCTGTTTCAAAACTGTTGGATGCCCCAGGTACTCTCAGGAGGGAACTGGGTCTTTTCACATTGGTTGGTCTTTACGCATCTTCCAGCCGGCTCAGTGGGTTGAAGGCACATTCCAGCACCCAGGGAGAGCACGGGTGTTACTGACACACTTGAAGGAGCCCTATCGATGGATGGCATTCATCCCCATACCATGTCTGGGTTAGTCACCTCTGCCTAAAAGGATACACATAGACTTTCACCTTGAAGTCTCTTTCAATGCTTCCCAGTGTCATTATTTCCATGGCAATCTCCAAGCACCTCAAGAAGCCAAATATGAATCTGTGAATGTAAAAATTGAAGTTACAACTTTAAAATAACCTGGAGAATTTCTGCTTTCCGTCAAGGGTTTCATTAAATTTAACTGGTCACATCCTCCCAACCGAACTTTTTACTCTGGGTATCCCTGGCAGTCACCTTCTGGCCAGGCCAGATCCTATTCCAGATTTATTCCTATGATGTGAAAATAAACATATGGGAAAAGAAAGCTAATAGTGAATGGTTTATTTTCAGAGAGATGTTATTTCTTCAGAGATACTGTTTGTTTTGGCATGAGTTACAAAATGGATGCTCAACCTGTTCAAAGTAAAATTGGAAATCACATCTATCATTGTAGAAGAAAGTGTAGAGGAGGAAAAGTTTTTCTAAGAACTTTCCTTTTCTGTAGTCCCTACCCTTGCTCAGGGATCAGATCTGCTTGTACTCCCTTTCCCTTGAGCCACGATTTTATTCATTTAAAAGAGATCCCAGATGCACTTGGGAAACCACAAATGTCACAGATGGCAGCACCACAGCTTCCCTGTTGGGAAGCACGACTGCCTTCTTCCCACTTGGCCAATGACAGAGATCCTGGGTGGGTAATCTCTTTCAAAGT
This sequence comes from Tapera naevia, assembly GCA_033556795.1. Lineage (NCBI taxonomy): Eukaryota > Metazoa > Chordata > Aves > Cuculiformes > Neomorphidae > Tapera > Tapera naevia. Next base: position 145,851 of record JAUMJJ010000156.1, read on the forward strand.
GTGCTTAGCAAGCAGCATGAGAGGTGAGATCTCCTTTTAATATCCCAGACTGGAATCTGGCCTGAGCTGCAATGTTCAGCAGTCAGTCCAAGGCAGAAGCTTTGCCAGGGATCTGCTTTGTACCTGTGACTGCCAGAGGCAGCTGGGACACCAACACATCCCAGGGACTGTATCCATGCCAGCACATGTGCATTTAATCCCGCATGGAATCCCTTGGATTAACCTTTTATTTTATTACACACTTCAGACTGAATAATTTGAATGTAATGTGAGGGCAATCTGATTTACACAGGCTTTTTATTTCCTCCTCACCAATTCTGCTTGTTACCACCCCTGTCTCAGCTAGACTTTAGAAATGAATGTGAAGACTGAATCTAATAGCCATCAATGCATCTGACGGGATTGCCTCTAACATATTTTCCAGCCTTAAATTCTTCTCAGAAGTCTGTAAAATATCACATTTTCTTGCATATTTTTCCCAACAACCTTGCTAATTTGTTGTCCCAGTTGTGCAGATTGCGCTGGGGCAGGAGGTGTGCTGATTATTCCCTTTGTTTACAGTATTAGGCTTAGACTATTGTTGATCTTATTGTTCTTATTTGTAACATGTTTGCCTCACTAGGACAGTAATTGTGTCAAGCAAGTTGGAGTCCAATCTGCAGAGCTGAATATTCAGAACTGCAAAAGAAAGGCTCCAATTTTTCAAGCAGCGGGCGTATTACTCCTCCACTTGGATTATTAAATTCTAATTATAGCCTGTTGATCCAGTTACAATGTTGTTTGTAAATCTAAATACAGTTCTCTAAAGCCTACACTGATATGCATTTTATTTCTTAACCTGTTGATGCTTAGTAAAGAAATAACAGAACAGGTTTGCTCCCAATCCTCAACAGTATTCCTTTGGGTATGTTTAGGAATCAGTGCTTAAGGGCATGGATAACACCAAGAACAACCATGACTGTTGAATTTCATATTGTGTCTTGATACCTGTGGACTCCCCAGAGCTGAGGAGAGGAAGAAATTTAGGAAAGGCTGGCAAGGATTCACAAGGTTTTTGGGTGGAGGAGAAAGACTATTGGGTTTTGTTTCTCTGTTCTTTGGGCAGTTACCCAAGCTCTTCTGGGAACAGCACCTTAACAATTCCCTCTTATTCTGGCAGTTCCTTTAGTCTCTTCTTTTCCTGAAATGTTTTCTGCATTTTGGCCTCTTTCACAAGAGAGTTCTGGTTCGTCACCCCAAGTGAGAAGGTGTTTTGTAGGGTGCATTGTGTGTGCAGTAGGGTTGGTTGAATCCACATACAGGGACTTCATATAAACTAAGTATCAACAGGGCAGTCATCTGTGATGGCCGTGATGAAACTCTGTGCTGTACCAAGCCCTTTTCTTTCCTCTGTCTTTAGGAATGTTAAATGCAAGGAAAGCAGAGATGCCTGAGCCGAGCAGTGTAAGCACTTCCCAGACAGCTGGAAGTCTCTGCAGCACACTCCCTCACCTATAAGAGTAGAGGGGTTCACAGTAAGAGATTACTGTGGTGGGTGACTGCCTGGGTCTGTAAATCATGCTCCAATCACAATGTTACTTTTATTTCCAAGCCTTCTTTTGAGCTCCAGCACACTCACTTGTTCATAGTTCTCACAAGTACCTGTCATGGGCTTTCCTATGGCACCTGCCAGGTTTTTCATGCACTCGGTGAGTTGGCTCAAGGTGGTTTAACTGCTGGATATGGAAGACAACAAGTGCACACTGAGGATTGCCACTAGATCCCAGAGGGCTCCTGCTGGAGCCAGACACAGCTCCAGACAGTGAAGCATCATAATGTGTTGCAATAGTGGGAAGGGCCGGGAAAGGTTGTGGCTGTTTTGACAAATGGTAGTAGAGGGAATTAGTTCAATTCCTCCTTTCAACCTTGGCGTTTAGAATCCACTGGGGAAGGAAAGGAGTGAGCTGCTCCTCCTGGCAGGGACTGAAGCTAAGGTCTCTGAGAGATTTTCTGCTGAGATCCATACTCGGGAGAGCTCTGACAGGGACATGGAATACAGATGTCCAAGCAATAGGCAGCCACAGCAGGTACAACTCTTCCCCATTGATCCTTTCCCATGGGCCCAAAAAGGAAAGTCACTGGGGACCAGAGGGTAAAACTTGCCTCCTCCCCTCCAAATAGCATCTGAGCTCAAAAGCTTGGCCTGGGCAACCATGAAGCAGGGAGTGTAAGGATTGGAAGATACTGGAACAACCCAAGGGCTGCGATGGAGATGGAACAGGGACGGGGGGGAGTTATTTGGAGGGCTGAACTCTCCCACGCACACATAACCACACTGAGATATGCAAGGCAGGGTGGTGCTCCCTCCTGGGAGGAAACCCACTGTTTCCTTGCAAAGCCCAGAGGGTGGGTTGGGGGGGGCCGAGCCGTGGGAAAGGCCTGCCCGTGTGCACATCTCTGCATCCTCTTGGGTTGGGACCAGAGGGCTCCATCTCCTCAACCTGTACTGCATCTGGCCTGTGCCCCAGAAAAGGTATGAAGGAAACATCATTTCTCAGATATCTGTGACTTTAACAGAGGCAAAAATCTTGAGGGTCTACGGCGGGGAAACGGCAAGGCTGGCTGGAGGAGGGCGAGGGGGCTGCTGCTGGTATCGAAAATGCTGGCAAATAGACATCCTGCCTACCTTTCAAAAAAATGCAGTTACTAAGATGAAACTTAACTGAACTTAGTTAGAAAATTAATTCTCTAGAAAACTGATTCTATAGAAAATTGCACTTTCTCTTAAATGAAAATATTCCACTTTTTGAAACAATAGCTACTTCTTGTATCGCTGCTGCTAGAAGTGAAGCAGCCAAACTACCCCTCCGGCCAGGGCAGAGTGCAGGGTGGTACCTGAATTGCTGGGGGTGGGAGCTGACTGGGGCAAAAATGTTGTGCTTTACCAAGGGACCGACTGCTGGATCCCTGGGTGCTGTGATCTTCATGCTTACTGGAAGAGCGTTCTTCCTCCATCCCTGTGTGCATTTAACAGGGAGGAAGAGGCTCTTCGTGCATTTAGGTGCTCCCAGCAACTAGAGACTTGCAGATGCTGACCTGAGAGATGAGGAAAGGACCCTCTCCCTGCCCCAACGAGAGGCACTGGTGCAGCTAAAATAAAAACCCGCCGCTGCGCCCGAGAAAGCAAATCCCAAAGGACCCCTGAAAGCCAGAGGGAAAGGATGTAAATCTAGGGGATAAGGATGTAATCCTGGGGGGGTAAGGATGTAACTCCAGGCAATGCCGTGCTGCCGCTTGCCCCTCGTGACCCCCGCTGCTGCAGGTGGACGGGAGAGAAGGTGCCCCTGTCCCTCCACTGGCCTTTGGGAGCGGCCACGGCCGGGGGTGGTGGAGCCGTGTGAGCCGAAATCGGGGAATGGAGGCTCTGTATCTCTCGCCCAGCATTCCCGCGGAGCCGGGACGCTGCCCGGTCTGAGCGAACGCCGATAGGAGCCCCCTGAGCCGCCGGGGGTGTCCAGAGAGGCTTCAGCCCTTCGGGATGCTCGGTACCCGGGATGCTGCCCGCTGCCCCGGCCGTGGCGCAATTGTCGGGGTTCCCCAGTTTGGGTCCCCAGGTTTGAGCTTTCTACTTCTGAGGGCTGGAAAAGGGCTCAAGGGTGGGTTTGCAGTCTTTTGACGTTGCTGGTGTCTTTACCGGGGGTCTTTCGAGGAGAGGCACGGAGCCGCAGGCACCGAGGGATGCTCTCCACGACTGTCCGCAAATCCCAGGGATGACTGGGGAGAAAATTAAGAAAACAAATCAAGTTCAACCCCTGCAGCTTGTCCGTGTTCCCCGTGGAGGTCAGCCCAGGCTCTATCGCCGGTGGTGGGGAAAGAGAGAGGTGGGGGGTCATACAAGAAGAGGGGGTCCAATGATGTGGGCTTCCACTCGCAGGTCCCCTCGATGTAACGACTGCCTGACCCACGGGAGGAGTCACAAAGCCGGGTTTGCGGGAGATGCTGCGGTCCAGCGCCTCTCGGCTGGCGGAATTAACCCCCTAAACCGGTTTCCAAACCACCCGTGAAATAACAAATAAAGTCGACGAGGCTCCGGGCTGAGATCCTGGAAAGAAAAGGGCATTTCCAGGCATCAGCCCGTGCTGGGGACCTGCCCAGCTACAGGGAAAGAACCCAGGCTGGGTGCCTGCGTTCCATCCCGGCATCCTCGCCGCCTCCGGGACCGGCATGATCGATCCCCTAAATTGACACAAATAAACCACTCGCTGCCACATCTGATGGCGCGGTATGATCTATTATATTTGAGCTTTCCTTCTTTTCTCCGAAAAATACTCGTTTATTCCGTTCGGGTGTGCGCTGCCACTCTCCCTGTGCTGCCTTGGTGCCCAAAGACCGTCGAAGAGAGAGAAGAAAGCAATTTTAAGGATAAAATGGGGGGGAATATATTTCAGTGGTTTTTTGCTTTTCATAAAAAAGCCCTGACCCTGGCTATGCAAAACGGTAAACGCAAATCTCTTCAAATCGCCTCTCAATGAAGGTAAAATTCAACCGAAATTTAAAAGCTACCCGTCAAGTGTCTGTTTATTAAAAATAAATCCTTCCGTTAAATTGCTCGTTGCTTCTCTAAGCTGGTCAATATCAAAGTGGAGCTTTAGATGTGAAAAAATACTTTCAGAGAACAGAGCACCGTCACCTAAGCTGTTTTTACTTGTGCTCCCACGTGCGAGGCAGTATCATTTAGCCGATAAATAGCGTTGTGGAGCTTAGCAAATAACTCCAAAACTGTGTTCGCTCGAGATAAATTAATTCGTTTCAAATGTCAAAGAGAATGTTAAAGCAGTATTTCTCGTTTTCTGAATTTGCCTCCTTTCCTGCGCTATTTCCTTTTATTCCTATTATTATTTTCCTATACTGAAAGCCATACTTTTTCTGTATAACAGGATAAAAGAAAAATTATGAGCTCAGTCTGACACTTATCTTTCCTTTCCTAGTTTGAACAAAATCAAGCCCACCCTTTCTCCGAGATGCTGTGAGTCCCTCACTCTCCTCCTCTGCTTCCAACTAGAGATCCTGAGCTGCGGGAGAGCAGGAGCCCATCCTGGTGTGCGGGGGGATCTCAGCTCTCACCCCTCTCCGTCCTGGGAGGTGGCATGGAGGGAAAAAAGAAGGCAAATAAATAGGATTTGTTTCATCGCTGTGTCTGTGTCCGGGATGGGAAGCTCCGCGGCCCCCAGCGCCCCTACTCCCGAGGCGGGAGGAGAACGCTCCCGGGGACCGGTGCCACGGGCAGGGAATCCCAGATTCTTCTCCTTTCAAGCGGAGCGGGAGAGCGCAGAGCGGCCTCGTGGTGGAGGGGACGGGGGGAGGGAGGAGAACGTGGAGGTGGATGGGACACGCGTGGGAAAGAGAATTGCATGGAGTGGGGCACAGGTGGGAACGGGAACAGCATCGGGTGGGACACGCTTGGAAACGGGAACCACATGGGATGGGACGCGCATGAGAACAGAAGCGTGGGGCGGGCAGGGCGTGTAGGAATGGGAACTGCATGGGATGAGACACGAGTGGGAACGGGAACCGCGTGGAGTGGGATGTGTGGGTGAACGGGAACAGCATGGGAAGGGATGCATGCGGGAATCGGAGATGCATGGGAGAGGATGCACAAGGGAAAGGGAATTGCATAGGGTGGGACACGCGTGGGAACGGGAGGGGCAGGGCGTGAGGAGTGCGTGTGGTAACAGGAGCAACATGGGATGGAACGCGCGTGAGAATAGGAGGCACAGGATGTGCAGAGAGCGCGTGAGGCAGGTGGGATGCGGGAAAGAATGGGAAGAACAGAGAGGGAGCAGAGCGCGTGGGGTGGATGGGACACGCGTGGGAACAGGAACGCGTTGGGGGGACGCGCGTGGGAACAGGAGATGCAGGGTGTGCTGAGCGCCCTTGGGACCTACATGGGAAGTGGATGCACAGGGTGCATGGAGCGCTCGTGGGGTGGGTTGGACGCGCGTGGGGAAACGGGAACCGCACGGAGTAGGACGCGTGTGGGAGCGGGAACCGCATGGGACTGGACGCGCGTGGGAAAGGGAGACGCGGGGCGGGGCAGCTCGGAGGGCGGGGCAGCGCTTTGGGGAGGGCTCCGCAGTTCCCGTCCCGCCCCCGCTCCGTGGGATGGATCCCGGCGGGATGCGCCTCACCGGCCTGGAGCATCTTCCCGGAGCGCGGAGCGGGCGAGGGTCCCGCGTAGGAGGCAGGGAGGGTCCCGCCGGGAATGGTGCTTCCCTCCCCCGGGAACGCGAGTGGATGCTGTCGGTGCACCATGCCCGCAGCATCCTTCCCCCGGCTCCTCTGCGGTGCTCCCTTGTGCCCGTCCTGGCGGAAGAACGTCCTGCTTCCCGGCTCCAGAAGAGCTTTTTGTTTGCTTCTCCACCTCATTTTTTTCAATAAATCGTTTTTTTTTCCTTTCGGCGCTAATTTCCCACAATAAATAATAAATAAAGTCAATAATAAATGTAAGAATAAAGTCAAGAAACAGCGAGCACCAAACACCACAATCCCACTTTCTTAAAAATCCCCCCATCCTTTAGCTGATGCCGGGTTCTGCAGGATGCAGGGAGAAGAGATGGAGCAGGGAGCACCAGAATGAGGAGCATAAACTGGCAGGGCTTGTGTTGCAGATACTTTCAAGTGTGAAAATGCTATCTTAAAAATTAAGTTATTTGAAAGCACCACCTCTTTTCCTCTTCCCAAGGCTGTTAGTATTTTTTTCCCCATTCTTCATCTATTAAACACAGCCATCCAACCTCGGTTTGGGGGCTCTGCCCCATAGTCCAGCACTCGTTGTGCCATCCTACTTACACTTGTTCGAGTTATGGTTCCCCAGGACCAGACTGAGTGACCAAACCGAGCTCTGCCAATTCCTCTTTCCCCGCCGTAGAGGAGGTGATTTTTTTTTGATGTAGTTAATTCTAGAATGCTTGGCAGCTTGCCCATCAAACTGTGAGCATAGAAAAATGCAAACAAATTCTCTATTTAATAATGCCTGGACAGTGCAACTAATCCATGCTAAATTGGTAATGGATATCGATGTCAACAGGTACACGGTGAGAGCCAAATTCTTTGCGCTAAATGGAAGACATTTCCCTTCTGAATGAGGATTATGTGCAAAACGTAACTTGGCAGAAGGATCCAAATTAAATTCATGCTTCAGTTAATTCAGATTAATTTTCCTGATTGCCCTTCCTCACCAGCCAAGCAAATCCCTGTCTATATCTGCTCCTTTTCTTTTAAATTGTTGCTACAAATCTCTTATGTTGGGGAATGTTGCAAGATGCATACATTAAAGATTGTGGTTCACTCTGGCACTAATTAGAGCTGTATAAATACCTAAGATGGATTTTTATATCACTGTTATTACTACAAACATTAGTTTGAGATATTGGATCCACTATGACTGTGTTTCCAGTGTTTTTCTCACTAATATGCTGCAAGCAACATTCCAACTAATCACCTTAATGGAAATTAGAGAGGAAAATGGTCTATTATGCTATTCAAGCTATCCTCACTCTAGTATTTTCTTACATTTTTCAGTCTGGCTTTAAATTTAAAACCAATCCATGAGAATTACTCTGCAGTCTTGAGAGGTTGTTTTGCCACCAGATGGATCAGAAAAGAGAGAGAATATTTTTAAAAAAAGGGTTACCAGGACATGTTTTCTGATGGTCAACTGCATTTTTTTTCTTTACATTTTATTTCATCCCATAGCTTTAAGTCACACAATCCCTCTGACAACTCAAATATGTGTTCTTTCTTCTTCATCTGTACACCTGTCACCATGACCTTACCATATTTTTAATATCTCCCCCCCCCCCCCCCCCCCCACCCACCCTGCAGAAGGTTAATAAAAGAGCACAGGTTCAGCTTGGGCCTCATTCCAGACAGGAATTTGACTACTTAATTATGTCCAAATTCTTGCTCTTCCCCTCACCCTCTTTCCCCTCCCAGTTTGGCACATTGATGGCAAGAAGTACAATCTTTCTTGCAGGTTTTTTTTTTTTCACTTAAATATTAGGAGAAGTTTGAATTGTATTTGATTTGACCTCAATCTGCATTCACCACTGTTTTATTTATGCAGGGCTGGTACCCATATAGAAAATATGTATGGTATGGCAGCATATGGGAGTTTCTGTGTCAGAGCAGTGTGTTTTGTGTCATGGTTTCAATGTAATTTTACCCCCTGACTAAGGGTATGGTTCCCCTTACCTTCTTCTTGGCAGAACTCATGAATTAGGGATCTCCTATCCCCTTCTCCGTCCTCACCGTAACCCCAGTGTTTGTCCCTCCAGCACCTCCCCAAGTGCCCAGCTGATAAAACAGAGTCACAGAGAACTCTCAGAGTAAAACCAGCCATTTTCTGGAGGCTGTTTTATTCCTCCTGCTTCATCATGTAGATGCTTAATGCTGCAGCTGGCACCACGGGGAGAGGCAACCACAACATGATGATGTTCAGGGATGGGATGGAAAAACTGCTTAACCTGGCTCTGCCACCAAGATGATTTCACCATGCTGCAACACACCTTTCTGTCATCATTTGAAGCCCCTTCTGTCATACATTGCTGTGATATGGCCTGGCCTGTTGCTTTTGCTGGTGGCCAGAAGGCTGCAGGGATTTAGACATGAAACCAGCACATCTCTTCCTGGCCTCCACACCCCCATAAACTGTGCTTCTTCAATTAGATGACGTGTGAATCCCTCCCCTGGACTAAGCAGAATGCCAGTAATTGCCTGAGAAACGTAAAACACACATGAGACAAAGCGTTCATTTACACCACTTCATTGCTATAACAATGAGAGAAAACAGCATAGACTACTGTTAAATATCACTATTTCCTGCACTGTAATAAATGTCTCCTCTTCCCTGATGCTTGTTTATTTTATAAATGTCTTTGCTTTGGCTTTCATATTTAGCTGCCAGCAGGACACCATTATCCCCTGACAGCATTCTGTTCCTTCTCCATTGTCATTATCGCTGAAGTGATGTTATATTGCTGTGCTTGGCCTAGATGGTAGGGCTTTCTTATCTTGCATTTCCCATTGCTTTTCTGACCTAGACTCCCAACCAGAAGTGGAAACACTTAAGAAGCAATGTTTTCTTGAAGTATTAGCAATGCTGGTTTTTACTTCAAAAAGAATAAAAACCAACACACCACCAACGATTGGTCTTTATTATTATGGTTTCAAGCTCCACTGGGAAGGAATTAAGTTGAAGTGCATGGGCTGCGTCTACAACGTAGTTCTGACACCCCCGAGGCAGTAGTGGCACCCAGGGAGGATGGGAGGTGATGGAGAGGTGGGAGGCAGCACCACGGTGGGACTGCATTGTTGTGACAGTGTCCCCATGGCTTCAGGTGGACCCAGAAGAAGTGAAAACATACAAAGGGTCTGGGAAAGAAGTGCTGTTGCCATTTTTTTCCTCAAGCATAGGTGGGTGGGTGTCAAAGGCAGGGGTAAGATCCCAACCCCACTGCCTGTTACCTTCAGAGGGCATGCACAGTGCTCACCTTGCTGGATCCATGTGCCTGAGCAGACCTGAGTGCCTCTGCTGTGTGGCAAGATGAGCGGTGCAGGGCCTGAAGCAAAGATCCTTGAAGTCAATGAGAGCATTTCCATTGATTTCAAGGACTTTTGATTAGACTCTTAAATGAAAGATACTGTATTACAGCCAACAGTTATTTTTTTAGGGCCGCATTGCCCTGCTCTCCGTCTGTTTTGTCCATCCCAGAGCATCACCAGCAAAACAGCAAAACCAACAGCAGATGATCTGTCAAAGTCCTATTATGTACCACAACGCATCTCCTTTCAAGTGCTGAAATCTAATAATCCATCTAACTCTCCTGCCCTTCAGACACGCACACTGCAGTCCCTTTAACATGGCTATGTCTCTCCTCTCCTTTTCTCCTTTTTATAAAACTGAATTCCCACGTGGAGGTATCCAGGTTTTCCTACAGCTCTATTTCATTTAAAAAATAATTGGATCGTTATTTTCTTTAAGAACCAAACTTCAACAGTAAGTAATTTCTAGAGATGTCAAGTGGCTCAGCATAAAAGTTAATGTTGATCTATTGGTTTGTTAGGTGTGTTTACATCCAACCAGTTAGTTCTCCTTAAACAAAAGTGATTTAAAGCCCTTTCTGGAGAGCATGAAAATGTTTCCCCCAGCACTCACAACCTCAGGGCCATAATCCAACAAAAGCAGGCTTATCTTTAAGCATATGAGTAGTCCTGTCAAAGTCAATGGGACTCCAGATGTGTTTAAAGGTAAACACATACTTAAGTGCTCTGCTGTATTGGAACTCTTTGAATGCTGTATTTGCATTTTGTTTAAATAGTAAACTTTACATTTTGCATAGAGTGCAAGAGCACTCTTGCTGGATGTTATATTAAAATATTAGTTTTAGAGAAGGTGAAATGGAAAACCCAACATCCAACAAGCATTTTTTAGTGATTTGCATTAGGTATTTCAAATGTTATGAGTTCATATTTTTTTACCTGTTCAACTTGTGGCTTCAGGACAGAAGTGCTGCAAACACAGAATTGAGAGGCAAAGCCCTGCAAGTCTCCACTCCAGCACTGCTACAAGTTCCACTTTAGGGAAGGCACTTCACCTGCCCATGCTCCTTCTCACCTCTGCAAAAAAATGAAGGCCATAAACATTTCCTTTACCTCACTGCAGTTGCCTGGTAAATGCTTGGACAGGTATTTGATAATAGAAAATGACAAAAGCTGCTTCTGTGGAAAAAATAAAGCTGGAAGAAATTATTGATCACAAATCTACTTGGGCAAAATATATTTCTCTGAGTTTTCTGCGTGCCCTAGGACTGAAGTTAATCAGACAGCAACTTTGTGCAAACATTTCCTAGCATTTCTGAGAAGAAGCCCTGCTATCCTGGATGACCAAGCTCTAGATGAAGGTGCAACACCAAGATCATTCCAGTGAATTAGTCTAAGTAAGCGGGGCTTTCTAACCCAGTGCAAAGGGGGTGTTTGACCTTATTGTCTTTATGGTCCTTTCTAGGAAATGCTTTTGTTTGGATGCTTCATCTGCTGTCAAAGCTTCTTTGGCAGGGTCCGTGCTGCCTGCTATGCATGGCCCACCTGCTCTGCTGCAGGCAGGGTTTCAAACCTGGCTGAAAAGCACCCTCCAAAGCGAGAGTGTTAGCACCCAGCCGAGCAGAGCAACTAGGAAGCGCCTGGGAGGCAGTGGGATGGAAGGCAGGCAGGAGATACAACACATGCCGTGTTTCCAGATCCTCCAGAGACTTCCTCCTAGAGGAAGAGACAGCCTTTGGGCTCATCTATATTTCAGCTACTTCAGTGACTGCAGTTTATACAGACCCATGGCAGGCGGGCAGATAAAGCAAACTCAGCACTGCTACGGCTTTTCCCTGCAGTTCCCAAGGCCTCAGACCCCCAGCTGGTCAGGGTGCTGTGTCTGCCACGCTGCTGGCAGGACTGGAGCTACCTGGAAGCAGGCTCACATCCCACCACAGAAGCTGTGGAAATAGCTGCAACACAAGCATATATTCCCTTTCATTCCAGTCAGATTGCAGGCAACTGGATGGATCGTATTAAAAAGGAAGCGGATGGGAGGGAAGTATGCAAAGGTTAAGAATATAATGGAATCAAAAGCAATCCAGATGTAGCATTCTTTTGTCTGAAAGGACCATTGTCCAGGCCTTCCAAGACTGACACTCCATCTGATGAGGAAGCAGCTATTCACACCAAGCAGCCTTCCCACTCAGGTTTGCAGCCTGACTCAAGAGCAACCTGCCAATAAGGCATCGTCAGCAAATGGGTGATGCTCTTCCCTAACTGAAAAGACTGTCCTGAACAGGACAGCACAGCTCTGTGCTGCCCACCCTGCCCTTCCCCTCAGCCAGCACCAGCAGGATGCTGTTGAGGCCCATTCCATGGGTGGCTGCATCGTGCAGCATCTCCCCAACACATCTCATGTCTTGAGATGACACAAACAGATGGACTCACAAGATAACAGGGAGCAAATGTGTTCCATGTAAATTGACACCGACCTGTGAGTGGTGCTTAGTTCAAGGCTAAGCACTGGCCTGTATTTGACAGGAGGACTCAGGGTGTTACTTTGGCCTGAAGTTCTAAGCATCTTTATATTTTTTGCCCAGATGCCGTTAAACTGTTCAGCTCATCTCTCCGTTTGCCCTTTGCCACCTCTGTTCTATCAGGAAACTTGCTGGCTGCTTTATTGCCTTGAAGGTCCAGCTTATCTGCTATTCTCTTCACATCTGTACAGTCATTTGTCCTTTTCCTTCTGAATCAGAGCACCACTCCAAACAACTCTGTGAAGTACAGTCTATTATCCTTTCTCTTCGCAAAGCGTTTTTGACTCTTCATATGTAATGCTCTATATAAAAATAAAACACATTGTGCTGTCTTAATAGCATAATTCTTAAACAGTTATGGCCTCATTCTCCTTCATTCAAAGTACATAGTTTCCATTGACAACAGTAGGAGTGCTGCCAACACAATGGTGAATTAGTTCCCATGATAAAAGGAGACAGACACCGAAAGGTCCAGTTCTGCTCTTCATTAGGAGGAAATGAAGGTGTAACAGACAAAAAAGATAAAACTAAGACAAAAAATTCCATTGAACAGCTTCATCCTAACCAGGCAGTAGGTTGCTAACTAAGCAGTCGTTAGAATTGACCCTAATCTGGCAGGAGTCTAAATCAAGAGGAATTTTAATAACATCAGTAGCACCGGGTCACTGTGGAAGAGCTTAGAATCAGTCCTCATTGCTGTGCATCCTCCTGAACTGCAAAAGGTTGCTGTGTCTGGATCTCTGCTCCTCTTACCTGGCACACAGGGATCTGAGTAAGCATTTCAAGAACATGCCCTTTGAAAACACGCCAAACTTTTGTCCTTCACAGCTAGACATCACGTGGACATTCTATGTGCCATATTAAAAGGCAGGGAGTGGGCAGCATCATCTCTGCACCTTAGAACTCAACAATGGGGCCTTGGCAATTTCTCATCTTCCCTGCTGAATAACTTCTCTGTTTTCTGAATATTTTTTTTCATCTTAGTGGATGGACTGAGAGTTAGAGCACTGCCCTCTGGCACCACTGAAAACCACAGTATTCTCTGCTCGTCTTTTTTTTTTTCCCCATCTATAAAATGAAAGAAGTACTTTCTTTCATTTATAGAAATAAAATAAACCATATATCTTCTCTTATCCAATTAGTCTTTTTCAGCTATTAAATATCTTAAAGTATACTCACACTTAATTCTCAGCATCTAATCCCTCAGTAGCACAAATAGATACAGGGATTCTCTACGTTATTAATATAACTTAATTTTTCTCATGTTATTGAGTGATAGAAACATCCTAGCAAAAGAAATAGCCAAAGAATGTCCTAGGAATAACCCACTCTTTAGAAACATACTATCATTTGAGATTTGTCTCTACCTGAATAAGCAAAATCATAACGATTTATAAACTTCTGTATATATAACAGGAAACTAAGGGATATGGCAAAAAGACTCCATTGCCATATTTCTGCCCAAATTATTTCCTCCTGGCAGTGCAGCTACTACAGACCCAGCATCACTCCATTTAGGCAACAGTGAATGTTAGTATTTAGCCAACACATATCTGGATTGTCTTATTCTCTTATGTCAATTGTTTCCTTCTAGGAACCTGAAAACTTAATTAATCATACTTCTTTTGCACGTGGAGGTGAAATAAGCCTTCTACCAGGAAGGTTTCCAAGGAATTTTATTTCCAAATTTTGTAGAGCCCTTTGTCAAAGGAATCTGTTGGAGTCCTCCAGTATAAAAGATCTCTTTTTCTTCTTGCTGTTCTCCTCCTTGTTGCCTGTGCTCCGCAGAAACACAAAGCACAGCCCCAAAGCAGTTGATGGTATTCCAGACTTCAACAGCCTTGGCTTTGCAGCACATCACGTGCTGAGCTCCCATCCTCGTTTGGGTTAATGTACCAGCAGAAGATGGCTTGTTCCCTTAGCATCACAGTATAGAATCACAGAATGGTTTGGGATGGAAGGGACCTCAAAGCCTATCCAGTTCCACTCCCCTGCTGTGGACAGGGACACCTCTCACTGGATCAGGGGGCCCAAAGCCCAACCCAGCCTGGCCTTGAACACCTCCAGGGATGGGGCAGCCACCACTTCCCTGGACACCCTGGGCCAGGGCCTCCCCACCCTCACTGTGAAGAATTTCTTCCTAATGTCTAATCTAAATCTCCCCCCTTCCAATTTAAAGCCATTCCCTTTCATTGCATCACCACAGGCCCTCGTAAAAAGCCCCTCCCCAGCTTTCCTGTAGCCCCTTTCAGTACTGGGAGGCTGCTCTAAGGTCTCCCCAGAGCCTTCTTTTCTCTAAGCTGAACAACCTTGGATGGCAGCCGTGCCAGAACACAGGGAGCTCACCATCATGCTCCCTTCTGCAAGCCTCTTTGATGCACCACATGGGAAGTTCCCAGAAGTGTCTTCTACCATTCTACCTCCAAAGTCCCCACCTTGTACAAAACTAGTGGAGCAGGGTCCATTGGCCTGGTAGAAGTATATTTTGGAACCAATAATCCTCATGCCTTTGCCTTTCCTAGTAATACAGAGGCTTGAGCTAAGATATGCTTTCCCATGGAAGGGATGCCTAAGACAAGATGCTTTCACCAAATGCTTTCCCACCTCTCCTACACTGTGGTTGTGCCAAACAGCTTGTTCCTTCCACTGATTACACTCTCTTTTTTTACCAGAGGCCCAAGTTTTGTAGCAACAAGTATTAATTTTAACTGCTATATGCAATGTGGTAGTCTAATCCTTTCCTATGCATCTTTCCAATGTATTATAGAATAAATACATTTATTTATATGTCTCCTGCTCCTGAAACTTCAAAGAAGAACAAATCAAACCCCTAATGATGTGCTTCTACATCGCTCCTTCGTGTGATCAGTGTCCAGCCCAGGGTGTAAGATTCAATCATGCTGATCACTGTTCTCAACCTCATGTAATGTGTTAATCCTAACAATGTGCAATTCACTTTAAAATCAAGCCAAGGTATTTGATTCAGTAACCTCCTGCTACAGCAACTCCCATAGGTGATGAGGCATGTGTCTGGCCACTTACTTTTCATTCCAAATTTGCTGCTTTTTAATTTATCCTGATGTTTGTCCTCAAATTATGTGATAAAGTCCAATGTTACATGCTTGAGGATTTTGACTTCTGCAATCAGCTCCATTTTCATCTTCTCCTTCCCAGCAAAGTAATTCTAGACTTTGCCATCTCTCATGTATTCATCCTGGCAGCTCTGTAACTGTTTTTATTCTCATTTCTTGAACATTTTCAGACTCTGCTAGATACCTCATGAGAGAAGAGAATTAAAAAAATGAACACAGTTAATGTGGATTTATGTCATAATCCTCTGTTATCCTGATTTTTTTTGGCATTTTGCTCTATCTCTATTTAATAAATCCAAATAATCTTTTTATATTTTTTAAGCTGCTGCTGCTGTAGATTGAGGCAAATCAGACACCAATGACTCGTGCAGGCTCTTTTTCCTCAGAGATTCCTGGAAATTCAGGGCTTTTCAGATTATTTCAGCTATACTGCTAATAGTTGATGATTTGCATTGCCTTGCATTTAGCCATGTTCACAGTTGTCTGCCAACGGGATGCTCAGCCTCCCAGTGTGTTTAAATACATCAGGTAAAGCATTCATCGTAAAGTGGAGTAACCCTAAACCAACCCACAATCTCTGACAGGTTTTAACAAACCAAACTGCACTGATTTTTTGCCTACCTTTTCCATTATTTTCCTTGACAGAGTGTTAAGTGTATTGAGCCAATATTCAGATGTCCTGGTAATTTCAGGTATTCTGAAATGCTGCTATATTTCAGGTAAAAAAATCCCACCACTCTTCAAGCTTCATATTCAGTCCAAAAACTGTGACCTTCAAGACCTATAGTTTAAGAATTTAGCCTCTTGTTTGTTGGATGTAAGCAAAGAACCCAGGTAGACAAACCTTTCCAGAACTGGTGTGATTTGTTTTTATGACTCATACTTGTGGCTTTTGTTGATATTGCCCATTTTCACATGGGAAAATATTTAATAATAAGATAAAACCAGCAATAATAAAATTCAAAAGATACCACTTCAAGAAGATTTTTACTGTCTGCTGCTACCATACTACACCAGCCTTGGGATGATGGCAGAGTTTCTTTCATTCCAGAGAATTCATAGAATCTTCAGGTTTGAAAGGACCTTTGAGACCATTGAGTCCAACCACACCCATCGTCTGCTAAACCATGTCCTTCAAAAACTCATCCACTCAGTTTTTAAACACCTCCAGGGATGGTGACTCAACCCCCTCCCTGGGCAGCCTCTGCCAGGGCTTGACCGCCCTTTCAGTAAAGAAATTCTTCCCAATATCCAGTCTGAACCTCCCCTGGTGCAACTTATGGCCATTTCCCCTTGTCCTGTCACCTGTCACTTGGGAGATCAACACTCGCTCTCCCACAGCCCCCTTTCAGGCAGTTGTAGACAGTGATGAGGTCTCCCCTCAGCCTCCTCTTCTCCAAGAAGAGATGGCTTCTAATTTCTCACATCGTTCTAGTTACTAGGTGGTACCTAAGGAACAGGCTCAGCTCAGCAAGACTGTCCTGTACAGCCTTCCCTTGGTTCCTTGAGACCATGATTATGAGTGTTTGAAACATGTTCTGTGCACAGTCTGATCTGACATGATTTCAAAATAAAAAAATCCAAATTGCTATAGCTCAAAATCTGACTTTTTTTTTTGCCTTTAATTCACAGGTGTTCAATGTTAAAACTCCAAGTACTCAAAAGAGCACAGATCACATGTACTACCTCAAACACATAACTTCTGCAAACTTCTCCTCTTGTGCTGTTAAACCTTCAATCTTGCTTGTGTTGCCTATGAGAATGAATAGGATTGCAAGAGCTTTAGCACTGGTAGTAAAGCTCATGGGCTAACAGATTTGGGGGTGGAAAATACTCACGAGTGCTCAAGCAAAGTTGGTGAAGCTAATACCCTCGACAGGAGGTATTGAAAGGAAGGTGGAGAGAGTGTGAATGTTGAGGTGCTGGTGCTTGCAGAGCGAGTCAGTGACGCAGCCAAGACTGACACCGAAGGCTCTCAATGTACTGTCAGAAAACAAACAGTATTTCCTCTTAATTCAGTTTTTCCTCATGAAAAGAATCATGTCTCCCCATTGTTCAGAGAGCTCGCATATGCCACGGGCATGATACAGGCAATGAAGCTTTGCATTAATCTACTGTCCAGATTGATAACTGTAAGGGGCAGCTCATAATGACCACAACGCGATTAATCATGATGCATGTGTGATACCCATGCTCATTATTACTGCCTTCCAGAACAGTACTGCTGAGTCCTGCCAATACACTCAGTTTAGTATCTGGAAGAGACAATACTGCAATTACTGGCAAAGTATGCAGGAAAATTAAGAAGCAGCTAGTTCTGTGTTCTGCACCAGGCTAGTGAGCAGGGGTGTGGAAAAGCATGGGGATGTAGCAGCTGCAAGGAATAGCATGTATTTTTCCAATCTGATGTTATTTTAGATAGATCTTGTCTGTAGATGCTCATATATTTTAACCAGTTGTCTTGCAAAACGCTTGCTCAAAGAGGAATATGTAGGGGACTGGCATGAGGGACACAACAGAGCTGATGAAATCTATTTGGGAACAGGGCTACAGCCCTACTTCACACCAATGCATGGTGTACTTACGAGACAGAGAGGAGTTGTCTTTGTCTTGTTGTTGTACTTGTTAGGAGTTCTTGTAAGCCTCTGACATTTCATTCCACATAAAGCACACAATGTGATATCATTTATATCATGGTATAGGGCCCCATAGGACACCAAGCAACACAAATGTATCTGGACATCAGTCCTTGGGAAAGCAGAATCAGTACTGTTTTTACCACAAACATGAGAGTCTTGTCTTCCACCTTCCACAGAAAGCTGAGCTAAGTCAAATCTTTCAATCCTCTTCTTCAAAGACAACGTAAAGCTTCCAGATAAAGATGTGGTCCTTTTCTTCATGGATACTCCTCACCTGTATGGGAACAGGAGCATTTTCTGGGTTCTCTGACAGGAGATCGAGATAACTCCCACTAGAACAAATCATCACCTTCTGTAACACGTTTAGTGCATGACCCTTAAACATGCCCTGAATGCACAGTAGTATGTATATGCTGAAAATTCCCAGATTTCAGCTTAAATTGTATGGCAGTTTTCTTCCTAGGATGAAATAATTGCTAGAGAAACACAGTTGTTCATTATACTTTGCACTTTGTTTCAAGAAGGTGCTCAAACTTGCTGGTGATTAGCACAGCACTGAGACCTGTATGAGAGAACTTCCTAGTGAACCCCCTGTATTCATGAAAATCATCTTCTCTGCTCAGAGGAAGTGTCACTCACACTGGACGGAAATGTCCTGTCCAAGAGAAATTTAGCATCTCTGCTAATAATATATAATAATAATAAATATAATAATAAATATAATAATATGTAATAATAAGGTTTTATCTTTTTTTTCATTTGCCTCTAATAGTGACCAAGGTTGCTGGATGTGTGGTGAGACTTTTTGGTGGCAACTCCTTGATGTTTCTACATGTAATTTATCTTTATGCGTCACCACCGTATTCATTGTTAATTGGAAATAACCAGGAAGATGTTCAGCCCCAAGATACCAGTTCATATCCCCTGTGCTAAGCATGTGTCCAAAAAAACATGCTTGGCATCTGATTGGTAAATGCATCAGTAAATTCAAAAGCAAATAATCTGAATCAAAATAATTAGGCAAATTAATGGAAGAAAAATCTACTTAAGGCTGTTAAACAGAGAGATAAGTCTTTCAATTCAGAAGATTTTCCAGCAATGTCTTTTTAGCTCAGGGCTGGGAGGGTGCTGAGGAAGCCTTTACTCCTCTTTCCCCCACAGTGGGGCAGTGATAGGAGCCTGTCACAGAGAGCAGAGCAAGTTGTGAGATATTTCCATTAACCTGCCTGTCTGTAAGCTCTGGGCTGGCTCTGCTCTCTTCTTCTGCTGCACCTGTAAGAACTCACCAAAGACAAAGTCTATCAGGATGACTCTGCAATGCAGAGATAGCAAAGGAGGACAAGAACAGACTCTCCAAATGGACAATAGCTTATTCTGATAAGGATTGTTATTTGGGTAGGAATCTAGGTCATACAGTAAATTAAGTGAATCAAACCCAGGATGCTTTCTATGAATCTTTGAACTTCAGATATATGCACTGAAGCTCAATAGCAATTTAGCACCATGCTCAGACTGCAATAACCAGCTTGACATGCAAGCCTTAAAGAGAATCTAGGACAGAAACACTTATTTGACAAAAAAGAATTTTGGAAGTACTAAAAATAATGGATATCTTTCCTACCATTGAGCAAAGGATCATCAAGCAGAGAAAGAAGTAACACGAATAGTGACAGGCAAGAGGAAACAAATTTTTCTTTCTATATGCTAATCCAAGCTAATAAAACTGTATTTTGCCTGGTTTTGTATCTTACCTGCATCTGTTGTATTTAAAACAAGATTGTCTGCAGAGCAAAATACAGCCAGGGAGCTGTAGGTAAGTCACTTTTAAACACTGTTTGAAGGGAAAAGAGGCAACCGCTAATCCGCTTACCCAGGGGCACGTGAGTGCAGATGTAATTGTGCTGAAGCTGTGGAGATCCCTGCAGTTATGACAATAAGAAAAGAGACATATTATGTCGTGAAAGAGCATAACATACAAAAATGTTTCATTTTAAGCCTATTAGACATAAAAATAAATGAGGAGGTTGAAAGGAATTGTAGTGACTGGTAAGGTAATGAAAATGCTGACTTTATTGATGACAAAAATTTGAATTTCCCAGCGCTGTTCTGGACTTTGTTGTAGATTAGCAGATCCCTATTAAAGTAACTGAGTTGTGTGTGGACAGACTTGCCGGCTGACTACAAGTTTCCTGCAGGATTAGACTTATTATTTGAATTTCCAGACCTTCAACAGTACTATGTTCATAACGTGTGAAAAAAATTTAACTGATTTAGTAGGGGAAAGCCTTTTTATAGCCCTGATTTCTATGGACAAAGAGGGGTTTGCAGTACATTTGTTAAGATATTACATATGTAGAACAAAATTCTCCTGGCTTTACTGAATTTTGAATCAGGTCCTCATTGAAAAAAACAACAAAATAAGACAGATTATCACACAAATGCAATATTTAATCCCCAGATATTCTGCTTCAAACAGTGTAATTGAGTTCAATAGCTCCATGTTTATTATTATGACCCATGCCTAGACATTAGCATAACGAAAAACATGAGGGGAAATATCATGCATACTCCCACACACCTATAGAAATAAAATTAAATTGCTCTCTGTGTTTCACAGTAGACCTTTTACAGGACTCATTATGCCTATTCTCTCTAAAAAAATATCTGTTATGTAAAAAAGGTTTGAAATACAACTTTGTTTATTTAGCATTAAACAAGCATGTCCAGCCAGGACTGTTGATCCTACCTTGCCTTATGCACACATACACATTTATGTACATCACACAACAAAGCTTACCTGCTAAACACAAATTTATGCTTCAGCTACATGAAAAATATTCTTGCTAATCAGCATCCACTTGTTGCACCTCCCCTGAAAGGACCAAATCTCTCCTAAATGTACCGTTCCACAAGCAGGCCTTTACACAGCATTGCAGATTCATGGAGGAAATGAATTCGTTCCATCCTCTCTATATACCTACATGAAACCTTGCACAATGGGGCTGGGATTTATTTGGGGCCCCTGGGTACAATTGCATTACATACAACTAATAACCACAGCCCACCAGAAATTGCTGCGGTGCATTGGCTGTAGCGAAAAATAAAACCTGGTCCATGGTAAGGATATTCTGTGTCCAGTTGGATGTATAAATATAGTTGAAATGATGGGGCTTGATGAAAATCTTAGGGGCACCTCTTCAATCTCTATCTGACTTTTCAGGCAATAGTACCGAAAATAAAGTATTCTGTGATTTGTGGAAAAATGACCAAGATTTAATATTTCTGATAAAGACAACTCATTGAAATACACCTAGAAACTGCCATCTTTTCTTTTCTTTTCTTTTCTTTTCTTTTCTTTTCTTTTCTTTTCTTTTCTTTTCTTTTCTTTTCTTTTCTTTTCTTTTCTTTTCTTTTCTTTTCTTTTCTTTTCTTTTCTTTTCTTTTCTTTTCTTTTCTTTTCTTTTCTTTTCTTTTCTTTTCTTTTTTTCCCTCTTCTCTTCTCTTCTCTTCTCTTCTCTTCTCTTCTCTTCTCTTCTCTTCTCTTCTCTTCTCTTCTCTTCTCTTCTCTTCTCTTCTCTTCTCTTCTCTTCTCTTCTCTTCTCTTCTCTTCTCTTCTCTTCTCTTCTCTTCTCTTCTCTTCTCCTTTCCTTTCCTTTCCTTTCCTTTCCTTTCCTTTCCTTTCCTTTCCTTTCCTTTCCTTTCCTTTCCTTTCCTTTCCTTTCCTTTCCTTTCCTTTCCTTTCCTTTCCTTTCCTTTCCTTTCCTTTCCTTTCCTTTCCTTTCCTTTCCTTTCCTTTCCTTTCCTTTCCTTTCCTTTCCTTTCCTTTCCTTTCCTTTCCTTTCCTTTCCTTCCCTTTCTCCTCTTTTCTTTTCCCTTCCTTTTTTTCTTCTTCTTTTCTCTTCTTTCCTCCCCATTTCTTTCCTTGTCTCCCCTGAATTTCCTATTTGTGACGATTAGGCCCCGGCGCTGGCTCCTTCACTCCGTGACACCGCCTTGGACAAAGACTGGGTCCCTTGGGCCGAGGGCTGTTATTCCTCCATCGGAAGCAGGATGAGACCCGTGGGGCTGAGCCCTGGCAAGGACATCCCATTCTGCTTTTACTGGCCGATACCACCTGCAGTTGAAGGGGCGGCTGCCCCAGCCTGCTTCAGGTGGGTAAAATTCCCAGGCAGGCGGAGGATGAGGCGCAGAGGAGCACGCCCGGTGGATACTCCGGTGTTTGTGTGAAAAATTCTCAGGGAAAATTCTTTCTCTCTCTCTCAGGCCCCTAAACTCTTTGTGAATGGGGCCAGTGCAACATGTGGCCTTTCACCTCGCCCAAGAACCACTGCCAGACAGCCACACTCAGAGAATTGTTTGTTAATAGTCCAATTAGATAATTGCCATCTTTCACTCCTTTTGCTCTACATTTCCCATAAAGGAATGAATAAGGAGAGCAGCATGAAGAGGGCTTCTGCCCTGCAAGGTGACAAGAAGGACTGGAGCATGCTCTTTGCACAAGGCCATTTGCTTGAATTGAATCATTGTAGCCTAATCAATGGTCTTATTGGATTACTGGCTGTTGCGGTTCTCAAAGATATTGTAGCGGAGGCAATGAAATAGCTAGAGTAAAACTTTTTTTCTCCTTTAGTGGATCAAGCAGTTGAGATTTTTCACGGGCTGTCTCTCTCTCTCCCTCCCTCCCTTCCTCCCTCCCTCTCTCCCTCTTTCTCCCCCTCTCCCTTTCTCCCCCCTCCTGGATCCGCTGCACACAAAGCTGGCTTTTTTTTTTTTTGCTTTTTTTTTTTTTTTTTTTCAATGAGCAGGCTCTGCGAATAGGTTCAGTGTTTGCGAAGGTGCAGAATTAGCACACACACATGCACGCAGGCAGACACACAGACAGAGAAGGGAGAAGCACAAAAAGCAAGTACCGGGACTGAAATAAGGAGAGGTAGGAGTTTAAGATGGCTGTCTGTGGGGAGATGCCTTAAGGAGGATTTCTGCTGCCCAACATAACCTGCTTCCTCGGAGAGATCTGCTTGAAGGAAGAACTTTTTTGCATGCATCCGTGCTGGGGATTTGTTTGTTTGTTTAGAATTCAGGGGGCTTTTGATTTTTTTTTTCCCTTTTCCCACCCCCCCCTACAACTGCATTTTTCCAGCCCTTCCTCGCAGCTTTATTCAGATTTATTTGGCGTGCTTTGGAGAAAGCCACTATATAATCGCGAGGTCAAAGGCAGACTGAAGAAAGTTAATAATGGCTGCTAATGGTGCTAACAATTCAGGGTGAATCTTGTCAAAAGTTTTTTTTTTTTCCCTCTCCCCCCCCTTTTTTTCCTCTCTCTCCTTTTTTTTTTTTTTTTTTTTTTTTTTTCTGGAAGTCTCAGTCTTTTGATTGTGTGTTTCCTGAAAGCAAGACCAATCATTTCAGTTTATTCACTGGCTAAACTCTACTTGATTGGGGACAAGCACACAAACCATCCATTACGATCTGATATATTATCCAAACAATTTAGTGTATTCATGAGGTAACCTAAATGTGGAGGCTGCAAAATTACCCGTAATCAATTGAAACAGCGAGTGCGCGTCCCTCTGTGTGTCTAACAACTACATGTCTCGGTAATAAGGCAGACATTAAATCATTTTAGAGTTGTGCTGTCGAGTACCTGATCACTGGGCGCTCTGGGAAGCTGGACAGTCACATTAGGACGCTGGGACTGAGGAAGCCGCTGCTTTTCCAGTGGGATAAAACCCGACCTTCCTTACTCAAGGTGCTTTACAGATCCCCACCGAGCTGACCCTGAGCCGTGCAATATCCAGCATAGACTCCGCCGCCTTCTTCTCCTACTCGGCTGTAATTTTTATTGGCTATTTTTTTCTTTTGTTTTGTTATTTTATTTTTTTTTATTGCACTACATGTTTGGGAAACAAGACAAAATGGACGTTAGATGCAGTTCAGAGGCTGAAGCCAACCGGGTCTCCAAGAACGGACATAAAGAGGGCAAGGACAGCAAAGGGGCTGAAGGAAATATTTCTACTTCTTTTTTGAAGGAGCAGCAAGGGACTTTTTCTGCCTCTGCAGCCACGGAAGATTGTAATAAAAGTAAATCTAGTTCTGCTGATCCGGACTATTGCAGGAGGATCCTAGTTAGAGGTACGAGCCTGAGGTATTTCGCGAGGAGGGGCGGGGGGGGGTGTGGGGGGTGGGGAGGGAAGGTGAGCGCTCCTCATGCCTGGAAGCTTTGGATATTTTCTTCCTTTGCCTTTGCTCCATCCTTGGGTTGAAAGACCTTCCTCGGGTTCCGGAGGAAGAGATCCCACACCCCGGCCAGACTGTGCCTTGCAGCCTCTCGTTATTCCTGGGGATTCCCTCCAGCGGAAAGTTAAGCCGCTCTGGTTCCTCCCCGCACCGCGGGTTTTTTTTTTCCCCCACTCCCTCTGTCTCACAGCTTTCCAGGGGTGCCCATTCCTGCAGGGAACCCCCCCCTTCTTGGGGACAGAGCTCCCTCCTTCCGCGCCCTTGCATCCCTCCACCGCGTTCAATAGCGCGGGGCTGGAGTGGACAGGAAGGTCTTCTCCAAAGGGCAGGGGTTCCCACTGCTCCCTCTCGCCTGCATCCCAGCAGAAATAATAATTCAAAAAATATAAAAAAAATAAAATAAAATATTATTTAAATAACCATCAGCCTTAAAATCAACGGGAAAATGACGAAAAGCTTTTTAATTATTTTTTTTTGTAGTTATACGTTTTATTTTCCTCAACCCTCATCTCTCTCCCAGGTTAAACGGAATAAATAATTCTATTCCTACTCTCTAAAATAATAATAATAAATACCTAAAGAAATTTCGGTGTTATTCAGTGCGTTTTGGGGGAGGAGGGAGAGAACGAATCGGAACAAAATTAGTGCGAAGCAGGCCTTGTAAACAATAATTAATCCTTGCGCGACCGATTGACCCGCAGAGGGGTCATATTAAAATGATGTGGTTGTCTCCGATTTACAACAGATCGAGGAGGCAAAATTATGGAAAACAAAGTTGGGGAGGCTTTAATGTTACATGAATCTGGCTCTAGGCTTGACAGTCGGGTTAATAAGATTTACCCCGCTTTCCTATCGGAAAAGTGAGGTTTCTGCGGGTTGTTTGGTGCCTTGGTTTCGTTTTTCATCTCCTTCCTCTCGTCTTTGCCAATACCCCGAAGCAGCGGCGGCGGGTATGTTTTTCCAGGGATGCTGGGTGGGCTGGAGGTGTCCCCAGGTTGGCGGTGGGCAGGCAGCCAGCTCGGAGGCAGCGCTACCGATGCCCAGAAAACTCCTACCTGTTTTTTTGTTTGGTTTTTTTTTTCGTGGGAAAGTTGTTCAATAATAATAATAACTATAATAATAATAATAACATCAACAACGAAATTTTATATTTTTGGGAGGTGGCAGGGTGTGTGTGGTGGCTTCCAGCAAGCCCTAACCCGGAGCCCAGGGGGGAACAAAGAGTATCCCTGCACTCCAAACACAAAGCCCGGCCTGGAAGACCTCTCCCCAGCCTCCCAGAGGGACCGTGGGTGATGCCACAGTGTCTCACTGTCAGTGCAACGAACTCCAGCCAGTTTTTAAATGGGCTGAGGGATTATTTCCAGAGTCCTGTGCCCTCCCAAGGCCCCCTCCTTCCTTCTCTGTTGGTTTATTTTTTCCCGTCCTTGGGTGCATTGTAATCCCAGGAACTCTGCTCCATCCTGAACTTGGGTCTAAGTCTTGGAGGCAGCATTTTCTCCTGGAAAAAAAAAAATTAAAAAGAAGGGGGGGGGAAAAAACAGAGAGGAGAAAAAAAGATAGAAGAGGGATGTCTGGGTGTAAAGCCGACTGCACCTTTTTTTGCCAGATGCCAAAGGTTCAATCAGAGAGATTATTCTGCCCAAGGGGCTCGATCTGGACCGTCCCAAGCGGACCCGCACCTCCTTCACGGCCGAGCAGCTCTACCGCCTGGAGATGGAATTCCAGCGCTGCCAGTACGTCGTGGGGCGGGAGCGCACCGAGCTTGCCCGCCAGCTCAATCTCTCCGAGACTCAGGTAGCTCCAGAGAGACGGGGACCCCCGGCTGCCCTGCCCTCCCTTCCGCGGGAACGTCTTTTCCCACGCCGCGCACCTCCTGCGCGCTTTTTGCACGCGACGCGCAAGCCCTGGGAGCTGTCGCGCAGGGATGCAGGACCACTGGGGAGGCAGGGGACGCCCCCGAGTGCCCACGCGTGTCCGATTGGGGTGGGTGGGGTGATGTCCACCCACGGGATGCAGCTGGGTGTGCTTGGTAGGAGCATCCCGTCGTGGGACCAGTAACTGCATGCGGCCAGGGAATGGGGTGGCTACTGGCCAAGGAGGTTCCGCAGATCCTGCGTGTCTCCCGCAGCCGCACGGATCCTCTGGAGATCGGCCACGAAGCCAAACCCCTCTTGGGGTTCGGTGGTACTCGGTGCCCCCGGCTCCTCGGGCGCGGAGAAGAGACGAGCCAGAGTCCGAGCCTCTCCCAGCCCGCAGCGAGCAGAAAATAGGTGCAAAACCCTCCGAATTTGGCACCTTCTCCCAGGGGATGCTGAGTTCGAGGCATTTGGTCTGAGCGCTGGTGACCGGAAAGTGCAGTTTGGGTCGTATTTCGAATATTTCCGAGGGGGAGAATCCCTCCCTCCATCCTGCAGAGCGGCTGAGGACAACCAGGAGGGGAAAACTGCAGAAACCCGAATCTGCACCTTCCCCGGGGCTTCTGGGTTTGGGGAGCTTGATCTGAGCGCTGAGGACCAGAGACTTCGGGTCGTATTTTGAATATTACGAAGGGGGAGAATCCCTCCCTCCCTCCTGCAGAGCAGAGCGGCTGGGGACAGCCGGGAGAGGAAAACAGCTGAAAAACCCCCGAATCTGGCGCCTTTCCTCGGGGGCTTCAGGATTCGAGGTGTTTGGTCTGAGCGCTGGGCATCAGAAACTGAAGTTTGGGTCGTATTTTGAGTATTTCCGAGGGGTAAAAATCTCTCCATTCTGCAGAGCAGAGAGGCTGGGGACAGCCAAGAGGGGACAATAGCTGCAAAACCCCAAGTCTCGCACCTTCCCCCGGGGGATGCAGAGTTCGAGGCGTTTGGTCTGAGCTCTGAGGACCAGAGACTGAAGTTTTGGCCTTATTTTCAATATTTCCGAGGGGGAGAATCTCTCCCTCCATCCTGCAGAGCGGGTGGGGAGAGCCAAGAGGGTTAAAACCGTGCGAGAGTGCAGGGAAGCATCTAAAACCCCAAACTTCTGAAAGCTGGTTTCATATTCCTGCAAAATATCATATAGTAATAAATTCCCCTGACAAGCTAATTAGCTTTTTTTCTTTCTCCTGTCGGATAGGAATGACAAGTTCAATAGCTCGTGGGTTACAGAAACCGCCTTGGGTGTTTTTTGGTTTTGTTTTGGTTTTTTTTTTTTTAATTTATTTTTTTTAGCGGGGTTTGCAGAATTTTCTTCTTAAAGTTAAATATTGTTGGAAGAAGAGAGAGACAGTCCAGGCCGGGAGAGTGGGAGAAAAGCTGCTTTTGGACCGGGAAAGGCAGCCTAAGCAGGCAGAGGTGGTGGCAGTGTGCAGGGTCCCTGAAGTGGGGATGGGGACACCGCGCGGGGCTGCCGGGGCTCCGGCTGAGCTCCTTAGAATAAAACGGTGGGGAAAGAGTTGGATCCGGCTCTCAGAGAACTACTGGTGTAGGGTAAAATAGGATGAAGTGAGTGAGACGCATCAGGGTACAGATACAGCGCGATAAAAAGAGCTAAGGATTCCTGACACGGGGAGCAGCCAGGGTGTGGGGGGCGGTGACTGTATTTTTGAAGCCCTCCTCGTTATTAAGTGCCCATCTTGGGCCCTCTCGTCCTCTCCCGCATCTTTCTCCGGCATTCCTTCCCCCTGGGGTCCCGAAGCAGGCAGGCTGAGTGTTGGAACGGGGGGAGCGGGGAGTGCTCTGCGTTTTTGAAGCCCATCTCGTTAACAAGTGCCCGTCTGGGGCCCTCTCGCCCTCCCCTGCATCCTTGCCCTGGGGTCCCGGAGCAGCCAGGCTGGGTGTTGGCGCTGGGGGGAAGTGTCGCTTTGTGCGTTTTTGAAGCCCTTCTCGTTAACAAGTGCCCTTCTACGTACACCCCTCCCCCCGCATCCCGCCTCATATGCTTCTCCCGCATCCCTCCCCTGGAGTCCTGGAGCAGCCAGGCTAGGTGGTGTGTGTGTGTGTGTCACTTTGTGCGTTTTTTAGGCCCTCCTCGTTAACAAATGCTCGTCTGGGGCCTTGTCGCCCTCCCCTGAATCCTTTACCCCGCATCCCACCCCCGCATCCCTCTCTCTGGGGGCTCGAAGCAGCCAGGCTGGGTGTTGGGGGGGTTGTTGTTGGTGGTGTCATTTTGTGCGTTTTTGAAGCCCTTCTCGTTAACAAGTGCTCATCTGAGGCCCTGCCACCCTCCCCTGCATCCCTCCCCTGCATCCTTCCCCGCATTCCTCTCCCGCATCCTTCCCCTGCATCCTTCCCCCGGGGTCCCGGGGCAGCCAGGCTGGCTGTTATGGGGTCGCTTTGTGTGGTTTTTTAAGCCCTTTCTCGTTAACAAGTTCCTGTCTGGGGCCCTGTCACCCTGCCCGCATCCCCCCACCTCCTCCGCATCCTTCCCCCGCATCCTTCCCCCCGGGGTCCCGGGGCAGCCGGCGGGGGGGTACAGGTCCCCTCTCCGCTGCGCTGACCCTGCCGCTCTCCACTTCCCGCAGGTCAAGGTCTGGTTCCAGAACCGTCGCACGAAGCAGAAAAAGGACCAGGGCAAGGACTCTGAGCTGCGCTCCGTGGTGTCGGAGACCGCGGCCACCTGCAGCGTCCTGCGGCTGCTGGAGCAAGGTCGCCTGCTGTCCCCACCGGGGCTCCCGGGGCTCCTGCCCCCCTGCGCTGGGCTCCGAGCACCGGGTTTGGCCGGGGGCGGTGGCACCGCGGCTGCAGCATCAGCAGCTCCCACCGGTACCGGCTCCCCGCATCCTCCGGCCGCCAGCACCGCAGCCGGACCCCCCCCGCCCGCAGGGCTGTTCGGGCTCCCGGTACCCGCTCTGCTGGGCTCGGTAGCCGGGAGGCTTTCATCCTCGCCCCTCGCCGTGGCTGGCTCGCTGGCGGGCAACTTGCAAGAACTGTCTGCCCGCTACCTGAGCTCGTCTGCCTTCGAGCCCTACTCCCGGACCAACAATAAAGAGAGCGCTGAGAAAAAAGCACTGGACTGACTCTAAGTAACTTCCCCGTTATTTATATTTATAGTCTCTATTTGTGGCGCTATTTATGGGACGGGCAGCCCCCTACCTCCATCCCTCCATCCCCCTTTCCCTCCATCCCTCCATCCTTCCATCCTTTCATCCTTTCATCCCTCCATCTTCTGTCCTTCATCCCTCCATCCCTCTATCCTTTCATCCCTCCATCCCTCTATCCTTTCATCCCTCCATCTCTCCATCCTTCCTTCCCTCCATCTCTTCATCCCTCCATCCTTCCTTCCCTCCATCCCTCCCCGCCTCCGAGCCCCGTGGCCAGGGTCTCCCTTCCCTCAAGGTCCGTCTGTCCGGTCGTGGGATTGAGAGGGGTGGCTGTTTGTCCGTCTGTTCGTTTTGCTTTGACACCGTTAGGAGAAGGGAGAGCGGCCGGGGCGCGGTTTGCCCGGGCTCTTTCGGATGCCGAGAGAGGGAGAAGGATTTTGGAGAGAGGAAGATGGAGCTGCCAGGTGATGCTCAGTTTTTTTTTTTCCACCCCCCCAGACTTCAGTAACTCCTAAGCACAAACGTTTTGTGGTCCCCGATTCCACACTCCCTGCCCTGCACTTCCCGAGGAGCATCCTTGCCGTTTGCCCCCAAAACCAGACAGGAAAACGCCCAGCAACATATTTATTTATTTTTTTTTTTTTCCCACGAGAAATCTTGGATGTGGGAAGGGCCGGAGCGAACTGCCTTGGAAACACACGCAAGAAGTGGGGGGACAGAAACCAGTGGCTGCAGAGATTTTGAATAAAACTCTCTCTCCGAGATAACACAACGCCCCCTTTTTTATTTTTTTTTGTTGTTGTTGTTGGATTCCCACGGGCCAGTCCTGCTGACCTTATCTGCAAAAGCAAATCTGCAGATAGATAACGGAAGTCGCGACTTGATTTGCATCCAGATCTGTTGCGATGGTAATTTTTCTTTTTCTTTTTTTCCCCTCCTATTTGATTTTTCTGAATAATTTCAATTTTCAATCAAAAAATTCTTTAGCCTTCCTTCCTCCTAAAATAACCCTCTCGTGTACCGCTCGCACTTCATTTAAAACGAACTTAAAATATAAAAAGCATATCTTTGGTTGTTATTTTTGTACTTTAAAATACATCTATGTAACATTTTTTTTAAATTTTTCCTTCATAATTTTTACTGCTATTTTCTCCACAAACATTTGTATTTCACCTTCTAGTATTCCGAATTGAATATTTCCTGTTCAATTTTGGTACTTGAATTTGCCAGAAAAGGGATTCTGTACTTAGTTAGTTCTTTTGGAAAAAAAAAAAAAAATTACTTTGGTTTTAAGTTTCTTTTCTTTCTTTAAACTTTAACACAATGGCGTTTACAAAACTGTATAAATACGTGCCACCAAACTGTAACCAAAAAACAAAAAAACTACAAAAAAGTGGAATGGTTGCTGTAGTAAATAGAATTAATTATAGACCAGAACTGGACAGAAGGAGCTGGACAGAAAGAAAAATAGTAATTTTATTGTAAATTATTTACGTCTGAAGTTTCTAGGCAACTAGTCGGAAAAAATAATGAATGACTCGAGCGCTGAGCCCTTGCTACTAACTTTTGTTCTGAATGTTTTGGATATTTGGATGTTTTGTATTTATGTGGTGAGAGTGAAATATATTATATCTATATGATGACGGAATTAGGTGTATTTTCGTCTTATATTCATAGTACTCAAAATTACCTTCATCCAATACGTGCACTATGAAGAAAAAAATATCCTACCCCTAAATAACTCTCCCATATTTTTTATTTGTTTTTAATTTCTTTTTAAATTTTGAAGTGGGGGTTTGTGGGGTTTGTTTTGTGGTGTGGGATGTCTTCTTCCTGGAGCATTTCTGGTCACTTCCTTGGCTCTGATTCAGCCCTCGTTGAGCTCCCTGGCCTCGTGGGCCCGATCCCCTGGCCGTGACTGTGACCGTGGCCGTGACCGTGGCCAGGCTGGCGTGTCCCTCAGTGGGAAGGCAAACTGGGTGCCACTGGTGGGTCGTGGTGCTGCTCACCTCCGTGCCTCTTCTCCTGCCTGCGGCGGATACTGGGCCTGGAAGACTTATGGATACGCATACATCTGTGCATATATATATGAGCATATCTAATTATCCATATATATAGATATATATGAATATATACATATGCTTGCATCTATAAACATGGATATTTCTAAGTATTTTCTAAATAGCTCTTGCTTCCACCCTGTTTGGGAGCCCAGCCCTGAGAGCCCTTTGCCGGGAAGCCAGTGCTGGGCGGAACCCGTGTTTTTCAGGAGCTCTTCCAGGGTTTCCCTCTGGCCACTGGTCACCAGTGCGGCTTCTGCAAGGCTTTGCTGTGAGCCCAACCCAGCCAGGCAGATGCACAGCTCAAAATTAAGAGGAAAGGATGTCATGGTAATGGTGATTTATTTTGTTTTGGGTTTATTTAAGTGTGTACAAATGATGTGGAGAAAGGCAACACCGGGTGAAGGAGGGGATCCCAGGTGACATTTGAAGAGGTGAAATTGAGACAGCTGGTCAAGACTGAAAAATTTCAAGGGGAGAGAAGAGGAAGGGAAGCAATCTTAAAAGAAAAGAGCTGAGTGGGGCAAAACAGCTCTGCTAGGGACAGCCTGGGAGAGAGGGTATTTTTAGGTTTCTGCCTTGCCTGCATGGTCTGCACAGTATCACCTGCAGCCCTGGACAAAGAGAGGAGCCCTGGCCTGGGTTGCCTTTGCCAAGGAGGAAATTGCCACCTCTCTAACTGGTCCTGCTCTGTGTGGGCATGTCCTGCATGATGGATTTGCCCTGTCCTGCAGGGACCTCTCTGCTGTTGAGACGGGGCCACCTCACTGCCCAAATTTGCCGCTGCGCTGTGACCCACAAGGAACACCAGCATGAATGTATCTCGGGTGCCTCTATCTAAAAAAAGGATTTCTCTGCTGTTCTAATGTTTTAACTGGAGACAGGAGGGGGGTTTCTGCCCCCTCACACAGGCACCGTGAAGCCCTTTTTCCCTGGTCGCTGGCTTGACCTGCAGTCAGGGCTGGAGCCACGGTCAGTGTAAGCTCTTTACTCCTCACCTAAGGCAATTTAAGACAGAGTCAAGTGAAATTGCCCACACTAAAGCAGAAATCCTATAGCTTTGCAGCCCTCCTCAGTAGAAGAGTTAGACATTTTTTATTGCTATTCCTATAATCATTATTTCTAAATACTTCCGAATAAGCATGTGCCCTGAGATGTGAAGGGGTCTTGTCTAAGCATTCAAGTAAAGTATATATATTATTCTTCTCTTTTTTTTTTCCTGTCTCCTTCAAATCCCACCTGTCCCACTGTTGTACCGGAGGCTGCTTCTGGGGTCAAAGCACCAAACAGAGGCTCTCCACTCCCATGGAGGGTTAGCACCATCCTCTTTCAGTCTCTGCTTGTTACTCATGTCAAAACCTTGGACCTCATCAGGGAAGGCAGCAATTTCTTGTTTCCTATGGAACTTCCTGCATCTCAAATGAATGGGCTTCTTGGGTGCCCAAAGTCCTCCTTTCTGCAGGAGAACAAACTAAAACATGTTCATCTAATTTCTGTAAAATGGGGAGGGAAAACTACCTGTAACAGCGTCACTGTATAGTTCAAGTTAAAAATCATGCATATATACATCAATACATACAGTGAGCCTGAATTAAAAAAAACCTGCTTATAAATAATAGTCCCATTTATTTTTTTTTTTTGTCAACTACACCAAAACTGTTCCGAAGCTACGTGCTGCCCAGAGACACTGCTTGTTTTTTTTTCCTGTTGAAACGATGGATTTCATTCTGCTGGAGCAATGAACACAAACCACCTTCATGAAACTACCGGCTGCTGAATGGTTTTGTTGCATTTCATGCAATATCATTATTTGTGCCCATTACTGCAGCATCTGAGCTCCAGTTGAGAAATATTTGGCTCATGCAGAAGCAGCATGTGTGAGTGTGAGAGGTTGGAATATTTAGTAGGAAAGCAAAGTAAATATAAACCTGTCTCCAGCATGATTTTTTAAAGGAAATAACGAACGTATTTCTGCGACAGGCAGATTTCCTTAAACTTTCTTTTATCAGCAGCTACCGCAGGACTTAGGGTGAGCAAGCAATAACAAAGACTGAGGGCAACGTGGGTTATTTTAGTTTGTTCAGCTGAACCCAAGGAATATTTTCACAGGTACATGGACAGAGAGCCTGGTCCTGTGGCTCTCAGGAAGGCAAAACTCCCAGGATCAGCCCCGGAGCGCCCTGGGTGAACACAGAACAATGTTAACTAGGTCCATGTAGGGAAAAGAGGAATTAGCCTATTTAGAGGATTTTTTCAAAAGCATTTGCCCACCCACTTAACATAGGCCCTGCTTTATTTGCTGCTCCTCCATATCCCTCATGCCAGGGATTAGTGCAGCCTCTGACCACTTTGTCTCCATTTTCAACCCTGTCATCAGCGCAAGATACATGACCTTGTGACATGTAAAAAAGCACACAAGGTCCCTGATTAACTCCAGAGTATTTTATTTCTTTAGAGAAAAGAAAAACACTTCAAAAGAATAACTCTTGAACAGAATCAAGTCCCAGTCACCGGCAAGTGTTTAACAAAATTACCAGGGAAGCGAAATCCATCGATGTGATGCTGTCTGTGCAGCAGCCGTAATATGAACTGTGACTCCAGTCCAGAGCACTGGCTGGCAGGAGCCAAGATGAAACGGTCCTGACTAAGATAAAAAACTCTCTAATAAGCAGTTTACACTTCACCTCGCTGCTTCTAATGTTTACTGAGGAATTTAAGCAAGTGTTGTTGTCACTGTTAATGCTGTTCTTCCTATCTATGTGAGCGACTGGTTCTAATTTGAATGTTGTCTTACATATTTCTGGTGGAGTGAGTTCCACAGTCAATCATATACAGGACAAAAATTATTACATTTCATATATTCATTTTGTACTTTTTATTAACATGAATAGTCCCAAGTTCTGTCATTAGAAGCAGCAGAATAGACGTTCCCAAGCTACCTTTCGCAACAAAGTTCTTTTTAATTCTCTTTTACCATGCTACCTCTTCTTCGTCTCCTTTCTACAGGAACAATCAAAATCCTTTCAACTTCTTTTCATACACACTTCTTGCAAACTGCACTTAATATAACTGTTTGCCAAGAGGTGCTGCCTTTTCTTTCTTATTCTCCCTGTGAAAAAACAAAGTAATAAATTCCCAGAGCCTTTTTCTCTTCAGTTATCTGCAGCCCATTCTTCTGTTTGATCCCCCTGCTGTGAGCAACGATGAAAACATTGCACCAGTAAGGATTCACCCAGAATACAAACCTTTACCTGACACGTGGTGCTATGGCCAATGCAAGAAGGCTGGATCCCATGCCTCATCTGTTGAGTCGCCACAGCCTGAATCAATGAAATGTGTTTTCTATCTTCCAGCTGAAGCAGCCAGCCAGGGACCCAGATGTAGCAGAGGACAAATGGAACAGCCCAATCCACACAAGGCTGGTCCACAACATTTGTCACAGAGCAGGGTACATCCACCTTGTAGAAACCTCTTCCTACAACCTAGCAACACATCACCAAGATGCATTAAAAAGAGACTGTGAAATTGATGGAAAACCAAATGGAAACTGATTTTTCAATTCTGTCCCCAAAAGAAAAGAAAATGAATGCTAACCTGAATTTCTATTGTTTCTAAAGCTGGTATCTCTTACATATTCAGTGATTCTCTTACTGTTACCCTGGCTGCTCAGGGATCAACCTAGAAAAAATTCTGCAATGGAAACCTCATGGAGTTCTCATCCTTTTAAATTCCCTTCCACAAATTTGTTAGCCTTATTCTAGTGCACAGAAAAGACAGGGGAGTAGAAAGAAACTCATGCTGGCGAGCACCATGTTGGCAGGTCAGGAGCTGTGACTTCAGGGATTCAGACTGGATATTGGGAAAGAAGACAGCCAGAACACAGACAGAGATGAGGAGTCTTACTGAGACTGTACCTGGAAAAAAGTTGAATATAACCATATAGAAGATCAAATGAAAGAACTCTTTAACCTGACTGTAAAAACACTGTCGGAGAGAGAGAAGCAGGTAAAGGATAACATGGTGTGTGTACAGGAGCATGGAAAGATGTCCTCATGGCTTAGCCCCTACCCTGAAATTAAGACCAGGTGACTGGTTCTTGTTTCTACTAGAATTACTGTCTGATCCCAAGAACCTTGTTAGTTGTTGCTCATTGAGGGCCTTGCTATTCTTCCTTTGAGATGGGAGTACTGATACTCGTCTAAACCTACATAGAAGGAGGTATCAGTATACTCTTGCTTTAATGAAGGTGAGGCAAAATTGTGACCAAAAATTTAACAGCTGCCATGGACAACTCCAGTTCACTGTTTGCAGTCATTCCCTCTCGTTAATCCTGATCTTTCTTCTTTTCTCTCTTTTCCTGCCTCGTCTCTTCAATTTAAAAGTCTAAACTCTGCCTGTCGCTAGATGGTCATAATCTCTTTGAGGCATGTAAACACAAATTTTCATAAACCAAATCCTAAATGGAAATCAGAAGTAACCAGCAGAATAAAGTATCCGTTTCCATAAAGAGCTAAGGACGGATAACGGGCTATCCAAGGCACCTGGAGTGCACACTCCAAGATAATCTCTGTACTTCTCTGGACACAGCACTGAGAACATCCTCAAGATCAGCTGATTACTGAGATGAATTAGTAAATAAGAACCCATTTCATCAGGTGTTGAGGGGGACTTTAATTGTGCTTAGGCTTCAAATGTGAAACTTTATACCATGGCCACAGCTGTTAAAACAACAGAGCCTTATGGAAACAGTCTTGGATTACTGGCCCCATGGAGTGAAACATTTTTAATGAAAGGGATTATGCTTATTATTTCTTAGTGCATTGTGTCTTCTTAGATATTCTGACTGTCATTATTATTATTTACCAATAGAACTAATATTTACTCCCACTTAAATGTGTTCACATGCATATTTAATACTTTTCTCCACTTGCATAGTTCTAATATATTCTCAGGGAAAACAGTGTGAGATACATGAATTAGTTACTCTTTATTAAATCTCAGATGCTAGAAAACTTCTTGTATTTGCTTCTGACCCACTTACAAGTTCTCCTATTGCATTTATTTGATGAAATCAGGTCCTTTGTCACATAGAGTTTAAATGGTATTTTATGAGAAGATGATTTCCATAGATGATATTGATATTTATTGCCTTCAGTTTTAGTATAGGCCAGTTATGTTCAGAGTAACTTTTCTTTTCCATTAGAAGAGACAAGTGGGGAAAAATGCAGATGAATTAATTTCAACCTTTAGGCATGGAATTTATCTATTGCAAAGTGAAAACATCAGTCATATGAACTGTATTTCCAGTTCATGTGTTAGTCTGTGTTTAATTTCCAATTTGAGCTCTTGAAGTTTCTATCCAGGACTGTGACAGTCAGACTTAGCAGCAAGACTCCTCCAGGGAAATGCCTTGTACAGTATGTATGGACTTTCACAGAAGCAAAGTCAAAGATATACATATAAAAGAAGAAATAGCCATCTATTAAGGCAGTACAAATTTTCTGTGGTACATCTTGAATTTCTAAGAAGTATGTTCAATGCTGAGAACAAATATGTGAAAGTTACATGATGAGATAGATAAATGAGGAAAAGATGGAAGTCAATTAATATAATATTTATTATAACATGGTTTTATAAACCTGACACAAATAAAGAAGAAATATTGTCACTCTGAAAGAAGGTGCCCAAATCCTGCTACTCAGAATATGTCTGTAGACATCTCTTCCTGCAAATAGGAGTTTTGAGTATATATTAATGTTTTTTGCTTCAGTGATGGGATGGTATTACTGTCTTGAAACTTCTTCACAAGCCAAACCTCGTATCTATCCAGTTATAATTAGTGTGACAATAATACCCTTAAACCTTAGTTAGGGTTTGAGCTATATTTCCATCCTGCCATCTACAGCTAAAACAAAGGGCTCAGGGCACTCCTGCAGAAAAAGACGATAGGCTTTGTCTGAAATTGTTATGCCTTAAGGTCTGATTGGCTGAGGTGGTGCTCTGGAGAGTTGCACTGTGTCTTTCCACTTAGATTCACACATCTGACTGTCCAACAACATACAGCAACACAGCTAGAACATTAGAAACCGTTTCTTAGCTGTAGATAGCAAGAAACTGCTCCTACAGGGTGCAGCGGAGCCAAGTCATGCTGAGAGGGTCTATCTCTGGAGACATGGAAGATTTGGGATCCTCCACCTCAGCCGGCAGCAGAGCGCGGGCGGTGGGAGCGCTCAGCACCGCGGACAGCGGCGGCCCCGCGGCTGCGCGGGTGAGGACTCCGCGGGCGCGCAGTGCGGCCCCTCCGCAGGGCATCCCGAACCGGGCACAGGGGCATCCCCGGGTGCTGGGGCCAGGAGACTTCCCGTGAGGCTGCGGGAGCTGCAGGAAATCCTCCACTGCACTGTGACACACAGCGCTCCAGAATCATAGAATCATAGAATAGGTTGGGTTGGAAGGGGCTTTAAAGCCCATCCAGTTCCAAACCCCCCTGCTATGGGCAGGGTCTGTAGTGATAGGTTGAGGGGGAATGGCTTTAAATTGGAAGGGGGAAGATTTAGATTCGATATTAGGAAGAAATTCTTCACGGTGAGGCTGGTGAGGCATTGGCCCAGGTTGCCCAGAGAAGTGGTGGCTGCCCCATCCCTGGAGGTGTTCAAAACCAGGCTGGATGGGGCTTTGAGCCCTCTGATCCAGTGGGAAGTGTCCCTGCTCATGGCAGGAAGTTGGAACTGGATGGGCTTTGAGGTCCCTTCCAGTATAACCTATTCTATGATTCTGTGATTCTAAATCCATCCCTTAGAGGGTGCATTATTCCTCCTAGAACCTGGAAATGTTTCCACTATATCAATGGAAAACTGCAGTTCAGAACAAGAAACTTTAACTGGATGAGCTTTAAGATCCCTTCCAACACAAACCATTCTATGATTACAACAAGTTCAGTCAGGCCAGAACATGCAAACTTTGGCTGGCAATCAGAGGGAAAGAAGAAATAGCACAGGCAGTATCATTTTTTCATGGGTTATCCTAAAAATAGACATATAAAAAAAGAGTCAATAGTAGTATTTTCTAAAATGATGTAGAAAGGAGAGATATCCTTACCTGGAAGGAAACAAATTACCAGCTCTATCAGAATTCTTTATGTGGAGGGTAAAATTTTATAAAGAGAAGTTTGGAAATCACTCAGTGGAGAAATTCTATCTTGTATCGTAGAGGTGCATTTGAGAAAGCTGAAAGGAAAGCATAAGATTTTGAAGCTTTAGAGTAAGAATTGCCATTTAGCTGGTACTTAATGCTGGAGCATGATCCTTTGCCACCAATTCTTGCTGACTGTATTTGGCAGAATAAGGCCTTTGGGGTCAAGGTGATCAGTTTCCAGTTTTGCCCTTTTGGTGGCAGAAATAAGGAAGGATTTCAAACCTTGAGCTTCAAAAAGAATTTAAGAAATGCACAAGAGAGCCAACTTTTAAATGAACTGGAAAGATTTTATGAGGACAGAAGATCAACAAGTGACCAGGACTCCAACTGTGAAATAAAATGTGAGAAACAGGCACCTCTTCTAGTGTGAAATTGGTCTAATTCTTGGGGCCTTTGGAGTGGCAGTATCAAACAACTGGCCAATATCGTGTACACTTTCTGCCATCCACATGGCATCAACTCCATTACCACATTCTGTGAAGCAGTCAAATTTGCCACAGGTTTGTTTAACCCCTCATTTGAAAGTGGGGATGGAATTCTTTTCCTTTGCTGAGGGCTGAATATGCCTTTCCTAAACACACCTGGGAAGCCAATCTTAGCACACACCTCAGTGCTACACCAAATAACTCTGCAGAAAGAGCTCATACAGACAGGAGCTGCATGAAGCAGGGATACAGATGTACTTGATCTTAAAGAGGTGACAGGCTTCTTAGTACTGATAGGACGAGGGGTAATGGTTTTAAACTAAAAGATGGTAGCTATAGACAAGACATAAGGAAGAAATCTTTTACAGTGAAGGTGGTGAAGCACTGGAAGAGTTTGCCCAGAGAGGTGGCAGACGTCCCATCCCAGGAAACATTAAAAGTCAAGGTGAGTTGGGCTCTGAGCAACTTGACCAAGTTGAAGATGTCCCTGCTCATGGTTAGACTAGATAACTTTTAAAGATCTCTTCCCACTCAAACCATTTTATGACTCCATGATCACTGGGTGGTTGGTGCATCAGTGGGCAGGAAATGGCTAAACCCCCAGACTACAGCTCTATCTTGAAAGAAGCACCTACTTCAACAGAGGTCCAAGCCAGCTAATCATAAGTCACTAATCATTAAAATGGGAGTCACAAAAGGGGTGAAGGCTAATATACTGCTTTAAATATTAAGAAGTCCCTGGGGAGACCTTAGAGCAGCCTTCTGGTAATTAAAGGGCCTACAGGAAAGCTGGGCTCTTGATCAGGGAGTGCAGGGATAGGTTGAGGGGGAGCAGTTTTAAGCTGAAAGAGGGGAGATTTAGATTAGGTATTAGGAAGAAATATTTTCCTGTGAGGCTGGGGAGGCCCTGGCACAGGTTGCCCAGAGAAGTCGTGACTACTCCATCCCTGGAGGTGTTCAAGGCCAGGCTGGATGGGGCTTTGAGAACCTGATCCAGTGGGAGGTGTCCCTGCCCGTGGCAGGGAGGTTGGAGCTGGATGGGCTTTAAGTTCTCTTCCAACCCAAACCATTCCATAATTCTATGATTTTATGAATTTGCTGGTTTTCATTTCCAGTGTCTGATAATGCCTTTTTATAGTTTGGGGGAATTCCTAAGTATAATTGATGAAACAAACCAGAACTTTGGCAAACCCTTACATGAACTACGCTTCACAAATCTATTATGTCTTTCCATCCTGCCTGCTTCGCACTGTCACCTGGAGGAAGAGTTGTCACTGGGTCTGGTTCCTGGTTCTGCCAGCACTCTTAGTCTCTGCTTGCACTATTAACACTTCAAACAAATCTGCTACTCCAAAAAATCTTTGTAGCAAAATTGCAGTGCGTGGAGTAACTGTCCGTTGTCCCTGGGAAGGAACTCTTTCTAGTCCAGCTGCCTTCACTGTTTTATTGACAGCAGACAAGAGGAGCATTTTGAGCTTGTGCTTGTGCGAGTGATTGTGTCTCTCTCTGGTGGGCAAGCCAGGTAAAACTGCTTCTCAGTAAACGTGCAAACACAGAGACACAGAAGTGTGACATTCATTAAACCACTCATCCGATGCCCTTAACAACACAAATTCCTATCAGATCCTGGCTCACAAAGCAATATTGATCATCTTTCTAAAGGGAGGAATCTCCATGACGATATTGTTGAAGAAAGGAGGAAGATTTTGTGGAGAAGCTGTATTTCGAGTAAAATAACCCTCCAAAGAGCATTCACTTTCAAATCAGTAAGGCACAAGGATAGAACTCACAAACCAGCAGCCAGTTATATACGCAGATTTCAATGAGGCTTTTAGGAGAAACAATGGGGCTGTTTTTAAGGGTGGTTGCCCTGTTGAAGTGCATTTCTCTGAATAGATACAATGCTGTAGTGCTGAATGGATTCAATGGTGCTGTCTCAAACATGGTCAGGAGTGTCTAGAAGTGGGTGGAGGCAGAAAGAGCTGGTAGGTCCCTTCTTATGGTTGACTCAGGCTGTCTCCTCCAATCCTTTCTTTGCTCTGGCAGAAGCAACATTCCTTCCCCTTTCCCTCTGCTACAAGCTTCTTTCTCGGCATGAATATTCCCCATCTGGAAATAATAGAATGAAATTTCTTAAAAGTGGGCTGAAAAAAATCAGGCATAACTTTGTCTGAACGAGATGTCTGGGTAACAGAAGACTCTGCTAAGATAGCGAGTAAGATCTTGGCACCTAGGCTATAAGAAACTGGGAAGGAAAAATACATACATAGATAGAATATAATGTAGGAATCAATCCTGCCTTTGCCTCTGTGAGGAAAACAAGTGACCTTAATGATCTATTCTCTCTCTAGAGCACTCACACAGAAAGCCATGCTCGTTCCAATTCAGCTGTGTGCCCAGCACATAACACAATGGACCTCACTCCTTGGGAAGCTCTAAGTGCCACTGCAATACAAATAAACAAGTTCTGCACAAGATGGTGAGGGCACCAGAAGCCTACAAAAAGCAGCTCTTGGGGCCAAACGAAGACTTGGAGTGGGGGGGTTGTGCAGCAGGAGTGTTTACTTAAGGAAATTCACTTCCCGTATTGAGGAATACGCTTCAATTCAAAATGTATGCCTCCTTTTTGCCTTTATAAATTTCATATGCACACTCTTGTATCTGTCAAAAGAGAAACACAATGACTGGAAGCTTATGGGTGACACCACTGAACAATGCCATAAAATACAAGGCATGAGGCAGAAATACATAAATAGCTGCAGG
The DNA here is from genome assembly GCA_033556795.1 of Tapera naevia. Lineage (NCBI taxonomy): Eukaryota > Metazoa > Chordata > Aves > Cuculiformes > Neomorphidae > Tapera > Tapera naevia. The sequence goes on from JAUMJJ010000156.1 coordinate 187,367, forward strand.
CCATGATCTGCTCTCACTGTTTGTGTGCAGCTCTATTAATACTAATAGGAGTTAAGTGTGCAGAATAAAGTGACAGCTATCGCCCCTCAGCTCTGCCAGCAGTTCTTAAGTACTGCTGTGGTCCAGCCAGCACTTCTCCATGTTATACAGAGCTGCCTTAGTCACAATGCAAAAAGCTACCACTGGACCCCAGGGAACAGCACACTCCATCTGCTCGGACCTTGTCATAGAATCATGGAATAGTTTGGGTTGGAAGGGACCTCAAAGTCCATACACTTCCAAAGCCCCTGCCATGGGCAGGAACACCTCCCACTGGATCAGGGGGCTCAAAGCCCCATCCAACCTGGCCTTGAACACCTCCAGGGATGGGGCATCCAACTTATGTAAGGTGTTTTGAAGGTTCCTACCTCCTGTCTCCCTATGACCTATTGCAACATGAAGGCAATAATAATAGTAATAATAGTCTAACTTTGGTATGCCCATGCCTTTTTCAGGACAGCAATTCTTTGGTGTAATTTTGAGATTGAAAATGGTGCTCAGAATTGGATTTAGGTGTCCTAGAAAATAGCCTTTAAATTTTAAAATTTTCAGCTAAGAAAACCACAGACAATATATAGTGTAGGTCTATCAAGCTGGTCCTATGTTCCTATGTTCCACCCATCTCATGGATGGGGATTTTTGTCAGGGAGGATGTTACTGTTTTTTCCTTTTTTTTTTTCTTTTGTGATATTGTCCAATACCTCTCTGGGTTCTGAGAAGGAAATTACAGACCCTACAGGGACAGTGCTGGGACAGCTTGCTCTCTAGGCAGCAAAGGAAATCCCTAGTGATCCAAACACCCACTGAACATCCTGTGAACCGGACAGTACAGGCTGTTAAAGGAGCTGCTTTCCTTCTTGTTGTCCCCTTATCAATGTCTTGTCTCTGCTCTTCTATGGATACAAGAGGAAGGGGTGGTTGGAGCACCTGCTGCAAGTGCTGGGCTGTCTGAGGCTGAGAAGAACCTGGTGGCTACTTTTAGTGTTGGCTGGATAGGTAAGACAGTTTCTTCAGCAGTACCAAAGTATTCCTTTGCCTGCATTTGGAATGGGTTTATAGGTGGTGTGTGGGGGTGTGTGTGAGGAGTCCTGAGCACATCAGAAAATGCTGAAGTCATTCAGTGTTGGGTAGGGAGGTGAATAAATAGTTGGTTTTTGGGATTTTTTTTGTCTTGGTGTCTTTTTTTTTAATATCAATGTATTTAATGGAAGCTGCTGCACATTTCTCAGTATGTTTCATTCTCTTCTTAGCCAACGCTTAACAGCCAGGCAACTAAATTACTCCTGGTGGCACAGAGGTAATGCTCAGCTAACCTCTCCTTCTAGCTGCTTCTCTGCTTTTAGTCCACATTTTCCAAACAATTTTCCAATGTGTGCTGACATGCATTTTTAAATACAGCTCACCTGAACTTCAGTCCAGCCTCCACTGTTGGCAGGAAAAGTTTCTATCAACTGCATTGAATCTGGCCATTAGGAGGATGTCACTTGGGTGCTGGTATCTTCTCCCAAGTAACAAGTCATAGGATGAGAGGAAATGGCCTCAATTTGTGCCAGGGGAGGTTTGGATTGTATATTAGGAACAATTTCTTTGCCATAAGAGTGAAGCATTGGAAAATGCTGCCCAGGGCAGCAGTGGAGGAATTCAAAAAGTGTGTGGCTGTGGCACTCCAGGTCATGCTTTAGTGGGCACAGTGATGTTGGGCTGAGGGTTGGACTGGATGATCTTAGAGGTCTTTTCCAAATTTAATGATTGTATGATTCTATAATTCTGCAAGTTACCATGTGAACTTCTTGAAGATTTTATTCCTCCTAAGGTTTAAACACATAAATGTGCGTCCACATATGCATAAAAGAAGTATCCTTTCCTCTCTCTGCTCCACCCTGGAACAGATCAGGTTTGGATGTTTCCTACTTTGGGTTTCCCTGCTCTTCTGCAATGAGCAATGTAAACAGACAGCTGATGTGCAGGCTGGAGGTTGCCCTGCTGCTGGTCATGTGCCACACTAGCCCCAGCTCAGCTCCAAACCATCACAGTCCTTGCAACGCTACAGAGCCCACATTTCCACACAAAGCAAACAGGCACTTTCATGGGCCTGGGGCACGATTTAGACACCATCTCCTAATGGGATCTCAGGGCCCTCAAAGGAAGGAGACGTTGAGACAAGGCAGTTGCTGTAAAATGAAAATTACAGTTAGACCTGCAAAGTAGATTTGTTTCTAATCCACAATGTAAAGGGAGTGATTTCTCCCTCTTGCCACCACCGCGATGCCCACTATGCAGGCTGGGTACTTAGACTTGGCTCTAGAAGCAGAACTTGAAGCTTACTGTGCCTTTTGAAAGAAAATATCAGAGGGCCTGTTATATCTCTTTATTAATGGGTTTTGACTAATCCTCTATTCATTGATGTCCATTATGAGATTATACGGCTAAAATTAAGTTAGTACATACCGTATGTCTACAATGAATTTGATAATTGTGTGTTTCTAAAGGAAAAAATGATTCAATAATTATGACTGAGACCAGGAACTGGCATCACAGTCTTTATTGACTGAGGAATATGCTAAAGCCGGGCAGCTTTTCTTTGCCTGTACAAGTTAAACCCCCAAATTGAGGTGGTTCTGCTCTCTTGGAAGAAATGTTAAGAAGTGCTAGTAGTGTGCATAGGGCACAAACGTGCATTTTGTGAAGGAATCAAAAGCCCCAAGCTGGCACCAGTGAGAAGCCTGGTGGCAAAAGCTATTCTCAGAGGAGAGGAGATTTATTAGCAGTTACATTCACAGTTTATTTCTACCAATAGCATTTGTGTTATGGGAAAATATGTCATGTGGTCCAAATCCTTTTTTGAAATGACTGTATACGTGAGAAGTTAAATAGCTATATTTCTTTCTTTTGTTCAACTCAGTTACAGAGTTCTACATGCTCATATTTGCCTTGGACTGTATCTCATAGCTTGACAGGCCAGTTTCTGCAGAACTTAGCTCTAAGATGGGGCAACTCCATGACAAAAGTAAACTTGGAAGGGAGGCTGTAGTTAGTTACTCAGTGTCAAAACTTACACTCATAGAATGGTTTGGGTTGGAAGGGACCTTAAAACCCATCCAGTTGTAAAGCCCCTGCCATGGGCAGGGACACCTCCCACTGGATCAGGGGGCTCAAAGCCTCATCCAGCCTGGCTTTGAACACCTCCAGGGATGGGGTAGCCAATACTTCTCTGGGCAACCTGGGGCAGGGCCTCACCACCCTCCCAGGAAAACATTTCCTCCTAAGTTCTCATCTAAACCTCTCCTCTTTCAGCTTAAAACCATTCCCCCCTCATACTACCCCTGCACTCCCTAAACTTAAGGTACAGAAGACTCAATAACCCAGGATCTGAAGTACCAGAGGTGCTGCTGGGCTTCTGGTCCCTCACTTCTGTTTGAGGGTGTTGTACCTGTGGGGAGTCCCACGGACCACAGCCTCAGGGATCTCCTGGTTCTTCACAGTCCTGCCATTCCTTACCTTTACGTCAATAAATGATTTATAGCTGATAGTCACATCAGCAGGAAATTACAAAGAGTAAACTGCACTACAGAAACGAATCCCTCAGTCTCTTAACTGCCTTTCATGAATAACATCAGGCACATTGAACATTACATCCCATCTGAGAGCTCCTCTAGCTTAGGGATGGATTTGTGGCTACAATGCTGGGCCTGGACGTCAGGTAATTTAGGCTTTAATTCAAGAGTGTAATGACACTGTGAGGCATCACCCAGTCATTGGCCCATCCCTTCTCAAGGACAGGCTTTTCCATAGATGGGTCTGTGCAGCCCAGTCTTGTTTAGTTTTGTGTATATATACACATATATATATGGCTCCTTTGAGATAAGCATGTTTGATAAGCATCTGTGACAGTTGTACCTGTATGTTGCATCTACACTCACCTGCTCCTGGAAGTTTTCCTGGATCTGACACGCTCTGAAAGGATTACATCATTTGTGGAGCAAATTGTGAATGCCAAGATATTTTTTTGAGGATTAGAGGAAGTTGGTCAGCTGTTTTTTTATGAGGAAATACATTTATATGATGCTGAAGTAGCTGAAGCACTGCTTTTCTTAATCTTAGTTGACTTTATATCCAGGGCCTATTATCAGGCTTGATTAATACAGAATTCTTCTGTGTTTAAGACATGAAGAAGAAAATAGCATACTTAGTGTATTCTTCCTGCTTGACATAGAGACATAGTTAAAATCTGGCTACAAGAACCAAGATGAGGATCTTCCAGGAGATGCAGAAGTTCAGCATAAAAATAGGCAGCTGAATACAAAAAGGAAGTTAATCTTTCCAAGAAAAGTCAATACGTTATGCTTCAACTGGCTGAATACCATGCTGAGCAGGTAAATTGTAAGAGCTTTACAGGGCACTTGTTTCTAACTAAAACAGCTTTTGGTTTTAAAATCTCTCCCCTGTTTTCACCAGTTTTCTGAACTTACACTCTCCTCCCTCAGCCAGCTGGTCCCACTCCCCATCCTTGCTGCTTACAAAATGAATTGCCCTTCTGGGGTGTGGCTTGCTGAAATGCAGGGTCATATCTGCAGTCCTTACTCAAGCAAAAGTCATATTGACCCGACCACACTTTTATAGGAACAAGGACTGAAGAACCTGGCCTTCCCCTGCAGCCAGAGCAACACATCTGATTAACAGGGGGGTATCATTGAAGGAGCAGCTCCAAAGAATAAACAGCGAGATCTTCCATCCCTGCACTCTGTCTTCATAGTGAGTGAAACCCTACCCTCATCAGTGTCAGGGACATAATTGGCTTTGACTTACAGAACCAGAAATATCACGTTTTAAATAGATTTGATATGATCTCTAAAGATGCCTGGAAGAGCTTCAAGACCATCACAAGTAATTTCCCTCTCTGATATGATATATTGAGCTGACTTGTGCCACTCACATTAGCTCTATTGCTTTATAAATCCATCCTTTCACTCTAGTCTAGTCCCTGGCATGTGTCTCAGTCTTGGATGGGTCTGGATTTTATTTTCCCTTCCTCCTCCTTTTATCCTTGCATTTAGCCATAGAAACTGATAAATCCTAGAGCAAAGAATGACTTTGCTGCAGTGCTTCCAGACTTAAAGTTTGCCATTTTGTTGAAGCATTACATACGTTCTTCTCAGGTAAGTTCTCCCACATAATATTTTGCTTTAATTTTAGGGTTTGTGTTGGCAATGCATGGGATACATAGAGTTGAAAGGTGGCTAAAAAATTCCCTTACAGAGAGAATGTCTCCTTGGAACAGGAGGTAAAGGCATTCCTTCCCAAACCCACACAGCCACCTGAGCAGCCAGCAAGCCCCCTGTGAACCAGGGAAGAGCAGGCAAGGAAAGGGAGGTGTGGGGCAGACCAGGCTCCTTGCTGGTAGGGCAGGTCTAGGGTCCTGCTCAGCAGGCTCTGAATTGTATTTGAATTTCTGGGTGATACCTGCTTCTTCCAAAGATCAATGCTCTTCTGTGGATGAATTTTACAGTCTTTGAAATAAAAAAATCCGACTAAGTTATGTGAGATTTAAATAAGGAGTAACCACTTGGTACTTTGAGATCTATATTTTAAGACTATAGGAAATTCTGTTGGGCAGCAAGACAGCTGCCTGGATTGTGTTTTACCCTCCTGTCAGCGTGCTGGTTCTGGCAACACTTTGAGATAGCTTGCAAAAGTAAGCCTGTAAAACTACTGGAGCTTCACTTTTACAGCCATAAAGTTTCAGACAGTCATTTGTAGTTCCAGAATTGCTCTTAATATTCTTGATTCTTGTCCTACCACTCCAAAATCTGGAGCAATCCACAGCACTGCAGGTAGCTGGTGCTCCCAGTTTTCGTCCTTACGATTGCACTGACCCAGTGAGATGTTGTTGCACTGTGGGTAACAGTAACAGATAACACCAAATCCCTTGCTATATGCAGTCTCTGGAGTGACATTCATGCAAGACCTTAGCATTCTGAATAGCAGACCAATCTGAGGGGGTGGAAAAACCCAAACAAATTCTTTTGCTTATATATCCTTGAAAAGGAAAAGAGATAAAGTCCTCAAATGCATTACTGGTTATAAACCATCCCAGCCTTCATAATCACGCGGAGAGATGGAGTAGAGCAAGATAAACACACCTGATGTATGTCTCTGTTTGCAGAAAACTAACCTGGGGGAGCAGCAGAAAAACAACCAGGAAAAAATCCATTATGAAAATATTTTACATCCTGTCAGCTTTTGCCTTTGTCAGACAAGAAGTAAAAAGGCAGGAGAGCATGATATTAAGATGCCACTACCTAATAATTTCTTGATAATTGCCCTTCAAGAGCAAATGACAATGAAAGGAGTAAGGTAGAGCTTTCACCCACTCTATCCTGATTTAGGCAGTAGGCTTTGGTACACACTTCCTTTGAGTAAACAGTACCTATAGTCATACAGGATCTATTCTCCCATTGATGTACCAGGGATTTATGTAGGTGAGTCCCATTAATGCTAATGGAAGTTATGTGTGTAATTCCCCTTTTTCAGCAATGAGAGAATAGACCTTTATGTTTCTAAAGTAATTACAGCCTTAGCTCTGGCTAGGCTGTTCTCCCCACCCTCCCCCTTTGATAACTTCTTTGCTTCCCTCCCCAGCTTTGACTCTGGGAGAAAAAAAAGGGATAAATTCCTCCATTCAGAAAGGAAAATTGGAGAAATAGCTGAAAGGTGAAACAAATGTAACTAGATCCACTCATTGTGTGAAGGAAATGCAAATACAGGAAGCCAATCTACATCCGCTACCTTTGCTGTGCTTTTGGGGACAGATGTAGATCCATTTTCCTTAAATTGTGTATTCACTGGGTATTCACTGTTTTCTGGGCATGTAGGTTATTTAGAGAGAACAAGGGGGTTTTCTGGTAATTCATTCTTCAACCTGTTTTAGAAAAACTACACGTTTTGGTACTGCCAGACTCCTGCGGGAAAAGGTAAAGAGTGAAATGAATGGAGATTTTAGAGAATGAATCATTTGATTCACAGAAACCACTGCTATCATCTGAGTCCGAGCAGGGGGGTAGTGTACCCCCCTGGAGAACTTAAACACGCTGGAGTTTCATAGCTCCACATTAAATGAGTTAAAACTTTGTATTAAATGAGGTATTTAGTAGGGTTTTTAGCCCCGGGTTCAGTGCCAGCAGGTTTCAGAGGCCATGCTGTATGCATTGCCAAATACTCCAGTTCTAAATATGATGCCCATGTCCTGTTCCTGATTTTTCAGATCATCTCTGAAAGTTATGTGCCCGATTTTTATTAAACCTCCATTTCTAAAATGCAGATAACTAATATTTTCCTTTTAGAGTAGGATGTTGGGAAGTCCATCTAACAGATGCAGATGAGGGTGTGCAGAGAACACCTATATTATTTACCTGTTTAATCACTCCGGGCATTTCTGTCAGTAGCATCCCACAAGTGATGTTTTACATCCTTCCAAAGAGATGGGGTTGGTTTTCCGATTCTGCTGACTCCATTTGTTGGTCCCCAGAGCTGTCCCAAAGCCCCTCACAAAGGATGGGGTGCAGCAGGGGTCCTGTGTACCTGGCTCAGGAGGGAGAGGGACCCTTGCAGGGCTGAGCTTGCTGCTCTTGAGGCTGTTGTTCATGGTGTGGCTTTCTTCCCTCCTCCACCACAGCAGCTGGCATCACGCCCACCACAACCCTTCCTTCCCATTTGCCCCCTTTTACCAGTTGCTGACATACACAGAAATGGGACCAAGGACATTATTTTACACCCTGGAAATGTGCTGCCCTCCACAAGTCTATTCTACCCCTGCTTTCAGCCAGCCCCACGGCCACAGCCACACTTAGAGAAAGCAGCACTCTTCGAAAGCTGATTTAAGCAGGTGAGCGGTCACAATTTGCACTGTTGTCCCTAAAAACCCACAAATGTAAATTCACATGTAATAAATACAACTTCAGAAATCCCTGGAGGCCATGCAGCACACAGCTCCAAGTTTCATGGATGCAAAAACCAAGGCAAGGAATTCTACTGCATATTCTGCCTCCTCTTTCCCCCTTTCATTTAAATTCTTTACATCATGGGTTGTTTTTTCCAGTTGCCACAGAAATCAAGGGGGACAGACAGTACCCAGCAGGATCGGGTCCTCATTTAGGAATCCTTCTATTTTAGTAATCTCTTGAAAAAAAAAAAAGGAGTTGTATATTCTTGTGGTTCTTTGCCACCTGGCAGGATAACAGAAAATACCCAACTGTTTCTTGTAGGCTCACCCAGAGTTTAATACCCCTCCTGCCACATCAAGAGAAGAAAGGAAGAGTGGGTGGAAACTTTTTTAAGTATCAAATCAGCCAAAATGCTGATTTATTTTCTTAAAAGCTTGGCAGAGATTAACCCCTGTGACATTTACAACACACATATATTAACTGGATTGAAATACCACTGGAGCTGTAAATGCGAGGGGGAGTGGAGGGAAATGACTGGAATGGGGAGAAAAAAAGAAGTTCAACATATTCACTATACACTCACCTCCCCAAAGAGGCTGGAGTGGTTTTCAGAGGATACTTCTCTCCCTGTTATTTTTTTTAGTGCATTAATACTAAGTGGAGAGCACAGATCCTCACACCCCAGCAGCAGCTCATAAGCCTGGCTTCTTCTGAATTTCTCTGAGCAGTCCGGTGAAAAACAAGAACCAGTTGGTGCTCTGGAGCAGTTACTTTTCACTCACCTTGAAAATAAATATTTTTTTTCCTTTTCCTAATGATCTGCTGTGTCTCTTGGGGAAAGCCCTTACTTTGAGGTAAACTTTGGCTTCTGCTCTGATCCTGTGCAGCTCCACAAAAGTTTGCAGAGCCTGGGAGAGATGCATTAGAATTTCTTGGATTATTTTTTTCAGTCTTTTCTGCTGCCTCAGGCCTGTTTTATAGATCACTGTACACTGGTGACCCCGGGACAAGCCCTGCTCACCTTACTCATGTGGATAATCAGTTCAGTTCAGGAGACAGAGAACCATTCACCTGCAGATAGCTCAAAGACTGAGGTCTAAGTCTGCAGAACTGATTTTGGGTTGGTGGTTTAGTTTGCTTGAAACTCCTCAGATAGATACACCATCTTTACCACCAGCAGATGCTCTGCACTTGCTGAGCACCCCCTCCAGCACATCACAGGGAACTCCCTGCCACTTACCCAAATCAGAGCTCCTTTAGTCACTGTGAATTCCTCCTCCTTGCCTTTGCTTTTATTGCCAAGAAGTAAATTAAAACAGAAATAAACCTGCAAAACATCCAAAATACTTAAAATCCATCTGTATGCTTCAAAATGACAAATATTCTGTGGGAAAAGGAATATTATCAGCATTTTTACCCATGTATTGAAGTTTTGACACGTCCATTCACTTTTAGTTTTTCAGCTTCCAAGGGAATTTTTATTTCCAGCTTGATCATCTGTATTTCCATCCACTTCTTAAGGTGCTTTTGTGGTTCTGCCTTGTTTCCAAGATGCACCTCACATAGAAATACTGCTTTCTTACACTCATACTGGGCAGAAAGAGAAATGGAAATATGACCAGAACTTTTTGCATATTTACTTTTAAAGGGTGGGATGAAAAACCTCCATCATCCAAGCACTGTATGTATATTACCTTCAGGTAGTAACACCCTCTTTCCAAGAAAGTTTTTTCGTTATCAAGATCTTTCCTTTACATCCCATTGAGAGATACTTTATTTAGCAGATGTTAGCTGGTGTTTAAGAAGGTTAGTGAAAGAACAGATTTCAAGATAAGAAAAACCTTTCCAATGCTTGAGTACACAAGCAAATGTGTCAGCTACTATTTTTCTGTAAGTCATGTAATGTTTAAAGGCATAATGATGAAAAGAAGAAAATGAAAGCCTGTCTCTGGAATCAGCTTTGATATCTATGGGGCCTGAATTTATCAAGAGGCAAAAGTCCAGAACATACCCTAGTAAACTTCAGCTAGTATAAAGTTGATTAATTCTGTCCTGGTTTCCACCCACTAACATTCTGGACCATCGTATTTTTAATCAGCTGACCTAGAAAGCACCAAGCTGGAGAAAGTTACTTTTATCATGATAAGAGAATTGAATCAGCCATTCATATAGAAAATACACCTTGAGGCAACTGGAGAAGATTAAATTGTGGTAGCTATCTTTTCTTTCTTTGACATGAAAAATAAACTTCTTTTTTAATGTCAGTATGGAGAATTCTGCATCGATCTCACTTGTAACCCTTCCACCACCAAAAGTACTTTAGGAGGTCAGTAGGAGAATGCACCCTTTTTTGTTGTTCTCTCCAGATTCTCTGCATTTCTTCAGCATTTTGTATTGGGAAGGTTTGTTTGTTTTACAGTCATTGTGCAAGTGTTGTGCCTTTGTTTTACCTTCCACATCTAAGGATGGGTCCTCGTTCGTTGAGTACCAAGTCTCTGCTGGTGAAGGAATCTATCACTTTATATGCCTCATATTTTTTTCCTTGTATGAAAAAGTACATCTGAGGAGTTGTTTGGTGAAAGAATTGCTACTGTAGATTCCTTTCAGTGTGCATTGATGTGCTATGGAAGCTTTTGTTGCTGGGTTTTTACATTCAACACCTTGAAACACTTCTGTGGAAAAGAGTCTCCTAAGTGTTTTGCCCTTGCCTAGAGCAGCGTCTAATGAAAAATATTCATCACGAGCAAACGTGGGGATGAAAATATACCAAATGTATTGCAGCTAAAAGCTTGCATTCAGCAGGATTATACTAATACACACACTTCATAACTTTCTACTTTATCAGGCTGTGGGAGGCAAACTCCTTTGACCTATGAAGTTGATCTGTGAACTGTGTCAAAAAATTCAAACCCTCACCGTTGAGGTTTGTGCATTCTATTAGCATAATTTACCACCCAAGCTGTAAATGTACACTTTGTACAATGGCATGCTGAACAGATAGCATTTTACAACTTCCTAAGGGGGAGTGTTTATATCTAACAATTCTTGTGCACATTTGATTATAAGTTTGCCACAATAGGTGCCTTTTTTCCCTTTGTTTTCTGTCTTTTTTTTTTTTTTTATTTTCTCCCTTCCAGCTGCTCTGGAAGGGCTTAATAAAAATGTCTTCTCTACTTCAGATCCTGGATGTTTATTTGTGCCACATAATGGACCAGCAGAATGCGCAAGGAAACACACTTTGGCCTGGACTTACCCACCTCCTCCCAAGGAGGACGAGAGAAGAGTTGTCGGACACTTGAGTTGCATTTGGATTTCTCCGTCCCTCTGAAACACAGCTGATGTATTAGAAATCACAAAATGGAAGGAGAATCCAAACCTCAAGCTGAAATATAAGCAGGCCCTGGGCTTTATTTTCGTGTGTGTGGAAGGGCTGTTTGTGGAACTTCCTTCACGGTTACTAAAGCTTTGCACGACCGATTCAGAACCAGCAGGATGATGTGTGCCACCCCCCCCCCCCCAGCCTTCACCGTAACCCCTCTGGCTACACCCTCCCTCCTTCTTCTTCTTCTTCTTCTTCTTTTTTTTTCTTCTTCTTTTTTTTTTTTTCTTTAATTCCTGAAATTAAAATGTGTTGGAATGCTCAGTGCTGCTTTTCACTCTCTTTTCAATGGGCCCTTTAGTTTTTCACACCAAGGTGTCCTTTGGGGTGCCAGGTCAGGCTACCAAAACAGCTTCTAGGAGGGGATTAGGACCAATTAACATCTTTGTACACAAAAGCCACTGGCAGCTGAACAGGCGGCCTGGTGGCCTGCTCGGGAGCTGCATTTTAAATAGGGGCCTTCTGTACTTGAGCTCAAGTGGGAAGAGGCGGAGAAAGTTTTTATTTATAATTGAAAATGCTGCTCCTGGATAAAGTCTAATGAAAGGCAGAGTGGTCTTCAAAAGTATCTAACAAATACCATTTGAATATTGGCCTTTATTGTATGATTTCCATCAAGGATAGCATAACAATATAGTCATTTCTCCTACATATTGAGATGAAGTGATTTTTCTTGTAGAGGAAAACAGCTTCATCCACACATTGCATCGGCCCTTCTGGTTTTCATTTCTTCTTTTAAATTCAGCTATACATTGAAGACCCCTGGTAGGATGGCTGCTCAGGAGGCATACACGTCCATAAATCTCTTTTTGAAGGGAATTTTTGTCACTTATCTACCTGATCCACCAACGCTCAAGCCTACAGAAGAAAACAAATGAGATAGAGCTTAATCAGGATGGAGGGGGAGGGAGTCCTACAAGGGAATCACTGTGTTTCATATGAGTAAATTTGCATTTATACCCCTTGGGTTTGCGCAAAGAGGGAAAAAAATGAAGAGCTCCAAGCTTGAAGTGTTGAATTCAGCTGAGCCAGACCCTCAGTGGAGGTAATAGCCTTAGCGGCTTGGCCCTGGGTATTTTGCACCTGACTTAATATCTTTACTTCTGCTCTGCTTTGTTTTTAGCACATATCACTTCTAAATCGTCGCTCTTGCAACCTGATCAGGCATTAAAGCAAAGGGAAAGAAGTACATGGTGTGTGAATTACTATTGCACGAAGCCTAGCAATTTGCAAAGGCTTGTAAGTGGGAGTTGGGCAAATTCGTAGCGATGCTATGTCATAACGATTGTAATGAAACTGATTTCTGTATTCTTGAGGATGAGCTGTTTTCAAACACAACATTTGTAATCACTGCACAAGCATCCCTCCTCCCGCTTCCATAATGGTAATAACAGGGCAGTTTTGTATATTTTTATCACTCGGACTGAAAAGTCATTTCTAGAAGTTTTCCAGCCACATGTTTGATAGGGAAAAGATTCATTATAGGAAATAATAGTACAAATGTATTAAGTCCACCAGGCAAGCTGGTACTGATATCCCAATTGATATGATTTTAAACAAATTAATTATAAGGTGCAAGGATGTTTCTGAGAAGCTCACAACCCACTGGCTGAAAGCAAACTGGAAATCAAAAGTTCAGCCAGTCTGTGTTGGCGTAGCTGCCCTGGTACACACGAAGGATGTGGTCTGCTAGAAGAGCAATGGATGTCATTGCTATGGTGTTAATTCACATATTTTTGGTAAGCAACAAAAATATGGATTTCTCTCCAGGCTGACGTGACTAGAAAAACCCTAATCACGATCATTTTCAACCTCCTGGTTTATACAAATAAGGAGAGATTCTGCTTAGTGTGGCGTTCTGCAGCAAACATTAATACGCTCGCTATGTGTGGCTTTGCCCCTTCCTACCCCCTCTTTAGTTTCAGATACTGTATTGTATTTCTTCCGACATGTTGATTCTACCTAATGTTAAATGGTAATTGGCAGTAGTATAGGTGGGGAGGGAAACATTGTTATATTTTGTTCATTTTTCACACTTCAGCAGTTATCCCTTTCTCTCCCTGGCTCTACGCTTATTAGTGTATGAAATGCAGGTGTGTGGGAAATGGCAAGCACACATTGACAGGTTATTTTGTTGGCCACTGCCTAATTAGTAGCATAGTGGATGCACCCTGCTAAGCTTTAGTGTGGTGCAGTAGAGCTGGTCTGTTCTAATTTCCTCACAGCTTTGATATTCAGCAAGAGATTGACGGTTAGCACAAAGAGCCAAAGCGCGACGGAGGCCTGCAGAAACAATGGCCCTTCTTGCTTGTAGACACCACAGATGTGAGAGAAAGCTGACTAAAAACAATTGGCCGACACTGTCTAATTGTCTCCAATGTCAGCATCATTAATGTTTTCTCATGTAAAAAGTAAAAGGCCAAGGTTGTATCCTCCCTTTATTTTGAGTCACATGATTATGTAACTTACTGCGATTCAGATTAAGTGTTAATTGTATTTGTGCAATAAAGAAACTGAAGCTACCTTGAATTTAATGAATATGTACTTAATTAATTTTGACAGCCTTTATCTTTATTACCTATTGAATAATCACAATCAGAATTAATAACATTTATAGGCAATTAAAATTACAGCCTATTTAATGATAATATATGTTTACATCTTTTGCTGAGATACAAATTATGAATACTTATTAGCAAAGAAGTTGTTTCCCTGCCAGGAGGGTTTCTTGTCTGTGTTAACAGCAACAAACAACAATAATCAGTTCAATGTGTAATAGTGCCTTTCACATCACACAATCTCCCAAAGTGCTGCACAAGGGCACATGACTAAAGGCTTTGCAGAATTTAAAGGTAATCACTAAATGGCAAAAATTGTAGTGTGCCTGGAACAAACCCTTCGATAAGACAAGTCCAACAATATCTGAGCAGTTTCAAAGCTTTATTTTCTCGCAGAAAAAATAATAAGAATAAAGAGGTCCACTGAGGGTGCAACACGAAACTCCTTGCTGACCCAGTAATACCAGACCAAAGCTTCAGCAGCTACATCCACCAGTGTGGCTAAAAGTCTTTTAACCCTGAGATCTTACGTAGAAATCCTGATTCCCTGGTACTGTGGAGGGAGAACAGGCATGGCTCTAACTGGTACCAGTGCCCACAAGAGCAGACAGTGTGATGTGAAAAGCAGTCAGTCCTACAAATAAGGATCCTTTGGAACAGTCAGTCCTCTCTGCCACCATCCAAGAGCATTAAGGTTGCTGCAAATTGAAAGAAAAAGGGCATGGGCTGTTCAAAGAAGGAATAATGATCGGGCCTGGGGTTTGGCAGGTATAGCTTGAGCCATCCAGTGCATCAGAGAGAACCATCTTGTGCCTGTGCCCACAGTTGCTGTGTCCTTCTGCACACACACACTCACTGTATCAGTCCACACGAATCATTTCACTCATTAAATGTTTATCTTAGCATCTCTCCTGGTCACAGGACGGAAAGCCCTTGTCCCACCATACAGACACCGGCCTCAGAGAGATGCACAGCTTCCACAATGGGGCTTTGCATAACCTAGTTCAGGAAAGAGTTGGGTCTGGTATGCATGTGACCTAGGATGAGAAAAAGAATCATAGAACCACAGGACCATAGAATGCTTTGGGTTGGAAGGGACATTTACAGGTCATCCAGTCCAAACCCCTTGCAGTACCAGGGACATCTTCAACCAGAAGAGGTTTCTCAGAGCCCCATCCAGCCTGACCTTGAATGCTTCCAGGGATGGGGTCTCCACTGCCTCCCTGGGCAACCTGTGCCAGTGTTTTATCACCCTCATTGTAAAAACCACAAACTATCTCACTAGTCCTGAACACACAGGAATTTGGTAAATCCCCACAAAGCCAGGGTTCAAAACATGCATCTCCAGACTTGCATGTTCAGCATGAGCTTGGCTTTTCTCTCCCAACCCTTTATCCCTCCAGCGCCCTTCTTGGCTTTGCAGGGCAATGCTTCTTTCTCACTCCTGGCCCTAAATCAGTAGGCACAGCCACTTGGAAAACCTATGGTGGTCGGCAAAGAAATACTGAGTGCCTAAATTCTCAGTGTAGGAGAGAGTCAGGGGGGCAGAGAGACAGCTAGGGGAACAGGTCTCTGCGAAGTATGGTCCCCTGCATCACCCCAGTGCCATAAACTCTTTCTTCTCTACATATCCAAAGCTGCCTCATCTACCCCTTTGCATGACTCATTGAGGAAATTTCCTAAATGAAGAGATCTCCTAAAATACTGATTTAAAACAAATAGGGATAGGGATATGCAGCTCTTTCCCTCCTATTTCTAAAGCAATATGTCATAGTGATCCAAAGGAAACACAGGTGCTTAAGCTTAAGCATTTAAGTCAAGCAACCATGGCAGTCAGCACACCTGTGTGGAGTTGATGGAACAAGTTGCACCCAAGTTAGGCTCCGCTGCTAAGAAAACAATTAACTGTGTAGTGTGAAGCAGGAGGGGAGCAGGGCAAGTGAGCAAAGGGATAGAAGTTTGGGAAATGGAGGACCTTTGATTCAGAGACACTAACAGAGTTTTGTTTGCTCATCCAATCAAAATGAGTATGAAAAAGGGGAAATTACTCCTATTTACAAGGATATAGGGAATGGAGTCCTGAGGGAGAAAAGCTATAAAGCAAGGTTGATGTTATGAATAGGTAGTTGGATGTTTTCTAACCTCTAGTTTAGCACCTGAGTAGCACTTCAATTAGATTAAATGTGAGTAGTGTCTACCTGGACCTAAAAGGGAGCTTGGTAAGTGTATGAGAAGTGTTGTGTGAGATGTTGCTTGGGGTTGAACAGCACATCCTGATGTTCTCTGTTGGCTCAAGTTCCCTGAGCAGCCACAGACCATGCTAGAGGTGGCTGTGTACAAAGAGCTTTGGTGTGTGAGGAAAAAGGAGTCTTCTTCCCATCCAGACTTCAGAATCTGGATTGTAAAGGTAAGTTGAGGCTCGGCGAGATAAAAACTAACTGGACTAATTCAGATCTCTGAGGAAAAGCATACTGACATTCACAAATAAAGTAGCATAATTGAGGGCCTCTTATCAATCACTTAAAAGTGAGTCTTAGGGCTGACTTCAAGGTGAGACTCCTGCCAGCTGCCCTCTGGCACAAGGAGACAGCAAACACCCAGTTACTGTGGGCCTTGACAGAAAAAAACCCATACATTGCTTTATAATAGCTACTATGTATGAAATCATTATGTTAATGTATAAAATCAGTGTCTACATATTATTATGCTCTTCGTTAAGCTGTGTAGTGCATAAATAGTAGTTTCACAACACTAAATGCCTGCTGCATTCCCTTTTATTCAAAGGCAAGATCTACATCTTTAATCCCATAATTCATCAAATTTGTTACCCTTAAGACATTGACATTTCTTTTCCATCAGGCATAAGGAAGTGAATCATCCCTCAATGCAGCTGTGTGCTCTTACATCACCTTCTCTCACCTTATAGAAGTGTACTTGGCTGCATCTACGATAATTGAGATCTCAAAGCCAGGTTGCTTCTATCTAGGGTTGAACATTAACCTTTTCTGCAAGGCAAAGAAGTGCAAGGAGGTTGTGCTACTCTCATACCTACTCAGAAAGTGCAAAACACAAGCAGATGCTGCCTGCAGCACAAAGCAACCCAGGAGTCTGAGGATGTTGGACTTCTTATGGAATGATGGCCAAAGGTGAGACCTTCTGGACTGTTTTACAACTGATTCTTCTCAGGGATTTTATTTACCATTATAAAAGTTCTGGAGCTCAGTCCCAGCCAAGCAGTTAATTTTCAGTTATTGGTTGTACAACTGCTTTTCTCAACATATCCAGCACTATAATGTATTGCAGGCTGAGCAAGCCCACAAACAAAAACACAGCATCCAGAGGAGCTGAGACATCAGTGACTAAATAATCATAGAAGCATAGAGTCATTTAGGTTGGAAAAGACCTCTAAGATCATCCAGACCAACCGTCAGCCCAACATCACATGCCTAATAAACCATGTCCCAAACTGCCACGTGTAGGTTTTTTTTAACTCTTCCAGGGCAGGAGAAAACACCTCTAGGGAAGGAGACAAGATGATACAAGGCTCCCACTAAATAGATAAGGTTTGGTTTTTTTTGTACAGACCTGCAATGAGAGATGGAACGTGCCATGTGCCAGAAATTCTTGCCTCTGTGGAGGGATGTGCCCTGCTGCCGCGTCACAGGACATCCTTGTCCCCCTTGGTGTTTGCCAGCACACCTCCCTGCATATGAAACATGGATTGAGCACGACCTCCAGCACAAACGTACAGGTTCAGACACAACAGTGGGAGATGGCTCACTGAGAAGAGCTGCCCAGAGTTACCAGCCCAGGCACTACAGTTCTTGCTGAGAAAGATACTCCAAATATGAAAGCAAAGGTTGCAGACTTAAAACCACTATTTTCTTAGATACCATCCATCTCTGAAGCCATTTTTGCTTTAATTGTGGTTTGCTTTAACAAATATGAGGTGTCAGCTTGGTTTTCCTCACTTCCTCTCTTGGCAAAGGGGAAAACTACAAGGCTTTGCAACTTCCAGGGTCTTTTTTTTTTCCTTGAAGTGGCAGAGTAAGTTGTGTGCTACTGAACGAGTTGTTTGAAGTGAAGGTCTGCCCTTATAAACCGTGCTTGTATTCCTCAAAGACATTCAGTGACCACACAAACACGCCCTGTTATGGCCCTATCTGACAACAAAATGACAGAAGACGAGCACTTCTTGAGAAGAATTGTGGTCATATAAAAAAATCACAGGTTTTGCCTCTGTCATGGTTTAGACCCAAGCAGCTTCAATGGCACTTAAATGTGAGAAGTTGTGTCCCAATTCCTACTTCTTCCTCCATGGAAAGGGAAATAAGAGAAACAGATTTGTGGGTTGGAAACTAAACCTAAACCAGATGTAACGAAACCATAATAATGATAAGGAAAATACTATTAATAAGAGAATTATAAAATATATACAGATCTATGAAATCACCCCCATCGATGACTACATCACCACTGATGCTGCAGAGCAGGCACATGGAAAGTTCAGAGGGAGCTGGACTCAGGAACTGGATCCAGGAATTCACAAATCTGGAATGAGGGGCAAAAAAACAGATAAGGTCCACATTAGACGCTGATCTTCAAAGATGAAAGCTTGACTTGACTTTCGTGGTCCCTCAGTTTTATACTTAGCATGATGTATATGGGATGGAATATTCTGCTGGTCAGTTTGGGGTCCCTTGCCCTGTCTGTTCCTCCCTGCAGCTGCGACCCTTTTTTGCCCCTTTCACTTATATCATTCTAGCAATTTGAGAGTGACCTTCATCTCTGTAGGGACAGATGTCAGCAACAGCCTTTCTGCTTCCCAATGCCCTGTCACTTGCTGATCATCATACATTTCACATGTTATTGCTTCTAGAGGCAGACACTGCCTGAAAAATATTCAGTTAACTTCCAGAAAATGAAATTACTCAGATGAGTCTTAGCTGAAAAGTTAGAAAACCGAACAGTCTGAAGTGTACATCCCTGGGAAAAAGCTCCCTTTTGGTGCAAGAGATTTTGAAGAAGCCTTTAAGTAGCAGTGTCTTCACCATCTGCACTGGGAGGATCGGAGCTCAAGATATCGCTACAGGATCCCTTTTCCTACCTAGGAGCTTCTGCACCTGTTGATTCCTAACTTTCTCCTTTAATGCAACTGGGAGCTTTTCAAGGTACAGATTATGTTGGGTTTCCTGCCAAAAATACAGACTCTAAGCTAGGTTTCAAAAGCCAATCCTCTGCAAGTATTTTTACCTTATTTCAGTGCCTATTTTATCTTTTCTTAGTGTTCAGAGTTTCCACCTGAATGCATTTTGTTTATCTTAATAAAAGGAAGTTTAAATAAATGTCCCTGTTTCATCCATTCTCCCATCAGGGAGATCAATAAATGAAGCAAATCTTACTAGAAATAAGAAGGCCAAGGAAAAAAAAATGTAGGTGAGTTTTGTAGTATCATTCACTCAGATAATTGTAGTCTGCAGTAATGTAGGCAAGAACAACAGTATCGACTTGTAATCCATTATGAACCAAGGTGTTAGCTTTGTTGCATGGTCTTGTTTTCATTTTTTTAAGACTTCCTGCTGGCTTTTAGTACTTTACATCTTCATTAAGGATTTTA
Source organism: Tapera naevia (assembly GCA_033556795.1). NCBI lineage: Eukaryota > Metazoa > Chordata > Aves > Cuculiformes > Neomorphidae > Tapera > Tapera naevia. The sequence continues at coordinate 206,900 of JAUMJJ010000156.1, forward strand.
AAAGCAAAGATCTTTGCTTACATTTAAAATACTTTCCCAGGGCTGTGATGAAGCACAGTCACTTGCTAATGGATTTCTGAATGCCATTTTCATTATAATATTTTTATAAGACCCCTCTCCTCCTCTATTATTGCATTTGCTTTTGTAAAATGGTTGAGACTGCTCATCATGTATTTAAGGTCCTTTAAATATTGTTCCTGTTTACCATTACGGGAGAGAGTTGGTGTTTTATTTATATAAGAATAAAGCCATAATCCAGTTTGTATTTGGCAGCTAAGTGCGTGTATGGAACACCTACATTTATTCCCAGGATGGATAATAGGCCACCCCTCTTCAGCATGAATCACTCATACAGTTAACTTTGAACTATATACATGTAATATTGGCTGAAGCACTAGTCAATGCAGTCTTTATATTGTAAGTGTCCAGAGATTCCATAATGCCATAAAAGTAAACTGGGCTGCATAGGATAAGTGGTGTTATTTAGGGCAGATGAAGTACCGACAGCTTGACCATCTCAAGCCTGTCGGTGAGCAAAGGCAGGATGAAGTGCAGCAGTGTTCCTGCCCGTGCAGAGACATCTGCTATGAGGTGGCTCCTCTTTGGAGCAGCTGCTGATGGCTAAACAGCTGCTAAGACACAGTTGTCTTAGTTAAAGCAGTTTTGGGTCACTCCCTCTTCCCAAGTGGGAGGGTTTCGCATTCAGACCTCCCTGCCGGTCTGAAGGTATTGAAACTGCCCTTTATTTAATTAATCACTCCTGTTCAGGAAGAGTTTACCAGCCAAAATAGCCTTTCCTGGGCTGCTTTGCTCCAGCCTCTTTAGGCAGCCCTGCAGCACACGGGATGGGACCTGAGAGCCCAAACTTCCCTGATCCATGCAGGTGGGAACAATTCCTCCACTGCTGCCGGCAAGGAGATGTTTGATGACTTCTTGGCTCCTTCAAGCTGTCCACTACCCCTCTCCTCATTTGAGAATCTAGCCTTGTATTTTCTCCTGATCCATATCAAAACAAAGCAGGAAGGCAATTGTTCTGCATATAACACTAATACTTCAGTAGCAGGCTCTCTGGCACCATCCTCTATTGCAGTCATCCTTCTTGATTTAAATTTGTGGAAGGCAGAGCTGACTCTTGTACCCTGGATATAATTCTCCAAGTTGATGTCAATAGCGGTGCACTTGTACCTTAAGTAAGAATAATCTAAAATGAATGTGGTTCCTGGCTGCCCAGAATACTGAGCAACCCTATGAAGAGTGATTGTTGTAAATATCAGTAATGTTGAGATAAGACACAGAGTTTTTACTATGCATTTTTACCAGTGTTTTTCAGTTATTGCTGCCCTAGAGTGTCAACAAGCTGACTTAGTGGCTCAGGGTTTGCTCCAATGGGTAGAAGTCAAGGAAAGAAAAGCAATTCTTGAGCTTGATGAGCGTTATACTCTGCCTTAATGCATCTTTTAACTGATCTGTCAGAAACATTTCAGACCTATTAATCCTGAAAATCTTCTTTCAGTTCATCTGTATGATTTGTGCTGATAGCTCTCCTCTCTTGGAGCTATAACAATGCTTTATAGAATTCCTGCAGAGTTAAAAGCAAACGCTACCCTTATGAGAGTGACGAATCCCACATGTTGAATGTGCCAAAGCAAGGACAAAAGGCCCAGAGCCTTGAGCCCAAGGGCTGCTGATAGGCAAAAGGAGAAGGAAAAACAGCAGCAGAGGCTGTCTAACGATGGCAGTGGTCGCACTTCCTTTCTACAAGTCTCTGTTTGCATTACCTATTGAAACTGACTCTTTTTTTGGGGAGGTGGGTGAGGTGGGAATGGAGAGGCTTAATCCGGATACTGTCTCCAGGAGATTTTAGGGCAGCTAGGACGATGAGCCTAGCGCTCAGCTAGAGCTGGTGAGGTGTCATTGCAATGCAAATAAACGATGACTGAATACAGCCCTGAGCAATTCCAGATGGGGAAACCCTGTGCCAGCTGCAAAGGATGGGTGGTGAGCATTGTGAGTGGATTGAATTTGGAAAGCCCTGGAAAATACCTGACCAGTGCAATGTTTTCCATCTGCTCTGCAGGTGAAAGAAATGAAGAGGGCAGAAAGACAGGGGGAGACAAAGTACACACTAGAAGGCTGATTCTTCCAGTTGAATATTGCCCACCTAGTTGAACTCTCATTCCTACTGCCATCTGATTTGGGCTCTAGTTTGTTTACTATTCCCCCTTCCCTTTCCCTTTTTCATACATTTCTGTCCAACTTGCAGCACTGGCCATTTGTAGACACTTTGAACTTGATGTGGTCCTGCTGCAGCAAACGGTTTCATCCTAGACATCAGAGAACTGGAAAATGCTGGGTATTTTGAAGATATTTTCCTCCTGTGTTCTTGGTGGGAGGATGATTTGACACAAGTGGATTGGTACTTAGCCTGGAACTCAAGGCTAAGACATGTTTCAAAAGCTGAGACACTAACCGTCCAGAGCACAGATGATGACAGTAGAGCATTAGAAGCAGAAGAGCTAGAAAAATTATATTTACTGAAAGTGTGGTTGGCTTTTAGTAGCTCTGGATGTGCAGAAATGTTTTCTGGTGAGACTGCATAAGAAAGAAGGTTGACGTTCAAACTGGCCATCTTTAGATTGCCAGCTTAGACCGAGTCAAGATTTATTTGCTGATGGAATTACCTTCTAGAAAGAGACAGAAAGGTATCACCATCTGTCAGCACTGGTAAATTGTATATAAATGATTTGCGGGCAGAAAGATTTATAGTGGTTTTTGAATGCAATATGTTGTTCTTCAGCAGAAAGATTAAGAATAGAGACTAAATCACCATCAGCACATGCTAAGGACTTCATCAGACACAGATGGGCTTGAAACTCATTACTGACTCTGATGCTTATGCCAGAACCAGAGCTGATGAGATCTCATAGACCTGTGGTACAAACTCTCCCCAGGTAGGCAGCGATTCTCACCTCTGCAACCAACCTTCATTTCTAGACTCATCCTGTCAATGGAACTGGTTGGAGGATCTGCATTTACTTCCATAAGATACAGCTGGTTCCTTTAGAAAAGTCATATGTCCTTTATGACAGGGTAGAACAGGCTGTTCAGATGAGCTAGACAAGCTGGACCATGTCCCACGCAACATACAGTTGCCTGTGTTTTTTACTAACCACGACAGAATGCCTTCTTTACTAGTTTAATAAGCACATGGTAGTTAAACAGACATCATTCTGGAGGCACTGTAGGAAGTAAAAATGTGAAAGTATTTTTTTGCCAAAAATTTGTTCCAAAGAAATCTGTTGTTCAATGAAGACTGCGTGTTCTTGGCTCTTCTGCTGCCTTCAGAATGGTTCAGAGGCATGTGCAAGTGTTTGGTGGAGGGGAGAGTGGTTTCTTCAAATGCTGGTGTGGCCATAGGTCACTTCATTTGTTCTGGGGACCCAGAACCATGATGGAAGTATTGGTGTGACATTTTTTGCCAGAAAGCCATGCTATACTTATCTCAACAGCCAGTCCATAAACATCTTGGAGCTGGTGGTACTGCACAAACCGATGGGCTGGTTCTCCTGCCCCAGTAGTCTCACAGCAGCTCTATAGGCATGGGTGACCTGTTTTCAGCAGCAGCAGAGAATGAATTGGCTCCTCAGCTTCCCCTGTCAGGAAGAGATGGAGCTGCTCAGACTTGTAGCTGTAATCCTGTTGTGAGACAGGAATGTGTGTTACAGCAGCCTGGGCTAATAGCGGGGTTACTGCCCCCTTTGCAGCATTCCCTTTCCCCTTCCTTCCTCCTGCACCTGCTGCTGCAAATTCCTGCTCCAGTGAAGAATTGTCAAGATTAGAGCTTTTGTTTGGAGCACTCAGACCCAAATCTTTTCTTTGCAAAGTTGAGAACCTAACTCACCATCCTCAAAAGGGCAGTTATTTTGTGTTTGTCTTACAATACCACCTAGAGGCCTTTGCTGACTTTGGGTTGATAAATGCTCAGTTTTTCCTGAAAATGACAGTCTTTAAGGCTTTTCTTTAACTGGATGTTCCACAAATGAAAGCCCCAGGAATACCAGTCCCATAGGAGTTGTGGTGCTTTTCTCCTCACCAGTGTTACTGAGCTGTGCAAATTTCTCAGAACAGGGATTACTTTTTCTACAGGGATTGTTATTTTCTGCAGGGGAAACTGTGGAAATGTTTCAGGCAAGATGCAAGTTACTTCAAAAATAAGCAGGAACGTGGCCTTTGCACTTCTCTGGCTGCCATTCCTGTATGGTTCAGAGTCAAAGACTTAAGGAAGGCAACCTACCTTAGGATTAATTTTGAGGGTAACTCACATAAGTGCCGGAAGATCTAAATGGGGAATGAAAATGTGCTGAACCACTGGATCAAGATGCACAGAAGAGTTTTGATCATTTTTCAAGAGAGTGCTCTTGGAGGGTAGCCGGCAGCAGAAAGCAGGACCTCTTCCTGCCGTACCCCGTGGGAGTCACCTGCTTAGCTGGTGATGTGATTTCATAGAATCATAAAATCATTTGGTTGGAAAAAACCTTCGAGATTGAGTCCACAATTAAACCATATCCCCAAACATCCTGACTACCTGTCTTTTAAATATCTCCAGGGAAGGTGACTCAACCACCTCCCTGGGCTGCCTGTTTCAGCGCTTGATAACCCTTTCAGCGAAGTTTTTCCTGCTATCCAATCTAAACTTCCCCTGGCACAACTTGAGGCATTTCCTCTTGTCCTAGCACTTGTTACTTGGGAGAACAGACCAGCACCCACCTCACTACAACCTCCTTTTGGGTAGTTGTACACAGTGTTATGATCTGCCCTTCAGCGCTCAAATGAAGCTCTTTGACATCAGGGCATTGTGGTGCCACACTGAGGCTCAAGCAGCTCGTGTAGAAATGAGTTACCTTTTGGTATTTCTTCTTAATTTGTCAGGAAACAGGGCAAGTTTTCTGTAAAGAGTGAGGAATTGTGCTCTCTTGTTCTACCTGTGGTTTCTTGAGTTGGCATGATTTGTTTTGAAAAGTGCCAGAATAACTGTGATCCCTGATTTACTCAAAGGTCTTGTTTTTAATCCACACACACAACTGCTTACCACCAGGAGGAAAGAAGTTTTTACCTTGTGCCATAAACCCAGGCTTAAAATTAGACTTTAACTCCCCATATTCAAAATTCATACCCTACCTTCAGTGTAGAAAATGGAATTCAATTAACAAACACTATAAAAGCTCTTAGATAATACAAATTGTAATCCTGTCTTTAAAAATAAATAAATATAATCTTTAACAGAAAGTTTCCTTAACCACCTCTGGAGTTTAGTTGTGCAGCTCCTGCAGCAAGATGGTCAGGGCTGCTATTAATAACGTCAGTGGAAGGAATAAGATGGGTACCACAGGGAAAATAATTAAGTGACCACATACCAAAGATTGCATCCTCAAGTGTACAGATAAGGTAAAACAAGCCAGGCTTGTTGTGGGGACAAACTTGCAAGTGCTTCACAGTTGGGTAATGTTATTTCTGAAGTTCTGGCGTATTACAACCTAAAGGGATGAGGAACAGGAGGCAGGTCAGAATAATCTCGAGCTTCCTCTCAACATGAACAATCACTGAGGATGAATTTTTCAGAGCTGTTGTCTGGAGGGGCTGGTAGCCAGAGGAGGGGGCTCACTGCAGTGTGGGCACCCCTCTGGAGGTGATGGAGATGCTTTGCCAGTCAGCTCCATCATCAGCTATGGGGCCAGATCTGATGCTCAGAAATAATGGGATCTACTCTGGCTGGGAAATGGGTCCCAGTATTACAGATCCCACTGATCTTTGACCCTGAGGTCACCTGTTCTCCCAGCTGCTCTCACCTCCTCTTTCTACACTCTCCTCTATAAGTGGCTCTCACTCCCACCCATTCCATCTCCTCCTTCTCACTGCAGCCTCAGTGTATGTCATCTCCTCTCACCATATCCCCTCTCACCCTCCTGAGGCAAAAAAGCTGTTGCTGCCCGGTTCCAGGCTGCTCCAGCTGCACTGCTGCAGAGGCCACTCTCTCCAGGATGATCCTGTCCCATCTCCCAGCCTTCTGCTTCTGCTGGGTGGCCAAGACATATCCTGGCCACCAAAGGGATCATTGGCTGAGTTTTTAGAGCTGCCACAAGGTGGTGAGGCGTTACAGCTTCCCAACCAAGTGGCAGTAAGTTCTTTTGTTTCATTTTTCCTTAAGGTAACCCGAATCAGTGGCAGTGTAACTGCTGAAACAATCCCCAATTGTGGCTTTAGCCAGAGATTTGCCACTGAATTCCTTAGTCCATATCTTTATATTCTTGGCAATGCTATAAGCAAAAGCAAACCAAGTCTTATAACGACACGTAGATGACAACAGACCTGCTTTACAGTTAGTCTGAAACCTTTTACAATAGGTATAGAAGTGTTTTGATTCCCATGCATTTGCAGACAAATACATATTCCTGTATCATTTCAGGGAGCATCCAAGAATCAGTCAACTCCAGGCCTTTTTTTAATTGTTCTAATTGAGGACAGCCTTCTTTAAAGACATTTCACACACACCACGCACCAACCAATCATTTTTCAGTGCCTGTAGCCTTTGGCATTACATATGACATCATTCACTGAATGGTTTAAAGGCTGTTTTTTGTCAGTTTTCAGTGTGCACTTAGCACCAGCACAGTCTGTCAGTGCCAACACCTCGGGATTGAAGCCTGAAACGAACACAACCAAGAAAAGAAACATTCTCTCTTCAGTTTCCTTATTTGAAGTGTAATGTTTTGAAGATCAAAGTTAACCGATTCTGTGTGAACTCCTCTACAGAATTTCAGCTCAGGAATGCACAAGCAGGATTATTATTTTATTTTTTTAAGTATCCCAGCTGGATTTCTGTGGGTCTTCTTTAAGTGGTTTATAGAATCATTGAATGGTTTGGGGTTGGAAGGGACCCTAAAGCCCATCCAGTTCCAACCCCCCTGCCATGGGCAGGGACACCTCCCACTGGATAAGGAGGCTCAAAGCTTCATCCATCCTGGTCCTGAACACCTCCAGGGATGGGGCATCCATGACTTATACTGTGTAGAACGGTGGGATCCTGTGCTCCAGTGCCTTTTCTCTAATGTTTGAGCGTTGTTGTATGCAGCCTGGGATGATTCAGTTTAATACTTGGCCTTTTGCCTATGGAGGTGTGAGATCAGTGGAAAAAGCATCCTCAGGGAGCCATGGTGTGAGCGGTGCAGTGGGCAGTGCAGGCAGAAATGGGGGGTGCTGCCTGCAACCACCAGCTCTTCCAGTGGGCTGCATGACACCCAGCGCACAGTGACAGGCACAAGGAGTGCTGTTTGAACACCTGATCCTCAGGATGCGCTCACTTGCTCTTCCCAGAGCTGAAATTGGGGCTTAGAAACACTGCTTGGGTCACATTTTGCATATGCATTTTCTCTAAGTGTTTTCGTCTTACGAAGAGATGCTTTGTATAGCCAATGCAAATTAAATATCCATCTTCCTCCAGGAACAGAAGGACAAAATAATAGAATAAGGGATTGGGTGTCTGCTTTGGCTTTTAGCACAAAGTGTAAGTGGCTACCATAGCAATGTGAAGCAGATTTTAATATTTCCTGTTGTTTAGAAGATAATCAACAACGGCAAATGCTGCTGTTTCATGTACAACACAGTGTGGGGAGAGGATAAAAGAAGGAGATGGAGAGGTCTTAAACGATGGCAGAGGAAAGTTCTGCTGTAAACATTGAGCAAGAGGCTACTTTCAAGTAGCTTAAGCCTTACTTAGGTAACAGCTTTTCAGTCCCTGCAGAGCAGGGATGTGGCTCAGAAGCCACAGCTGCAAGTTGGAATGAGATAGTGAAGTCAAAAGTATCCGGCACAAGCCAGATCACAAGCATTTTGTTTGGAGTTTCTCAGCTGAATGCTTTTGGGGGGGATAAGTAAGATGCTGAAGGCTGCAGTGGCATTGCTATGTTATCCAGATGAGAGGCTTGCAGAATTTCTTGGCTCCTTTGTGTTATCCTTGGGAACAATGTTCTTGATGAACATTTGATGAACATTAAAGCTCACCGTTACCTAAATTTCTTTTTGTCTTTCTGTTATTGCTGCCTCTTCTTGTAGGTGGTGTTCATAGGAATGTCTTGAAGGGAGAAAAGAAAAAAGATAATTAACCCTTCATCTGTCTTTTCATCTCCTTTTGATTTTAATAAGACACGAAAGGCAAAAATCTGAGACATCTGTTGTTTCTTTCAGCCATTTCCACAGAGACATTAGATAGCATTTCAAGCACTCAACTGACAAAACAACTCACCTTGTGAGAACACTCTGATTTATTAGATTGTTGCATTGCAGTAGTTTTATACAATGGAAAGAATATTTCTCTGAGATCTCCTCAATTTTTTTTGCATTAAAGCAGTATTTTCACACAGTTTTATGGTATTTTATTATATATGAGTAAAGATATTCTTGATATCTGAACGTGAAGGAATTTAGTTGAGAAGAATGCAATTAATTCCCAAAATGAGCTTCTGATCAGATACAGAGATTTGGTTAATGCATGATTTGCCATCTACTCATGTAACAAGCCTTAATATAGAATCAGTATACAAATATTCAGAAGCACTGGTAGAGTAAGAATAAGATAGATACTACTGGTGATAAAAACAGTATACATTCTCCTCTAAGGAGCAGAGAAAACTTCACTTTGTTCAAATGAGGTGAACCAAGAATAATTTTAAAGTCAAGATATTAGGAAGAAATATTTTCCTGTGAGGGTGGGGAGGCCCTGGCCCAGGTTGCCCAGAGCAGTGGTGGCTGCCCCATCCCTGGAGGTGTTCAAGGCCAGGTTGGATGGGGCTTGGAGCCCCCTGATCCAGTGGGAGGTGTCCCTGCCCATGGCAGGGGGATGGAACTGGATGGGCTTTGAGGTCCCTTCCCATCTAACCCATTCTATGATGATGTTCACTCTAAGGAGTTCCTGCATAGCCTGTTTTGATCAGGAAGACACAGTAGAGTGGTCTATTGGCTAAAACACTTCACTGGTGGGTGTGCTACCCCGCCATGTCCTGCTCTGTTTTCACTGGCTGTGCTTCTCAGTTTCAGACTCCAGTGGGAATCTCTTGTTCCTGTGTTTTGAATGGCTGTGCAACACTGAAAAGCTACAGGGAAAACCCTGGCTCCAGCTGACCCACACTGCAAGTTCCTTAGAATGGCTGAGGGCTCACAGGAATGAGCTGGTCTGTGAAGTCTCCATGAGCAGAGAGTCCTCTTAAATGTTAACAAACACTTTGACCAAACGTAGTCCCAGTAAAACTTCACTGGGAACAATCTTTTCTCTCTCCTGAACAGCCTTTTATGAACTTCTTGGAATTTCTAGTGCAAGATTCATTACCCAATTTTTTTATCTCTGTTTATAGTGTTGCCAGTGCTTGAGTGACCTATAGGAGCTGCCCTTGTGGTCCAGCAGATCAGCAAACTGAAGAGTGTTGCAAAGGTTAGATTTCTTTGGTAACTGATGATGAACAGCCAGGCAAGCAGGAGAATTTTCTTCTGGTATTTTTATGGAAGTAAATTTGCCTACTCCTTCATCCCTTTACTTCTGCCTTTTTGAAGGACTTCCAGAAATGATGGTTAACTCAGTGAGAATACTCATGGCAACTTTGAGCTTGGTCTCTGTCCCTAAATTCTTACAAAGAGCCCAATTTTCTACTGGCATGAATTGATAGAGCTACACAGCATACAATAACACCATGGTGATTTTTATAGCAAAATACCTGGCATAGTTATCTTAGTGTAGCAAGTGTGGTCAAGTGGTGTAATGTAATCCAACACCACCTAAAGAATGCATGTGACAGCTTTGTTTTGCAAGACAGGAGTAGAAGGGCTTGTTGGAAGGAGCACCCAAATGCCCTTTGGTTCAAGGAACTAGCATCTGACCCTAATTATGTAGTGAAAACGGAGGTGGTGCAAGCACCAGAAAATGGACAAGTCTGCAACAGGAATAAAAGCCTCAACTGCTGTTGAGCTGTTTGCAAAGTTCAACTTGAGAGAGAGAGAGAGACAGACAAAGTGGCTCCATTTGCACATAAATACTTGATGGAAAGTATGTTGAGGAAGCAGGGCAATAGGTTATTTCTCATAAGCTGCGAAACTGCTCAACACAAATGAAATGAATTCCTGGAGAAATTAATTATGAAGGCAACTTTACAGCATAATAAAGATGTAGACAAAATAAGAGTGGCATTGAATTCAAAAGATCTGCATAATGAATGGTCTATCAATGTGCCTATGATCGGTACCAAGAGACCTTGACTGCTGTATAGGAACATACTTAAGTCTCTAACTAAATGATTTTATTATTTAGTTTGACATGATGTTAGTTGTTTATCAAAGAACAAGGTCTAAAACAGTAATGTGAACTCCAGGAATAATCTACCAAGGAGTAACTTTTTGTACTTGGTGACACTTCACTAGATTTCAATGTGTTCTTTCCCTAAGATTTCTCCCATGATAAACATCTGTCCACACAAAAATCTGATTATGTCCAGGTTTCATAATGAAATTATGAATACAGAGATACTCCGTCCTACATGGCTAAGAGATACTCTACCCTACACAGCTAAGATTTCTTTTTTTCACCCAATCTGACAGATCATTCCTTCTCCCCAGGAGAAAAAAAAAAAAAGGCTTCTTTGTTTCTGTCATTTATCATCACATAAATTGTAATTGTTAAATGATATCAAAGTAGGGGCTATTGGGAGTAAATGCTGCTAAAGTTTTTGCAGATGAACAATACACAGTCCAGATACCCGTCATTGGGCAATTTATAACATTTCCAGAGTAGTGATAAGACTGTGTGGAGTAACTTCTTTTATAGTGGGGAACATCAGGTCCTCTTTCAAGCAGATACAGTCAGGTGCAGCCTTACCAGCTCATTTGTCCTCTTTGCAGTATATTATAGAAGAGAGAGCACGTGACCAGAGGTGTGACTGGAGGGAGAGTGCCTTTCACAGACTGGTTGAGATTAGAAAGAACTGTGGGTCATTGTGCCCAATCTCCCTGCTCAAACAGGGCCACCTGGAGCCAGTTTCCCATGACCATGTTCAGATGACTCTTGAGTATCTCCAAGGATGGAGACTCCACAACTTCTCTAGGCAACCTCTGCCAGCGTTTGGTCACCATCACAATGAAAAAGTGTTTCCTAATGTTAATATGGAATGTGTTTCCATTTGTGCTTATTGTCTCTTGTCCTGTCACTAGGCACAGCTGGAAGGAGCCTGGCTCCATTCCTTTTGCCCCCTCCCTTCAGGTATTTCCACTCCCAGAGCCTTCTCTTCTCCAGGCTGAACAGTCTCAGCTCTCCCAGCCTTCCCTCATGTGTGAGGTGCTCCAGTCCCTTAATTGTCTCAAAGGACCTTTGCTGAATTCTTTCATATGTAAAAAAATTACATTAACACTTAAGAATCAATAACTGATTGTTAAATTATGCAAAATTTTCCACCTGAAACCAAGGGAATTAATCAAGGAAGTGTAAGAGGGCTTGCAAAGCTGTTACTGGCAGAGCTACTGTAGAGTTTGTGTTTTTAATTACTCAGGTCACTGGTGTGACATCTGCTTTGAAGAAGTGACATGGAGCTGTCATCAACCTATTCCTTCCTTCAAACTGGACAAAAGGACTCTCAGATGCTCTGAGTGAACACAGTGATGTAGTTTTGAAGAAGAAACAGGACACACAAAAACGTTTCTTGCAAGGACGTTCCCATATAAAGCCTCTTCTCCTCCACTCTGGCAGCCCTTGTAATCCACAGTGCTACAGAATAAACCAGAGCAGAACCTCAGAGCAGCACAAAGAAGCCACTGCAACAACTGGTGAAGCAGAGCCTCCCCAGTGTGGTACTGGTGAAACGGGGTCTCCCACTTTAGGAAAGCAACTCAGTTTTTAGATTTCCAAGAGCATGATATTTGTCTGTGCCAGCCTGGAAGCAAACGAGATCTCATATTTTGCTGGTAGGAACATAGTGAATCACTTCTGAGCTATTTGCTGTCTCTAAATATGTGTCCTTGCATGTGCTGGCAGGTGTTCACATCTCAGCAGGTGAAACCCACCACCTGCCTGTGCTTGCAGACAGAGGAAGCACCTATTTCAACCAAATTACACGAGGTGAGAATCCATAAAGTACAACGTCCTGCTATGAAGGCTGGGTAGATATAATTTGCCTAGTTATACTTTATAGCTGAAAATTTAATATGCAGGATTGTTAATTATGGTACAATTAGAGCATTTTAAAATGCCATGCTAAATACTTAATCTTCTTCTGATTCATCCTCCAATCAGTTTATGCCTTTATTTTGTGCAGATAGACACGTTTGCCATCCTAGATGGGGACAACTAGCAAAGATCAATGCCTACAGCTCTAATCAAATGGTTAAATTTTTCAAATGAATCCATATTATCTGCTTTTTTTTTTTTTTTATATTTAATCATACTTATACTCCAGTTTGAATGTGTGTTGATTAGTTAGTTGTCTTCTTAAGGAAACAAGAAGTGCTCATATTTACCCAGATATATTATGCCAGTCATTATTCAGCACTGATTGGTGTGATGAAAAAATATACATTACCTCAGTAGATAAGCTGCTTAGTCTTATTCATCATGTTAATTATATACTCAAATTGCTATTACTATTTCATTTTTTGAATTTATTAATAGCTATTTATCTATGCAGTGATTATATTTCTTCACTGAAAGGTTGATTGGTCATTGGAATGGGCTGCCCGGGGAGGTGGTGGAGTCGCCGACCCTGGAGGTGTTTAAGGGGAGACTGGATGAGGCACTGAGTGCCATGGTTTAGATGATGGTTGGTGTTGGTGTTGGTGTTAGTGTTGGGTTATGGGTTGGACTTGATGATCTCAGAGGTCCTTTCCAACCTTATGAAACTGTGAGACTGTGATAAGGTTTATTCTTCCTTGTCCCTCTCTTTTCTCCCCCCCTCCCCAAATTACGTCTGCTCCAAAAGTGGTAAACATCTGGCTGTAGCCATGCCGTGGCAGGGGAGTTGGAACTGGACCATCTTGAAGGTCCCTTCCAACCTAAACCATTCCATGACTCTATGATTCTATGCCCTGTGGGTACCTTCAAGCCTAGTCACAGTTGTTTCCACAAGGTAGCTCTCACAGTATCACAGTATCATAAGGTTGGAAAGGACCTCCGAGATCTTTTCAAGATTATAACTTGATGTGGGTCTAAGTGAATGATAACAATAACAGCAATGATGAAGCTGCAATATAGAAATTATGGAAGGGAATTCTTCTGACAGAGGAGGCATTTGAATAAATAAATAAAATAATGGAAGAATTGGTTTACTGTCTCTGTGGATATCAAAGAGATTTTATGCCCTGTTTTGGCTGTGTACAACAGACAGAACATTGTTGCAAGACGAAGATGTCCGGTGTCTTGGCACGGCACAGGGATAAGCAACCCCACAATGACTCTTTTGCAAATCCTGCTATTGCACCACATGAAATAAATTGGTTTGGAAACAGTGGGGGGTGATATCAGCAATGGGAAGAGGGGCTTGGAATGAGACCTGTGGCTGAAGGAAAGCCAACAGGCAGCCCAGGAAAGGACGCTCAGAAGTAAACACTGACAAAACTACTCCAATTTGAAGTGGGGGCTATTTCAATCTGAGGTCAACTCTGACCTCTAAGGACCTAAACAGGACCTCTGTGTTCCTTCACATGGAGGTGTTTATTGGTGTGGGACTTTATTTGCAGATTTTACATCCAGCTTCTGCTTACAAAGAGTCTGGCTGGTGTCCACTGGGCTGAAAAGCCCTCAAGTATTGAGAATTTTCTCCTGTGACATTAACATAATTACATAATTTCTTTCCCTTTTTTTACTCCATTAAAAAAATCAAGGGTTTGAGGTGCCTCATTTGCAAAGCACTCTCCTCAAACTTTAGGTCACTTCCTTTCTCTTTTGTGTTCTCCGTGAATGTCTCTGCACCATATTTTGAAGAACTGGATAGAGTAGCCTCACAGAATCATAGAAAAGTTTGGGTTGGAAGGGACCTTGAAGCCCATCCAGTTCCACCCCCCTGCCATGGGCAGGGACACCTCCCAATGGATCAGGGTGCTCAAAGCCCCATCCAGCCTGGCCTTGAACACCTCCAGGGATGGGGCAGCCACCACTGCTCTGGGCAACCTGGGCCAGGGCCTCCCTGCCCTCATTGTGAAGAATTTCTTCCTAATGTCTCATCTAAATCTTCCCCCTTCCAATTTAAACCCACTCCTCATCCTATCACTACAGGCCCTTGCAAAAAGTCCCTCCCCAGCCCTCTTGTAGGTCCCCCTCAGGTACTGAAAGGCTGTTATCAGGTCTCCCCGGAGCCTTCTCTTCTCCAGGCTGAACAACCCCAACTCTCTCAGCCTGTCCGCACACCACAGAAGAAGCTCTTTCTGTGCTATCAGCGTAGAGAGGTGGGGGACACAGGACCCTCGATTTCGTGTTGTGTGTGCACCCCTCAGCCGGTGCCTGCCTGTGGGGTCTCCTAGGACACATCTCCTCTGACTTCTTGGTGGGCTTTTCCCCTCCCACCCCTCCCTCTTTCAATACCCAGAGCCTGGGGGATACTTAGGATCCCCAATTCCACTTTGTGCAGGCTCTGAGTGCACCTGCCAGCCGGTGCCTGCCCAATGGAAGCGTCTCCTTGGATGTCTGGGTGGCTTTTCCCCTGCTATCCCCTTGCTGGCACCCAAAGCCACCCCAGGGTGGGACACAGGATACCTGATCCCTCATTGTGAGTGCTGTGTGTGCACCCACCAGCCAGTGCCTGCTCGTGGGGGCTACCAGAACTTGTCCCCTCTGCTCTTCCCCCTCCCTCCCCATTGTGAACACCAAGCCCAACCTGTGGAAGGGGTTCAGGAGCCCTGTTCCCTCGTTGTGTGGGTGGTGTGTACATCCCCCAGACTGTGCCTGCCCATGCAGGCCACCAGGATGCATCTTCTCGCCAAGTACCCTTGGTGTTTCCTCTCCCACCCCCTCGCTGGCACCCAGAGCTGACCAGGGCGGCAGGAGGACAGGACAGGAGCCCCAATACCTCATTGTGTGGGCTGTGCCTGCCAGTGGGAGCTACCAGGTCATGTCCCCACTGACTTCTTGGTGGCTTTCCCCCCTCCTACCCCTTTGTTAACACCCAGAACCACCCAGGGGACACCAGAACTACCCAGAAACACCTGGGGTGAAGGGACAGCCCTGACCCCACTTTGTGCAAGCTGTGCCCGTGGGGTCTACTGGCACACATCTCTCCTGACTTCTTGGTGGGCTTTCCCCATCCCAGCCCCTCGTTGACACCCAGAGCCACCCGAGGTGGAGGGGCACAAGACCCTCGATTTCGTGTTGTGTGTGCACCCCCCAGCCGGTGCCTGCCCTGGGGGCTACCAGGACACATCTCCTCTGGCTTCTTGGTGGGCTTTTCCATCTCCCACGGCCTCGTCAACACCCAGAGCCACCCGGGTGGTGGCGGTGTCAGGATCCCGACCCCACGCTGTGCAGGCTGTCCCTGCCCAAAGGGTCTACCAGAACTTGTCCCATCTGACCTTCTGGGTGGGCTTTTCCCCTCCTACCCCCTCACTGGCACCCAGAGCCAACCGAGAGAGGGAACACAGAACCCCTGATCCCACATTGTGCAGACTGTGCCTGCTCATGGGGGCTACTAGGATCCATCTCCTCTGACTTCTTGGTGGGCTTTTCCCCTGCTACATCCTCGCTGTCACCCAAAGCCACCTGGGACGGGGGGACAGAAGCCCAAATCTCTCATTGTGCGGCACCGCCGGTGCCTGCCCGAGGGGTCTACTTGGACACATCTCCCCTGACCTCCGGGTAGGCTTTCCCCCTGCCACCCCCTCGCTGACAGCCTGAGCCCCACGAGGTGGGAGGCTGGGGACGGGACACAGGACCCCCAATCCCACACTGTGCAGGCTGTGTGTGCATCCCCCGAACTGTGCCTGCCCGTGGGGGCCACCGGGATGCATCCCCTCCACGGGTACCCTGGGTGTTTCCCCTGCCACTCCCTCGCTGGCACCCAGAGCCGCCCCGGGAGGACACAGGACCCCCAATCCCACGTTGTGAGGGCTGCGTGTGCATCCCCCAGACTGTGCCTGCCCGTGGGGGCCACCGGGATGCATTCCCTCCACCGGTACCCTGGGTGTTTCCACTGGCACCCACAGCCGCGCCGGGGGGACACAGGACCCCAATCCCACGTTGTGCGGGCTGCGTGTGCATCCCCCAGACTGTGCCTGCCCGTGGGGGCCACCGGGATGCATTCCCTCCACCGGTACCCTGGGTGTTTCCACTGGCACCCACAGCCGCGCCGGGGGGACACAGGACCCCAATCCCACGTTGTGCGGGCTGCGTGTGCATCCCCCAGACTGTGCCTGCCCGTGGGGGCCACCGGGATGCATTCCCTCCACCGGTACCCTGGGTGTTTCCACTGGCACCCACAGCCGCGCCGGGGGGACACAGGACCCCAATCCCACGTTGTGCGGGCTGCGTGTGCATCCCCCAGACTGTGCCTGCCCGTGGGGACCATCGGGATGCATCCCCTCCACCGGTACCCTGGGTGTTTCCCCTGCCAGCCCCTCGCTGGTACCCAGACCCCCCTAGGGACACACCGGACGCCTCTCCCGCGCCGTGCGGGCGGTGCCGCGGTGCCCGCACCCCGCACATGCTCACTGGGGCTCCGCGGGGCTCTGGGCATGTGCAGAGCGGCCCGAGCCGCCCGCCGCGCCCCGGGGCTCCGGCAGCCGCCGCTCCGCGACCGGTGCGGCTGAGCCCGGCACCATGAGCGGCTCCGAGGAGGAGAGGCAGCTGCAGCGCCTCGCCAGCCTCAAGGAAAGAGGTAGGGGCTGGGCGGCTCCCCCGGGATGCGGGAGGCGGCGGGGGATGCGCGCGGTGGGGATGCGCGGGGTGGGGATGCGGGATGCTGCGACCTGTGCATCTTCTCGCTGGTGACCAATGACAGGACCCCAGGGAGTGGCAGGAAGATGTGCCAGGGGAGGGTTAGTTTGGATATTAGGCAAAGGTTCTTCCCCCAGAGGGTGGTGGAGCACTGGAACAGCTCCCCAAGGAAGCAGTCACAGCACCAAGCCTGAGTATTCCAGAAACATTTGGACAACGCCCTCAGACACACGGTGTGAATGTTGGGGTGCAGGGACAGGAGTTGGAATTGATGGTCGTTGAGGGTCCTTTCCAAATCAGGACATTCTGTGATCCCCCAGGTGATCATTCCCAGGGCCCCTGCGCAGCCGACGTGGGGAAAACAAACAAAAACCCCTTAAAAATAAATCAGGGGGCTGAAAAGTTGTGTCTAGTGGGGACTGGTCTTAGGCATGGTAGCACACCATGAGAGAAGTCGTGGCAGCTTGGAAGTGTTCAAGACCAGGCTGGATGGGGCTTTGAGCAACCTGATGTAGTGGGAGGTGTCCGTGCCCATGACAGGGGGGCTGGAACTGGGTGGGCTTTAAGGTCCCTTCCAACCCAAACCATTCTACAATTCTGTGATTCTGTGAAGCTGGGTGGACACAGGTGTTGCAGTGGGAGATGAGGGGTTGGGGTGCAGGCAAGAGGGTTAAGAGCCACTGCACATGGGCTGTTGCTGCTGTCCACCCACACATTTCTGCCTGCACGTTCCTACCCAGTGTTCCATCGAGCCCATGTGCTGGTAATGGGTGCATTAGAATCATAGAATCATTAAAGTTGGAAAAGACTTCTAAGATCATAAAGTCCAACCATCAGCACAATATCAACATGCCTACTAAACCAACTCCCAAAGTGCCACAACCACACATTTTTTGGACACTTAAGGGATGGAGAATCCACCACTGCCCTGGGAAGGCTCTTCCAATGCTTCACCTCTCTCTCAGTAAAGAAATTTTTCCTAATATCCAATCTAAACCTCCCCTGGTGCAACTTGAAGTCATTTCTTCTTGTCTTGTCACTTGTTACTTGGGAGATGAGACCAATCGCCACCTTGCTAGGGCCTTCTTTCAGGTAGCTGTAGACAGTGATAAGATCTCTCTTCAGCCTCTGCTTCTCCAAGCTAAACAATCAAGTTCTCTCAGCTACTTCTCACAGGACTTGTGGCTCCAGACCCTTCCCCAGCCTTGTTACTCTCCTGTGGACACACAGAATGGAAGTGCATTCGTCCTCCAGGCCAGTGGTACCAGTGAGCTGGGATGTCTGACTGTCTCCTGGAGGTGAAAGTCCATCTGCCCCACTGTGTCTCTGTGGAGCTGAGCTTCACGTGACGTACCTGCCTGTGCCTAACCTGGCATCATGTCCCATCTCTCGCTTGGCTTTACACGATCCAATACTGACCCAACCATCAAACACTCTGTCCCACTCTCCTTCAGTGTGCAAACTTCCTGCTGATAGCGCGGGGCTTGCCCTGATATGCCCTAAGTTTGTGTCGAGCTGTTGTAGTTCCAGTGTAAAAGAAAGGAAGCACATGCCCTGGGCTGGTGTAGTTCCCTGTGTGAGTCACTCTCAGTGCCTCAGTAAAAAGTCCAGCACTTCAGCTTTGTAGATTTCAGCTTCATGAGTGTGTAGTTTGGCTAGGAAACAAAAACATGGGTTTTTTCTTGTATGTGAGGGTGGGGAGGCACTGGCAGAGGTTGCCTGGAGAAGTGGTGACTGCCCCATCCCTGGAGGTGTTCAAGGCCAGGTTGGATGGGGCTTTGAGCCCCCTGATCCAGTGGGAGGTGTCCCTGCCCATGGCAGGGGGGTTGGACTGGGTGGGCTTTTGAGGTCCCTTCCAACCCAAACCATTCTATGATCCTCTAATTCTCCAAGAAAGGGCGTGGAAAAGAGCTTGGAAGTTCAAAAGGCAGCCCATTCTTTAACTTCCATGGGCAGTCTATCCCCAGACCAGGTTGGTCTTTGCTTAAGTTGGTAGGCAACATTTGAAGAATCATCACTACCAGCCCCTGGAATTGTGGACATGTACTTGTGAGCACGCGTGGAGTGATCGGTGTGCTTCCTGTCTCACAGCTTCATGTGCAGTGGGTGCAGAGTACCAACACTGTAATTTACAGCTGGGAATTCCCACAGCTGCCTTCTCCTGGTTTTCTGGGAGGCTGTGAGGAGGTGTGTGGAAAGGACAAATTTGTGTAAAAGAGTGAAGTTACAGGTGTGTGATCAGTGCCCCTTTTTCTGTCATTCTTTCTCACCAGAAGTGCACTCAGGCAACTTTGCTGCATAGCAGAAGCTTTTCTTAACCAAATTTCAGCTGGATATTTATGAATATTTATGACCTGCTTTGGCACTTCTTTTTGTGCACTCAGCATTGTAAATTTGTGATTACAGGCTGCAGTGGGTAGTTTCTGACAGAAAATTCATGATAATCTTATAAATCTGTGTTTTGATAATACGATACAAAAAATAAGGCTAAAAAGCTGCTTTTTGTTGACTGACTGCTTCCATCTGATACTGTTGAGTCCAGGAGAACTGTCAGGGCCAAAAGGACAGTTGCTAAAATGACAATAATCCATTTCAAAAAAGGCAAGTTTGGGTTATTCTTTAGAGAGATCTGAGCCTCATGAAATTGCTTAGTTTGGGGCTTCAGTTCCGATGCTGAAAGTCTCCTCCAGTGGGGTGAGAGTCCTTTAATGTCTAATAAAAATTTAGGGACTGCAGGAATTAGTTCAAGGGAAAGATACTGTAACTTGAGGACCGACTGTCCCAGATCCACTTAAGCTGTTGAAATAGAAACTGCACTTGGCAGGTGCTGTGCTGTTCTTGGTGGATGCTTGTCCCCAAACATCATTGTTGTGAGGCTAACAAATGTTTTTTGGAACTGTATGGTTGGTGAGAAAGCTGGTTTTATTTATTGGTAAAGAGCTACCCAGTGGACAACTTCTGAAAATACTCTTCTTTATGCTGTTTTACATCTAAAGCAATGCAAAATTATGGTAGCACACAGTAGTTAAATTGGTTAAACTGTATTAACTGACAAGTCTGAGGTGCCCAAAGTCAATTAGAGTCCAAGTGATGAAATGGTAATGCGTAAAGTTATCCTAGCAGTAATGACCTAAACATTGTTTCTGTAGGTAAATAAACTTGCTCTCTCTTTGGTTTGAATGTATGGTTTGTCTTCCATTCTTATTGATAACAGATCAACACTGCTTTAGATGCTAGTAACTTTCCTCAAGTAATTTCAGGATGCTCTGTAAAACAGAAGCAGCATGAGAAGAAGAGAAAAAAGGTTCTCTTATTTTCCTTCTGTGCTGTTTCCAGGTGTAGACAGCAGTATTACTTTGGAACTGAAAGCAGTTCATAGAATAGAACATAGGATAGGATAGGATAGGATAGGATAGGATAGGATAGGATAGGATAGGATAGGATAGGATAGGATAGGATAGGATAGGATGGAATGGAATGGAATGGAATGGAATGATATGGAGTGGAATGGTTTGTGTTGGAAGGGACCTTAAAGCCCATTTAGTCCCAACCCCTTTGCCATAGGCAGGGACACCTCCCACTGGATCAGGGGGCTCAAAGCCCCATCCAACCTGGCCTTGAACACCTCCAGGGATGGGGCAGCCACCACTGCTCCGGGCAACCTGGGCCAGTGTCTCACCACCCTCACCGTGAAGAACTGATGGAAGGAATCACTGTCTTTGAGTATTTGGGGTATTTGGTGAACATACTTTTCAGGAGCCCTGTCTGCATTGCTTTTGAAGTGGTGTAGGCTTCAGATCACTGTGGCTTCATGGTCTGTAGTCAGATTTCTATAAAACACTGATTTGGAGGGATTCAGAGAGCATCATTCAGTTTCAGAGAACATCCATTCAGGAGCTCTTTTTAGGTTTTTCTTTCAGGATGTGTTTTTCTAGTCTTGAGAAACTTCCCTGTCACCAGGTGACTAAAGTGTCTGAGGAGCGTTGCGAAAGGTAGAGGGGAAGGCAGACGGCAGCGGGCTGATTGCTGCCTTGTTTCACTGAGTGCTGATGCTTTTTCTGAACAAGGTCAGCAGACTGAACCTGAGGCAGGTGTTCTGTAGCTGCCCACTCGATTCTCAGCTGTGATGCTGACTGATGTCTGGGCAAATTCACTTGGCTCTTTGGCAGAGCTCGAACAGCAACAAGGACACCGAAGCTGTTTGTGTGCAAGATATGCTTATCTTTAACCCAGGCTGAATTTTCCAAGCCCTACAAGTTAGACACTTGATACTGATCATTCTAAAGCTTGCTCCATTACCAAGTTTAACGTGAGCATCATGAAGAAACACGATCTCTGTATTGATGATATTTAGGACTTGAATGTATTGTTTGAGTTTTAAGCCTATGAATAGCTTTCTGAAATGGCTTGGTTAGGTAAAGCAGAACCACTATGAATATTATTATTACCTTACTCTGATATTTTCAGCAGTGCATATTTCTGGTCGACTGGCACTTACAATTCCTATGGATAAGACTTAAAATTGAAACAAAACAAAATCAAATAGGCAAAACCTTGTGTTATGAATGGTTGGTTGTAGAACCCAAGGAAATGTAGCAAACTGATTATCAGCTGTGTTGCAACAGCAGTTGGTTACCTGCCCAGAAGGTTGCCTTGTTTGTCTTGGGTTTTATTGGCAGTGCTGTTACTTTGCCCTTAAAGGCAGAGTCATCTTCCTCTGTGGTTGCTATTTTGTTCAGTTGAAAACAGGAGTCAGCAACAAAAGCATTTGGAATTGTAATTTTACCCAGTTTGTACTTCAGCTGCCACCATCATAGTCATGTTTCTGGCCACTTTGCTAAATTACTGTGCTTAACAACTACTGCTGACTACACATACACTAAACATATTTATATTGCCTGGATTTTCTTCACTAGTTTTAAAGGTCTTCTCTTGATGTGTGCTTGTCAGCACGATTTGATGAAGTGTGAAGATTTCCGGTCTCTACTCCCAAGCACTGTGGCTCTGTATGTTTTTTAACTATCTAGTTGATCTTTTTTAAAAAAAAACCCAAATTAAAAAA
The DNA here is from genome assembly GCA_033556795.1 of Tapera naevia. NCBI lineage: Eukaryota > Metazoa > Chordata > Aves > Cuculiformes > Neomorphidae > Tapera > Tapera naevia. The sequence continues at coordinate 228,907 of JAUMJJ010000156.1, forward strand.
ATGCCAGAAACTTTAAATAAGGGGATACCAGGTATCTTCTGAGGAACAGGCTGCTAATCTGACAGTGATATCTCAGAGGAGTACTTTTAAAGCATATGCTATTGACAGGCTTTTAATGTAGTTTTCTAAATTTATTCTGCTTTGTGTCAGAGGGGCAATTTTTATGGCCAAAGGGATTTCTTTGTTTAGGGTGAGATATCCCGTTGGCATCTGTAAGTCTTTGCTCTTTAGAGGTTTGGGTTTTTTCCCTGTACCTGTGTGTGTTGGTGTTCATATACAGCAGTAATCATTCCCCAGGAGAATCCATCCTACTTGAATGCTTTCTTAGAGTTTAAAAGTGTTTCCCACTTCAGTTTCTTGTGTTGAACCACATCTGTTTTTTAGAAACTTGTGAAGACAGATCTTTTTGTTTGAGCTTAGTGGTTTGGCTTTATCAGGCTGTGGTGTGTTTAATTTCCCTGTCCAGTTTCCTGGCAGTTATAAGGCTGCAGGATGCAAATCTGGGGTCTCATTAAAAGAATTCTGTATACAAGCTTTTACAGATTTGAGTCAAATCAAAGCAGGTGGGAACACAGGATGTGACTTAGAGTATTTGTTCTTAATGCTTGCCTTTATGTACTTACACACGTGATTTTTGATAGTTTATTCTTCTTAAAGAACTGTTTGCTAATTGAATCTTCTAGGTATCAGCTGGTGCAGCTGATAAGTGACCAAAACCTTGGTTTGACCATATAAGCTTTATGCCTCATAATAGATTTATGTGTTCTGGGTGACTCAAGATTTGGAACCATTGTAAAGTAACAGATATAATGCCATGACATGGATTCATCTTTATACAAGGCCATAAGGGCTTATTCCTCAGCTCCATCTCTCTTCTATGGAGTCCCAGGAGATGTTAAAAATGACACCCAGGCATCAGTTTGGAATAGTTTGCACCTGGCTGGTGCTGCTGATGCTGATGCTTTTTTGAAGTAGGGATCACCTGGGTTTAGCAAAAAGGATTTTTGAACCTAACAGGGGAACAAGAGAAGAATTGAGCCCTTTTGACTTAGTCATAGAATGCCAGGTTGGAAGGGACCTCAGGGGTCATCTGGTCCAACAGTTTTAGGTGATATGTATTTTAAATGAGATGATCCAGCACCCTGTCAAGCTGAGCCTTAAAAGTGTCCAGTGTAGAGGAATCCACTTCCCTGGGGAGATTATTCCAAAGTTTCACTGTTCTCATGGGGAAAAATTCTCTTCTGGAATCCAGGCGGAATATCCCCAGGAGCAACTTATACTGATTACCTCCTGTCTTTTCCATGTGACTCCTAGTAAGAAGGGAGTCTCCATCCTCTTGGTAGGGACCTTTTATGTACTGCTACATGGTAATCATGGACTTTGGTTTATACTGCTGACAGCGATTTGCAGGTCTTTGCTTTAGGGACACCACTGCTGTTTGAGGGGTGGTTTGTACAGCAGATGTGGCCTCACTCTTGCTATTTGAGGGACACTGGGATGAGGAGCATGCAGGCAGCAGTCCTGTTAAAGCTTCTGGTGCAGGGTTGCTGTCAGGGGTAATTCTCTTTTCAATGACATAACCACACCTCAAAAAGTCAGGTGTTAATTTATTTCTACCAAGGCAAGTTGACTTCACTAGGTTGTTTTATCCAGAGCAAAGGACTTACTGCACTGTAAGCAGTTGCTCTCCCATGTGCCAGTAAAGACATGTCTGGTCCATAGCCTAGAAGAATAAACAGTGGAAGGACACTTGCTTTTCTTGACGGCTTTACTGACTTTTTGATTAAATAAGTAGGGCTGCAATACTGAAGGAGCATTATTCATTGATTTGGCATGGAAGGGCTCTTGATCTACTTGAAGGCCATCCTGGTTTACAGTAAATGCTAAGATATATGCATGTAGCATTTTAAAGCTTGGTTTTTTTAATTTGTATTTTTTAATACACCACTTTAAAAAAGAGGTTGATGATTTTTTGAATAAAAAGGGTAAGAAAAGTCTCACCACCTCTCTCTGTGTAAATCAAGGTGTCTTTTCTGTTGATCACTATGAAATGAATTATAATCATTACATACTTTTACCCTTATGACCTTGTGTTACTAATAAGTGCCTTTCAGCCATAATAAATATCTAACATATAAACCATCTAATTTTGATAATGCCTATCTTCTGTTAGCAAATCCAGGTTTAGGAGACAGGTTCAAAACTCAAAATTGAAAGACTAAGGCGTAATTAAAGGAGCTTCTCTGTACAAAGTTACCTGCTTAATTTAATGTAGATAAAGTGCAGTGATAGATGTTGAGGACAGTCCCTTCTGGCTGACAGAGCTGTGGACTGAGTAGCTGGTAGACATGGATCTATTAGAGCAAGTCCAGAGAAGGGCTGCGGAGGTCATCTGAGGGCTGGAGCATCTTCCATATGAAGACAGGCTGAGAGAGTTGGGCTTGTTCAGCCTGGAGAAGAGAAGGCTGTAGGGCGACTTTAGAGCAGTCTCCCAGTACTGAAAAGGGCTCCAGGAAGGCTGGGGAGGGGCTCTTGATCAGGGAGTACAGGAATAGGATGAGAGGAATGGTTTTCAGCTGAAAGAGGGGAGATTTAGATGAAACCCTAGGCAAAAATGTTTTGCTATGAGTGTGGGGAGGCCTTGGCCCATCTTGCCCAGGAGGGGAGTGGCTGCCCCATCGCTGGAGGTGTTCAAGGCTTTGAGCCCCCTGATCCAGGGAGGTGTCCCTGCCTGTGGCAGGGGGGTGGAGCTGGGTGGTCTTTAGGTCCCTTCCAACCCAAACCATTCTGTGATTCTGTGTTACGAAGGAGCATGCTGTGTTCACTCGTGTTGGCTATTTTGTGGTTGGACTGTTTTACAAGATGAGCAGGTTTGCCTGGGAATATGCTTTCAGTGGCTTAAGAACCATAGCACGAAGTATCCTGTTCTTTTCTCCTTTTTCCAGGTTTATTTATTTCTTTAGTCTTGAATTGAAGTTGTAGTGTTGCTGACAGACTGCGTGAAGATATCCTGAAGCAAAGAAATGTGATTTGTATCCTGACATATTTCTTTTATAATGCTGCTGTGTATCAGGAATAGTTCTATTAAGGATAAACTTAATGTCAGACAGTGACAGTATCTCATGAGGTCTCTGATGTATTTATTACAGCTCTTCAGGATTTACTGGAAGATACTGAATGCAACGTAGGCATTGTGCTGTAAATATATGCTACAAAATTGATTCTTTGAGAAAATGATGTATAGGTCTGGAGTTTTAACACCCTTACTCTAAAGCATCTTCACTTTTTTGTTTCATTCACCACTAATTTATTGGAAAGAGATAATCTTTAGGTTGAATTATGTGTAATAGAATCTGAATGAGTCAGGGTGAGGTGTAAGAAGTTTTGAGATGCTTAGGTACCGTTGTAACGTATTTTGTGTGGTTAAGGGGAAAAAGTAGTCCTGTTTCTCAGAGGTTTAGGGGAGTCTTATACTACAGGATTTATGGCTTGTCCACCTATATGATGATGATGTCTCCTGATATGCCAAAGAGGGTTTTAAGGCTGAATAATCTATGTGAAATTTGGAACATGTAGTGTTGCCTGGTGGTGCTGGTATTAATTGTTCTAGGGTGGTTTTAGAGCAAAGAGGTCATTGTCACCTTTATGCCATTTAGGGCTTCAGCGAAGGTTATGTAGACTCATGCCTTGTTTGAGGTGGCCTCCAAATTTGTTGCACATAAGCCACTTGAAAAATTTCGTATAAAAACTCTGTAATAAAGCCCCCTAATGCTCCAAGAGAGAAAAAAATCCACCGATTTTCCAGTTACCCTTCATAAGTTCGAAGTCATCTTCTGTCTTTGAAGAGAATCTGATACACAGCAGAAAATGTGTAGGCATTTTTAAGTTATTATTGGAGTCTCCAGGCCCAATAAAAAGAGTAGTTTCTTTGTTAGATTTAGTGCTCAGTGCAAAATTCCAAATGATGGGAGCTGTATGGGAGAGAGGTTGCCATCCATGAAGAACAATCCTGTTTTTAAGATAGCAAATCTTTACTGTGCATTAGCTGTATTCAAGGAAGAACTGTGACCTGTGCAATGACACTAAGGGGATGGGCACAGAAAAAAGGTGTTGAAGGAAGGTGCCATGTGAGTGCAGCTTGGAGTAGCTGATGATTTGCTGGTTTAATTCCATGATGACCACATGTTAATTACCCTCTGCAGTAAAAGAGGGAAGGCCTACCCTGAACAGGCAGCTTAGTTCCCAGTCTCACACAGGTGAGCCCTTACTGGGGCTTGCTAGAGCATTGTGTAAGTTCCATCCTTGGTTTTGGATAACCTGTTCTTGTATTCATACCTTAAGGGCTGATGATTCAGAGCTCTTGGTTCATGTGGGGAGAGCCATCAAGGGTGAGGCAATTCTATGTTTATGTTTTTCACTCAGTTGCAAAGTATTGAATAGCAAGTATGAATTTGCATTTCCTGCCTGCAGGAAAGGTGGGGAGGGGCTTTTAATCAGGGAGTGCAGCAACAGGATGAGGGGAATTGTTTTCAGCTGAAAAAGGGGAGATTTAGATTAGATATTAGGAAGAAGCTTTTTCTGATGAGGCCCTGGCACAAGTAGCTGCAGAGAAGTGGTGGCTGCACCATCCCTAGAGGTGTTCAAGGCCAAGTTGGATGGGGCTTTGAGCCCCAAATCCAGTGGGAGGTGTCCCTGCCCATGACAGGGGGCTGGAACTGGATGGGCTTCAAGGTTCTTTCCAACCCAGTCCATGATTCTGTGATTAAAGGTGAGCTAATGCAAGCAGTCTTCAAGCATGAAGAAGCTGTATTTGTTGATAAATCTGGATGCTGGAAATCTCTTGTTTTCCTAAAAGGAACATGGGCGAAACTTGGAAGTGGAACAGTGATCAAGAGGCATAGCTTTTATATTCCTGTTGAGGACATATGTTGTTTTACTTAGGTGCCCTTTATTAGAGCAACTGCATCAGCATGTTTTCTTCCCTGTTCATGTACCTGTTGCTTTTTGATGCTTGTTGAGTACAGTAGGTGGGTAGGGGTTTTGGAGGTAGGTAAGAAAAAGTGGAACAAAGTAAAGAGATGGATTGGAGGCCTTGGTTTTACTTGGGATGCAGGGCACATTTTCCAGAAACCTGGTTATGCCTCTTACACTCGGCAGATTTACCTTTTACTTGGATGAGTGATAGTGAGGATTTTTTTTCCTGTCTGTTTAAATTATCAGATTTCCTGGAATTTGGCATCTGGCCTCTGGCTTTGTTTTCAGTGGGTTTATTTCGTGCTTTTTTAACTTTGAGAGCCCAGAAAGTTTTTCAACACTTGCTTGTCACAGCAGAGCTGAGAGTCTGAATGGGAGATTTCTAGTGTTCCTCAGTTTCCCTTTCTAGTAAATATAGTCCTGCCATCTCCCTGTTGCTGGTCTGGGCACATGAGGAGCAGAGCCCTGTGTTTTGTTTTACTAACTTAGGAGCTAATACTGCTGTCTGCCCCAGGCTTTGTGTCCCTCAGTCCTGCATCTCTGAAATGAGATAATCTTGGAGAAAAGAAGAATGAAGTTTGAGTGGTTTATGTCTGAAGTATTTCTGTGGTCCTGCTAAGAGCAGCAGGAATGGTAAATGCAGGCAGAACAGCAATGTTGTAGACCTAATTTCAGGAGTTGATTTTTTTTTTTGTATTTCAACAGATTTTGGAACACTAGGGAGGGGGGAGAAGAGGAACATCACACAGTCACAACAGAGCTGCTTGTTTGAACAAGTTGAACGATCTAAAGCTGAAAAGAGTTGGGTTCTGGGTGGCTTGTCTAGCAGACTTTACACACTCATGTTTTCAGGTCATAGAATCATAAAAATCATTAAAGTTGGAAAAGAACTCTAAGATGATCTGGTCCAACCCCACTGTGCCTACTAAATAATGTCCCAAAGTGACACATCTATTTTTTTTGAACACCTCCAGGTCGGTGACTCCACCACTGCCCTGGGCAGCCTCTGTCAGTGCTTCACCAGTTTTTCAGTAAAGAATTTTTTCTTAATATCCAATCTAAATCTCCTCTGGTGCTACTTGAGGCCCTTTCCTCTTGTCTTATCACTTGTTACTTGGGAGAAGAGACCAACCCCCACCTTGCTACAACCTCCTTTCAGGTGGCTGTAGAGGGTGGTAAGGTCTCCCCTCAGCCCCCTTTTCTCCAGAGTAAACAATCCCAGTTTCCTCAGCTGCTCCTCATAAGACTTGTGCTCCAGATCCTTCACCAGCTTTGTTGATCTTCTCTGGACATGCACCAGTAACTCGATTCCCTTCCTTTAATGAGGGGAAGATGTAGGGTAAGACTTGTTAAGGTGAAATGCCAACATGTCTGCTATCATCAGCTGAAAAATATATATTCCTACCCTTGATCCAGTTTTAATTAAGTTGGCTTGGAGTAGACTGTATGTTAATGTAGCTTCTCTGAGGTAAAAGAAATAAATTGAGGAGATACTGAGGGGCTGGAATAAGATGCAGAGTAATGTCAACAGCCCTCTCATTTTATTCTTACTGTATATATCATAAAGACTTAAAATTGTTCCTTTTTAGCAAAATTTGTGTGTCTAAAGTTTGGAGGTATATTCCACTTCTTTCTAGGGGCAATAAAATTCTATGGTCTTGGAGGTCGAACAGCCCATATTTGGATACACAGAAAGAACAAGGTTGTGGCAATGAAGGCATGTCCCTGAAGTAGTAAAATAAAAGGCTTAAGAAGGGCAGACAAAAATACACAATAAACTGGAAGCTTAACTAATAGCTGATTGATTGTTTCTGTATATTATTTACTGGTTTGAAACAATGGGCCTCCAGCATCCTGGAGGTTGATCCCTTCCCTGCTGATCCCTACAGCTGAATTCCTGTGTGATCTTGGGTAATTCATACAGTCTTTTCATGTCTCCACCGCGGGGCTGAAATTAGAAAAAAAAAATCTCTCGTAAGATTCTTGTTGGAAGAAAATGCTAATAAAGAAATGAATAAATGAAGGTGCTCAGCTACTCTGGCGATAGGGGATGTGTGTGTAACAGCATTGCTTTTACCACACTTCCTGTCATTGATCTGTGACCTGAGCCAGTGTGGGTTTAAAATGGTGACTGCAAGCCAGTACATTCACCTGGTAATTTTTGAACTCGATCGATGAGATTGTTTAACTCTCCATTGATCAAAAATTGATTGTTTGGGGAACCACCATCTTTTTGAGACGCTTCCCAATTACTTCTGTTTTAAAAGGATATCCAATTCATCCATAGTCTATTAATGAAGTTTATGACCCTTGTTATTTAAGAAGGCTCTGTAGATAACTAGAAAAGCTTTAAAATAAATTAAATGAGGAGCTGATTTGGATAAAGAAGGTGCTTCAATATTAACCTCTTTTGTTTTTTCTTCTTGTTTAGCTATTGGCGAATATGAAGAGCTTAGAGCAGAAAATAAGAAAGCAAAAGAAGAGGTTTGTATTTATTGATTATTTATTTGATACTAAAATGCTGAATATCAGAATAACAGATTAGGTGTGGGAGGTTGTTGTCTGCTTTTGTGAGTTCAGGTGATTACTTATGACAGCATCATTCATAAGTACTACTTGTATAGATGTTTAACACCTTTATTGCAGACATTGACAGTGGGACTGAGGACACCCTCAGTAACTTTGCCAGTGACACCAAGCTGTGTGGTGTTCTTGATGCGCTAGAGAAAAGGGGTGACATCCAGAGGGATCCTGACATGCTTGAGAGGTGGGGCTGTGCAAACCTCATGAAGTTCAACAAGGCCAAGGGCAAGGTGCTGAACCTGGGTCAGGGCAATCCCAAGCACCATTACAGATTGGGTGGACAAAGGATTCAGAGCAGCCCCGATGAGGAGAACTTGGAGGTTTTGGTGGATGAGAAGCTTAACATGAGCCAGCAATGTGCATTTGCAGCCCAGAAAACAGACTGTGTCCTGGGCCAGGTCAAAAGAAGTGTGACCAGCAGGTTGAGGGAGGAGATTCTGCTCCCCTACACCCCTCTCATGAGACTCCATCTGGAGTCCTATATTCAGTTCTAGAGTCCTCAGCACAGGAAGGATGTGGATCTGTTAGAGTGAGTCCAGAGGAGGCCACAGAGATGATTCGAGGGCTGGAGCACCTCTGCTATGAGGACAGGCTGAGAGAGGTTGGTGGTGTTCAGCCTGGAGAAGAGAAGGCTCCAAGGAGACCTTGGAGCAGCCTCCAAGTACTGAAAGGGGCTTCAGGAAAGCTGGTGAGGGGCTCTTGGTTAGGGAGTGCAGGGATAGGATGAGGGGGAAGGGTTTTCAGGTGGAAGACAGCAGATTGAGATGATATTTTCGGGAGAAATGTTTTCCTGTGAGGGTATTGAGGCTCTGACCCAGGTTGCCCAGAGAAGCTGTGGCTGCCCCATCGCTGGAGGTGTTCAAGGCCAGGTTGGATGGGACTTTGAGCACCTTGATCTGGTGGGAGGTGTTCCTGTCCATGGCATGGGGGTTTGGAACTTTAAGATCCCTCCCAACCCAAAGCATTCTGTGATTCTATACTTATATGTATTAAGGAGCAATGAATCCAACTCCCAGCAGCTATTCCAGCTGTCCTACTCCATGAAAGTCATTATAACTATGTACCTATATATATTTTTTAAATGTTTGCTGCTGTGGCCAGTTTGTGTAAGGTTACAATGTGAGCATTGACCGAATCAAGTGTTTAGCTATTCTTAGGAAAACTTGTTTCTCTGGGGTTTAAACTGTGTTTTATTACAACTTGAATTGCACAATGGGACTTACCGAAAACAAAGCAACACCTTTCCTCACCAAGCCCTTCTGAAAATTCAGAATGTAGGAATGTGATTTGTGAAGGTATTTGAATTCTTCTCCCTTACCTTCTCCCTCAAAAAAAACAACCCTGAAGCCAATTTTTAATAGGAGAGCAAGATGTCTTATCTCAACTTTCAGCATAAAACGGTTTCACAGCATATCACACATCCTTCTGTGAAATCTGTGTGCCTGTCCCACTTGAAAAGAAGCTTTGAAAGGATGGGCTGAACTTCATACTTCATTTTTTTTAATGTTCAGAGATACTGGAGTAAGAAATAATGACCACTGTCTGGGTTGTTCCTTGTAATTATGATGAACTGTCTTTCTAGCAGTAGAATTAAATACATTTAGTGTGGTATCTCTTCCCAGCCACGACTCCTGGTTGTTCAACACACTTGCTTTCTGCAAGGAAGCCAACAGGAACAGAGAGCTCAGAGAGATTTGATGGCATCGTTGTGTTGCATAAATCCATGTCAATGTGCAAAGGGTTCCTAGCAGATATCTGTGGCCAGGAAAAGCCTCTTATCAGTTCTGGATGGTGAGGAAGGCAGAGGAGTAAGTGCTACGCTTTATTGTAAACAGTTCTCCTTTCTCCACTGTCAGTGAGCTAAAGATGCAAGAAACAAGTTAGTTTTCAAATCCTTGTTAGCTGCAGAGGCACGTAGGTTTAATTTAGCTCTTCCTGAAGTCATTTCTGAAGGGTTACTTTTAGTCCAGCTGGTGTAAATATTGATATTCAAGGCTGTATTGGGAAGGCCTTGTCCTTAACCACTTTCTCATTGTTAAAGAAAACTTGAAGCTTATTTTCACATGATGCTTCAGCAATGGTAATTATATTTCTAGTGAGCTTAGTGTACTGTGCTTCACTCTCTCTTCTTGTCTCTTTTACTATGCTTCCTGCTGCATTCCCAGTCTGCTGTTCCACTCCAGAGCTCCAGATATCTGTCCTTTGTTTTTGCTGTTCAGAAGGCAGCGGTGGTTCATCTCCAAATACTCAGAAGAAAAAGAGGATGAAGCTGCATTAGTCCCATTGCCCCTGTGTCTTCTCTCTGTCAGCAGCAGAGAGGGAAAAGAGAATGAGCAGGTGTAACACCTCCAGACAACACTCTTCTAGACTCCAAACCGCTTGCAGTCTGGGGACTTCCTCAGCGGTGTGTGGTTTCAGTGTGTTCTGCCCTTCACAGCTGTCTTCTGTGAATTGTCCTGTCCCCCACAAACCTGTGCTGATTGTTGACTCCCATCATGTGTGAAAAGTTCCACACCAGGACTGTCCACTGCATGAAAAATGTGCTCCCTAGGCTTTGCCTCAAATCCAGGTTCTGCTAGCTTTGGTGTTCCTTCAACAAAGCTTTGTTTACATCAGGGGGAGGATAAGGAGGCTTCTTTTCGGCTGCCTCAGCACAGGAAGGACACGGATCTGTTGGAGTGAGTGTAGAGAAAGCCATGAGGATGATCCCAGGGCTGGAGCACCTCCCGTATGAGGACAGGCTAAGAGAGTTGGGGTTGTTCAGCCTGGAGAAGAGAAGGCTCCAGGGAGACCTTAGAGCAGCCTCCAGAACTGAAAGGGGCTCCAGGAAAGCTAAGGAGGGGCTCTTGATCAGGGAGTGCAGGGGTAGGATGAGGGGGAATGATTTTCAGCTAAAAGAGGGGAGATTGAGATGAGACCTTAGGGAGAAATGTTTTCCTGTGAGGATAGGGAGGCCCTGGCCCAGGTTGCCAAGAGAAGTGGTGGCTGCCCCATTCCTGGAGGTGTTCAAGGCCAGGTTGGATGGGGCTTTGAGCCCCCTGATCCAGTGGGAGGTGTCCCTGCTCATGGCATGGGGGGTGGAACTGGAGGTTGGCCTTAAGGTCCCTTCCAACTCAAACCATTCTGTGATTCTCTTGATTCTGTGATTTTTTTCTTTAAAGGCAATTCCCATGAAAATCTTTGTTGCCAAAACTGAGATGACATGAGATGTTCTGAAATGGTTTCTTTCATTCTCCTTTCTTCCTTACTCCTCTCTCACACAGCACTCCTTTCCTATAGCTGCATATCTGTAGCCACTCCTGTGTGTTTCTCCTGAAGTCGGGTATGGTGTTTATCAGAATGCTTGTATAACAATGTAAAATCCTCCAACTCTGAGCACATGAGGATTATATCCCCAGCCAGGCAAATTAGTTAAGCTCGTGCTCAGGGTTGGAGGATTTTCTGTTGTTATGCAAGTATTCTCCATCCAAGAACCTCCATCCTGCAAATCAGTGTGCTTGTGTAAGCAGCCTTCTTAATTGTTTAAGGTGCTTGGACTCAAGTGGTTACATGTGAGGCCCCAAGTGCATTTCTTCTACAGAAAAAAAAGAATACTGATACAAAGTTCATGGTTAAGTTTGCTTACAGTGCCACTGCTGGAAGAAACTATTCCTTGTGTTATTGCAAGGCTGGGCGATTCTGAAAGCTTGTTAGCATCCTTTATACCTTAGTTCATGCTTTCCAGGATCAAACCTGATGCTGGAGGAAGTCTGGCACAGGGTATCTCTGCCTGTAGATCTTGGAAGTTGGGGGTAATTTCTGTTCCAGCTCTACCACTGTGTCAGTATGAGTGTAAGCAAGTGGTTTCCCCTCCATCAATTGTGGTCAGAGAACTGCATTGACAGGAGGAAGCGGAGAGAGACATAATCTGCAAAAATTAATTATGGAAAGTACCCCACAGGAGTGAATTAGCATTCCATATGGATGTGCTTTTGATGCACTCTGGATTTTTTTTCTTAAGTCACCAGTACACTTGTATGGCTCGGAAAGATGAGCTGTGTCAGGGAGAGATGTTCCTAGATTATATAAGAAACATGAAACTTGGTGCATCATGGGCAGCTAATTTAAAATAAGGTGTCATTTTAATTTTGGAAAAATTTATGCTTTGTTCCATATTTTTTTCTTAAGATTAGAAAGCAAATTGTCTTATGTAGATTACTTTGTTGAAAGCACTAGGCTTAAATGGATGCTAATAACCTTGAAAATTCGGGAGCAAAATGTAAGATCTTTAATCCACAGTGTGTCTTCCTCAGTGCCAGTTTGGAGACCGCTGGTGGGGGTCTTTGACAAAATTGATGCAGGCTTAGTTTTTATTAATATTTTTAAATACTTTCAAAAACTGGAGCAAAAAATACATTGACAGATTACTTCTCTTAGGCCATCCTTTTATTTGATGTAGCTGACTAAACAGGCATGCGAGACCCCCAGAAATAAATAACTAATGTTCAATTGCACACAAATGTAGAGAACTTAATATGCAGTTCTGACGTGTTCAGAGTCAGATCATGAATAAATATTTGACTACATGCTAATCAGACAGAAATGACTCTGAATGCTGGTTTTGACAGTGTTTTGTCATGCTGCCAGTAGGGGAAAAAAGGCAAGACAGCTTTCCAAAACAGTAGGTGTAATACTGTATCTCTGATACATCATTCATGGTGTTTACTCTGTTAAAGCACATGTATAGAGTGGATTATATGTTTTGTCACTAAATAGGAATGGAGGAAGGATTCTACATTGATGATATGTTCATTCTTTCTTTAAGTGGAGTGTAGCAAATGTCATGGGAGACTTTTGATCACTGTACCAAACTCATTATTTTAGAAAAAGGCGTTAAATCTGCATAAATTTCTCAATCTGTGTAAATGGGAAAGAGTGTATCTTGTGTTGCTTAGCAATGGCTTAAATGACTATATGGCTATTATGTGAACTTCTGGCATCTTAATATCTGGACTGAACAATCTCCTCCTTGTTTTTGCCCTTTGAAGGCCCTTTACTGGAGTCAGTAGGAGCTTATGTGCAAAATAGTTGGCAAAAAAAGAAGCCGTCTGTTAGAAGAGAACAGACAAGAAACCCAGGCCTCCCCAGAATCACAGAATGGTTTGGGTTGGAAGGGACCTTAAAGCCCATCCAGTACCACCCCCCTGCCATGGGCAGGGACGCCTCCTGCTGAATCAGGGTTCTCGAAGCTCTATCCAACCTGGCCTTGAACACCTCCAGGGATGGGGCAGCCACCACTGCTCTGGGCAACCTGGGCCAGGGCCTCCCCACTCTCACAGGAAAACATTTCTTCCTAAGATCTCATTTCAACTTCCCCTCTTTCAGCTGAAAACCATTCTTCCTCATCCTATCCCTGCACTCTCTGATCAAGAGCCCCTCCCCAGCTTTCCTGGAGCCCCTCTCAGCACTAGAAGCTGCTCTAAGACCTTCCCAGAGCCTTCTCTTCTCCAGGCTGAACAACCCCAACTCTCTCAGCCCTCATATCATCTTTGTGGCTTTTTCTAGACTCACTCTTGCATGGATCAAGAAGATCTATGCCCCTCCTGTGATGAGGACTCTAGAACTGAACGCAGGGCTCCAGGTGAGGTCTCACAAGGGCAGAGTAGAGGGGCAGAATGACCCCTCAGCAGTTAAAGACAATCTCAGCTTTTCTAGTTCTTAGCTAGATTGGAGCTCAACCAGGGTTTTTTTTTATTGGTAGGACTTGTAGCAGCTCTGCTTGGACAGGTTTGATTGCAAGACAAAAGACAAAGTGCTTTCCATTGATTTCAGCAAGGGCAACAATCTCCTACTCCCTTTTTCTTCCTGCTCTTTCATTCTGAAGCACAGTAGTGGCGAAACGAAAAGATTCAGAAAGCAACTGGGAGCAGGAAGTGCTCTGCAGAGACCAAAACATAGAGCCCCTGATTGTGCAGAGGAACACATGTAGCTGTTGGGAGAACAGTCAGCTCGCCGTGGTCCAAATGGAACTCTCTCTGCAAATAGCACTCAAGGTGAAGTGGAACAGGTCATTTAGCTTCCCCTTTCGCTGCATGGAGGAAGCTGTTACGCCTTATAGTGTGATGCTGGAGGATTTCAAAAGGAGTTTTTCCCTTATGCTTGGGATAGGAAGCGTACTGCATCCTTTCCATCAGTAGGAAAGAGTCTCTTTGACTTCCACAGGCACCAGATCAGATCCTTACAATGCAAATCTTCCTGGTCTTTAAACCGAGCATTAAAAGCCCTTGCTCACTTCATGTGCAGTGGGCTGAAAGCTTGCAGTGTGCAGAAAAATCCATGGGTGAAGAATGCCAGTGTGGTTACAGCCTCTCCCTTGTAAAGTAAGGAGAGGCAGCAGCTCACACCGATCCTCCTTTTGCAGCAGAGCTGTGCTCTGCAGGAACAATCAGAAGTACTCTTTCTGCGTCTTTTACTGCCTTCTGTTCTTAGACTGTACTTCTGCCAATAAGGTAAGGCTTATATTTGCTGAGGAGATGGAGAGGGAGGGCAGGGAGCAGCAAGGTTCATGCAAAGATTTCCCTTCCACACCTCTCCTGTGCAAGATTCTCTGCACAGCTGCTTTGCTAACAGGGCCAGATGAAACAGAGTCCTCATCCAGCGCTGCGTGCTTAACATGTCTTGCTCCTTCTGCAGCTCTTGCTTGTTCCATAGACCTTTACAGCTGTCTGTGACTGACCTGTCCCCCAGCTCAGCTGCTGTCCGTTTCCTTATCACCCCAGTGCCACAAGAAGAGAGGTTGCTTGTTGAGTGCAGCTCCTTTTGCTTCCACAGAACCATCCGCAGCAGCTTCCAAAGCCTGTGGGAAGGCTGTCCCTGTGGTGACAGCAATGCCATCCTCTCCTTGCCCAAGAGCATGACCTCATCCAAGGTTCTCTGGAGCTGATAGAAGGGCTGTCTTGAATTTGGCTGCCTTTGAGCCAAGCTCTCCCCCTTCTTATTACTGAACAGCAGGCTCCTTTCCCAGCTAGCTCAGAGTGGGTCCTCATCTGGAAAAACTGAATACAGAGAAAAATCATTTCAGGTTTTTTCCCCCATTTCTGTTCCAGTGGCCGGTATCCTCGTATTTGCTGTTACAACATAAGGAGATCAGGCACACAGATCTCTTCCAGAAGTTAACTCCTGGTCTTGGGCTGATTTATTGCTGTGAGCATACACAGCCTCCTGTGAGGAAGGGTGTCTGGTTTGCCGTGTGTGTCAGCCGCGCTGTGTGCCAGTCAGACTTCCCCCCAGGTCATGTGTTTGTCACCGTGTGGTTAATCACTGACTTCACTCTTGTGAGGTTTACTCATTCCTGGGAGTTCTTTCATTTGCTTGTAGAAGAGGTTTTCTTAGAGAAGTCTATCTGACACCTTTTTATTCTTTCTCTTTGAAGAAAGCTATCCTTTTTAAGATCAGTGTTTGCAACCCTGTGTTAGCATTAACCCCCCAAATTAATAAAACTGAGCTGATGGAAAATCCTCAAAGTATGAAAATGAGGGTCTTCCCCTCTTCAGGTTTTTCTTGTGGTGTTAGGGAACTGAACAGCATGTCCCTGTTTGTTGGCTTTGAGGTTTTCCTTGCACATGGAAGGTGTAGAAATGCAGGCCTCTCTTCCAAGTCTATTTGTGCTGAAGCAACTAGGCAAATCATTTTTTTGACACGCAAGGTGTTGCTTTTGCTGCTGTGTGGATGATCTTTTATATTGGTTTGGCATAATCTGACTATTCTAAAATATTTTCAGAGTAGCTCTGAATCAGAACCTAAAATCAGCTCACCAGTTTGGTTAGGAAATACTCTAGGTAATGAATTTTTTATGCATATTTTCCATCAATCTTTTATTACTGAGAACAAAAAGAAATGATGCTTTGATAGACTTATTGTGCCGGCAGTTGATCTTTGTTGATTTTGCATGTTTTGACTAACTGCTAATAAAAGAACTGGGATCAGCATTTCATTTCAATTTTCTCTTCTCCTACAGTGTGACAAAATCAAGCAAGAACGAGATGAGGCTGTCAAAAAACTGGAGGAGTTTCAGAAAAGTAAGTTGATAGTGGGAGTATTTGGGTATAGAGAGTAATGAACATCACTATTCTGCTCTACAGCAGCATAAAGAATGCTGAGATTCAGGTTCAGGTGCTGTTTCTCCTTCGAAGCCTTGTTTTAGGGAGTTAATCCAGTGAGACTTTGACTGTTGTCAGACAACTGCTGTCACAGCCTTTATACATTCTGCCATTCTTCAAATGCAAAGTGGTATAAATACAGTAGTACAAATGCACCTTTATTTTACCTGGGCCCTGCAAGAGACTTCTGGAGTGGTGTATGCTTGGATTGAGTGAGATTTGACCCTGTTGCTGAGATTGATAATAAAAATAGTAATGGTAATTATAATGATTGTGGTGATAATAATGGTAATTTTTATGAAGGAGTAAAATTGCTTTAAACCTAGACACATTGATCAAGGTTTTTAGGATGAACTGCTGCCTCTTGCTAATTTTTAGAGAAGTTCTGTCATATCTGGTCTGTGAGGATGTCAGTATTCAGTTTTACACTTTTATGCTAGTGGTTCTATTGAAACTGTGTGGTGTCTGGAAGCAACAAAGCACATCTAATGGGAGTGGAAGTATCCTACTGGATTAGCTCCTTGGAAGAGACAATTACAGTAGGATTGTGGTCTGTTCTGTCTGGTTTGTGCCAGCACGGTGAGCTGCACGACGAAGCATCAGAAATGTGGATGGAGTTAATGCAGGAGAAGGAAATCACATGGTCTTGACTTTTGTGTGACTGCCTTAACAGAGGAGTTTTGCTCACTTCTGTTTTATAATTGTTCATATGATACAATTATGGAAAATAATCTAAAATCAACAGGAATCATCTGCTGCTTCGAATGATCTTAGGTAACTGTTCTGTGAGGCAAGAATGTTCTCTAAGAAGTCTAATTCCTCTGGGAAAAATTGCAGCCTGTTTTGTTTTTGTTATGATACGAGGAGTACCAGAGTGTGGCAGAAAATGTCAAGTAGTTAAGACTTAAAATTTGAAGTAATATTTGATGTTGTAAAATTTTATAGGTTTCTTTTATCTTCCTTTCACATTTTTAAAGGACATACCTTGTAAACATAGTGATAAAATGCCAGGAATATTAGGATTTTAAGGCAATAATAGAGCCCATTATTTAAACGACAATATAAAAGGCAATTATATTGATGAAGAGCTACATCGGCTTTGTGTCTGTGAATAAACTTGGCCTGTACTCAGCTTCTATTTGTTCTCCTGGCATAAACACATATTGTGTGTGATTCCAGTTTAATGGGGCCCCGTTTGTATGCCAAGCAGCTGCATTTTAGGCCCTATTGCGTGATTTCATAGCTCTCTGAAAATTGGTTCTATTGAGTACAAGAGATAGAAGGTGGTGGTGGGGGGGAAAGCTTCAACACACAATCATTTCTTTTCAATTGGAGCCAGCAAGGTTGATGACAACATGACCATTGTGTTATAATGATAAGACCACTAAGGATCTGTACCTCTCATCAAGGCTTTCACACAACAGCAGATACAATTTAATTCACTGCTCTGTCAGCAGTGCTGATACCATTATGCCGTCTGTCTCCACAGTTATAATCACTGTCCTCCGAGAAATGCAGTTGAAATGATCTTGAGCAGTCAAAGAAACTCTCAATTAAGGCTGCCACTTCCAATGTGTCAGATTGTGTCTTATGCACTTGGTACAATTTTCACTTCCAATCCTGTTTATTTACAATGTCTACCAGTAATTACGCTTAACATGTCATTTAGTGAGGGTGCCCCTGCCAAGGAGATTGTTGGGTGCTGCAGTACCATTGAGTGGGAGTTTCTCGCAGTCAATGCCATCAGCGGCTTTTAGTCCCTGATGGGATGCAGTAGTAATGTTGATAATGCAAGTATCGTGCTCATCAAGTCATAATTAGATGCCACTCAAATGTGCCACTTGTAATAACAGTGTTGATTCATGTTTTCTCGGTGACTGCAACTACTAATTAGTTAAGTGGTTTTTGGTTGGCCTGCATTTGCTGCGGATTATTATTACCCCTGAAAAAAACTGTCAAGGTTAGAGATGTTTCAGGCCACTTAGTGCTGCTTTATGAATTTTAATATTGACATAATAAGAACTTTGGACAGACTTAGGAAATAATATATTTTTGTATTTAATTTGGAAAGATATTCCCCCACGAGTTAATCATAATTGCAGGTTAATTAAGTTTAAATGAACCAAGAGTAATCCCTAGTTCTGCCATGTGAGCCCAATCCTTGATTCCTAACTTTAGCCTTGCTGGAGGGCATTGGATTCCTGTCTGTAAAATGGGAGCAGCTCTGTATGTCCACTGCTTCCTCATCTTGCCCAAAGCATTTTATTGCTCCAAATCCCCAGAGCTAGGTAGAATAAAACAGAAGAGAGATGGACATGCACTACCTGAAGCTTTTCCTCTCTCAATTAAATGTAGCAGCTGGTATAGCATGCTTAGAGCAGACAAATTCTCCAAAGCCAGAAAAAATGGAAATAAAACCCAGCCAAAGAAAGAGATGTGGTTGCTCTGCTGTTGAAAGACGTCTTGTGAGTATGGTTTTTGGGCCACAATTTCTCAGTACTCTGCCCTGCTTTTTTTTCTTTGCTGGCTGCTCGTGTTCTGCGGAACTTTTCTTGCGTGCAGCTACTGATTTGCCAGGGAACTCCACTGTATTGCTGGCTTCCTGTGTTAGTAACTAAAATATTACTTAGAGTTGTTGTGGAATTGTAGAATGGGTTTGGTTGGAAGGCACCTTAAAATTAATCCATTTCCAATACCCCTGCCATGGGCAAGGACACCTCCCACTGGATCAGGGGGCTCAAAGCCCCATCCAACCTGGCCTTGAACACCTCCAGGGAGGGAGCACGCACAAGGTAGAGGATTCTGATGGCAATCTTAAGGGACAGATCTAATGGTATCTGATTTCTGAAGTGTTAGTGAAATGAAGGTGATGAATGACAGTGGTCAGGGAGGCTCCTGCTGGCCTTCAACTTCCATAAGCATTTGTTCAACTCTCCAGTTCCTGTCCAGTGCTGCAAACATGGCTTGAGAAAATTGCTAAAAGCGATGAACCAGATATTCAGTGTTCAAAGCAGTTCCTATCCATGGAGATTATCTAATACTTCCTTGTATTTGAGATGCCTACACAGAAAGTTAACAAAAGATGTCATCTTTCTGATCATGGGATGTGTGTGTCAAATGCAGGAAAATATTGACTAATTGTTAAACTCTTCCCCTAGTCTCTCACATGGTTATTGAGGAAGTGAACTGTATTCAGAACCATCTTGAAATTGAGAAGACGTGCCGTGAAAGTGCTGAGGCTTTGGCTTCTAAGGTGAGAAGAGTTATGGTGATTCTATTTCATCCGATTTCTTTTCTATTCTCGTTTAACTTGAGGTTGTGTATATGTCCCATATAAGTTTTTATATCATGTTGCAGATCTGTGAAATTGTTTTGAAGTGGCAAAAGCCATAAGGGAGATGCAAAATAGAATTCCTTTACAGAAAAAAAGAAAAATCCATTTTAATTTAGTTTCTCTTTCAGACCGAGAAGTCAAGAGTCCAGCATCTTGATATCTAGTTTGTATATGCGTTTAGGTTAAATGGAAAACAAGTTTTAGACCTGTCCTGTGTGAGATATAAAACAATAATGAGCATTTCAGTGTCTAAATCAAATGGAAAAAGTCAACCACTGCATTCCATTTCAGGTGGTTGTTTATGAAAGCAAAGCGAGGGCAGGGGAAAGGTGACCTCCGCGGCTCTGTTGATTGCGTCTAGGCTGATGAATTTAGCAAGTGTGTAATTTTCTATATTCCATCTCATCAGAAGTGCATTATTATTAAAGAATGTTTTTATCTCCCTGTTATATATTTTTGGTTGTGTAAAATGCATCTGAGCCACTTCATCAGAAAATGGATTACAGCAATTTTGAACCAAATTTCATTAGCAATGCTGACTGCCTTTTTTTCTTTTCTTTTTTTTTTTCCCCTCCCCATCCCCTGCCCAAAGTACATCCTTAGCTATGGTAAAAATCACACCAGCAAGAAATCACCTTAATTTAGATGCATTAGCAATGTACTTTCTGGAGGTATTTACTTAATTGTTTGCATAATGACACTGTATTAGAATTCATAAGATAGACAATCAGCATATAAGTAAGAAAATGAACGTGTTTATGCAACTTTTCTTCTTCACTGCACTTTTCCAGTAATGCACATACAGGGGCAGTTGGAAGACTGGCTTTTCCCCATGGGGCTACTTTGCCAAAGCTGATTTGTTTCATGCTGTGAGCTAACTAAATAGGGTTCCTTATTAAATACTACTAAATAAGGTTTCCTTCCTACTTGCTCAGTTTCATTCTTTGGGAATGAGATGAAGTATTTCTTGAGTAAATCTGTAGATGGGGGCTGAGAAGAAGGGGGATCAAAGATGATTGCTTAGCTAAAACTTTAGTATAACTGAAAAAACTTCAGCCTAACTGTTCAGTATGTGTTTATTTCCAGGTAAATAGTGGACTTGTGAAGTTCATGTTGACCTCAACGTGTTCTGCATCAGTAGTTGAAAATTGAGCCTCATTCTTAGATCTGAATGCAGGCAACTGGTTTGGTGGGTGGGTGGTCACTCCAACATAGCCTGACACCCCTGAAACTGTGCAGAGCTTTCTGAGAGCTGTTGGTATGGGGTATCTAGAGGTGCAACATTGAAAGAAATGGTGGGAGTGAAACATTTGCAGCTATCTCTGTTCTGTTTTTCCTGGCACCTTGGTCAAGATGGAGCTGCCTCACAGAACCTCTTTGGTATCATCCAATGACATCCAGCCCAGAGTGGTGTCTGCCTTGTGGTTTGACCCATAAAGAACTGGTCTGTGGGACAGTTTTTATCTTACCATACGTTGACAAGACACTAATAATGGCTGAGAAGTGAAAATAATCCAAAAGCATTTTGAGGTAATTCTGCCGTGGCTGGGAGTGTATCAGTTGTGATGTTTGTAGTTTATAAGAAAAACAAGAGCATAGGAGGAGGTAAGAGTTTTTGTTTGACCAATTGATCCTACTGACAAAACCAGATGAGCTTTCAGGAACACAAGTCGTCCTCGTTTAGTTCAGACTCCTCTTGATGCTGGTTCCTGCTTAAGAGTAAGGAGCTGAAGGAGATCTCAGAAAGAATGTGTAGCATTAAGTAAGCTTGATAGTTGATTTGATTTGAACACAGGGTATTTATTAGTCAGAAGCACCAGAGAGGAAAGAAGAACATGGACTGAAGCATCACATTGAAGTCAAGACTCCTCAGAGGAGAAAGAGGACAAGCTTCCCTTCTTCAGACCATTTTAATATTGAATGGAGCATTTAATAGAACATTAACCTAATGAATCATAGAATAGTTTGGGTTGGAAGGGATCTTAAAGCTCATCCAGTTCCAAGGGCAAGGAGCACTTCCCACTGGATCAAGGGGCTCAAAGCCCCATCCAGCCTGACCTTGAACGCCTCCAGGGGTGGGGCAGTCACCACTTCTCTGGGCAAGGGCCTCCCCACCTTCACAGGAAAACACTTCTTCCTCATATCTCATCTCAATCTCTCCTCTTCATGCTGAAAACTGTTCCCCCTCACAGTTTCTTCCCTACACTCCCTGATCAAGAGCCCCTCCCCAGCTTTCCTGGAGCCCCTTTCAGTACTGGAAGGATGCTCTGAGGTCTCTCCAGAGCTTTCTCTTCTCCAGGCTGAACACCCCGAACTCTCTCAGCCTGTCTTTGTTTGCTAGATCTTTTAATGATAAGGGAGAAAAAGAAACAGTTGACTTTTTTTTTCTTTTCTCCCCTTGCACAGCAGTTTAGAGACAGACTAACTGGCTTCTTACCATTTGTTCTGCTCAACTTTCAGTTGAACAAAGAAAACAAGACCTTGAAAAGAATTAGTATGCTTTACATGGCAAAACTGGGCCCAGAAATTATCACTGAAGAGATTAACATCGATGAGGACGATTCATCCACAGATGCAGAAGCAAACTCTGGATCGTGCAGTTCTGTGCATTGCCAACAGCAGATCAAAGGTGAGCGTTGTTGCTGAGCCTACACCACCATACAGGGCAAAAGAGTGGTCAGCAAAGGGTGTCCAAGAAAGACTGTAAGAACGTGGTAGGCTTGCAGTGATGCTGTGTAATGTGTACAGTGGGTATACAGCTTGAAAAGCTGCAATGCAATAGGAAAATGAGATCTGCACAGCTAAGAAAATTCAATGCTACTGAGTCAGTAAAATAAATGATTCCTAACAAAGTAAACATTTAAAGCAGAAGGACAAGATCACCTTGATAATACTTCAACTGCACAGTTAGTATTTCAGAGCTATTAAGACAGGACTCTCTATTTCTGTTTCCATTATGTACCTTTGTGTGCACAAACTTCATTCGTATTTCCAGAACTATTGCCAAGCAAGAAAGCTCAAGCAAGAAACTTATAAAGGGACTGGTGTCCTGGGTGAAACAGCAAAGTTTGAGAATGTGGGAATACATTGATTAGAGAAATCTGTGCTTTATTAAGAAGTTTTTGTGTCTTTTTTGAAAGGCAGTTCATATTTCTTTAATCCAAAATCTGCCTGCCTTTCTCATCTAAGTTTATGATGAAGCCATCGTGATTCTTTGTGTTATAGGACCATATCTAAAAAAAGGGGTGTGCCCACGTTCTGCATAGTATTATTCTATAATAAGCAGTTTTACATCCTATAGATGTAGGAAAAGAGGCAGAGAATGTTGTGATCCTCGCCATGCAGTCCATCTGAATCTGAAAAAAGACTCTGGAGTTCTTCCTGTCTTTTAGTGGAGAAAGATGTCAAGGATACCTTTAAAGAGAATAAAAAGGCTGGCTGCAGATCAGAGGACATGGTTGGGGGGGGTTAGGTTTGGGGAAGGCTCTGATGCATATACTTGTGGTCTTGATTAAGATTCATTAAAGAACTAAATATGATATTTTTAAAGGATTTGGAACTCCTGGCCCTCTCTGGCCTTATTATTAAATATTAATGACCTTACTTTTACAAGTGCTGAGTATTTTTAAAAGCATTGGCATCCCATTTGCTTCAGAAGATGTTCTATCCATGTGCCTGGAGAGAAGCATCTGTACAGTAGCAGAGGTGACTGACACTTACCAAAAGACAGTGTTGGGGCTGTGTCCCCAGCCTGAGCCAAGCCACGTGGTGCTTGTCTTCAGGAATAAAGATGAAGTCACATCTTGGATTACCTGATAAGTGAAAGACCATATGCAATGAAAGAGTTGTTTTCAAAACACCCCTTAAAGCTTTGTGGTGTTGCCCAAGGTGAAATCTGCCTTTCTGTGCATGTCTGTGGTTCCAAACACTTGGATTTTGTGTTGAGAATCTTGGAAGTCTTTGAGCCTTCTCACCATTCAACAAAATATTGGATGTATTTTGGAATGATTCTTTCCCTCCCACCCTTTTTCTGTAAGGATGTACACACAAGATAGTACAGCCTGAGGCTCTTTAGTTAGTGCCTTCTCCTTTATTAAAGGGATAAAATTTTGTCTCTTGGATATCTTCCCCTTTTTTTTGTGCTCTCACGTGTTAGGGAAAGGTGATAGTAAAGCTGTAGTCCTTAATGGAAGTGCAAAGTGGTCTGAGAGCAGTAGCTGAACTTCATTTATAAGTTTGGGGTTTTCTTTTTCAGCTGTCCTGTTGGTTATAACAAGAACTGAAAACTCATCTGTGTTGGTCAAGCAGTTTAGTGCACAGGCTCTGTCTGGAAAGAAACATTTCTTGTACACATTTATAAAGATTTAGGTATATGGATGAGCTTTCTTCTTTGGATAATAAGGTTGATATATGTGTTTAAGACCTGACTTAATCCAGTTACCGTAAATTTCAGTCAGACTTTTCCTCCCATTAATTTCCCTGGAAGGCACAAATCCATAAAACAGACTCTTGAACCAAAGAATCTTCTGGGAAAACAGATCTTTTTATTTACTTGACAAGGTCTCTGTCTTTAATTTGGAGGAAAATAAATCTGAGGCTCCTGAATTGAGGTGGGGGGCTGGGGCAGAATCAACATTTCCAGGATGTGAACCCAAACATCCAGCATGTCATCATCATCTGCAATAGATTAGCAGCAATTTTCTCAACTCATGGCTGGTATTCAGTGAGCAGCAGTGCTATGAAATCCTGGAAGCAGGTGGGGAATGAGAGCACTTACTGCAAGCTAATATATATCAATAAATTTATAGTTCTGTGGTGATTTTATGTTAACCTAAACCCTGATATATTATGTATGCAAACTGATCTCCTGTTAAGAAGTGATTATAATAAAATGTTTTATTCCATTGTGAATTTGATTTATTTCATATTTTGATAATTAAGGAACAAAAATTCTGAGGGGAAAATTACAAGCATTAGCTCTTCCATCAGTGAAGGTTCTATTCTGACTCAGTTCACGTAATGTTACAAAGACCATAAATTGGCAGGTGTTCAGGATAATTTCTTCAGTGAAAGCCTCCCAAGTATTAACTGCCTGTTGTTTTGTTTGTTTCCCTTGTGACTAGAACTCATGATCCAAAAAGAACTGAAGTGCATTAATTTGTTTTAAAGGGCGCCTATTAAAAATTGCTTTCTGTTCCCTCCGTAGCAGAGTCTCGGTGATGTGGCAGTCTCCTGAGTGGGCTGAGGTGGCAGGATTGGCCTCCTTGTAGCAGAAAATGAATCATTCAGCATGCAAATAAAGACCAGGCAGCTTACCTCAATAGACTGAAACTGTGGCCCAGTTATAGATCTGTTACTTGATACTTATGCCAGGTTCCTAAATTATTGAGGATGTACCTTGAATACGACTGATGCTTTGTGTTTGTGTTTCATACTCGATTGTACTTGCTTTGCTGCAATATTTCCTTTGTTGTTTTCTTCCAAGAATAAAATATATTTCTCATTTCCTTCCTCAAACTGTAGAGCTGCGAGATCACATCGTATCTGTTCATGAGGAAAAGAAGACCTTGGCCATTGAACTGGAAAACCTGAGGTGCAAACTTGTAGAAGTAATTGAAGAAGTATGTATTGTGCCGTGGAAGGCGAGACCGCGGTAGCGTGTAGTCGGTACTTTTGGTATCTAATTTTGCTGAAAAGGCTCAGTTGTGAAGTTAATTGAATACTATCTAATCTCAGGCCCTGCCAGCCTGCCCATGTGATGCAGCACTTAGGGTATACACCTGGAAAGGACCTTCTACGTCACAGAGTCCAGCCCGCTGCTCTCGCTGTCACATGACTTTCCATGTGTTCTAATCTGTTCCCACAGGTTTCTAATGCCCATATTATTGCTCTCATCTCCCCTTCCTGACAGCCTCTCACCCATCCCAGCCTGTGGGGATCTTTTTGGATTTCCTTAAACCTGTGGCTGTGCAAGAAATACTTTGGCAGAATGTCTAGTTTAATCACTGGTGCTACTTCATTGAGCATATCCTTGAGTTGTGGCCATTGGCAGTGCCCTGTCATGGTAATTAGACCAGCAAATTGGCTTTTTAAGCCAGCAGAGTTTCGTTCCTGCTTCAAAACTGGATAAGCCATGTACTGATGCAAATCAGGACTTAGTGGCTCTTCCTGTCTGTGCAACACTTGCATTCAGAAAGACACAGCTGACAGCGCTTGGACAATGAACAGAGCCCAGGCAAAAAACTGGAACAGCAGCCTGAC
This sequence comes from Tapera naevia, assembly GCA_033556795.1. Taxonomy (NCBI): domain Eukaryota; kingdom Metazoa; phylum Chordata; class Aves; order Cuculiformes; family Neomorphidae; genus Tapera; species Tapera naevia. The sequence continues at coordinate 254,197 of JAUMJJ010000156.1, forward strand.
TATGTTGAAATGCAAACAGTCAAGGACAAGCTGGTAACTTTTCAACCAGGTGCTACGGTGCTTTGTCCTGAAAGGTTCCAAAGATGTTATTTTTGCAGCTGTGGTTGGTATGTGCCATGAGAATGGGCCACGGGAGCCTCGTGTGAAGGATTAATTCATAACCCTTTAATGCCTTCTGTTACGGGCTCTGTAAGTTGGGGTAAAAATGATTTCCATACTACTGGAAACCCTAAGATCAAGCCAAACCTAAGAAACAGAATTACTGAAAGCAAAATGTTGCTTGTATTACGTCCTGTGTATCCTTTCTGCCACAAACTGAAAGAATCTTCTTTTTTTTGATTTCTCTTACACTTTTCTAGGTGAATAAAGTGAAAGAAGAAAAGGCTGCTTTGGCAACCGAAGTTAATAAGCAGCAAAAACTGTTGGAGAAATGTAACAGAGGTGTGTGGTCTCAGCAGGGTCTCTAACAGTTTGCTACATCCTTTGCAGCAGCTTTGTTGTGGTACAAAGTGGGTTACAGAACAGCGGCTGTGGTCTGACACTCGGCCTCGTTGCTGCAGGCACTGCAGAAACACATGGACTCTTCTGGACTGTCTCAGCTCCAGGAAGATGTGACAGTGTAAATAGCAGGTTGGATGTGAGAACAGGGAAAAATATTCACTCTGTGACACAAGTGGCACACTGGGAGAGGAGGGAGTCCTTTGCAGAGATGGAATTTCAACCTGGATCTCCTGTTTTCCTAAATCATTATATCAACCTCCTTTTTAGTTGGGACACAGCTAATAGTTTTGTGTATCTAAAGGCTTGGCAGAAACTCATGGTACGTTCAGAGAGCGATGAGGAAAAGGCAAGAGTGGTGGGAATGAGATCAATAGGATTTCCAGTTATGGAAGGAGAGCAAGGAGTTTCCTTTCCTGGAAAGAGGTGAGGAGTAAAACTAGGACAGGGAAAGTCTAAAAAAGGCTCTGAAAAGGAAAGCTTTTGCTTAATGAAAGCGAGTGCTTCCACATAAGAAGTAGTTGACCTGAAAGAAGTTGAGTGGAGACAGGAAGGGGTTTAGTTCCTTTGATTTCCGTGCCCTTTTCTCGTGTTGTTGATTTAGCCTTGTAAAATTGAAAATTGGCTCTTTAGCATTTCCTGATGGAGAATACAATGGACCTGGCCTCTGATGCCTGCCTGTGTTGATGCATTTCTCATTCTGCCTTCCAAAGGCACTCAGTTGCTTGTTCAGCAGTACCTCCTGGAAGTCTTCAGATACATTCCTGGTGCCTGAATTTATTCTGATTTATCTTCAAGTTGTTCCTCTGCAGTTCTGTTTTACTCACTTACCTAGGGAGGAGAAAGAAAAAGCTCTTAAGAAATCTCCCAGGAATTCTGAAAGAAGGGAAAGGGCAGGGCTGCTGCTTTTGCACAGGAGGACCTGTGGAAATAGCCACAGCTAAATGTGGAAATGCAGAAGAAAAGCAGAGTCTTCAAAGCACTGAAGACTCCAATGACCTTCTGCCAGTAATGTTCTCCTTTTCTTTGGAGAAATTATACAAAATCAGCATAGTCCATGTTTTTAAGGAAAAGGGCTGACTTTTGAATTACAAAGGAATATATGAACTTCTAGTGGGAAGTGATTTTTCTCTCTTTTTCGCTTTGCTGTCCAGTGTGACAGTGTCGGATCCTCTGTGGATGCTGCAGATGTCTCAGCCAAGGGAGAGGAGATTTGCATAGGAGGGTGTATTCTTCCACCAAGTGTTTGTTTTTCACCTCTTTCATGTGTCTGCATTGCTTGAGTCTATGACAGACTCTGAGGACTTTGTATAGGTTAATTAGATTAGCTTACCTTGAAGATTCTTTTGATGGGACAGTGTGGCAGATCAAATGTTTCAGAAATGTTTCCTTTCTTTCAATGGAAAGAGCAGCCCCTTGTTTCAGGTTTGCCTGTTTTCCAGGAAGGAGGAGTTATACCAGGTTATGTCCTAATGCACTGGCAACATAAAGCAAGATTTCATTTTTTGGTGCCCTTCAAATGGGCTTCCAAAGTATCTATTAATACCCTTTATTGTGTGTTTATGAGGCAGTGTCCTGGAACCGTGTAATCAATAGATTTCAGTCAGAATTGGTGAATTTATCATAGATCTTGGGTTGCTTTGTTTTGAAGTTAATATCATTTTGAGATTCAGGTGGGCTGGACTGTGTATCCCACTTCCTGAAGTGCCACTTTACATAGTACATAGCTTTAAAAACTGTGATGCTCATCTCCAAAGAAGCAAGGAACTTGCATCAGGCAGTGTTACAAACCCAGTGTTGGCACCTGCAAACTGGTTTTCAGCCAGAAAGAGCTAAAGGTTATCAAGAAAATGCAAGTGGGCTGAGGGAACTGGGATTGTTTAGCCTGGAGAAGAGAAGGCTGAGGGGAGGCCTCGTCGCTCCCTGCAGCTCCTGAAAGGAGGTTGTAATGAAGTGGGTGCTGGGCTCTTCTCCCAAGTAAGAGTGATAGGACAAGAGGAAATGGCCTCAGGTTGTGCCAAGGGAGTCGTGAGTTTTAGAGCAAACAGAACAAATATTGCAAAGCAGACTGTATATGGAAATATGAGATTAGATTGCATCTTCATTCGAGGATTCACAGTACTGGGGAATAACAGCTTGTCTGTGTAAATCAAGCAGCAGTTTCTTATTTTGACCCATTCCACTTTTACTTCTGATCTTGTTTTATTCTTCTAAACAGTGTCTGTGCTGGCAGTAGAGGAGTATGAGGAGCTTCATGTAAACTTTGAACTGGAAAAGAACCTGCGGAAGAAAGCAGAGTCCTTTGCACAAGAGGTGAGTAGTTGAGAAAAAACAGATCTTGTAAAATGAAGACATTGCAGCTGGGCAGAAACCTGCTTGCTTTCGTGACTTGGTTTCAATTCCCAGCTCTCCTACAAAAGACATCTTTGAATGTCCACGTACCACTTAGCTAACATCTGTACTTCATCCGTAAAATGGGTTGACTGTTTCAACAGCATTTGTAAAGCACTTCAGAATTATCCATGCAGTCTTACCACTTTTTCCTTTTAAAGCAAGGGTTTAAATTTATAATGGGCTTAGTCAGCCACAACGTTTCGATGTGGTGTATGTAGTGGCTGGCTCTGGGAGGGATTAGCTGCCTTTCTACTGATATAATTGTGTTTTTCCTCAAAATATATATGAACTCATCAAAATGTTGCAAAAGACAATATCACTTAAGGTTTGTGCAAGTTTGGCTGCTGTTTAACACATACCTTTTGAATAATATAGTGCAGGGAGCATCCAAGCTGAAAAAAATTGCTTTCATGTTCTAGAAGAGGTATAGACTCCCAAGAGGAAAATGAGTTACTGGTTGGCATTAGGGAATGGCTGGTGGTTACTCTGATGGCTTGTGACTGGCAATGTTTGCCTTAAAAAATGCTGACAAAATCATCCTGTTGATAGACTGAAGCCCTATAAAATCATGAGTTTGTGTTTGCTTTGGGTTTTTATGCTCATGTGCCTTTTCTGTTTGCCCTCTGGATTTGGAGAGCTCTGCGCTTGGGTTATATTTCCGAGCTATTCTATGCCAAGCCACGCATCAATGGTTTTTCAGGGAGCACAGGTTTAAAGAAAGCCATTATAAATCAAAATTACATGATTCATCAGTACTGAAATGTTGTAAATAAGGGAAACATCTGACATTTGACAAACAGTAAACAAATGAGAACATCTGGAAGCTAGGAGTGAGGCAGTTGACCCTGTCGTGGCTTGCACTCGCTCTCTCATGTCTGAGATTTCTCTCCCTCCGGGCTGTGTACAAATGTTGGAGAACTTCAGGGCACCTGGGCAAAGGGTACTGGTTCTCTCTCTCTCCTCATTCCACCTTCTGCTACTCCTTCCTGTTCTTTCCTTTGCAAGGTCACCCCGTTGACCCTTGGGAATCCCACTGGAGGGGCTAACTTGGCAGAAAACAAATACCTTCTAGGTACCGATTTCTCCTTCTGTTAATGGGAAAATTCACATTTGGGTAGCAGGGTTGGATGCTCATCCTAAAGGAGAAAGGTATTTGCAAATTCAAGTGTATTAACCTTTGGCTGATTCTCTTTTGTGCATGCAGGTATATGGTATAACCTAACTTTAGATAAACAGCTGCTTATTGATTCCACTGCTGAAGCTTCAATCGGTTGCTGAGTCAACTTGTAATTGAAGTAAATTTAAATGTATGTAACTTGTTTGTATGCACATACCTCAGTCTCTTGCCTGTTGTTGTCCCTGTCTCTGCCATGTGCTGAAAATGTAACTGTACTTCAGGCAAAGCTACAGCAGCTGACACATTTTCCTTACAAGGGAATAAGAAACGATAGAAATGAAAATTGTTTGCTAATTATTAAAACATGCTGTTAACTCCCAGATTTTAACTACTTTCAGGATGCAGTTAGAGTCAAGAGGTGTGGGGTGGGAATCACTCAAGGAGAGATTTCTAAAACCAAAGAGACTGCATGTACAGCCTCCTCCAAACCCTACTTTTACAGGCCTGTGTGGGATGGAGCCCAGATTTCTCAGTGGAGCAGAACTGGAGCACCTCCCTTTGCTGCAGCTTCAGTGCTATTGAGTCGTTTACACTTCTCACTTTTTGGAGATAAATTTGGAGTTTGCAGATCTCATTTTTATTAGAGTTTTTTTAGTGACTAAAAACTGTTAAACAAAGTATGACCTATGTTTATTCAGTTTTCATTGGGATTTTTTCAATAGTGTTATAATCTGTCTTATATAATATTGCCTTCTTTCAACAATTTTTAAATTTTAGGAGGCCTGGATTTGCTAATTACTCGTGCTTTTATGTAACTATTTTAATAACTCAATTTTTTTAAAACCTCCAGAGATTGTGCAAGCATTATTGTTTTATTAGCAGTATTTGCTGACTGTTGTGTGCAGAACTAAGACAAATTCTGAAGAACCTTTAGCGTGTTTGTTTTGCATGCATTATTACAGAATCTCTCTTATCTCCTACTGTTGCTTTGCTTTATCTTCTGAAGTGCAGAACAATTTCGTGCCTCTCTTCATTAACCAATAACAGAAGATTGTACGTAAAGGTCTTGCATTTTAGGAATGAATAATCTATAAATGAGTAGTTAAGCTGGTTTTCAGATTGTATAAGAGGACAGGCTGATACTCTGGGCCCAGAGTATTGTTTCTGTTTAGATTCATAGCTGTGATATTCAGACACTTAGACATTTTGAAAGATGATATTTAAAGTACTTTTTGTGTTTGAATAATGAGCTGACAGCCAAGCTGTTCAGTACAATGCCAAAGAAATGCTGATTGTTTGCAAACAAGTACTACTTGTTTTTTGTCATTAAGTTGTTGTCTCTTCTGAAATTATGGGCCCCTGGTGTTGCAGATTGACAACGTAGCTCTTCAGTTGATGCTTTTCATTTTGTGAAGTTCTCCAATTGAAAATGGAGCCTGGGTTAGTCTTCCCTTTGGGCACACACTTCTTTTCCTTTGGTATTGTGCTGTATAGGAGGATATTTGGGAAGCTGTTTGAAAATACAGGAGTGTGTGACGGCAAAGGCACCGCTCACTTGTGTTTGGGGGAACCAGCAGCATTTCAGACTGCTTTAAAATTACATTATCGTTGGCCTGGTTTCACATGGATGGTGTCCCTTTAGTGACCTGAGACATCAGACAGACAGACTCTGGCCCACAACAGCAAAGCTTTATGCTCGACTGAGGTTGTACGAGGATCGTGCTGAAGGTCGCAGCTGTGTTTTGAGAGCTGAGGTTTCGGGGATGTGCTTAGAGGAGCTGTTTGGGTTGCACTAAAGATGTGCAAGGATTTTCTGCCTGCTTTCAGCAGCTGCCTGTTTTTTCTATCCTTGTAAAATGTTTCTTGAAAAAAAACCAAAAATCCTGCTGGATTTTTTTTGCTGGAGTTTTGCAGAAGCTGGAATGGTTGGTTGTGATCAGCTGTGGAGTGTTGAGAGAAGAAGTAGCTTTGAGTGAAGGGCAACACAGTGTGTGCAGTGCTTTGTCCTCAGCTTTGTTTGGAGTGCTCATACACTTCCCCTCTAAACTCTAAAGGGGTTAGAGGGGAAGCCATATGAGGAGTGGCTGAAGTCAGTTGATCTGTTCAGCCTGGAGAAGAGGAGACTGAAGGGGGAGCCTTCATCATGGTCTACAGCTCCTTCACGAGGGGAGGAGCAGTCACTAATCTCTTTTCTCTGGTAACCAGTGATAGGACCTGAGGGAATGGCAGGAAGGTGCACCAGGGAGGGTTAGGTTGGACATTAGGAAGAGGTTCTTCCCCCAGAGGGTGGTGGAGCACTGGAACAGCTCCCCAGGGAAGCAGTCAGAACCCGACAATATTCCTGAAGCATTTGTCCAACACCCTGATACACCCAGTGTGAATGTTGGGGTGTCCTGTGCAGGGACAGGAATTTGACTCAATGGTTCTTGTGGGTCCCTTTCAACTCAGGAAATACCATGATTCACTTAGAAAAAGGAAGTAGGTTCTGAGTAATGTGGGCAGCACCATAGCGTAGACTTCAGAACAGCACGTTTTAGTGTTTTGTATTACTGTTTGTGACATTTCAGACAGCCTAAATGTGCCTTTTAGTTCACCAAAATACAGTCTTGCTGTGGAGAGGCCTGGTTGTTGGCAAGCCTGTCTTTCCAAGGATCTGAGGTACCTGAAGCTTGCCTTGGTGGAGACACTTGGCCTGTGTGTTTGTCCATAGGGTGGCTTCATCTTTTAGCTTTGCCCTCCTGGGGTTACGTTGTGGCTGCCATGGGAGGAGACCAGATGAGTGCCTGATGCGGGCTGCCTGTCGAAGGGTTGCCCTTTGCATCCTGCCCTTCTGACCAGCGAGGAGGATTTGCCACAGAACATGAGCAATTGGGAGTGCAGGTGTGGGGGATAATGGGTGGGTGAGCGTGTGAGCAGAAGCGAACACAGATAGGGGAGAGATGAGGAGCGAGAGAAGGAGGGAGCGAGCGCACGTAAGAGTGAGCTTGAAAATCAGAGCTTTTGATGAAAAAAAAAAATAATCCAATACAGCTTTAATTATAGTCATGCTCCTGGCACCACCATAATATATATTTAATTAATCAAAAATGATCCAACTTCAAACATTAGAATTCACGCTCCTTAGAGGTTCTAAAGAAACTGAGTAAATATTGTCAGCGGTGGTGTGGAGAGGGGGAAGGGAAAAGAAAGGAGGTTTGAAGTGAGTCACAATCCATTGTGAAAGGTACAGGAATCTGCATAAAAGAACTAAATAAATAGAGTGTGTAAGGGGCGGGGGCATGGAAAAATCTGTACCTACCTGAATAAAATAGGGTTGTTAACATAGGAATCTTGGCAAGCTTAACCAGAATTCTAGTGTCATGTTTTAAGAGACACTTTAAGATCTCTCAGCTCTTTCTGGAGCAGCTTATAAGAAAACAAAAGAAAGCAGAGAGTATCTTGAAGGCCATTGCAATAATATAGAGGCTAGCTCTGAAAAGCTCTCTTCCACAAAGATGAGCAAAATACAATACATACAGGCAAAGCAAGCCAAAAGGGGAGGAACACAGCGAGAGAAGTAAATGGAAAGTCTTAGCATTGTAAAAATCCCAGGAGTTTAACAAAATAATCCAGTGTAAATGGTTTATTAAGCATACATCCAGCCTTGCAACAATACTTTGTAAAGTGAACAGTTTATTACTGTCGCGTGTGCTGGCATGGAGACAACCCCTTGCACCTAAAGGTACTCTGGAAACCTCCCTGAGAAGAGGCAGTGTGCTCTCCAAGTTAGCATCGAGCTGTTGTGTTCTGTCTTCTGTGTCTTGGATAAATAGACATGAAGTGTCAAACTGCTGAGCAGGTTTGTTGGGGTTCCTCTCGCTTTTGAGGCTAGTGTTAGCTTTTCTTCAAAACACACAGCTTAGAAAAGATGAAGATTTTTCCCAAATGTTTATGAAGATAACGGTGTGTGGTTTGGGAGGTTGAAAAGGCTGTATTTGAAGGAACTGGAATCCAGGTGGATTAAAAAATAATGTGAATCTGTAACGTGCATTGTTCACTTTTTTCCTAGATGTTCCCTCCAAGTCTCAATACTTATTGATGTGTTAAAAAGCAAACTGTACCTGTGGATGTGTTCCTGAATGCCTGTTACACAGCAGCATGTTTGCATTTAACTTGTTTACCTTTTTAAGCTGAAAAAAGGAAGGTTTAGGTGAGATATTAGGAAGAAATGTTTTCCTGTGAGGGTGGGGAGGCCCTGGCCTAGGTTGCTCAGAGCAGTGGTGGCTGCCCCATCCCTGGAGGTGTTCAAGGCCAGGTTGGATGGGGCTTTGAACCCCCTGATCCAGTGGGAGGTGTCTGTGCCCATGGCCAGGGGGTGGAACTGGATGGACTTTGGGATCCCTCCCAGCCCAAACCATTCAGTGCTTCAGTGATTCTATAGAAATGCCTGCATCCCATACCTGGGCCTGTGCACATTTGTCATTACTCAATCTGGGACTGGATCTTCCCATAATGAAAGATAAAACATGGCTCTTATAAGACTTAGGAAAAATTATGGTCATTCATAGCAGATATCTACAGTACTCATGAGGTTGCTTTCAAGGGATTTGGTTAACTTGTAGGCACGAGCTCCCAAAGAACTCTTCCTCAGATGCATTTGTGACCTTTTGGGTTAATTTGTGAGGACTTCTGCATTAATGTGCTGACTCTGTGAGTGCAAACCCCACACTCCTGGGGCAACTCTGGGCTTACAAGCACCGCACTCTGTCCGTTATCAAGGATAGTTCAACAGTAACTGGTATCAGAAGATAATTAATTTGCAGCCCAGCTGGTTGAACTGGAAATAATAATTAAAGAGACATGGTAAGTGGTCAGTACTTGAATTCTCCTGAGCTTGAATGTTACCACTTTTGAAGCATGATGCAACACTAATATGTGTCATCAAGCTTTTTCCCTAGACCAGGCTTGTGAAATGGTAGCAGATGGATGCTCTAGGAAATTCTCTGTGATCTCTCTCTCTTTCTTTTTTTTCCCATCTCTGTTTTTTGTTCAGGCAATTAATCTAGTGGGGAAAAAAGTAAAGAGGTTTCCTCCTTTTTTATGTGGTACACAATCTGTTTCTGAATATATTAGACGGTGTCTAAATGGTGCAAGACTGAGAGAATTATTGAAGCTGTCATACTGCTTCTACCCTGGCAAAAATAAAACTGTCAGCTGCAGGAAATGGAGAAATAAGTAATAATAGAGGTGATTTTTTTTTTCTTCCCTTCAGTTTGGGCTCTGGGCAGTTTTACCTCCTAAATGAAAAGTGAGTGGTGTAGTTTGGCAAACCCTTTTGTACAGAACAGGCTGTTAAAATAAATACTGTGGTGTTTTTAAGGAAGCCACAGCGCTGGTGGGGATTCGGTTTTCCCACACTCACAATATGTGTCCCAAGCACTTCTGTGGTGAGAAGCAAACGATGGACCAGAAATAGGGTTAACTTGTCTACTCCAGTTCCCCCCGTTCTGAGTAAATTAAACCTCCTCTTCTTTTGAGCCACAAAATGTACTAATGCTGCATCTTGCAGCTCTTGAGAAATAGCCCCTTCAGAAGTTGTCTGGCAAGTAGCCAAGTAACTAAAGCGACTCTATTGTATCGTTATTTGCCTGAAATTGATGCAGGTCTTAACAGAAACTGTTAATCCTAAAGTGTTATGAATCATATATAGAGATAAACCAGTCTCTCTATGATCATGTTGCTCCGTTCTCTGTAACAGTTTGAAAATCCAGTCAAGGTGTTTGGCTCCTGTGAAGGAGGAGGTCTGTGGAAGTCAGAGAATATTGCCTGGAAAGCATCACTCTGGTTTTCCATGCTTCACTTTGGTTTGGGTGTTTGTTTTTTTCTTTTGTTAGAGAGTCCTGTGCTCTCTGTGCCTTTGATATGAACTGTTTGGGTGATTTTCTGCCTGGCATCATGTGGCAGTTGTTTTCCATAGGAAGAGTTCCCAAGAAGGGAAGAATGTAAGCACTGCATACAAAATTTTCAGATCAGAGTAATGCCACATGCACTTAATTTGAAGTGTGTGCTGAACTAAGTCTTCTGGACTGTGTCTTATCTTTATTTGTTGTGCCTTTTTTTCTGAGCAGCTCTTCAGACACCTCTGAACCCACTAACAGGCGGTTTGGAACCACACAAGGCTGATATCATTGCTTGATGTGCAGCGTTGAGGCTGAGTGTAGAGAGGGGATTTCTAGGTCAGTGTCCAAACTATGGGCATGTTTCTTAATGTATTTTATTAAGATACATCTGTTTCTCAACTCTTCTATCAAAAAACCCCACTAGCCATTGTTTCCTGCTGTAGAATTTGTATGTAGTGAGGCTCACGAGCCCAGGTATCCTTTGTAGTGCAGTTAGGCAGTTCCAAAGCTAGTGTGTATGTTTATTTTTTTCTTATTAGCCATTGAAATAACTGTCAAGTCATAATCTAACAAGATCCCTGTCTCTCCCATCACATAAAATCCTACAATCAGCCTGTTCTTTTGGGCTGATAAAAGCACCTTGACTCTACCTCTCTTGGGACTTATTTCAGGCCTGAATACAGGACTGTGAGGCTTCAGGGTGCACATAATTGAAAATAGATCAGCTCTTATACCTATGGCAAATGTAAATGGGTGGGTTTATGAAGATGACATTAAATTCTCACTGGGATGTGGAGGGGATGGAGTGGTGCTGCCAAGCATTGAAATTGGGTCCAACTGCTCAGTTGACTGATCTTTTTTCTGTTGAGACTTCTGAAGTTTGACTCTGCCTTGCTGTGTGCCTTTTTTATTAGTGTCATAGTGGGTAGTGTTAGACACTCAATTTTGTTTTATGTGACCAGCAGTTACCTTATTTTAACAGTGCTGCAGTACTGAGATGTTCTTCTCCCTTCAAACTGTAGCTGAGACAAAAGAGTTATTGCACACAGGGAGTGCCCAAACAGTGCACAGATGGAAATGTAGCAACGTATGGATATTAAAGCGTTTCCTCTGGCCTCATTTTGCTCCTGGGAGAGGAGTTACTTGGAAAGCATCCAGTTATCCACTGAACACCACTTGAACGAGGATCGAAGTTCCCAGGGACTTGACACTAACAGAGTTGCTTTCTAACTTTTTTAATGAGGAAGAATTCCTTTTTCAGCTCTGGTGTAAACAAAAAACAGCTGCAGCGAACGCTCGGTAGGGTAATGGTTAGCGCAGGGGGCTGAGAATGAGGTGTGGCCCCATTGAGGTCAAGGGAAAAACTTCTATTATTTTCAGGATTTCACCCCCTTCCCTTTCCCCCCTCCTCAGTTCTTGTGCAAACTCCACTGATGGAGAGAGGCCAAGTCCCAGATTTCCTGCGCTTTGGAGCTCCCGTTTATAAGCGCATGAAGGAAATATAGGTGGCTGGGAGATTTTGTGGGTGAAAATGATAGATGTAAGCAAACTGTTGTCCTTTGTAGTCTGCCTTTAGATGCAGTTGTGGTTTCAGTAGATTCTTCCAGTGCTGACTTATGTTTCTAGCATTGATTGGGATACTCTGCAGATAATTGTCTAGCAGGTGGCAAAGTCGGAACTAATCCATCAATTGGTTAAATTCCACCTAGTCCAAATAATCCTGTTAGTGGCTGTTTTGCCCTTTCAGCAGTCACTTTAATTAATATTCAGGGTTCTGCAGGCAGTCAGGTTTCTGCCCTGCTGGTGCAGTGAATGATTGTTTTAATTTTAAATTAGAACTAATTTCTAAAGGTCTTTTTTTGTGCCGTGTCAAACGCAGAGAGGAACCTCTCAAACTTGGAATCAGTTCATCACCAACTCTCTTTATGCTTTTTCTGCTGTGACTGTCTTGTCTAGTTTTGTCCCTTCCATTTAGGATGTACACTTCAGGGACGTGTGTAAATAATTTTGACATGGATGGGACTCCCCGTGTGTCTGATTGCACCATTAAGTTACGAGCAACAAAGTTTTTTGTGGTGGTCAAGACACTTTCACATGTATTTGTAAGCAGGAGTGTATTTGCAATATGTACATGCAATATTTGCATGAAAGCAGTTTATAAAGCTAATTGAAAATGCAAGACTTAACGTGAAAACTTCTGAATGAAAAAGTTTTCACCCAGGTCTTCAAAAGGTTTTTTTTTTCATTTTATTGCAGAAGAGGATGAAACAAAGGGAATATGAATTTTCTACGTTTGGTGAAGTATCTGCTCAAATTGAAGAAATCAAGTTGCTGTACTTGATTTCTTCTTGTTTTGGCAACTTTCTCCTCCCTCAGCCTGGAACAGCTCTGCTCTGCTTGGTTTTAGAGGCAGGGAACAAAAATCTGAAATGATCACCTCAAACTATTTTTCAGATTCCAAGAAAATGAAATATGAGTTTTCACTTTGCTTTGAAGATTCACAGTAGGTGACTTCAGGCAAGGCAATGTTTCTCTTCAAGGTTAAATAACTTTTGAGTGACTTAACAGGAAATCAGGAGACTTTGAGCTAGTGTTGAATTCTTTAGTAGTGATTTAGAGGCCTTTCTAAAGTAAGATCATAGAATCACAGAATGGTTTGGGTTGGAAGACACCTTAAAGCCCATCCAGTTCCAACCCCGCAGGGACACCTCCTGCTGGATCAGGGGGCTCAAAGCTCCATCCAACCTCCATTGAACACCTCCAGGGATGGGCAGCCACCACTGCTCTGGGCAACCTGGGACTCCCCACACTCACAGGAAAACATTTCTTCCTGATATCTAATCCAAGTCTCCCCTTTTTCAGCTTGAATGATGTTTCAAAGATGCTGTTTCTTTTAAGAAGATAAGATGTTAAACAAAGAGATGAGTTGTCATACAAAGCCCAGCCTTTACAAGTTGGGGTGGGTGGCTTTGATTCTGACTTACTCTTCCTTTTGAGTTGTTTTTGCCAGAGCCCTTCTAGTGTAGGGTAAGGCAAGCATGGCTTGACAGGCAGAATTTGGGACAGGGAGCTGACATCCAGTGCACATTTGCACCACACCACAGTGACCTTTGTGTTGTCAATTTGGATTTGCTTGTTTTCATAGAATCATAGAATTATCTGGGTTGGAAGAGACCTTCAAGATCATCAAGTCCAACCCTTAATCCAACCGTATCGTGATTACTAGATCATGGCACTAAGTGCCACATCCAGTCTTATTTTAAAAACCCCCAGGGATGGTGACTCCACCCCCCCTCTGGACAGGCCATTCTGATTACTCGCTCTGGGAAGAACTTTTTCCTGATATCCAGCCTAAATCTTCCCTGGCAGAGTCTAATCTCGTGCCCTCTTCTTCTGTTGCTGGTTGCCTAGGAGAAGAGTCCGACCCCTACCTGTCTACAACCTCCTTTCAGATAGTTGTAGAGAGTGATGATGTTGCCCCTGAGCCTCGTCTTCTCCAGGCTAAACAACCCCAGCTCCCTCAGCCTCTTTTGTATACTTTATAACAAAGTATAGTGCTAGAGCCTGTATTCATCATTTCTTCTTCATCAAATGCTTCCAGTCCTTTGTTGCCTCCCCCTGTGGCACAGCTTTGCCCACTGAAGTGTTCACTGTAGGTTTTATTGGTGTTAAGGCCACGGCGACTGACTCTTCTTGGCACGCAGGGTCAAGCAGGCTGTGTTGTGACTTAAAGGTTCAGCATGGTCAGGAGGCTTCTCAGTCTGTATCTGCAGCCAGAGAGATGGTGGCTTGCTGAGAAGACTCAGTTGAAGTGTCCACTCAAAGCACTGGGTGGAATGCTGGCCATGAATCTGCATCAGCTGGTGCTTCTTTAAATTCCAATTGTATTTAAAAAATTAGGAACTCCCATATCTTTGTAGTAGCACCAGATGGGGAGAAACCATCTCTTTTGGCTTGTGCATAAATAGTATGGGAACCTGAAAAGATCTCGTGGAGCTTCTGTATTTTTAATACTTCAAAGCATCTTCTTGCTTTTGCTGTGCTGTGCAGCAGTGGTTTTGCAGTGTGAGGGAGTGTCTGCATCTCATCCTCCAGAGAGTTCTCTGCTCTCCTGCCATAAGTGACAGGCTTTGCTGACCTGTGCACACTCACCTGGAATCCCTGCATGACCCAACCACTGTTTCTGCTGTAGGAGTGGGCACAGTGGAGTTTATAAAGAATAGAAGCCCCTTGTTGCCTGAGGGGCAGCCCTCTACCTGAAGGAGATGTCAAGATGCAGAGTAAGTTGACTAGGATTTTTTTTTTAGGCAGGAAGCAATTTTTTGTGTTTTCTGGGTTCCCAAAGAATCTGGAAGGAGCAGATCTCTTATGGAAACTGCATGATTGACAGCCTTTGCACCTCTGAGGGGAGGGCTGAAGGAATGTGGGATGTTTTTATCAGTGTCAAGTCTCTAGACTATGTCATCATTTTTATTTCCTCTAATGTATCCATTCCTAACATCAAAAACATAAGAGGAAAGAACAAAAGGATCAGAACTGAAAGGCCAAAATTGTCCTGAAGTGCCTCTTGTGCATGCATTGGTTACACAAACATGGGCTCAAGTTTATTTCCCAAAGACTCTCCATCATTCACATGTCCTCATAGCCCTCAAATAAGTGAGCTTTACCCCAAGGCTTGCAGATGTGTTTGAGCAGGTAGCCTGTGAATTCACAGGCATTTCGTCCTCCTCATAGAGTTCTTTTGATGTCTCCAGGGCTCCCAGAACAAGGATCATATTGTTCCCATTTCCAGGAACCAAAATTCAGAGATGCATTTAAATTCTGAATGCTGCCAAGACGTGGGTGCTTTAGGTGTAGCAGTGGGTGGTTCTCTCAGCAAACTCCTGGTTCCTTTCAGTATGAGCTTAGGTCTTGCAAATTCTGCTCTCACACTTAACTTTCCCTTCTGAACTTCTTCCCCTCTACCTCTGTCATATTAACAGGATCTTTATGTCTTAATTTTCTTTCCAATTGGCTTTCTTTTCCAGGATAACATTGGACTCTTTAACTGCTGTTTTTGTTTTGGCAGATGTTTATTGAACAAAACAAGATGAAAAGGCAAAGTCAGTTGCTTCTGCAAAGTTCTGCTCCTGATCAACAGCTTTTGAAGGCTTTGGATGACAATGCTAAGCTAACTCATACCTTAGAAGAAGAGAGGCTTCAGCACCAGCAAAAGGTAAAGCAGGATTACTTTTAATCTCATACAGAAGTCTTTGAAAGCTTCCTGAGTTTAAGGAGTGTCACGTATTTGGCATGTTCAGAACATTTGAGATCTTGTACCTCAGAAGAGTTTACAATCTAAAAACTAGACTTCAGAGAAGACCATGATTCTCTTCTTCCGGTTCACTATGAAAACGTGAGTACAAAACTTGAAGGTTCTGATTTCCTTAGGTGTTTTATTCCGGATGTCAGTAAAGCACACACTTAACTCCAAGCATGACGTAAAGTTCCATTGAGGGAGGAATATTTTGCACATTGAGTAATATAAAGGGTGTTTTGGGAGAAGAAGATGAGCAGAAGTTGAGAGGTAGGCAGTTCACATTAGTAGTCTGGTCACTTGGGGGAAGAGGCAGATGTAGTGGAACAGGGAAATGTTAGGGGAGCGCTCCGAAGTGATGTGATAGGATCTAAACAAATCTATTCTTTGAAGCTGGACTGGATCGACCTCTAACTGGGAGAAATCACCACTGCTTTGCTTGAAAGCCTGAAAATGAGTTTTGTCGTAGTTGTGGTAATAGACTGATGCTAGGAATAGGGAACCAGTTCCTGTCCTTTCATCAGTGCCACAGTACTGAGACTCTGTGTAATCTCACCTGTCTCTGGCAAATATTCTTCAAAAAAAACTCATTCAGTTCATAGAAAACCTTTGATCTTTGGCTCCTTGAAGTCTAGAGCAAAACACACATATTTAGTGTGTTGGGAAGTGCTTGCTACTCTGCACCTGAGTGCTGCCTCTAAACCTTATATTCTGTAATTAACTTGCTGGCATCTGCATGAGGTGAGATGAGGGAGTTGAAATAACCAACCTGTCAGTGGAAGCAGTCAGTGAGAGAACAAAAACGTCAATGTTCTTGTGCTTTAAATCAAGAAATGTTCTGAAATTCAATTCTAATTGTGTCATAAAAGCTCTATAAAAACATCTTACAGCTTAAGTGCTTTGGGGCTAGAGGTGTGTTCTGAAAAACAGCTAAAAAAGGTCAGGATTAGAATAGAAAATTCTGACAAAATCTGTCCAGTTCTCATTCAGAAATTGTCCTCTTGCTGGGAGTGGTAGTTCAGTCCTATACTATAATGTCATGTTTTTAGGAATAGCTGCTCCTGATGGGTTATTTGCCAAAAGGAATGACAGAAAATACCTTCTATTGTAATAACACTGGTGTTTGCCACCTGCAGATCAAAGAATTGGAAGAGCAGCTAGAGAATCAAGCACTGCATAAGGAGATTAGTCGTCTTAAACAGCAGCTGGAACTTTTGGAAGAAGATAAAAAGGAACTAGAACTTAAGTGTCAGAACTCAGAAGAAAGAGCTAGAGACCTAAAACATTCAGGTAAAGTCATGGGAGAACTTTGTTTTTAGAGGTGCAGCTGGGGGAGTGCGGGTGGTGCACATGTGGTAGAATTACACGTTACATTTGAGACCTTTTGAGTTGCTGAGATCCAGACCTGTGCTTCACAATGCAAAGTACAGCAACTGCTTTCAGCCACAGAGCAGTCGTGTCCAGAATATGGTGAGAGAACAACCTTGTAAAACTTCTGTAAGGGATAAAACTGGTGGAGTGAGGTTGCCCTGAGTCTTACAGATGGATGGATACACGTGACTGGGTCCCTGTGAAAGGCACAATCCTTTCTGTTCAGTCAAAATGTATCCTCTTACTTAGTTTTAGAGTAAATAAAATGGGATAACTCTGTTTTGCTGCTTTTTGGGGTTCCTTTTTTTTTTGTGAAAGTGCACAGCCATTTCTCAAACTGGGAAGTCTGCACTGTATGAGTTGTACAAAAACATCCCATAATTATCAAGCTACCCAGCATTTTAATAGTCTTGTAATAGAAGACACCAGTGAAAATAAAGACAGGATTTAGCCTTTTTCATTGACATAAGTTTCTGCCGATGTGAGAGGGTCTGGAGGAGGTTCTTTTTTTTTTCCCTTCCTTTCCTTTTTCTTTTCAAAACAGATATTTAAAAGGTGCCTTCAGAGCCCTACAAAGGGTTTAGCCAAACAAATCCAATGGGCTTTTATGACTCATATCCTCAAGAATTATATATCTAAATCTATTTAGTTCCATATCAGGTGACTGAAAGAAAAGAACCATTCTTGCTAGCTGCTGTGTGTCTAAGATGTAAATTGATGCCCAAAGAATATGGACAGAAAGGATTCACGGGATGTTTAGGAGTAAACAACTGTTGCAGGGCAGATGTTCATACAGTTATTGTTATCACTACCTATTGAATGAGGAGATTTCTGACCTAATGGTCTTTATTTAAAATCACTTCTAAGAAGGGCTTCTGGTGTGTGTGGCCTCGCTATAGGTGTTGCAGGGCTATGGCTGGTGAAGTATTTGCATGTGCTTTTGCTTTCAGTCCTTGTTCAGCTCCAGGCCTAAGCGGGTGCTGGGATTAAGTGTGATACCTGGAACCTGGCACAGGTTGCCCAGGGAGGTGGTGGAGGCCCCATCCCTAGAAACATTCAAGGTCTGGTTGGATGGGGCTCTGAGCAACCTGGTCTGGTTAAAGATTCCCCTGCTCCTGGGTGATCCGTGAAGGTCCCTTCCAACCCAAACCATTCCATGATTCTGTGTTTCTCTACGTGGTGAAGAAAGCATTTGAGACCCCAAGAGAGGCCAGAGTCCCTGTCCTTAGTTAAGACTTCCTATATAACCTTGCTTTTCTGAAATGTATCCTGGAGAGCAGGATTATCTTTAAGCTCATTAGCAGTCTTGCTTGGAAGAACTTTATGTTGGGGTTTGACATTACCCAGCCTTAAGAATGCACTTGGGCAGGCATATGACTTCCTCTCAGCTGCCTTGGAAAAGATCTAACCTCCACAGCAGATTCTTCCAGGCTTGTTTGTCCTTCAGAAGGAATTTATCACCACATGAATGTTGTATCTAGAATTTAAAGTCATTTTTTGTAAATTTAAAAGCAAATATCACAGATTGTAAAATTTTAAACTTGAATCCATCATTGCGAGAACAAAGAACTATATCCACTTTGGAACTCGTATTCTGTGCTTCTGCCATAATTCCCACTGTATTCAGAAGCAATGGCTAAGAATTTTTGTAACTAAAAGAAATGTAAGACTCTTTTTTTTTTTTTAATGTTTCTGCCCTTCCCCAGTTAATTGCATCTGAGAACATGTCAAGTGCAGTAAAGTAATTTCATAGAATCACAGAATGGTTTGAGTTGGAAGGGACCTTAAAGCCCATCCAGTTCCCACTGGATCAGGGGGCTCAACGCCTTATTTCCACATTTTAGATCTGACACAAAGAAAGGAGAGAGAGAGAATCCATTCTGCCCAGTTTTGACTGTTTTCCTAGGGAAAAAACAGACCCAAGTCCATCGGTGAGACACAGAGAGAAGACTGGAAGCCAAAATTGTTCATTTTTCTTGTATCAAACAGGCCATAGCAGGAATGTGATAAACTTTTCTCTGTTCTCTCTTTTTACTTGAAGAACCCTGTAGGAGGAGCAGTGCCATTTTAGCTTCAAATGTAACTCAGGTTGGAGGTAACTTCTTTAATGAGAATCCTGTGCATCTAGAACATAATTCTTGGTAGAAAATGCCACCAGAAATAGGACTTGGTAGCAATTGCATGGTTTAGTCTTGTTTGGTTTTAGTTAACTGGTAGCTCTTTCACTTAAACCATCAGAGTTGTTTTCTGAAGCAGATGTGAGAAACCAAGAACTCACTCTAATTTCTTTATTGCTCTCGTGCAGTTGATGAACTTCAGAAAAGAATACAGCAGTCTGAAAATCCTGTGCCGCCGCCGCCTCCGCCGCCGCCTCCTCCTCTTCCTCCCCCCCCTCCTCCTAACCCTATTCGGTAAGTGCTGGAGCCAGGGGTCGCAGCATTTGTGCTTTGCTGAAGCAGAATATGTTACGTGAGCTTGATTCAAGCAGGAAGAGTGTCTTTAATTAAAAAAAAAAAAAGGCTTTCTTCATCTGTCTTGGGCTCTTTACCAGCAGGACATGCTCTGTGCCCCACCTGCCAACAGACTAAGACCCTGACCAATTTTGAACAGTGTCTGCCTTGCCCAGCCTGATGGATTGCCCAGAGCATGACTTTGGAGGAGGAGGTTTGCCTGTCACCTCTAAATTTAGGAGATTATTTTTCTCTATTCACCCAGTGGCTGTAATTACAGACTTGTGAGATGCTTGTCTGCATCTACTGCTTAGAAAACCCCTTTGAACCAAAGGGTGTTACAGTCTGTCCCTTCCTGTTGGATACCAGTGATGAAAATGCCGACTCCGTTGGAGTTCCCACAATTGCTTTCATAAGTTAAAAAGAAAGGGGGAAAACCAAACCAAACAGAAAATCACCGAGTGGTTTGGGTGAAATTATCCTGATTTTCGCAAAGGGCTGTAGGAGAGGCTGACCAATATATGATGCATCAGGCATTAGTCTCAAATGAATTAATTAAGCCCTAAAGCGTGCTCAGTTATTTTCAGCAGCTTGGCTAATCTTCATGCTGGCTGCTTGCTTTTAAACATGAATGGACTTTGATGACACTTTCTAACCTTCTTTAACAGAAATTACATACAGGAGTCTTGTTAAATGCTGCGTTAAAAATATGAATAGAAATGATTACTAGGGAGAATTCATCCCTTTGTGCATCTTACTTTGTTTTTAGAAATCCAAACTAAACATTTTCTGAACAGTTGTGTTTGCCCTTTTGCTCCTTTTACATCCATTAATGCATGTTTGCTTCCTTCTCACTGATGTGTGGCATGAATGAAGTGTGGGGGCGTGTTGTGGCATTTTTTGGGTTTGTTTTATTTAAGTTTGTGCCTTTTATTATTTGGAATAGATGACACTACTCATTTTAAGACCTGTGGTAGCTGCATCAGAGTATTTCCTTCTCGGACACCGTGAAGTTTAGGTGTGCAGAAGTGGGTTCAGAACCTGGACACTGGATGCTGCTTTTTTTCTGGCATGGAATTTTGACCCTTTATGTCGTGGAGGTCACTCCATGCTGTAAGCAACAGTGTTCAGTAGGGAGTGATAAACCCTGCTGACACATCAGATGTGCACAGGAGCTTATGCTTGGGCTTTGAGATGAATCATTTCCTTGCCTGGACTTCTACGTTTTGACTATAGTGAAAGAATAATTATTTGATGCCATACTCAGATTACAAACTTGGAGTTGGGGAGGAGACACTGATGGCCATATTTAAGTATCCTCTGGAGAAAAATACTTCAATATCTGCAGCTCTTCTATCCTTTCATTATGTTGGAGCAGCTTCAGTTTGTCATGTGCCACGATGGGACACTGTCTTTTAATATTCAAATCTGGAGTGTTTTGATTTGTGCCTAATGTCTGTTAAAAAGAAATAAATTTCTCTGGTGCATTTTGATGGGAGGCATTGTGGGGGGTAATTCAGAGCGTACATCTGCATTCAGGAACTGTTAAATGAGCCTTTTGTAAGGAGCTGGATAATCAGGTGTAAGCAAGCTGTCTGTGTGTTGTGTTCAAGTTCATTCTAGCAGTGTATAACACAGGACAGAATCACAATCTGCAGTTTCATTTTCCCCAAAGGTCTCTCATGTCAATGATTCGCAAGAGATCTCACTCCAACACCAACGTGAGCAAGAAAGAGAAACCTCCTCAGCAGGAGTCAGGTATGGCTCATCCTTTCTCAAGTCATGCAGATTATTCACGAGGTACTGCAGATAAAGCTGGTGAAAATGAGCTGTGGGTACAGAGAGTGATGCAAATGCTTACAATTGTCAGCATTAACCACTGCTGACCTGGGCTGCACCCAAAGCAGTGGGACCAGCAGGGTGAGGGAGGGGATTCTGCCCCTCTACTCTGCTCTCGTGAGACCCCACCTGGAGTCCTCAGCATAGGACAGACCTGGAGCTGTTGGAGTGAGTCCAGAGGAGGCCGTGGAGATGATCAGAGGGCTGGAGCACCTCCTGTATGGGGACAGGCTGAGAGAGTTGTTGTTCAGCCTGGAGAAGAGCAGGGTCCGAGGAGACCTTAGAGCAGCCTCCAGTACTGAAAGGGGCTCCAGGAAAGCTGGGGAGGGGCTCTTGGTCAGGGAGTGCAGGGATAGGATGAGGGGGAATGTGTTTAAGCTGAAAGAGGGGAGATTGAGAATGAGATCTTAGGATCTTTTCCTGTGAGGGTGGGGAGGCCCTGGCCCAGGTTGCCCAGAGCAGTGGTGGCTGCCCCATCCCTGGAGATGTTCAAGGCCAGGTTGGATGGGGCTTTGAGCCCCCTGATCCAGTGGGAGGTGTCCCTGTCTATGGCAAGGGGGTTGGAATTGGATGATCTTTAAGGTCCCTTCCACCACAATCCATTCTATGATTCTGTAATCCCAGCATATTCGTGTGCCTTGCAGTGCAGAAATGTGATTGTGGCTGAGGTGAATGTGTTCTGAGATGGAAGGTGGTAGCTTTGGCAATGTGTTGTAGCTTTGGTACTGCAAGCCTTGTCAAGATCACAAGCAAATTTGCATAGCCCTAGTAACCATCTGTGCTTCCACAACTCAGCTGATTTATTTTTTCAACCTGTTTTTAATAGGCACAGTCTTGGAGGCTGCACATCACAAACGTTGAGGCAAGACCTAGCAGTTTGGTAGCAGTTGCACTGTAGCAGCGTTGAAAGGCTCAGCCTGTGCCTCTAAACCAGAGCCACTGCAGTGTGTTGCTGCAGCTACAGCATGTCCAATGCTTTGCACTTCCACAGGTTGTCTGAAGAGGCAGAACAGAACCAACATAGAACCACAGAATCATAGAATTACCTGAGTTGGAAGGGACCCACAAGGATAGAGTCCAACTCCTGTTCCTATACAGGACACTCCCAACACTCACACTGTGTGTCTGGGGGCATTGGCCAAATGCTTCTGGAATGCTGGCAGAGCAGGTGCCCTGACTGCTTCCCTGAGGAGCTGTTCCAGGGCTGCACCACCCTCTGGGGGAAGAACCTCTTCCTGATAACATTAACAACAATCATTAAGCAGAGAACAGGTTATATACACAATAACACAGGGAAGCTTCCAGCTTCCACATCACTTCTTGTTTGTGATTTCTTCTGTCCAGAGCCTCTCTGCAGAGTTAGTTTGTTAAATGCTTCAGTTTTCATCCCTCAGTTTATATCTTAGAAAATTACCACTTGGAGTCGACTGTAATGCTAATCCTTTAATAATATGGAAAACCTAAAACAAAACAGGCTCGTGCTCTAAGGTGGCTCTGCATGCAGAGTAACAGCTCAAATTGCATTTTATTGTTGTTAATGGAAGCTGGAAACTTAGTAGGTTGAGAGCAGGAGCTAAGTACAGATTTACAAATGATCGTGAGTGCCCAAAGAGTCAGAGCTAGTTAGGCAAGCATTGCCAGTTAAATAACCAAGGGTTTTCGTGCTGTTTCTCTCTTCCTTCTGAAACAGCAGGAGTTTGTTTGCAGTGAATTGCTTAACTCATTTGCTGCCATTTAAACCAAGAAGGGGGCTGTGGAAGGGAACCTGGCTGAAATTATAGGTGTAAGATATAACAGTTAAAGAAAAAGTGGCTGTTAGCAGGCTGTATTGGTGTGTAAGCACGGCTGTATTGTTGGGTGGGACTGATGGGCAGAATGAGGGGAGGGAAGGAGGTATTAGCCCTCCTGTTTTTCAGGTGAGGAACTGAGCAATGGGATGACTTGGGAGAATCTTTGGGGCCTGGTTACCAGTGTGAGAGAAATAAGGCTGTTGGTTTGGGTAAAAAAATTAAAGAAATGACCTTGTACGGAGATCTCTGATGAAGAGTCAATCTTATCTTTCAGTAAAAGTTCAATTATGTTGCTTTCATTTATCAAGTTCTGCCTTGGAGTGCCCTAGGTGTTTTGATTACACCTTTTTGTTGAGGCTGTTGCAAACAGTGATTGCAGGAAATACTATGAAATTGGCTATAAGTTCTCTGCACCCCGTTCTTTCATTATTTATTAGCAAGCTTTGACAGTTCTGACCTTTCTTCAATCGCATGTAAACTGCTGCCTCTCTTAATAGTTGAGCTTTTCTTAAGTTAAAAAAGGGGAAAGTTCTGCCTTGCTCTAGTTATTATATCCAACTTGAGGCTTCTTTTCATCCTTAAGGACTTTGAATGGTTTCTACCCCATACCACTAATCAAGCTTTTATATTTGAAACAGCCTGTTTGTGAAGTTAAAGCCTGACATTAAGTCGGCTCGTAATGCAGAAACTGCATTTCTATGAATCATCAGTAGGACCCTGGCAAGTGAGAGAGCAAAAGTCTATTTAAAATTCCTGTTATATAAGGTAGAACACTGCACCTCTGAGTAGCATCAGCCATCTTTCTCCATGGCTTCGCTTTAAATAGTCTTTTTCCATGTTAAGTGTCTTTTGTTCCATTATCCAGAACACTGATCAGTTAACAGGTATTGTTTAGGTTCATCATGCAGCTTCCCGGTTCATCTGGGTATTTTGCAGTCCTGATATTAAATCTCTTGGAAATCATGGAATGATTAAGGTTGGAAAAGAACTCTAAGCTCATCCAGTCCAACGGTCATGTCCACTAAACCATGTCATGAAGTGTGACATGGTTTATGAGCAGGTATTTATGGTATTTATGTTTTGCCCTTTGACTCGGGACAGTATTCTTTAATGAAGGGAAGAAAAGAAAGCTGAGGAAGGACTTTTTACAAGGGCCTGTAGTGATAGGACAAGGGGAAATGGCTTTAAATTGGAAGGGGGAAGATTTAGATTAGACTCAAGAAAAAATACTTCATGATGAGGGTGGGGAGGCCCTGGCCCAGGTTGCCCAGAGCAGTGGTGGCTGCCCCATCCCTGGAGGTGTTCAAGGCCAGGTTGGATGGGGCTTTGAGCCCCCTGATCCAGTGGGAGGTGTCCCTGCCCATGGCAGGGGGTGGAACTGGATGGGCTTTGATGTCCCTTCTAACCCAAACCACTCCATGATGTGATTTATGCTTACCACTTACATTTTTACTAAAACTGGGAAAAAGCAAGGATGTGGGTAGGACACGAGTGATGTGCATCACGTATACAGGCAGGAAGAACTACTGCAGGAGTGTAACTGGGGACATTGTATGTGCAGATGCCATTTCATCATTAAAACTAATTTATGTGTATTGTAACTGGCTGCATGTGACAAGCAAGCTGTTTAGGTGGCTGTTTTACCTGTACTTCCCTTTGGATTGTTTCTCTGTAGTTCGTATCTGGCATGTGAAATGCTCTTGATTTTTTTGGAACAGGTGAGGAGGTTACGGATCTGAAGAGACAAGCTGTTGAGGAAATGATGGACAGAATTAAAAAGGGAGTTCATCTGAGACCGGTCAACCAGTCAAGCAGACCTAAAACAAAGGTTTGGAATAAAAGCAGAGCAATAATATTAGCTAAATGCAGTAATTTACACTGGAGAGAAAGCAGGCTTGATGTGAAATGTAAAAGAACACCTCTGCCTTACCTCCTTTGCTTTGCTTGATTTTTGAATAAAATGAATTAGAGCAGCATATATGCAAACAACAGAAAAAGAAATGAAGCCAACAATAAGAAAATACAAGCCCAGTTTCTTTGATGCAGAAAGGAATTGAAAACAAACATCTTGTAAACAGATACTGAGACACTGAAAGTGCAGAGGGAATAACCGAGTTACGTGAAGGGGGTGATAAAAGTAGACTGTATTTAGCAGTGTTTCTTCCTTTTCTGCAACACTTAACGCTGATATCTTTATGTATAGGTTGTGATTCACTGTGTTAGGAGCCAAGACTGCTTCCCTTCACCTGTGTAAGAAAATAGATTGAATGTTAGCCATGTGCCCATGAGAGGAGGGAGCAGAGGAGTGTAACACAACCTGTGCACCCTCATGCCAGGTCTGTCCTCAAGTACAAAGTCTGCCCTGGTCCATTTCTCTTGTTTTCTAATGTGTGTGTCTTGTTTGTTTACAGCCAGAAACACCAAAGCCCTCTGAAAGTGCAATGAAAGAATTAAAAGGGATTCTGGTAAGAAAACTTGCAACTGATACTTCAGTTTTTTCTTCTCACAGGGCCTTCTGTGCAAAATAGCTGAGTGTTTGAAAGCTCTGCATTCATGTTTTGATTTGAAGCTGTAGGGCAGTTTTGGAATGAACTCCCCCAGTTCCACTTCTGACTTTGGCATGACTGAAAGATTACTTTTGGTCTTGCTACCAGAATTTAGGGTTCAAGGCCAGGTTGGATGGAGTCTTGAGCAGCCTGGTCTAGTGGGAGGTGTTCCTGCCCATGGCAGGGGGTTGGAACTGGATGGTCTTTAAGGTCTCTTCCAACCCAAACCATTCTATGATTTATTTTGGAGAAAACTAGCCTGTCAACTCTGCTCCAGGTTTGTATATTCCTGCCACGAGAGGGGATGCGATGGTGTACACCTGCCATAGATCCTTTGGGAACTTTCGAGGTGCTCACAGAGGGGATGCTTAGGGAGAGAGAGGCAGCTGAATAAATCTGATCCAAAGTAGAGCCCCTGAACTTCCACGTGCAGTAGGTGTGGGGTTCTCATCAGCAACTCTTCTGAACTCCTGTACTCCCCTGAGGCATCAGATTTCTTGTTAGAATCCACATAGCCTAAATAGAACCAGAGGTCTCTGGTCTGTCTGCATTTATATGTGGAAAAATTGATTCTGAGTAGCAGTCCACATACCCACTTATCATTAAATAAATAATAGGGAAAGTTTAGACTTGATGTTAGGAAAAAGTTCTTCATTGAAAGGGTGATTGGTCATTGGAATGGGCTGCCCAGGGAGGGGGTGGAGTCACAGACCCTGGAGGTGTTTAAGGGGAGACTGGATGAGGCACTGAGTGCCATGGGTTAGATGATGGTTGGTGTTAGTGTTAGTGTTGGGTTATAGGTTGGACTTGATGATCTCAGAGGTCCTTTCCAACCTTGTGATACAGTGAAACTGTAAAAAATGTGAGGCTTCTGTTTGGTCCTGCTCAGAGCAGGGTGCTATTTGCTGCTGGTCTGTCCTTCACTCGTATGTTGCATTGCTTATCTAACTGGTTGTGTCTTCTACACAAGTGCTAGAATTGTAGCAGGACAGTCAGAAGGAGCTGTAGTCCTTGCTCCCTGACTTTTGTGACGCTGAAGCTTTTAAAGCTGAAGTGAAACTCTGGCAAAGCAGGTGAAACTGTGCCTTTGTAGGTGAAAAATGGTGAAATTATGCCTGTATTGAAGCAAAATGCTTCACGTCCACTCTATGGAAGGTTTAACTAGTGATTCTAATTGTCTGTTATAGCACCTAAACAGCCCTTGTAAATGTAATTTCAGTGTTGTTTTGGGTGGCACAAGGCAAGACAGCAAGGAGTGAGCCACAGGCTGTGCTGAGATTTAAAATCAGAGAGTCATAGAACTCTTTAAGTTGGAAGCGACCTTTACAGCTCATCCAGTCCAACCCCTCTGCAGGATCAGGGACATCTTTAACCAGATCAGGTTGCTCAGAGCCCCATCCCACCTGACCCTGAGTGTGTGCAGGGATGGAGCCTCCACTGCCTCCCTTGGGCAACCTGGGCCAGTGTTTCACCACTCTCAAAAGCACCAAAGACGGGTTAAACTTATTGTCCTGCAGTCACAGGAAAGCAGGGGAAGAAGGGAAGAAATTATCTAGAGAGCCTCCCAAACCTTAATGCAGAGTGTTAATTAGAGGGACACATAATTAAATGTGGAGATGAATAGAAAAGGAATAAAATGCCACACAGAGGTTATGTTTTAAATGGAACTCCTTAATTAAATGAAGAGTTTGTTGTGTTTTGCTGTTTGGGCCAGTGAGGGTTGGACTCAACAATCCTGCTGAAGGTCCTTTCGTTTTCTAATAGCTGTTTTATTTCTTCAAAACTGTGTGGCTGACATCAGGGGAGACTTGATTATGTACTGTGCTTCTGTATCTAGCTTGTTGCTTCTGAGCCCTTCAGGATATCTGCAGTATAAGACAAACCATATAAAATCCAATTCCAGTCTATTCTTGAGAGCAGTCATTATGCACAGTCAGACAACAAACACGGGGGTGGGATGTGAGGGAGCAAACATTTGTTGTTACTCTGCTAATTATGCATTTCATGTAGACTTCCATGTAATTGTTAAAAACAGAACACATTTATGTTCTGTAAATTGCAGAGTCTGGGTGACTCCATTGCTCAAGTTGCTTTTGTATGTGTATGTTTGTACAGCTCTGGACCTCACTGCTCATTTAGAATGTACCTGCACAGTTATTTTCCAGACAGTTGCCAAAGAAGATAATTTAACTTTTGAGCAGGGGTGAAGATTTAGTAGCTGGAAGTGGTACAGCTCTTGCAGCTTGTGATGCCATTTGTTTTTGTCACTTGCTCTTTCTGCTCAGAAGTGATGTGCTTTGTCAACAAAAGATGTTAAGATGTTATTTATGCTCAGAATAGATGCTATGCGACATGTTTGGGAAAGCTGAATAAATGGGATTCCTGGGGATTCCTAGAGATGGCAAGAATTCTTGGGAGGAAGGGTTGATCTGTTAGAGGGTAGGATGGCCCTACAGAGGGACATGGACAGACTGCAGAGCTGGGCTGATTCTAATGGGATGATGTTTAATGAGTCCAAATGTCGGGTACTTCATCTTGGACACAACAATCCCATGCAGAGCTACAGACTGGGGACAGAGTGACTGGAGAGGAGTCAGGCAGAAAAGGACCTGGGAGTGCTGGTGGCCAGGAAGCTCACCATGAGCCAGCAGTGTGCCCAGGTGGCCAAGAAGGCCAATGGCATCCTGGCCTGCATCAGGAATAGTGTGGCCAGCAGGACCAGAGGAGTTATCGTCCCCCTGTACTCGGCACTGGTCAGGCCTCATCTTGAATATTGTGTCCAGTTCTGGGCCCCCCAGTTTGGGAAAGATGTCAGGATACTGGAGAGTGTCCAGAGGAGGGCAACGAAGATGGGGAAGGGGCTGGAGCACAAGCCCTACGAGGAGAGACTGAGGGAGTTGGGGCTGTTTAGTCTGAAGAAGAGGAGGCTCAGGGGAGACCTCATTGCTCTCTACAACTCCCTAAAAGGAGGTTGTAGTCAGGCAGGGGTTGGTCTCTTCTCTCAGGTGACCAGTGGCAGAAATAGAGGGCAGGGACTCAAGCTTGGTCAGGGAAAGGTTAGACTTGATGTGAGGAAAAAGTTCTTCACTGAAAGGGTGATTGGTCATTGGAATGGGCTGCCCAGGGAGGGGGTGGAGTCACCGACCCTGGAGGTGTTTAAGGGGAGACTGGATGAGGCACTGAGTGCCATAGTTTAGATGATGGTTGGTGTTGGTGTTAGTGTAGGGTTATAGGTTGGACTTGATGATCTCAGAGGTCCTTTCCAACCTTGTGATACTGTGATACTGTAATTCAGAGGGAGAAGGGAGTAGCACGTGGGGCCCAGATTTTCAGTTTTATAAACATTTTGGGGAAATTTCACAGTCAGGTGGGTGCTGCTGTAGTAACTGACTCCTGTCAGTTGGGAAATGCATGCAGTGTGCACTGTCTGTGTGTTAAAGTTGGGGCAATTAGGGGAGGTTTTAGGCTTTGATCTAAGCTGGTTTAAACTTTCCTTAAGAAAAGCAATGCTTGATTTGCAGCTCAGCTGATACAAAACCCTACTTTTGGCACAAGGCAGAAATAGCATCTAGTTCTATTTTTTTATGTGCTAAAAAGCATTTCAATTTGAGGTCTAATCCTGTGCATAAGAGAAACCATGAAGTATGTGGACATCAGCTCACGTTCATGCCAGATCAGGTGCATTGTAGGGTGTAATAATGTGCTGCAGTCACAGCTAGTAAACACCACCTTCTGCAGATACGTGTACACACCAGGATACAGCAGCACAGGAATAATATAAGGTATGCTGGAGCAGTAAAATATGGTTCCTTGGCTTTTTGCTAATAGAAGTTAATTATGGGCGTGAGGATGCTCCAGCAGGTTTTAAGATCCTTAATTAAATATTAAGGAGGAAATTGGCACTTCCTTGTCAACATCAGTTTGTTCATGAGTGAGCCAGAGGAAGGCAACAAAGCTAAGGAAGGGTCTGGAGCACAAGTCTTATGAGTGGCTGAGGGAACTGGGATTGTTTAGCCTGGAGGAAGCTGAGGGGAGACCGCATTGCCCTCTACAGCTTCCTGAAAGGAGGTTGTAGTGAGGTGGGTGTTGGTCTTTTCTCCCAAGTCACAAGTGACAGATGAGAGGAAAAGGCCCCAGGTTGCCCCAGGGGAGGTTTAGATTGGCTATTAGGAAAAATTTCTTTACCAAGAGTGGTGAAGCCCTGGCAGAGGCTGCCCAGGGCGGGGGGGGGGGGCAGTCTCCATCCATGGAGGGGTTCAAAAAGCAGTGTAGATGTGGCAGTTTGGGACTTTAGTAGTCAGGGTGGGGTTAGGCTGACAGTGGGACTGGATGATCTTGGAGGTCTTTTCCAACCTATCTTCCTTAAGCCTGATATCAGCCCTCTAAGGTGTAGGGAAGGATGGTTAATCCCTACCCCAGGAAAGCCACACAAGGGAGTGGTGAGCCCAGCCCCAGACACTCTCTGTCGTGCTGGAGAGGATCTTCACACACTGGTCTAGAACTGCAGCTGCTTTTCTGCTGTTTAAAAGGTTCTCACGCTGCACATATGGGAAGTTTGGCAAAGCATCTTGTATCCTCAGAGAGCTTTTCATGCCTGTTTCTTGCTGTAGGAAACATTGAACAAATCCACTAGTTCCCGAAGCTTAAAGTCCCTGGAAACAGACAGCAGTGAAACAGAGCTGGAACGAGTCCTGCGACGCCGGAAAGTGACCACTGACCAGGACAGTGGCAGTAAGTGGCTGGACTCCTTTGTAGTCCTTTTCCTCTCCCTGCCTTAAATGACTCTTGAAGCTCTACTTTCTCTTGCAGACCATTGCCATTTCAGCCATTACAGAGAACTCTGCATGCCTCTGCTGTGGCTCACTTCCCTGTCGCACTCATGTCTTTTCATCCCCATTTTCTCCAAGAGGTGCCTCTGTCAGGATTTCTGCACACACAGCCTTATAGGCACAGGTTCCTCTATGCTGTCTGGAGTTCAGACATTGTTACTGGACTTAATAGTCTGAGCCTACTGTGAAAATACTCTGGAAAGTAGTGGTAACCAGAGAAATGAAGGTTTAGGACTAATGGTTTGAATTAACCTCTTCTGCTGAGCAAAGGCCTGCAATTTTGAAGCTATGCTTTACTGTCACCAGCTGTAAGAAACTGTTGCTGTTCTGCCTGGTTACAAACAGTCTGTGCAAGCCTAAGTCCATGCTGTAGTTGATGCAGATGTGGCTGCTTTAGATGTCACTGCATGGTTTTAGCTTGGACTTTGTAGATGGGCAGTTTGGCTGCTCATCAATGTGAGAATCAGCTGTTTTGCTGCTCAGCTGGCTGTTGCTTCAGCTGCACTTCAGGCTGGGAGAGCACTGAGTTAGTACTGCTGTGTGTGCAGCAGGGCTGGCCATGGAAGAGGAGAAAGGGATTGGGTGCACAACACAGTGTTTGAGGTACAAGAAGGGTTAATCTTGGCGGAGAGAGCAAAAGTATTTTGATACTCTCTGCACTGGATGCTGCTCTTGAAAGTTCCATTGTGATTTCTGCAGTTAGCTTCATTTCTGCTGTGCTTTTGTGTTGTGTCTCAACCAGTCAACCTGGGTACCAGAGGCATTAATCTTTCCTTGGGTTTAGGTCCCACCGGAATCTTGGCCACATCAGAATCCAAATCTCTGCCCGTGTTAGGTTCGGGAGCCAGTGCTGCACAAGCGCCGAACAAAGAGCTGGAGACAGAATTCAGTTCCAAAGTACCCGACTCAGCTCCTGTCTCTAAGCAGCTCACGGGTGTCACGGGATCTGAAGCTACATTGCAGTAAGTACAACGTAGGTTTCTAGATCTGTTTCAGTCCCAGAACTGTTCAGTTGGTCCATTTTGAAAGTGGTGTAACATCAGTTTTAGCAAACAGGATAACTGCACAGTCTGAGCTGTTTGCCACTGACTCTTCAGATAATTTGCAGTCTCACGTGGAGGTGGAAATAGAAATTCTCTGTAATGAAGCCAGTTTCTTTAGAACCTCTGAACATTCTTCAAAAAAAAAATCATCTCTGCCAAAACAAAAGTCAAGTTTTTAAAGGAATAATGAGAATGAGGTTGAGTGATTTTCCATGTTTCAAGAGAAGAGGGAAGGTAGCTATGTACTGAACTCTTGATTTTTAAAGAAGGTAGTTCTAGCAATGTTTTTAAAAACCAGAATCATAGAGGTTGTCTTAATTTGTGTACACTGTTGGCCAACCCGGGTGCTGACTCTTAAATGTTTATTAGTGAAAACTCTGCATTTCCTTGAAAACTCAATATTAAGATTCATCCAAAAAACCCTCCCTGAAGCCCCATTTAGTGCTGTGTTTGCACAGACGATCAGAGGCATCTTTGGTCTCATTTGCTGGAACACCCAAGGTAACCAGTTCAGAATCAAAGAGTTAAACCTGCTTCTGAGTTACTTGTTTCAGAGAGATCCCGTGGAGGATTGGTTTGCTTTACACAAATATCAAGCTCCTCTTTAAATTAGGCTGTGCACTTACTTCAGGTCCCTTGCCAGGTTGTTTGTCAGTTTGTCACTTCGAAAAAGGAAATAAATGAGACAAATCAGATTGGCAGAATATTGTAATCATGGCAAAACTAAACCTCTGATTTCCATTCCATTGGTTAAAAAATACCATTAGTACCAACTCTAGCAACTCTCCCTTGCTTAGTTCAGAGGAGTAAGTCACGACATATGAGCTGGAAATTCAGTTCACATCTATTTTTATGAACTGAGATGTACTTCACTCTCCTGCAGGTACTTTTAGAATTTGGTTTTGAATGGATCAAGGACCCAATTTCCTTTTGTGCCTTACGGTTTTATTTATTTCACCTTTTCCAATCATATGTATTTTCTCCTTTTATTTAAGTATCCTTAGAAGAATGATGATCTTAATTTTAATTTAATTAGAAAGATGAAGATTAGTTCAACGGTTAATTTGACATGAATAATGCCATTGCAATTTCTTGAACTGCTTCCCTGACAATAAGCTGGAGTTGTTCATGAAAAATACTATGTTTGTAGTTTGTGCATTTCTGCAATTTTGAACAGATAACCTTAATCAGAAAATACAGCAACTCCTACCACCTTTTGTCTACCTTTTATTCCACCAAACTAAGTGGAAATTGCATTTACAAGAAAGGAAATGAAATAATTGCAGGCCCCAAGGTCTCGCAGAATGCGCGGTGAATTGACAGTGAAAAGGATCTTGTGTTGACAGTCACAGTTGTTATGTGTTATAAAAGTGTATGTGAAGCTCAATTTATTTCTTAGCTTGCCTATTCAATGACATCCTAAAAGACACATTTCTCTTTAATTTATCTGTTTAAAGCATTAAAACAAATGTAGTGGGCCAGATTCCTCAGTGCTGCAGGGCTTCTTTGTACCGAGTCACTGGTGTAAACCTGCTCGATCAGAAAGGCTCAGGGTTGGGGATGGTTTTTCCAGTGAGGGAGAAGGTGCTGGAGCTCTCGTACTTCCCTGGGAGGAGCAGAAATAACCTGGATGCTTCCTACCAGGTGCAGTTGCTTTTCTGTTTTCTCCTGGGTGCTGTTTGCAGCCGAGGTTGGGAGAAGCAGCCTCGTGACTCCAAGGTGTGTTTTGGGACAGGGCTCCTGTGAAACAGACATCGGGAGGAAATTCATTTGTATTAACGTGTCTGAAAGCCTGGCTCTATAATTAAGCAGTTTTGTGGGCTTCCCTGAGTACATCTATAGTTTGGATCAGCAGAACAAAGCAAATCTTACTATTTGCTGTCCTTTGGGTTTTTTCTGTCTTGGAGTGGCCTTAGTGCGTAAACTGGATCCCCTGGATTCATCGGATGAGTGGAACTAAACCAGAAGATGTGACCCAGCCTTTCTTGGCTGGTTGGAGGGGGCACACGAGAGCTAGTTCAGAGCATAACCCCCACTAAACATGTGTTGTGAGGACGTTGGCCTGAAGCACAGGCTGTTTCCCTCTCCACTCTGCTCCTGTTCCCCCACGCTATTCCCTAAAGCACTCTGTGTTAACTAAACAAGCAGTGCGTGGCTTTGACCAGGTACGTGAAATAACAAAGGCAAACAAAAGATTCATTGTGGCTCCTCTTCTCCTTATTCATACCTGGGGTAAAAAGATGCAGCCATCTCATCACATGCAGTTCCTTGAGATCTGACAAAGGTGAATCTTGCTTCAGCTCTTTGCAGCAGCCAAGTGAACCTTTCATAGCACCATGAAGGATTGTGAGTCTCATCATTACCAAGTGCCTCTTGCACTGCAGTGTTTTTTTTTCCCTTCACCTAGATGTTAATGTACAGCTTCCTGTGGAAAACCTATGGGAGAGTTGTGCATGATGGATTTCTTCTTGCTGCACCATCCATTTATTGAGGTTTGTGATCTGAAGGAGGATGTGATACTTGTCATTCTTTATTCACGTTGAGTATCAGTTGAGCACACCCGTTCTCTTGGAGAAGGAGCCTTTGGAAAATATCCAGTCTTGAAAATAGACCCGTGGAGAATGCTTAGAGAGAAGGCAGCTCATGGAGTAAAATCCTGGATCCTCCCTGCTCCAAAGTCAGTGACAATCTAACTTCAGTACCCCCGGGGTAAGGCATTCCAGCCTTTGGTTGAAGGAGAACCCGTAGTGTGGTTTCTCCTGTGGTTAAGTGCTACCAAAGCACTGGCCTCCAGCCAAATCAGCTGGGCTTCCCACATGAGCTGCCAAAGGAAGGGTTGTGGGAAAGGGCTGCAACATTGACAAATACAGGTTGAGTCCGAAATTTTCCTGTAGTCGGACTAAGTGACGATAGCTCCTCGGAATTAGTTCAGGAGGAAAATCTGGGTTTGAGCAGAATCACAGAATGGTTTTGGTTGGAAAAGACCTTTAAGATCATCAAGTACAACCATTGATCCAGCCCTGCTAAGTCCACCTCCAGATCGTGTCCCCACGTGCAACATCTACTTGTCTTTTAAACACCTCCGGGGATGGGGACTCAACCACCTCCCTGGGCAGCCTCTGCCAATGCTGGACAACTCTTTAGGTAAAGAAACTCCTCCTAAGATCCAACCTAAATCTCCCCTGGTGCATCTTGAGGCCATTTCCCCTTGTCCTGTCACTGACTACCAGGGAGAAGAGACCAGACCAGACCCCACCTCACTACAACTTCCTTTTAGGTAGTTGTAGAACCACTAGACAAGGTGTTGTTTCAGTGCAGGAGGTTGTTTAGAAGAAGGGCCTGAAGCCATGAAGCAGATGGTTTGGGATGTGTGAAGTTGTGCTGAGAGAGAAGAGCAATAATGTGTGTCCTACAGAGAGACTGAGGCCTCGCCTCAGCATTCAGGTAACTCCCTCTGCAATTCTGTTCCCAAATGTTAAACCCAGCGTGAGTGCAATTCTGTGACAATTGATTAGAAGAGAATAGGTGACAATTTGGTTCCTTTGGGAGCAGAGAGGGTTCCCGTGACTCCCTGTGGTGTGCAGACACAGAAGGCAAAGGTGTGTCTGGCTCTGCCCTTGGGTTTGGGGAGGATTTTTCTTCCCCAGCACTTTGTAAACATTGTGTTTCTGGGCAGCCGCGTTCTCCGCTAACAGAGCGAACCGCCGAGTGGGTTAGTCTTAATCTGATGATTTTATACAATTAAAGGATTTGTCCTCCTTCTCCTGGCTGTAATCTTAGTAACCCTGAATCATCCACCAGCTCTGCGGGAAGCAGCTCAGCCTCAGCGAGGCAGAACTGCAAAGGTTTTCCAATGCCACCTGAACGTGGGCGATTTTGTTTGAACAACAAATGAAGAAAACAATGGGATGTTCTGGAAGTTTGAGGTCTCCTCAATTTTAACTGTTTTAACACACGTTTTTCTTGGTTTGTGTGTTCTTGTTTGAAGGTGTGTTTGGTGCATTCTCTCAGTGCAGGTAGAAACTCTCAAGATTCTTAATTGAAGTTAATTTGCCAATCTTTTTGAGCATTTTCAAAAAAGCACATAAAATGGGAACAATTTTCATACTAAAGATTGTCTGCAGTTCCATTCTGCTTGCTCCTATGTGGATCGCCTGGTATTCAGCTAAGACTGAGCAGATTTGTTCCTGAACTGGAGAGGTCTTTTGCACGTTGTTTGCAGATTACAGATAGTCCTGGTGCTGTCAGAGGAGGGAACCAACAGGCTAACTCACTAGTTTGTATTCCCTGTCATTTCCTTTGGAGCCTGATGGAATCTTTTGTTCATTGAAGATGTTCAGGACTTTCAGGTGGTGTCTTTTTACTGTAGTTCAGCCTTTGGTTTTCTGTTGTGTTCTCCTGACGTTATAATACCTGAAATTTTTAATAAACCCATCTGTGGCTTTTAATTTGTAGAAAAAGGTTTTGAGGGTAAAATTGACTCCCCTCTTGTGGTCTGGCACGTGACACTGCCGAGCTGAGAACCGCTCTCCTGTACAGGCTGACACCTCGGGCAGCTTAGTCTGGGTCAGAAGTGGGACAGTTGAGCCACTGTTGCTTGGCAAAACCTCCCAGTGTTGTAGTTTGGGAAGGACATCACGACTGGAGTCTGAGCATTGTTGTACAAGTGATGCTGGTCCTCAGGGGGATTTGTAGGACAACGGGAAGGCTGGGATCAGAAGCGATGGTCAGGCAAACAGGAAGCTGTAACGGACACGCAGGTGTGAGGTTTAAGCATTGTAATGAAGCAACTGGTGGTGAGCAACTGTCAAATTAGCTTAATGCTTCAAATCTCATCTTTTGGTGAGTTTTGAAGGCAGTTTTGCTTTGAAGAGAGAGGACAGCTATTCCAGTGTCCTTGATTAGGGAGCTCGCTGCAGACAAAGTCAACCCATCTGATGCCGTGCGAGCATCGGCTTTTGTAGCAGAAATAACTTCATTCATAGGAGCTGAGATTCCAGGCAGAGTACCCACATGGAATTGCCCGTGCTTCTGCTATGTACTTGCAAATCCAGACTTTGCTGGAGTAGATTTTTGCCAGTATTTTCTAAATCAGGTATAAAAAGTGTGGGTTTTTATACAGTGTTTTCCTCAAATGGTTGTCTTTCACCTTTTCCTTTTACAGATTGTTAAGAAATTGGATGAGACTTCACCCAAATTTTTTTTTACGTGATATTTACATGACATTCTGGTTTCTAATGGAAACATATTACAATGATTTAATGAATAGAGCACTGAGCAACGTTAAATAAGACCAAGGTTATAATATTAACCAGAGAAAACAAAGAAAATCTGTCTTGGTTGACAATCCAATCCTTAGTTTGCCCTTTTGTATTCCTATTGTAAATTATTTACCAAGGGCACAGCAGTACTAGTTCAGAGATGGCCCATCAGGCGTAACCCTTTATTTTTATACTTTCTATACCTCTATAAATGGAATATATTGCTTTTGAGACCCTTAAATTGCAAGCAGTCCTTCTCAGCACTGCATGGAACTTCGCTTATCCCATACAATTAATCTAAAGTGCATATGTAATCTAAATATGGCTTTTACAGCAC
This sequence comes from Tapera naevia, assembly GCA_033556795.1. NCBI lineage: Eukaryota > Metazoa > Chordata > Aves > Cuculiformes > Neomorphidae > Tapera > Tapera naevia. The sequence goes on from JAUMJJ010000156.1 coordinate 290,847, forward strand.
AGATTTCTATGTGTTTATTCATAAAAAGATATGCAGGCTTACAAACAATTATGTGTGAATCAGTACAGTAGAATGAAGTTTCAATTTTTGGCTTAAACACATCGTTGGACGAATAGCAAGAATACTGATAACAACATTAACAAGCTTAATGAGGGAAGAGCTTTGCACAGAGCTAAATGCAAATACCTTGGCTGGACACGTTTGTAATTTTTCAACACTGTGGCTGACTGTCTGTACTGATTGCTTTCCCCAGCTTTATTTGTATTAGCAAAACCTGCTTTTTGAAAGGGGGTGCCAAAAATTATGTTCATTCTTGCACTGCAACTTTACTGTGCCTGCGTTCTGCTCCTGACAAACTATTGAAAATGAGCTATGAATACCTGATAAATGGGGTTAATAATTTTTCACAGTGCCTCAGCTTGTAACAGCAGCACTGCCGGGCTGGTGCTGCAGCACAGCAAAGGGTTTGGGGAAGGGAGTGCTCGTGCACCCAAGCCTGAATAGTAATTCTTATTTTTATGCTCGAAACACTGATTTAATCACTGGTTTTCTCCATTAAACTACTTTATATCGACATCTTTCATTTTTGTGTCCTTTGAAGGTGGTAAATATGACTGCCGTTTTATCCATTTTTGTTATAAATGAAACAGACTTCAGAGGGTTTGGCTGTGCATCAGTTGTTGGAATGCTGCCATACACTAATGCAGACTCCCCACTGTGAGCCCAGTGAAGAATTATACTTTGATTCACCAGATTGTATTAAATAGTCCAGCTGTTGGGATTTGAAAGATAGTTACCTCCAAAGCGAAATAAAAATGAACTTGGCATTTATGGCTTTGACCATTTTTATAGTGTTGGGCAATCAGCTTTTCAGAGGTAGCACTTTTTAAAATAACCCTCTTCTGGTTACACTGCTTTAAAAACTTTAATTTGACATTCAGAATACCCCACCTTGTATTTTCTGGAATGATTGGCAACTTTTGCATAAAATAAGCATTATTTTCCTTATGAAATCACTAGCTTCTGATGATAATCAAATGAGTCTGAAACTCTATCTATTTAGCACCAATTTCTGCATTAATTAACTTACACTGAAGTTCTAATGTTAGAGACAATTCCTCTAATTAAAGCTTCAGCAGGGAATTTCATTCCCTATATCCAGTGCTTCAGTGGCAAGCTGAGTAAATTCTTTCTGAGACAGAAAGTGCCACAATTGTTGTGCCTGTGGTTATTTGTTTTTAACCTGTCCATTTGCTCTCTCCTTGTCAGGTGGGAGCCAGCACATTCCCCGCCCCTCGCTCTAATTGTGGAGTGGGATGACCTCTTTTTTCTTTGTCATTTTCTCCAGGACAAAGACTGTCACAATAAAGGGCAGCTCATGGCAGATGGATCCAGTAGCTGAATTTCTTTCTCTGGCCTCCAGTTGATTCTCCTTTTTCCTTTCGAGGGTGTTACCTTAGCAGTATGGAAGGCCCTTCCTTAGGAGTGAGCAGGGAAAATTAAAAAGGAAAAAAAGAAAGAAAGAAAAAGGAGGGGGTGAAGAGAACAGAAAGGTGGTTCTGGACCAGCCAATGCAGTTGCATTTTGCAGCTGTGCCCAGGAGAGCAGAGCCACACACCCCCTGGTACCTGCAGGACCCTCCTGTGCTCTGGAGCCCAGTTTGGGGGTTGCAGACACCTGTGCTGTGCTGACACCATGAAGATGGGCTGAGCAGCCATTGGTGACCGTGCTCTCCAAGAGTGCCCAGGCACAGACCCCCAGGCTCTGGGAAGCACGGTGGAGGCCACAGCAGCCCATGCTTGTAGGCAGCCGGTCTGCCCACGGAGCACCAGGGAGATGGCACAGGACACACCCTGATCCGTGACTTGTTCCAGTCGTGCTCTCCCAGTGTCTGCCTTGCTCACTGCTGGGGCATTCCTGTGAATCAAAGGATTTGCCCACACATTTTTAGCACTACTACAAAGCTTTTGAACATAGACAAGTGCTTTTAGTGTTTCTAGCGTGACGCCAGACTCGACAAATAACCGTGGTATCTCTGACCTTTCCTTCCTCTCTCCCTGCTCCGAGGGCTTTTTATCTGCAAGAGTCCCTGCACTGCCAGCAATCAAGACATAACCCCTCTTGGCTGGAGGTGTGGAGAAGCAGCCATGCTCTCCTTTCAGGCTGCAGAGCTGTCAGCCCACAGCCCTCTGCTTGTGTTTTCTCTGGGTACAGCTGCTCCGTGGGACATGGGGGAACCTAAACCCAGCTCCGAGATGAGCAGAGAGACAATGAATTCTTAAGACTTGAAACTGATTCTTTCATAGTCTAAGGTTTTTCTCAGTGTTCTATGAGTTTGTTTTTCCTGTTACCTCTCTTACACGGCCAGCTGAATGACTGATTCAGGAGGGGCTGTTGGATTTTGTGCACAGCAACAGCAGCTAAATCCATAAATCTATTTACTGTTTGGCAGGTCTCTCCTGGCCAGACCTGCTAAGAACAGAAATGCTTTTCTGTGTATTTATATTCTTCCTCCTAAATATGCAAACTGTTATTCATGTGTTTATTCTTTTTCCTTTAGATCATCTAGTCATACAGAGTTGTCAAGAAAAGCTTCTAGCAGTGAAAAAGAGACAGAATCTGTTGTAGTTTTAGATCCTGTTTCTACCAGCGGGGATCAGATGCCTGAAAACACGCTGAATCGGAACAGGATGAAAGAAGAAAACAGCAAGCCACTGCATAAAGAAACTAATTCTGAGAAAATAAAAGAAACAGACAGTTCTAACTGTTAATTGTTATTCTGAAAGGCTGGAACTTTTGGGAATCATTATCTGGAAATGTAAATTGCTTAGGTGTGTTACTAGGGGCCATGGTCTGTACTTCGAACCATCCCTTTCCCACTTTAATCTGGCAGGTATGGTTAATATTTTCTTAGATATTGCCAGTTGCCTTTTAAAATTACTCATTTGTTGAGAAGATACCTTGTTAAAGGTCCACTCTAAAGCTTGCCAGAAGCCCCTTGCCATCCCTCTTGAATTGCACAGGTTTGGGTTATAGTCTATGAAGGTGATTACACACACATCAGTTTTAGTTTCAGGGGTATTACTGGTAATTAAACAGGTTTAGACACATTGCTTTAAAAATATTTTGATACAGGATCTAGTGGGTTTCCTTACTGCTGTCTCCACACACGCTCTTTTGAGGAAATAAAAAGCACAAGCACAACACTTCTTTTGGATTCCCCAGTGGACAGCGAGCCCGAAGATGGAAAAGCAGAGGCAACGCAGCGTGTCCTTTTGGTACCGAGACTTTTGGTAATGACAGCCAAAGTCAGAAGGTTGTGGGTTGAGGCTGGTGCTCTCATTTGGATAGAAAGCTCCTCAAGGGAGAAGAACTCCCAGCTGAAGCCTCGCAGTACTAACAAATAAGCCTTTGCTTTGAACGTGGTACGCACTGGTGGCGTTGATTTCTGTGTTAGGTAACACTTTAGGTGTCTGTATTTGATGAGACAAATCCCAGTTTCCCTCAGCCCTTATTTGCGATGAAGACAGTGAGATAGGTACAGAACTGATTTGCTCCACTGTCAACTTGCATTCCATTGTGGTTTCTTTTTAAATTCAGCACAGTATCTCATTCTTTTCTAATGAATGAACAAATGTAATCAGGGATTTACCTAAAAATGGCTGTAGCTGAAATTGGGTGGTCAAGTACTTGAATGCACTGGGATTGTTTTTATTTAATGATCTGAAACGGTGATCGTTTTGAAGGATGAATGTTCTGAGTTTCTTGGTTTGGCTCTGCATGCAACTGTCTGGTGCTTTTCCTAAGAATAAAATGATAGTAACGAGTGTGGTAGTTTCACATCTTTTTTGGTGTTTTTTGCATGTTTGCTAAGAAAATCTTGGAGTTGATCTCAGTACTGAAACACATAAAATGCCTAAGCTTGGGGAAATTTGTCTCTCATTGATATCTCTACTTCTGGGGGGCGGTTGGTTCTGGTGGTTCATTTCTCACTTAGCTATCTGTTACACTGAATTTAAAATGCAACATTTTATATCTGTATTTTTCCTCAATTTATTGCTGCTGTCTTACATGTTCAAATTTTCAAACGATATAAAACCCTTAAGTTTTTTAAGAAGTATTTCTCTTACTTGAACTGTTTGTTACCTAGGACATAAATTATTTATCTTTTCACTGTTGCTTATTAAAAAGACTCCTGACAAGTTTCCCAGACCTTGTGGAATTGACTTGTTATTCCCTGCCTGCGAGTGAAGCGAGCTTCCTAGTGATGCCAATTACAGCTTTGTGCCCTACATTTGGGGGCTGATGTGCTTGTATTGATAGCGAGCTAGAACTGGAGCAACACTTCCCTTGTAGGCCAGATCTAAGAGCAGCATTGAGGGTGTGTGGGGGGATGGAGCAGCGTAACAGTCAAGGCCTTTGTGTTTTGTGAAATGTTGTGGGTTTGTGTGGTTTTTTTTTTCCTTAACTGTTTGTCAATAGCTTCCGCTTTGTATGGAGAGAGAGTTTGACTTGACCGAAACAAACATTTAGTTTTGGACTTAACACAGAGGTATTTGTTTTGTTGCTTTGTAAATACCACAAAGAATTTTGTGCTATGTTCAAACTGTAGGAACTGCTCAGTTCACTTGGTTTCAGCTGAAAGCAGTGGGCTGCGAAGAGAGAAGCGGCTTTTTGAATGCTTTTAAAAACGTTTAGCTGAAGTGCTTGAAACAAAATGGATTAAGGAGTAGTTAATACAGTTAATGTACTAGAATGTTCTTTTTTAAAAAATTTATCCAAAAGTTAATGTTGGTGACCTCGGTCAGCGTGCTGTGCTCTGGGAGCTGAGCTGGCTGATGCTGTGGAGGCAACGAGTCCTACTTTGGGGGAGGAAGTGCATCGTAAAGTTGTTTTTCTGGCTGGGGTTCTTCCGCAAAAGCAATAAATTCAGTATTTGCTTCACCTGAAATAGAAGACAAAAAAAAGAAATTCATCAGTTTCTGGTAATATTCTCTGGTGTGCTCAGGGTTTTTTTTTAAAATGCCATGTGATGCTTACAAGGGTCTCTAAATGCCTTTAAAATCCCCAGTCGTTAGAAACAAGCAATGGCACTGCGCGTTGGCTACAGGATTGGGGCATGGGACACAGCATATTTACTGCATTCCCTTCCTCACTAATTGTCTCACTTTGCTGCCCTGTTTTTTTGACCACCCATCCTCCTCTGCACTGGTGCTCCTGCAGGAGCTCCCATCTCCCTCTCCTCTACCCCAGCCTGTAACAGCCTCATGTGAGCCCTTGTTGACATGTTGCTCCTCTAATAAACACTTCACCTCTCTTCTCACTGCTGTTTTTCCCAATCCTGTGACACGCCTTCCTCCCTAATCTCACCACCCAATTCCCTTCTTTCCACTTGCACAGTGCCCACCCCACCACTGAGCATGTCTAAATCATAGCATAGCATGTTCTGAGTTGGAAGGATGACTGAGTCCAGCTCCTGTCCCTGCACAGGACAACCCCAGCATTCCTGTTGCTCTTCAGTAAAGAGATGGCCAGTCTGGTTCAGTTTGCACGCAGGTCACGCGTGGACTTCCAGGTGACTCTGGTGGCTGAAACTCAGTGTTGGGGCTGCAGTGAGGCAAAACCTTCTGGGCAACCCAGATTACTTGCAGGGGGAGAGGGCTGGTTGGTAGGGTGCTCCTGGGCCCAGCTGTGTGCCCCGCTCAGCCAGTCCTGGGGGGACTCCTGATGGGTCACTACCACCTCACTTCCAGCATCCTCTACTTCTCAGCTCTCCAGTGTATTCCACCACTGGCAGCCCAGCCAAATGAGGAGTTTGGTATGCAGCTCAGACATGCTATCTCAATATTTCCCTGCTGTTGATTGAGTTATTGGATTTTATTTCTGCCAAACGATTAACGGCTTTGGGAATTGTTGCTATTTCATTTTATGAGGTAGAGGTTTAAATATTTGTCAAACTGGAGCTCTTTGCTGGGACTGTACCATTTGAATAGGAAACATGAACATTGCTGAGGCAGTTCAAGTTCAGAGCTCTTTATCTGTCTTGGTTTTGAAAAATGTATTCTGTGAAACTACTACCTGAGCAAAACAATTTGTTTTTTTACATCAACCATATCTGAGCAAGGGGGAGATTTTGAAAATTCAGAATATTTTCAATAATTTTCAGCTGAAAACTGTTCTATAGCACATGCCAAGTGCTAGGTATGGATGACTGAAAACTATTAGAAATAGGGGGGTAAAATGACTTAATTCTCCTTCAGTTTTCTTTTTCCTAGGTATAATAAATTCTTGCAAACCCTTTCCTTCCTTTCTGCCTCTCCTTCAGACTGTATGCCTTCATTTTGTCTTGATTGATACCTGAGCAAGTGAGAAGTGGCTCTAATGAACTGTTAAGTGTTGAACAGTGCAGAGTACAGAGTAAACAGAAGATGCAGCTCCTGAAATGCAGGCAAATGCGGACAAGTGGCTGAGGCTGAATGTGCATCTTCAACTTTGGGGACTGGGGGGGGGTTATTTAGTGCACAAGTATGATATTGCAGCTTTCCAAATGTATTTTGCTGTAAATTTAACACATAAAAAGGGGGACTGAAATGTTTTTTTAGCAATATATGTTTAGGGACTTGAGGGATGTGGGGTATTTGGCCTAAAATTCCATTTTGGCAGATTTTTGCTGTGTTGCATGGATCGTTTTGTTTTCTTCCTTTTGCACTGTCAGCCTCGAGACTCCAACCAATTAAATCTGGAAAAAAAAAAGCTTAATGTAGGCTACTCCTCAAGAAGGGGTCTATTTTAACATTCAGTAAACAGATAATCCATTAGGACAACAATATACATTGTGGCAAGTGCTATCCTAGGTTTTTTTTTCTCAGTGCTTATTTATAGTCTTTTGATTTCGCTTCCCTCCTGTGGTGCAGTTTCAATCATTCTCCCTCCAAGCTTTGTTCTCGTATTCATTGCAAGCTGAAAACAAAGTAAGAAAGAAGCTCATACGTAGTGTTCTATTCTTGGCCAGTTCTTCCTCTATAGCAAGAAGGCGGTTGTATTTGGTCACCCTTTCTCCACGGGAAAGACCTCCCAACTTGATAAACCTGGCACCCAGTCCAACAGCCTTTAATGAGAAAGTGCATATTTTAAAACTACAGGATTTGGGAAGTGAAGTTATTCTTAATAATTAAACATGGTATCTTCTATTTATACAGATAAAACACCTCCTTTAAACAGAAATAAAATCTCTTAGTGAAAGATTTGTCGGATGCAAACAATAATTTTCACTGGCATATGAAATGAAATTTTATTTGCAAATGCAGCTTTAATACCAAAAGACTAAATATGTTAGTGGTAAGAATTTTTGCCTAAAATATTATTACTCTTCAGGAATGTTTTAAGTAACACATCTTTTCATAAACTAAGGCAACCAAACAGATCATGCACACTTTTGAATATACTCCCCGCTTTGGCAAATTTCCTGTGTGTTCTCTTTAAACTCAAAGATTAACTCTCCACGGGGAAAAAAAAAAAAAAGCAACCCTCTAGAAAAAGCCCATTTTGTAAAACGTCGTTTCTTTCTCCAGCAGAAACAGGCTTTCTCCTTAAAAAATAGTTCATGTTAAAAGCAGTGCTCTGGCAATCCCGCAATTGAACAGCTTTCAATACTTACCAGATCCACAAGGCTATCATCAGGAGATTCTCCATCTGCACTTCCTAATATGGTAATATGTCTTTGACCTATGTAACACGAATGTAAAACCTTCGTTAGTGCATATTTTACAGATTTGACACAGGAACTGTTCAGACTTCTCATTCTTTGTTTTTTTTTTTTTTTCCTTTGGGCTATCTAAGCTTAAATACAAACAGGAGGAAACCCAATGAAACCCATCTCAGAAAGCTGTAAAATTACATTAGTTTACTGCATTATGTTTTATTTTCAGCATGGTTAAGGCAAAATCCAACATCCTACCCTAATTTCTGTCTCTAGCTGATCTGTCTGGTAAAGCATCCCACAGGCCAGGAGGCTGTTCTATTTATTTTAAATGTGCTCCTTACTATAGTAATGATTTTTCTTTACCATGAAAAGAGTTTACCATGACTGAATGAAATCTTTTAAGTTGCTATTTATTTGCTTTGATATAGTGATTCTGGGCTTTTTGAAACAATAAGGAAGGGACTTGGATTTATCAAATTTATCCATCTATTCCTTGGGTATAAAAATGACTAAAAAAATTGATACAAAGAAAAATCTTGTACATGAAACTGCACAGATTCTTAGTACTAAGGCTCAATATACGTAGTCAATAATCTATCTAAACTGCAATTTTAAACATTCAGGACTTGTTTGGATTTCTCAAATATTAGTATTGCTCAAAATTCAGATTACTCAACTACATATTTTCTTCTTGTGTTTAATTCTGGTACCTAACTGCATGGCACTGAGCAGCAGTGTCAAATGGCACTCACATTCCAAGCATCCACAATGTATTAATTCACTATAGTTGAAGCCTTGAATGCTGTTTTAAGCCTTTGAACAGATTTGTGAATTTTAGTTTCTTCTGATGAGCACTTTCTAAATTAGAAATGGCAATAATTAAATAAAAAGCCTTAATATTTACAGGTGTAGCAACACTATTGTTGACTTGAAGGATTTTAAAGTCAGCCTTTTACTCCCCCTCTACTCACCGTCTAGAAGTCCAGTAACTTCTATGAGGTCTGAGACCTTGGTTTGGTTAATGAATTTTAGGACAACACCACTGCACATTGGTAAGTTTATGTTTTGGTCAGTTTTAAGTTTGGAAATATATGTGGCAGCGTCTTCAGCAATCAGGTAACATTTGGAACCAAGAGCACAACATATTTTATTCCATTGTTGTCTGTCCTGCAGGAACAATCAAGTAAATAACTGTAGTTTGAAATACGAAACTGAATGAAAACCCTAACTGAGGAGGTAAGAACTAAAAAATAAAGAAATATTTTTTAATTTAATCCTAAAGATCCCCTTCACATACACATTTTATATTTTATACTGTATTTTAAATCTGTCTACCTAAGAAAAACATACCTCTGGAATTTTACTTGGATTTTAAGATTTTGCAACAAAACATAAACTCTGATCTGGTGTTAATCAACTTTAGATGCATGCAAGTATAGTTTCAAATATTTCAAATAAAATTAACTGTAGGAGTTTGCTACTTTGATTTCCTTCCTGAATTGTATTTAGTTTTAAAATAATTTTCTATTGTTTTATTCAGAGGAGTCATTCTTACGTCAGCATTTTAAGTGTCAAAATATTTGTTTGAACATAAAACAATGAAACAGGAGGCAGCCATAGACTCAATGACACATATCAAGGCAGCATGGTCAGAGCTCTAAGACTGACCCATAGGGAAGAGCAGAATACAACACTGTTTCCAGCAAAGCTCTGATTTTCAGGGGGTTTGTTTCGTATTTTTAACGTACTGACCACATGCTGCTGAGATTTAATGGTAAAGAAAGGATATGAAGGATATTAGGATATAGAAAAATAATTTGAAAGATGAAATCTATGAATTAGTTTGCTTTCTTTGTGTCTGAAGAATACAAGGTCTCACATCAAAAACATTACTTTTCTAGTTAATCGTTCTGCCAGTATAGTTCTTGGTTTGTGAATCAGACAGATTTTTGTACCAATATAGATGCAATCTGTACAAGGAGCCATTCTTATAAGGACTTCAAGCCCATATGGAAGTGAAAATTAAGTTTTTTGGCACCTGAAGAAATGTTTAAACTTAAGCACTAACATGGTCTGCTGTTTGGCAACGAATTGTTGAATCGATACCAGAGCCAATCCACAAGGAGCCAATTATCTGTGGCAAACATGTGGCACGGGTAAACTTTGTAGGTTTGTGAGGGGGAGGAGAGGCAGTTCCCATTACAGTATTCCATTTCAAATGGTACCTTGTTATCTGTTGTAATTCTCATGCAGAGTTTCACATTGCAAATACGTTTCTTCTCAAGGATTCTGCCCTGGCAGAAGTGGGGAATAGTCTGGTGTTTTGGAACATGAGCAAAGTGAAACAGTGCAGGGAGGCAGAGCTGGCTAGAGTGAGGCAACACAGACACTCCAAAAAGGAACTTGGAAAGTTCTGGACAAGAACAAAATCATATGGATTTTGCAGAGCATCTGCTTTAGAATTGATTCAGGCACTGGGCAGAGTCAGACAGACAACATTGCTTTGCTTCCCCCTTCAATCACGGTCTTCGTGTTTTGTTCATGAAAAAAATGCCACGTTTATTTTAAAGAAAATAGAAGTGTGCAACTCGACAGCAAGAGCAGATTTTAATAGGCTGTGCAACTGCAGAATCTAGGTCTACATTTGTAGGTTCTGCTGCAATTAAGTTTGTATCTTTTTGTAATATATGGAAACGTAATTTTATGTATAAATGATAATATTGAAGGTTATGCAATGTTTCTTTCATCCATCTATAACTTGTTTATATGCTTAAGTTTTCTACTTTATTGTTGTTATCTATTGGCTCCACTAAATTAACTCCTTTAGATTTGATCACAGTGGTAAATACGTAGTGTCTCACTACCCCTTTAAAAATCCTGCCGAGAAATGCTGCCAGTGACAGGTTTGTTCTGGCTTTAGTTATAAATCTTAATCATAAAGAATAACAGCATTAAATTTTTTGAGTAAGTAATTATTAGTAAGTAATTAATTAGTAAGTAATTGGTAAGTCATTAATTTGAGAAATATGTCCATATAATATAATATAATATAATATAATATAATATAATATAATATAATATAATATAATATAATATAATATAATATAATATAATATAATATAATATAATATAAATCACACAATCACTTGAATTTTATGTTTTGTTTTTATAATTTGAATTATTTGCTTTTATAAGAAGGACTATGTAAGAAAAATGATAATAGTTTAGCAAGTAGAATCAGAAAAACAGTCATTTTCTTACAAGTCTTTAAAGTATTTGTTCTGACCATATCCTGCTCATTCCAGGATTATTTTCTTTCAGGAATTATTTCAAAAGTATAGAAAGAACTTGAGTTATTGTCAATTGCAGATATTCCAATGAAATGTTAAATACATTCGTATAGAGATATTTTTGAGCTTAAAGACTCCTAAACAGAAGCTTCATGTTTTATATGTTTTTTTCAGTGAGAGGCCCTTTAACAGCACTACCAGTACAGCTTTTCAATGACTGCACTGTGGGATCTTACCTCTTTTCTCAAAGGATCTATTAATGCAAAAATAAAAGGAAACTTATGAATCAGTTCCACATACATGTCAACCATTTCATCAGGACTTTTGAACCTTCCAGTGAGTATTTCGTATTTTCCTTTAGCCTAGAAAATAAAGTAAAAGCCATAAAAGACAAGGAAGGTAATATTTTCAAACCCTCAGTGCTGATGTAACTGTGACACCAGGGTCTCTATTAAGGTACCAGATTGTGTGTTTGTCAACGAGCACACATTCCCTTGCCTGCTGTACCTTTACATGGTCAGCTCATCGTTACAGAAAATGTTCCCTAAAGTATCGATGGGTTCCCATGCCAAAGGCTCCAAAAGATGCCATTCCCAAAACAAGGGAGATCTATTCAGTGTTTTCTAGGCCACACAGCCAGTTTTACACTCCTTTATGATAAAGTTAGCAATATTTAACATTTTTATTAAATCTTGCTTGAAAAATCCCACTTTTCACTTCCAAAAATTAATTTTTTGGCTTTGTTTTTATCAAGAAAATATTGCTATGGGAAAGGAGTGAACCCCCAGCGCTCAAAAACAAGATAATGCCTCTCCTTGTGTTTTTCCCCTTTCAACAAAAGAGACTGGTTTAAAACTATTCTCATCATTATGGGAAGCACAAAATGCAGCAGGTTGTTAAGGGCACATTGTCAAACTATGCAGAATACCCACATGGGATGTTAAATGGAATAGGAAGTTTCTTTTCCTGCTTAGAGAGAAACCTGATTGGTCTTGGAAAAAGGGGCAAGAACTTTAAGATTTCAGCTGTAGATAAATAAACTTTTTCAAATAAAAATATTGAAAAATAGGAATGAAAAAAAGAGTGTTGATACAAAATGATATGGATGTTAGTGGTTATACAAACATACCATAGTAAAAATAAACAGAAAGGTCAAAGCAGTTTGAAGAAAACTGCAGATGTGTAATAAAATGGAGAAATAAGCATATAGTAGTGTGAAGGAATTATAAAAGTATACTTGTGTAAATAATTTCTTGCTCTTCACCTTGAAAGCAATAGAAAATAATTACTTAATTTATAGCTTGTGGTGAAATAATAAAAATAAAGTAAAAAGTGTCCCAGGATTTAGGATTTGCCGCTTAAAACTTTAATTCAGAATTGTCTGAGATGTAATGTGAAATGAAGCTGGTTTGTTAAACAGAGCATGTAGTGTTTGTCCATTAAAACAGTTTGCTATATTTGACACAGAGTGATCTGAAAAATCTTATTAAAGAAATAGAGAGAAGGAATAAACCTGGCTGATGCAGGCAGGCTTGTACCACTTGAATGATTGAAGTTAAATCACGACAGTATTTGAGAGGACCCAAGCTATTATGGGGATCTGGTGAGCCTTATTCCAGGCAAGGTGCATCACCAGTATGCTGGAACAGTGGAGGAGGAAGGATGCAGGCATTTTCCCTGCTCCCACTGCACCAAGCTACCAAAGGATGCCTGCACTTCTCATCCCCTCACACCCACAACCCAGTATCGTGTCTGCTACACTTGTAGGACTGATTCAACCGTAATTTATAAACGCAGAGACAATTCTTTTTGTCTGCTTGACTGCCTTAAAAATGGAGTTGGAAGTGCCATAAAAAATGGAGTTGGAAGCTCTGAGGTGAGTTTACGGTGTAATAATAAATAATGTTAACAAATATCTACATTCCTTTTAAAAAGCAACAAAATAAATATTGAAAATAACTTACGTAATCCATTAATTCATGAGCAGAGCAATTTATTGCTAAGTACATGTCTGTTCCTAGGTTCAGACCTATATTGTTGCAGGCTGTTTGCATTAGGAGTAGTGGTTGTTCTAAATTATCCCATCCTGTTATTAGGCAGCCTAAGTGTGATATTCTTTTCAAGGCTTGTGGCTGAAAGTAAAACAAAAAATAATCACTATTTACACAACTGTAAGTATATAATACTTATATATTTATTTTTCACTGTCATTTCAGTCTGCTTTCAGTTATCAAAATATAAATCTGTTCTCAGAAATTGCATTGGCAACTTTAAGGACAATCCTCTAGGAAGGAGAGGTAATCAAGTGCTAATGACTAGAGACCTAATAGTCCTTGGAAATATGTCTAGTCATGGAGTTGTCATTTTTGTGAGGCCAGTACTGGCTTACAAAAGGATTTTAAAGGCACTCTTACACTGACTTGTCATGGGTGCTATGTAAAGGTTCCCATTGCTGTGGAACATCCCTTTGCCACAAAAAGAGAGTCTCCACTTTTCAACAGCTTTTGCTCACTTATCCTCAACTACAATTTTGATAATTGCTTTTATAGAGTGTTCAAGAAACACTAAAATCTTCCAAGACTTCTAGAAGGAACAAATGTCACAGAGTGGCAATACCTCTAGCACAGCTGCATGGAGCATTCCTGGACATGAACCACAAGCTGAGTTGTATTGAGCAAATGTTTCCAGGTTGTCCTGTTGCCAGGTTTTCTTTTTGTAGGGTTTTTAAACACTTGTTTGATAACTTTAATGTCTGTGAATTCTGGATTATAAAGAATGACACTAATCCTGGGTTAAACTGGAGAAATCAATTGGAAGGCATTGGTTTTGAGAAGGGGTTGAGAACTAACTACAACAGCCAGAACAGAGGCCCAGCTACAGAAGATGCATGAACGTTCCTTCACATAAAAAACATAGGAAGAAAAAGCAGGGCAAGTGGTTATGAGATTATTTTGCAGCAATATGGAAGGAGAGATAATCTCTCTGACCTGTTGCTTTTGGAGTGCTAAGATGCAGCTATAGACACATGAAATGCTGCAGTCTAACTGCATTTAAGGTGAGACAGAGGTTTAGTCTGCATTTCATGTGATTTCTCAAGGCACTCACAGGGTGTGCCTTGTTACATTCTATTAAAAGCATTGTTTAGCTTTATAAAAATACTGTTTCTGTCTAGTCTTCTACAACCTAAACAAGCTGTTCTTCACTGCCTACTTTGTCATTTTTCCTTCCCCCCCCTGCCCAAGGTCAAACACTGTGCTTTTATCAGCTTAAAATCCAGTCCCACTGACTCTAGTTTTCTCCTATTAAAATAAGCAGAATGTTTTCTGAGAATCTAATGCATTGCTTCCTCGTGCTTATCTTCAGGAATTGTTTTAACTTGCAACTGCAGTATATATTGTGATAAGAACATGGAAATTACCCACCAGAAAAACACTGGCCAGTTGATTAATGATGATTTATTTTGTGTTGTTTAAGCAACACAAAAGTGGAAAATTTCCATTCATCCTCATTTTTTCTATACTTCCCAACAGCAACAATTCTTACCTGATAATATTTAAATTGCCTCAGAATGGAGAGCAAAACTGGTATGGTGTTTCCATTACAGTATTTGGAAAACCCATTTATAAACTACAGGTATTGAAGTGATTAAAATAAAAGATCATTTGAGTCATATAAAATGATGTGCTGCATCCTTTTGTGAGTGCTGCCCTTTAGCTACTGGTTCGTATCTGCCATTACCTATAACCTCAAACAGGAACTGGGAACTTAATGCAGCACGAAGAAGAGGGGAGTTATTCTCCCAGAGTTAGGAAACAGCACAATATGCAAGTCTTACAGGTAATAGTACTATGGCCTACATTATCAAAAGGGTGTGCTCTCTGCTGGTGCTGCAGGCCTGAAAAACACTCGTTTGGATAATTTACCAGGATTTCTATATGAGAAAAATGACCAGATTGCAGAATTCCCCCTTTCTGTTATTGTTCCACAGGGAAGGTATGGTCAGAAAAATCTGAGTTATTATGTAAAATATGAGCATTTGGAGTATTTAAAAGTCATGCCTTGACCTTTCCAAAATGGTAACATAGATTAATGTTTCATTTCTTAAGAACGTTTTGGCTCCCTGCTGTTGATAATACCTTGCTGAAGGCTTAAAATGAAAATCTTTTTTCTTACCAGAGCTTTCTTCCCTCTATTATGTGCTTTCTTACTGTCTGTTTGTTGAGGACTGGGCTGTCAGGAGTGAAGGAAGAAAGAAATCGGTTCCACAGAAAAGTAAAAGAATGACAAAGAGAAATAATAATAATAATAATAATAATAATAATAGACTGAATTTTGGTCTAAAGAGATTGCAAATATTTAAATTAGGAAATAGCTTCTGTTTTGTCTTGAATACTATCAGCTGCTATCCAGTTTTATTTAGTGGTGGTAACTCATTTCCAAATGCTTATTTCTATGTGGGCATCATCTCAACCATCAAAATATTCCCATCAAAATATTCCCTAACAAAAATACTGGGCTCCTCAGCAATGAGAATCTAGATGCTGTACTTGGCCAAACCCAACAACCTCACTTTGCAAAAAAACATATATATATACTGAGAGGGATAAACTACCACAATAACAGCACCTTGAATAATATCTCTTGCGTATGTGATACCGTTCACTTCTTCAGGTAAACAGAAAGCCTTACTCTGCTTAGAACAAAGTTTTATTCTATCTTTGTTAATTTACTATCACCAAATGGCCAATGTTTTATTCATCTGTCAGATTCATCCATCTTTTATTCTGTGCCATAAGACTAAACTGGCTAACAGGCCAAATAATCCATGTTTAAGCTTAAAAAGACAACAGTAGTAGAAAAAATTAAGTACATCACACTATTATTATGTGTTTTTATTGTACCGCTTTGCCTGGAGCCTCCAACAGTCTCATCACTTCTTTCTGAATATCCAGAACTCTTTCTATGCCCTGAAATTAAACAACAGTAATCTTCAAAAGAAAGACCTTTATTTTGTTTTAGCAGCTTAAATCAGAAGAGAAAATGTTAGTGTTAACTTTGTAAATCCCATTTCAGATTTTGTTAAACTGTGCCAATAAAGGAATAGTGAAGGGGGCAGAAGTCAGAGCTGACAACACACCAACACAGGATGAATGGGTACATTTTCTGCACTGCAGCAAACACCTTGCTGCTCTCCCATGAGCACTAGAAGGCATTTTGTCTTTGAAAGGTACAGAATTAGCAACCTTATTAAGAGACAATTCTAAAAAGCTAAAGGAAAAGGAAAAAGAAAGACAAATGAGCTCAGCTGTTTGTTCAGGTCACCAGCAGGCAAAGTAGAAATCACAGCCCTTAATGTAGGCATCTTGTACAGACACATTCTTTAACATAACACATGGCTGAACCAAAAGAGAGGGCTGATCCAGTCTGTCTCATCCATCCTCCTTGCTCCTTGAACTGATGATGTTCTGCTTTGTATTCCTTTCTATCTTCACAACTTAATTTTAAAGCAAATTTATTCCCAAAGATTTTATGCCCTCCTATGAATTTGTTACAAGTTTTGTTGTTTTGTATACTCTATCAATCAAACCACATTCTAAACAAAATTGAAGTCTCTTATTGTTCTGTAACAGAATTCCCCTACATCTTCTTCCACGCATGATTGTTTCCTGTATAACACATACATTTTTAACCTGAAATCTTCATGTATTTACCTCTTGTAAGGTTCCTAGAATTCCACACTAACATTTGTTAAAACATTGGCCTTGCAGGTAAACAAAAACTGAAAACCACAGTTCATAAGGGCTGTATTGAAAAGATCTATATACTTATGTGCATAGATAGTTTATATGAAAATGAAACAGTACCTGTTTAAGTGATAATTGAGCTGGTGGTATAAGTATAACTTCTTTCACTAATTTCAGTTTTGCAGGTGAACTTTTTTCACAGTTCAACAGAGTCACCATTGGGAGTGGTAGAGTCATCTCCTTAGGTGAATCCTGCAATTGGGAGTACCATTTGAAAACAAATATGTTAAAAATCAGACTAATTTCTTATATATTTTAGTTATGACAGAGGGTTCAAAGACTGCTACAGGCAATGGCCTTAAAAGTGTATTCTACGAGGGACTACTGGCTTCAGAATTCTGGGCTAATTGTGATAACTGGGATAAAATAAACAAATTGGCAGAAGTCACAGGTAGGTACCTGATTACGTTTCAGCAGTGCAATATGTAAGTACAATGGGGTAGAGCTAACAGCAGCACCAGCCTTAGCCACAGCAAGTGATGTTCCCCCAATGGCTAAGCTGCCACACAGCACTGTTTCAGTGGGTTCTGCAGGGGGTATTGTTCTCTCTGCAACCACCACCTTCTTCCCTACAAGACAGAAGGCAGTAGCAAAATATTTGTGCTTATGTACAAGTATTTACATGAGTAAATATAACACTGTCATTTCAGTATGTACTCAATGCATTACAAAAGAATCAGGTCCTTTTTTTCAAACTTAGTCTTGTCATTTGTTCATATGAAATGACCTTACAAGTAAGCAAAGTATCTGTCCTCAATCCGGTGTCAAATGTATTTCAAATCAATTTCTTTTAGAGATCTTTCAGCCACTAAAATCTGTATTTTTATTTATCTGTGTTTATATCCACTGATGTCATTTCATCTTTCAGCGTCCTTTCATAAGTATGACTTCAGTGCTCTTTATTGACCTCTTTATATGCTCAGCTTTTGCATAAACAGCTTACAAGATTAATTATACGCTGATTGGGAGTATGCACATTTGATTTCTTCTAATAATGAGTGTGAAAAAAACTACAGGCCTATTACAGTTGGATTTTCCAATGAGAAAACAGGCCTTTTTAAATACTCCACATGCACAGTCTTGTTAAATTTTCAAAGGAACTTATTACCCTTTCAGATACAGTAGAACAACTTTTGTCAAAATGCCTGAAACCCAGCAGTTCTCACTATCCCATTCCCTGCCTCAGTGCATACATGAACACATACAGTAAGAACCTATGTGGAACCAAGCTCAGCTGTCAGAACCCCAAAACCCACACGCCTTGGGGACTCCTTTGTAAACCTGACCAGTTACTCTGGTTCCTAATAATGGGAGTGCCTTACAAATTTTCATTTCAAAAAATGTAAATACTACAGGATACAACGGATATTTTTTTATAGAATATGCTTAGTGGGACCTTAATTGTATATGCAGACTAAATTATACATAATTTATACACAGATATATATATTATATATATATAATTATACACAGATTCTACACCTCTTACATTGAGGATGAAGAGCTACACACACAGGTTCTGGTAATCAAGTACTGATAAACAGCAGTGTTTTGCAATATTCCTCCTTTGCTACCTCTGAAAGTCCCTGCTAGTGGAAGTCTCCATATGTTACTGGACTCGTGTAACAAGTACCTATAATTATTGGCTCCTAATAGTCAGGTATTGATTCTAACAAGAATATTGCAGTCAATGTCACAATCAAATATAAAGAAAACACAATTAGTGAAAACAATACACCTAACAGCAGAAGCTTGACTTGACTAAAAGTGTAACACACAACGTGATGCGATCTGAGTGGACCTGACAACTGCAGAGGTTACATTTCAGGTCAAAGGTGAATTTACTGTTCACACATCTCACACTAATTAGAATGTTTCACTGATTGCATGTAACAGTTGAAACAAACTGAAAAAGAAATAATAATTTGCCAAAATCTCCTTCTCTTCCAATAGATTATAACAAATGTACTTTTTTTCTCAGGGTAATGCAGATGTGGAGGTAACATATGGTGCCTTTTTGTTTTGGCCATATATACTTATCCTGTTTCTCTATTCTCATGCTATTTTTTCCTTTAGTAGCGTTTTTTGTTTCCTCCTATTTACTCTATACTGTCCATCTTCCCCAACCCACCCCCTTTCTTCTTTCTCTTTTGATTTTCATCTCATTTCCTTATTTTCTCAGTGTTAGCAAGAAACCTCCCTTCCTCCCTCCTCCCATCCTTTTCATTTCTATCTTAATTCTATTTCCATTTTCCTGTTCAGTTCTGTGATCCCTTTTCCTTATCATTTTTATTTTTACTCTTCATTTGCATCCTCCTCCATTCTGATTCCTCACTCTGAAGAGTAATAACCTCCTGTCTAAGCCAACTGTAAAACAAAGGCAGAAACAATGCATGTGAATGATGAGAAAACTCTGTATTTCCCCCCTCTCATTTCTGCAGGAGAAAGTGCTGTGATCAGAAAGAAGATTTAGGACAGAGTAACCAAATCCTCTGAGCGTGAGACTTTGCTCTTTGGTGTCCATAGAATACGCCAGAAAGTGTTTTAGCATCTTTACCAATATCTGTATTGCAAAAAAAATTAAAGTCAGAACAATTAAAACCTGTTTTTTCTGCTTTTTTTTTCCCAGGTTCTGCTGTTGCTGATGGAGAGCACGAAGTAAAGGCAAGACTGGTTTCCGGTTCTTCTTCTACAGGCTTTTGAATTTCTGCTTTTTCTTCTACCTTTTTTGTAAAGTATTCACTGAGGGAAAAGATATAAAGATTAGTGGCTCAAAATATTGTTAGACATGTCACAAGTAGACACAGGATACAGGCTAAAGACAATGCTAAGAGACGGATTAAGGGCATCTATTTGAGCTTCTGCCATGGTCTCGCTGCGTGAAGCTGGAGAAATCAATAAAAGACATTAATTTTTGGTAGTTGTCTGCAGCACTGGGTAAAGAAAAAGAGCCACAAACAAGCATTATAAATTTTAACAAGCTTTTCAAATCACTTTGGCTTGAAAGTGAGCTCTGTGCAGACAATCTTAACATGAAGGATGTATTTGCTTTGCATGGGCAGTAACGGACCCTGCCATAACTTCAGGACATACAACAGCTTGGCCTAGGTTGCTAATCCAATAGGTCAGCTGCACTCTGGTTATCTAAGTGGCTGAATTTCAATTACCAGCATGAAGTGGAAATGGCAAATATGGGTCACAGTCACCCCGTTCAGGCAAACTGAGTACGTAAGACACACAGAGCTGTCTAAACAATGCATTAAAATCTTATTTAGACACACTTCAGTTGGAAGAATTTCTTTACAGTTGAGTCCTTATTTCCTCCATCAAGGTTTCCCCAAAGCTAATCCATGTGGAAGGCAACTAGGTCTGTTTGCTACAGCATGTGAAGAGAGGCAGCCCAGCCACTGCCTCTGCAGACAAGCATCACTCCCCTCAGTGATGGAGCTGAAAAAAACACTTGCAATTACAGAAGAGGATGGCAGGCCATACTGCTGCTCTTGGGGTGAAGAAAGCCTAGGTAGCTCCTCTAGTGTTACTATAAAAATACATCTGTGATACTTTTACCTTATGTCTCTTTTTTTCTTATAAAAACCAGACATACTTCTTTGAATGGAAAAATATGGCAATTCTTTTCTACTTTGGGATGCTACCAAGAAGAAATATTTGTATGAAAACATAAGCATGGATGTTTACTACAGAAATTATGTTTCCAAAGAAATTAATTGCCCCAAGTAAGAAGCCTTTTGGAGCAGCTTGCCCAGAAAGAAGACTCCACCAGAACCTGCAAACTGTACATATGAATGTTTTCTGTAGATTAACTCAATGCAGAAGACACACACCAGGCCTTTTGTACCACTTCTGTTCTCCAGTGCAATGAACACAAGAAGTGGAGTCGCAAACTGAAAAGTCTTCCCCACAGAATTAAACTGGCACTGAATGAATTTCTTAAACAGAACCTTTGACTCATGAACATGTTGAGGCATTTTTGTCTTCAAGACCCTTATTTTTTCAATCCCAGGTATGAAATCTTGTGAAAGACAGCACAATTTTCATGTCATAATTATGAAAAAAGCAGGATATAATATAGTACAATGTATCTGAGATAGACATCACAACCTAGAAACATACAAAAAATAATAGTAGAAAACATAGAATATTCAATGTTTCTCATTTACAATGTAAGTTAAGCGTGTATATGTCAAATCAAACAATTTGCATAATATGCAAAACCTACCCAAGCATCTCATCAACTTTGCACTGGTCAGTAGGCTCCATGTCTCTTAACATTGCATTCAGTGATCCATTCACCCATTCCAGAGCAGTGTTAACAGAGTCATTTCTTTCTCTCTCATCAGCTTCAGTTGCATCAGGTAAAGCATTTTCAGGTATTTGAGAATGAAAAGACATTATAGCGGAACAAATCCTCTGCAAAACAACGTGAAAAGGTTAAAGCACTATTTAATTTCTAAGTTGGAAATGGCACTTGAAAGACTAAGAAGTATGCATTGTTACCATATCTACAAGTACCTATTCCCAAATCTGCTCTTTGCTCTACTTATCTTCAAG
Source organism: Tapera naevia (assembly GCA_033556795.1). Classification (NCBI taxonomy): domain Eukaryota; kingdom Metazoa; phylum Chordata; class Aves; order Cuculiformes; family Neomorphidae; genus Tapera; species Tapera naevia. The sequence continues at coordinate 312,212 of JAUMJJ010000156.1, forward strand.
GACTTTCCTCCTAGTCTCTTATACTTTGGTAATCATAGATGTTATTCATTCTCGACCTAAATTAGAAATTCTTGGGCAAAACACTACTGACAGATCTGCTTTATACACATATTTTGTTATCAGGATAGCATGGAGTTCTTTTAAAGGCCACACAGATATCATAACATCTTTTATTGCAGTTGTTGGTAGCCTGTTGTACCAGGATTCATCAATATCCATGCATAATGCCATCCTGCATGATCAGTTACATTTTGTCTAAGGTGATCTGAACATGACTTTCTATTCTGCTGAACGGTAAATTACTCTTTAAATGCACTTAATTAAGACATCATTTACAAAAATCATAAGTTGCCTGCATTGATAGTATTAACTTTACACATTGTGAATATCTATGCCATTCTATTGAACTTGGGAATGAAGTGAAACACAGTTTAACTGAGGGAAAGTATAAATAATTACTCCACAACAGCTAGAGTTGCAAAGATAGTAGCTTAAATATTTCAGGTTAGGGGAGAGATGCAACACACCATCAATTTTGCATTGCAGGTACTAGATGGATGTTTGACTTCGCTATCACCCACATCAGCCTATTAACCCAGTGTAAAGAAATGCCTTCACCTACACCACATCTTCCCACTGCACTACATTTTTCTGAAACACTGTCATGAAAACAGAAGGGTCTGAAAATAAAAAAAGATTAAAAATGTAAAATGAAAATGAACTTACGGGGCCAGATACAGGTGTAAGGAAAAGCTACACAACGCATTCAGACTGACAAAAATGTAATATATAAAGATGCACTGTCACATCCCACTCATAAAATCAAGTATTGCCTAATAAATGGGAAATAAAGATTTTACAGATGACAGGTTTTTTTCTAAGTTACATGATTTACTCAACTCTTGAATCACAGGGATAAATATCCCTTCATTACAGACAGAAAATAAAGTGTCCCTTAGGATGTGAGTAGAATATCATCTCTCCCTGATATTGTCTTATTAAAATTAAAAAATATAAACCAGGAAGAAGCAGTTCATACCTTCTCATAGTTTTTAACTGTACAGTGTATTTCCACTTCTAACGCTGGCTGACCAATTCCATCAAGAACTTTTCTTCCAACTAATTTGCATATTACTGGAGTTTTTGAAAATTTAGAAAAGTAGTTAGCCTTAAACGAAAGAGAAAGAATTTCATTAAAAGTCAATTTCTATGCAAAAAGGTTTTTATTGCATTAAACTTAAATCAAATTCACCATTGAGCAAAATCTATTTATATGTGTCAGTATTCAAAAGACCACACATCTGCTTAAGAATGCCATTCCAGGGAACAGATCCAACTCAGAGCTAAGCGTGAAGTCCAAAGCCACATCCAGGTTAGAGGAACATGTGTTTTATTTGGCAAACTTAGTGCTGTGTATCAAAAACTCTTTAACTTTTGTAAAAGAGCTTTAATTTGTCTACTAACAAATAGTTATTAAGCTTTGAAGTAATGCTGTATTTTTTTTCCCCTAAAAAAAAATAATCAAAATCCTCCTGCTTAGAAAAAGTCCTCGTGGAATGCCATGCATAAAATTTTTTATGTGCTGCAGTCAGGGAAAAATGAGAAGCATTTTCAGAATATACTTCTTTCTTTCAGGAAGTATTTAATGTCCTAGATACCTAATAATGTTTCCAGGTTGATTCATCAAAGACGTGTACAGTGACCTGTGTGTCTCAACACTCAACTGATGCAATATTGAGGAGCTTCATAGTGGAACATGGATCTGGAAGAGAAACCTGTCCACAAGCTCCCCAATAACCATGATAACTGCTCATTTTGTAGACTCCTCTCACACAGAACATACTTGTAATTTAATGCAATGACCAAACTCCTAATTATAAGTGGTTTCTTGGTTGGACAGAACTCAAGCTAACAAGAAGATTGGGACAATTGTAAGGAGTTGTGATATGCCACACCTAGTAAGAGGACACAACTGATGTAGCTAGAGGTCACTACTCTGTGGGAAAGCTGAGATTTCAGGTTACCAAGATTTAAGCCCAGTGAGAAGGGTAAAAGCTCAAAAGAATTTCAGTAGGCAGAGTTCTCATTTCTTTCAACACGGTGTTGAATGGGCCCACTGAACTGACATCATCCAACTACATTTGCTGCTTTACACATAGAATTAAGCTGCTACCTAAGGTTTACCACATACGTTATTACTGGTTTCATTCGTAACTCGTATTGGAGATGGTCACCAAACCATGACTTAGCAAATGGGAAAACCATTTATAGCTATATAGAAGAGGAACACATCCAACACTAAGCAATGCACGAACAACTGTAACCAGTTCCAGTTACATCGGTGATGGTAAAACACTTGTAGATGGTAAATGGTATAATATGTAATGAAACGTTTTGCTTCCACACCAAAGAATATACTGGGGATTATGTTTTTCAAGAGCTTCTCACTCTTGTGGTGTTGGCAATTCCAGTATCACCACAAGCAGACATTTGTCCCTCTCTGGAAGTGTTCATGGCCAGGCTCGACGGGCCTTGAACAGCCTGGTCCAGTGGGAGGTGCCCCTGCCCATGGCAGGGCATTTGGAACTGGATATGCTTGATGTCCCTTTCAACCCAAACTCTTTGATGATTCTATGGCTACTGTCTACAATATTTTGCTGGATGGCACCACCAGATAAACTGATCTGATTCTTGACACTTTCACTGAGGCCCATTTGCTTTTCAGACAGCTCCTGTGTGAACAGCAAGCCAGTCTCTTGTTGGCCCAAGACATCGCCATGGGTATTAGGGGTGTGAATCTGCACTCTCCCAAGACAGGGTACTTTGAGTTTGTGCTGAGATGAGCAATCAGCACAGGACAAAAAGCACCACTGCAGAGGAAATGAACTTAGCCCAGCATCATAGTGCCACTGGCCACAACCACAAACCCAAAGGTGACCTTGCCTCAGCCAGTGGGAGAATAAAGTTAAGCTTAATTTCAGTCACAGAGATGCTGAGCTGCTCCCATCAACCTCACGGGTGGGGCAGGCAGGCAGCACCCCCTGGCCTGAGCGCAGGCAGGGAGCCTGGCAGCGAGGAGGGGTTACAGGAAGGCTCGGTCCAGCAGGCACCCAGTGATACAAGAAGTAGTTGTTATTACAAAACGTGGAATATTTTAAGCTAAAGTTGATTTTCCTCTAAGTAATGGTATTTTTGAAAGTTAGACACAATGCTCCTCCGATATGCCTGGTTTTTTTATAGCATAATAGTGTTTTTCCATACACTGTTTTTTGAGAAATGGTAACACCTTGTTAAATATGTTGTGTGCTGAACAGATCTGTCTCCTTCTGTCATCACCTGTTTGTAGTCTTTCCCTCACTAAAACACAAGGCCAGAGAGAGCTGGCTCCAAAGCTCTGATTAAAGTTGTAAAGTTCATAATAACATTAAAACCAGTCCTCGGAAAGTTACCAAACAGGCATAAGAATTCTGGGGAAATTTCTAGATGAACACATCAGTGGGAAATACATCCTGTAAGCAGCTCCTGTCTCCTTATGCATGGCTGATGGAAATCACCCCATCACGCTGGGATAAAGGATGCTGCTTTCTAAAAACCCCCAAACGAGCCGCGTCCATTCGCTGGCATTCCCAGTACCACCACGGGTGCCCGTGGCACCCCCTCCCACTCCTCGCCCCCAGGCACGGCCAGGCCCTCCCCCGGCGCTACCAGCTCCCCGTAGAGATCGGCGGGGCGCTGCGGGCACAGGGCGTTCAGAGCATCCTCCATGCGCTGCGCCACCCCGAGCCCCCGGCACCACTCGGCCGCCTCCTGCCGCACCACCGACGGCCCCCGCGGCCGCTGCCGCTCCATGGCGGGGCCGCGCTGCGCGCTGCTAAGCGACGGCACCCGCCCCACATCCCGCGAGAGCCGGGGAGGCGGCTCCGCCCGGGGCGCGGGGATGCTGTGCCGCGGGGATGCTGTGCCGCGGGGATGCTGTGCCGCGGGGATGCTGTGCCGCGGGGATGCTGTGCCGCGGGGATGCTGTCCCGCGGAGGATGCTGTGCCGCGGAGGATGCTGTGCCGCGGGGATGCTGTGCCGCGGAGGATGCTGTGCCGCGGAGGATGCTGTGCCGCGGAGGATGCTGTGCCGCGGAAGATGCTGCTTTTGGATGCTCCTCCTTCCGTCCGAGGCTGGCTGCGGTCTCCGAGCCGGAACGCCTCGAGCAGGTGTTTAAGGGGAGACTGGATGAGGCACTGAGTGCCATGGTTTAGATGATGGGTTGGTGTTAGTGTTAGTGTTGGTGTTGGGTTATAGGTTGGACTTGATGATCTCAGAGGTCCTTTCCAACCTTGTGATACTGTGATACTGTGAAAGCCCCCGAAATCCTGTTGGAGATGATCATCCTGAAGGAGAGGGGGTTGATGGTTTGTGAAACATTGGACAAGGATGACCCTGCACCCCCGGAACTCTGCTCCTGCGTTTAAAAGCCCTTCAAAAAGAAACGTTTCATCACCCAAATTACAATTTTTATTATCACAGTATCATAAGGTTGGGAAGGACCTCTGAAATCATCAAGTCCAACCTATAACCCAACACCAACACCAACACCAACCATCATCTAAACTATGGCACTCAGTGCCTCATCCAGTCTCCCCTTAAACACCTCCAGGGTTGGCGACTCCTCCACCTCTCTGGGCAGCCCATTCCAATGGCCAATCACCCTTTCAGTGAAGAACTTTTTCCTCACATCAAGCCTAAACCTTCCCTGACCAAGCTTGAGTCCATGCCCTCTAGTTCTGTCACTGGTCACCCGAGAGAAGAGACCAATCCCTGCCTGACTACAACCTCCTTTTAGGGAGTTGCAGAGATCAATGAGGTCTCCCCTGAGCCTCCTCTTCTCCAGACTAAACAGCCCCAACTCCCTTAGTCGCTCCTCGCAGGGCTTGTGCTCCAGCCCCTTCACCGTCTTCGTTGTCCTCCTCTGGACACATTCCAGTCTGCAATTTCCTGCAGAAAAAAAAATAAAGTTCTCTTTGTTACGCTGTTCGTTGGTAATTTTGTTGAAGTAACTGAAAATGGAGATACTTAAGGAGCTGTTAGCTGCATGCTTCCTCGGCTCTAAAATCAATACCTGCGGACCTTTGATTATTATGTATTCGCTTCTCTGAGTTGAGTGATAATGAAGAAATCCCCACCGAATTGTTTTCTTTTCCTTTCACATACTTCAAAAATAGTATGCTCCCTCTTCAGAGAGTTAAACCCTCTTTTTTAAGCTGTTTCCTCGGAAAGAAGTATCTAAACTGACACTACCCCATTCCTTGAGGAGAGTGGGAGGCGAATCCCTCGCGAGGTTGTTGTCCTTTACAATTGGTTATCGCGGTGAGCGGCTCCTCTTTTGGGTCTGTTACTGCTCAGGAGGGGCCTGTGTGCTCAGTGGGTGAACTGGCAATGGTGTAGTCATAGATCTCTGTCATAGAATGATTTGGGTTGGAAGGGACGTTAAAGCCCATGCAGTTCCATCCCCCTGCCATGGGCAGGGACACCTCCCACTGGATCAGGGGGCTCAAAGCCCCATCCAGCCTGGCCTTGAACACCTCCAAGGGATGGGGCAGCCACGACTTCTTTGGGCAACCTAGGCCAGGGCCTCCCCACCCTCATCGTGAAGAATTTCTTCCTAATGTCTAATCTAAATCATCCCCCTTGCCAACTGAGAGCCACTCCCCCTTGTCCTCACTACAGCCCTTGTAAAAAGTCCCTCCTCAGCTTTCCTGTAGCCCCTTTCACGGGAAGGCTTCAATTAGGTCTCCTCGCAGTCTTCTTTTCTCTAGGCTGAACAACCCCAACTCTCTCAGCCTGTCCTTGTAGCAGAGGTGCTCCAGCCCTTGGATCATCTTTGTGGCCTCTTTTGGACCCGTTCTAACACTTCCATAACCTTCTTATGTTGGGGATTCCAGAACTGGACACTGTACTCCAGGTGGGGTCTCACAAGAATGGGGTAGAGGGGGAGAATCCCTTCCCTCTCCCTGCTGGCCACGCTTCTTTTGACTCAGCCCAGGATACAGTTGACCTTCTGGCCTGTGTGCACACGTTGCCGGTTCATGTTGAGCTTCTAAGCAGTCAGCACCCCCAACTAGATGATCTTTAGGGTCGCTTCCAACCAAACCATTCTATGATTCTAAATTCTATCTGAACGTGAGGAAAAGCTTCTTTACTGTGAGGGTGACAGAGCACTGAGACAGGCCACTGAGAGAGGCTGTGAAATCTCCTCTCTGGAGATACCCGCCTGGACGTGACCCTGTGCAACCTGCTGGAGGTGAACCTGCTTTAGCATAGGGGTTGGACTGGATGATCTCCAGAAGTCTCTTCCAACCCCTACCATGCTATGATTCTGTGTTTCCTGGAAGAATGGACTTCTGGAGGTTATGGTGCTGGTGTGTTACTCTGAGAGCATCATCATAAGCAAGATAATACAACACAGTGCAAGAACTGTATCTTCGGATACATTTCAAGATCAGTTTCCCACTTTCTGCCTTTCAAAGGTCTCTAAATAAAATGCTTTGTGGTGAAAGATGTTCATTTATTGCTCTATGGGTATTGAACAATCATCTGGGAAAGGAAACTTGTCAGATTTCCCTTTAGGAAAGCAATGAGCTTTAGCAGAGTGATAACTGTTTATTTAATAACCTTCCCCTCTTTTTTAAATAAAGCATTTGAAATACCAGTAAGGATTCTGAAGTATTTATCATTTTTGGTTCCTGATCAAGTGAACGTTGCATGAATTATCTGTATGTCCATGTAATTTCCATTAGCATCAGTAGTAATTGTAAGCAGGTAGAAAGATGATGGCTTATCCTATGATCCTATCTATTATGAAGTAGTTAACTGATTAAGGTTTGGATACTGCAAACCACTTCATACCATCAGTGAACTCTCTGCAACCCCATTATCTTCATTAGGCTTGTGTGGGTGTAATTAATTGGTATTTAGTTAACAGTTGTGTTGAATGAAGAGAATTTAGTTCTATTTCCCTTAATTTTGTTGCCCCCATGGTGCTAACAGGCTAAAGTGTAATTAAAAACTCTCTAATCAAAGTAGATGTAGCAAGCCCCAAGGAAGAAACCTGAGGAGGAAAAGCCTGGTACCACTCTGGCCTGTGAGAAACAACCAGGTACAAATGATGCCCTGTAGGTGTTCTCTTTTGTTTTGGATGTGTTTCACTCACATCAGTTCATACATTTGACATTATCACTTTCTTAGGGGTGTCCACTAACACTATATTTTGATGTCTTCTCAACAGATTTTCTGCTAAAATCTTCTAAGTCTTGAAGTGGTTTGGGTGGATAGAGGCATGGGTCTTGTGTTTCTTCCGAGAGCAGCTTTACATAATTCTTTACCACCTCTTGCCTTTACTGTAACTCTTGTGCCAGGGTATAAATTATGATTGCTCATTTATGGTATTGTGTCGTACGCATTCCTTTTTCGCAAGGCGATTTGTATGTCACTTGAGTGTTTATGTATGATGCTAATCTGGGCACCCTAAACCCATGTATATGGCATGCTTAAGTGCCACATAAAGGATTTAGTTTTTGCTGTTCTGAAATGTTGCTTTAAAGATATAAACTTGTCCCTTAAATCAACTACGATCATGGTCTCACTGCCATCTATGTTCTTGTGGGATTTCACAGGAAAGTAATATGTGCTCATTCCACTGACAGGGGCTTTTTTGAAGTCAAGTCTGAGTACATAAAAACTGTGTGGCATTTGCAATAAAATCAGGATTGCCTTATTAGCAGGGTGATAAAAATACTCTTGTACAAGTACCTTACTCTTTTTGAGGCATTTTAATTTCTTAAATAAAAGAGCCTTTTAAATTCTTTTTCATTTCACTCCTAAAATGCTTCTATACTGTTTAATGCTTAGTAGTCTGTATTCTATAAAGGATAAACTTCAGTAACAAAGCTCAATATGACTTTATATACAAGAGTAAACGAAAGCCTTGGTCCTAGAATGCAGCTGATCATAGCATTTAGATTGGGCTTTGAGTCTAGATAGAAACACTTCCAAAAACATGAGTATACATTATACATAGAGAAAGTATATATTATATACACAGAGTCTATGTATTATATATACTGGATATTCAGAAATTTTTAATAATTATTTAGGGTTGGGTTTTTTCCCCCTCTAGCATTATTACTTTAATTTCCACAGTATTCATATAAGAGTTCATTTGCCTTGAGTAATCATTCTCCGCTCCAATGGTTACTTCAAGTTGAGTGGGTTTGAGTACTAATTTCTTTCTAAAGTTTGAGGATTCTTCCTGTGGGTCTGTTGAGCTCCTGCTGTGCGAGGGTGAGCCCAGCCTTCTCCAAAGGCTGAACTACAATGTGAGAGCTGATAGGCTTTGATTTATCATTGTAACTCTGAAGGTGATTTGGAATGCACAGTATTTAAAGACAAGGTTTTGAACTGATTTTTGAGCTCACAAAAGATAGTCCTCAAATTTCAGTGGTACAACTGTTTCCTGTAGTATGTGATCTTTTTCATGTCATCCACAGGTTATTGATGAGTGCTACCTTTGGTCTCAGATATCAGGTGTTTGCTACGTGATTCTTTATGTGTGCATTTTGTAGTAACTGCTATGAGCTTTAAGGCATTTTTGGACTCTACCTAATTCAGGCACCCTGACACAATGGATTATAGGGAATTTTGTCAGCATATTGTCAATATGTTCTGAAAAGTTAGTGCACTTACAAATATGTACAGAGTTGGAACATTACCAGTCTATGTGAAATTCATATTAAATATTTCCTGTGGCGTGAAAATAAAAATGTGTGCTCACACATCAGTTATTGCATATGAGATGTTGACATAACTTCAAGGATGATGTGGCTACACAGCCATAATACATTTGCAATTTATACAAACCAGCAATCAAACTCGGAGATGAACAGAGAGTTAGAAAAGCGGGAACATATACTTAAGTTTTCTAGTTCTGAGGCTGGGTAATTGCGGCTAAAGAAAAACTTACTTTTACATAAATCAGTGGAATTTATTCTTATTCACCATCTCTTTTATTATAGTCAGAAAGGTTTTCTTGATGTTCTAGTTTGAATCTGTAGTTCAAATAGCAGACAGAAAAAGTAATGTATTAGTTAGATGAAATACCTTTCTGAAAAGAATGATTTGATACTTTTAAAAAGTTTTGAGCATTAAATCACCTCTTTCTTTTTGGTTAATCGTTCTGTACATTACTCTCACTATAAAAAAATAATTGCAGAAGATCTTTTCTGATCTAAATCTTTTCAGCTTCACCCTTCAGGCTTTGCGTCGTCCTCTTTCCTTTAATATCAGATTAGAAACCCCCTAAATCTGCTCAACTATTTGAGAAGCAGCACTAGCAGTTCCAAACACAGAAACTTTCAGAGTGGTTGGAAGCAGTCTGTAGGTTATCTGTTACTAGTTAGTAGATCAAAGCCTTACATGGCTGAGAAGTGAAACCTGACGAGTGCAGATGAACTGGTGATCTATAGGATGCATGAAAAATAAATTCTGAAATTCAAGTTACTTACAAGTGTGTAACAGGTGAAGTAAATACCACAATGGGTAGAAAGTGGTGATAAGTGAGTTCTCAAGGTTTTCAGAGAAACTTTTCTGATTTTTCTCCAGGAAAAGTGAAGCTGGTAGCAGAGGGCTTTAAGGAGTTAAAATGTAATTTTTTTTGCATTAGTATTGAGAATTGGGGCTTTCCTTCATTCTGTGATTCTTTTTTGCTTAAACACATTTTTTTGGGGGGGCACAAACTGAGTATAGAAGAAAAGGAAGAATGACATTTTTTTCCCCATGGTATATCTCCTGATTTTTACAACCTTAATCACTTGGGGCATGTCTTGAACTTTTAACCTTCTTTCCCCAGCACTGATGCTGTGAATAATGGACTCTCCTGCTTGACACGTAACTAGATTGCAGTTCAAAGTGGATGTCACAAACACTATTGCACCATCTGGAGCAAAAGCTTGACTATCATTTTGGGATAAGCCCATAATATCATATGAATTTATAACTGACTTAATTTTTTTCCTTGCACTAATTGAGGTTTCTTTAATTAAAAAATATGCTTTTTTTAAAAAAAACACCTTGCCTCCTGTTGCAGGCATTTTTTACATAACCCCCTAAAATGTTCAGATCTTGTATAAAGGTTGTATTGCAGTTACAACCATTTTAATCCTACTTTTTGCTGTAAAGTTCCCCTGAGGCTAGGGAAATGCTGCATGAATTGTAAAGATGAAATTCTATGGTTTCCCTTTACTTCTTTTGTTATCTTTAATAATTTTCTTCTCAAGATTCAGTTAAAAAATAGGAAAAGGAAATATTTCTCCTACATATTCTTAAAACATTGCATGTTTTTGAAGGTGGATGTGATTGTAAACAGCTTTTCAGAGTATGACTTACGAGGAATACATAATATTCACAGCTCACAGTATAAGTGATGCAGTCATATGTTTGAATAACATCTAGCTGATGCAACAAAATATGCTTTGTTTGAAGGAAAAAAATATCTACTGACTGCCATTACTGGGGGAGTGGGTGGTGGTGGTGTATTCATCCACAAAACACTCTTTTTTTGTAAATTTTGATTGAATTTTATAACAAGCCAGTTGTGTGGTTTGCACCAGGTTTGGAGTGAGCTCGAACACCTTTGATTTCCACTGAAAGCTGATGAGACTTGTCAATCTGTAGCATATCTTACAGAACAGCTTAAAATGCAAAAGGGTTGTGAACATGAGGCCAGTCTGGTGGGTTTGTGGTGCTTTGGAAAAGATGTGACGATCGGAGAAACAGTGAGGGATGGTGCATTTGCACAGAGGGGACTGGTTCAGGTTTCAAATACCCTTGTTTTCTAAAATTAGGCAGGGGCTGATGCAGACATAGATGTAGTGAGTGTTTCTAGTGCAAAACCTCCCTTTGTTTTCTTCTTTAGCAGATTTCAAGAATCAAATATATGTGGGCAAATGTAGAATTATTTGGCTTCTGAATGTGACTTGGTTTTGGAAAATGTTTTTGGTTCTACACAATAAGGGGAGAAACTGATAGGAAGAATTGACAGAAAACCCTCTAGAACAGGGGGAAGATAGGGTTAGGTTAGGGTTGCATCTGCAATTGTCATGTGAAACGTACTTAAAGCAACGGGAAGGACAGTATGTAAAACCCATCAGGCTTCAACCAGAAAGCAATCACTACACCTAATGCATCCAAACATCCATCATAAAAATCACCATTTTTCTCAGCAAGTAGAGAGGATATATTTATTGTCAGCTGCTGATGTCTAGTCATCAAGCCAGGAGTAGTACCACATGTACCAAACTGTGTTTGTCCTCATGTAAAACATTTACATTTTTTGTCTCTGCCAGTTTATTGATACTCAGCTACAGGCCCCACTCACAGGGAGGGGAGCAGTCCCTCATGCACAACATGGAATGTTCTGGCACTGCGAGCTGTGGATCAGTAAATAACACAATGAGATTTTTTTGAGAAGTGCTTGCTATTGCTCTATTTTAAAGGTAAATGGTATCCTAGCACTTAAAAGCTTAAATCCACAGAGGGCTATCAGATCATCTACTCTTGACCTCCTGTGTATGCCAAGCACTGCATTGTTTTTTGTATATGATCTACACAAGTTGAAAGGGTTTTAGGCGTTAATTTGTGATTAATTGCTGCCTGCTTGCAGCAAAATATCTTAATAAACAGTGTAGCTTTTAATTAGCAATTCTGTGGCTTCATTCTGCCCATATTCTGTGAGTGTTGACTACAACAAGCAAGAAAAAGAGCACAGGAAAATCTTAAATCCCCTGACTACTTGTCAGAAGATAGTAGAGCTTTTCTTTTGTGTTTCCTATTTATAAATGGTCATTTTTTCAGGACTGCCATGAAGTGTTTGTGAAGCTCCTGCACCAGCCTACCCTGTGATGGGAGTTCATTCAAAGGCCACGTTGTTTCAGGACAAGCATCAGTAGCAATTACCACTTTCAGCTTTTCTCTAGAAGTGTGAGTTTTTTGTCAGTGGCTCCAGAGTCAGGCTGCCAGCCTGAGCTTCAGACACAAAGAGAGATCAGTTATTCTCAATTTCCTGTGTCACAGTTCTTGCTGTTGAAGTTTTAGATGGAATTTCCACTCTATTTTTGATGAAAAACTTGTGGGACCATCTCTTTGAAAAAAATTGAGCCTATTGCAAACTGTACTTGTGAAAAGAGTAAGAGGAAATGGTATTTCACACGTTTACTGAATCCTTTTACTTTGCTGCAAAAGTGTTAAAGTCATTCTGAATAAGTCATATAATGGACTTTAGAAACCACTACTCAGTTTAATTGGAGACCTATACTGTAATTCACTCAGCTTACCAGGGAGTCAACACTACTGCATGTGGCTCTACATAACAAATGTAACCATGAAATTAGTTCTATAAATTTCTGAAATATTCAACATATAAACAAGTTGTCCTCTACTTCATGTAGTTAAAGTCATGTAAGTCTGGTTGCATTATATTGCAAGATCGGAGCCTGGATCTCTCCAGGTGAGAGAGCAGAGCTACAGAAAAAGTAGTTTAGTTTGAATATTTGGCAAGCGAATAGATCAGAAGGACAGTAAACTCACAGTACTGTTCAGTAGCTCCACCTACTTCTTGAAGCCATCTCAGGCTTTCCCTCAGTGTCTTCTGCCTATAGACAATATTTTAAGATTAAAAAGAAATTGCATAGTTTGAAAAAGTTCTTCACTGAAAGGGTGATTGGTCATTGGAATGGGCTGCCCAGGGAGGGGGTGGAGTCGCCGACCCTGGAGGTGTTTAAGGGGAGACTGGATGAGGCACTGAGTGCCATGGGTTAGATGATGGTTGGTGTTAGTGTTGGGTTATAGGTTGGACTCGATGATCTCAGAGGTCCTTTCCAACCTTATGATACTGTGAAACTGTGATTTCTAAGAAATGGAATAGGAAGTGGGGGAAATGCAGAAGAGGTGATTATATTATAATCTTCCAAAGATGAAGTAAATGGCACCCAAACCCAAAGCAAATGAGAGAAATAACTTCCTTATGTGAATTGGTGTGAATGTTTCTGATGTTTAGCTGCTTTAAAAAGTAATGAAAATATAAAATATGCTGAAAGTGGTGCTTATAAAGCAAGACTGACCAGGAGAGCTGGCCAATGCAAACTTGCTATGTGTACACAGATGCATCTATATATAGGAGTTGCTTCATTTTTGCCTCCTTGTTCTTGAACTTCCCTAAGAGCTTTCAATTGCTCTGACATTTTCAGCCAAAGAAGTAATAGTTGTTGCTGAGCAGCATTCTACAGGCAATTATCTGATCTGATCGTTGGAGCAATCCCCACTAGAAAGGAACCAATACGATCAAGTTAAATCATTACAGGAAGGCAAGGGAAACAGAGGGAAGAACAAACAGAGGGAAAAGGGGCTCATCTCCTTAACAGGAGCTGGTGCTGCAGGGTTCACAACAGCAGACAATGAAGTTAGCCTGTAAGACAAAGCTGTGGAGTTGCCTCCTGTAGCTGTTGACAGGTCTGTGTCCTGCTGCCAGAGCCTTTTGTGGCTGCAGTGCAAGGCACCTGCAGAAAATGTGCCAAAACCAGGCAGGGAGCAGGAGCTTTTCAATAAGCTGTCACCTCTCTCTCCCTTCACCCACCCCTCTGGTTCCCAGCAGGAGAGAAGCCATATGGGAAAACTAGACTGGAAAATAGTCATGTGATGGGGAAGGGGTCAGAAATAGACACTTTACTGTTACCAGCTTTCTAAGCCTTGTGTGATTTGGTTTTCTGGGCAATTCCTGAAGAACATTTATTCTTTTTACTAATGCTGCTTTTAAGCTAATGACCTCTAAAAACTTTGCTTCACTAGGCTAGGCAAGTGACCATATCATTAATGTCAGCAAATATGTTTTTTAATATTTATCTCTTTCTATTTCTGCTCTGGAGAGAAAGATATGGATTTTGGTTTTGTTAATGTACTGTTAAACAGTGATTTGAACAGTGCTAAAATTAGCTGCTCACTTGCTCTCACAGGTGAGTCAAACAATTAAGCCAGGATTCCTACATGGATTTCTAGACTTGGTATTGTGCTTTAAAAGTTTATATTTAGAAATATATTTAGTAATATTTCTAGAATGTCCTTGAAGGCCACGCATAATTGTTTAAAAAGAGAATGAAAGCACTTTTTTTGTGCTCACACAGAGAGAGGAAGAACTTATATGACATTGTCTATAGATTCCCAAAGCTTTTCCAGAGGACAGCGTGTTACTGATCCTGTGAACAGACAGTCTTTGTGTGTGTGAACATGTTCATGTGCACCAGGTGTGCGTGTGACATCCTTATTTTTTTCTCTGCATGCACAAATCTTGTTCCCAGATATTATGATTAATGCAGAGGGCCCGGAGTCTCAACCACACCTCTCTGTACCAAGCATAGCACAAACACAAGATAGAAGCTTCCTCAAAAGAAATGAAAGAGATTAACAATGGTTGCATCTGTGCTATGATGTAGAGGAGTGTCATGGTGTGGCCTTATTCTCGTGTTTTGGATACAAACTTTGCTGCATCTCAGTCCCAGAACAGGAGAGTTGTGAGGCATCTGATGTTGTCTGAAGGTATCACCTGATAGGGGAAGACAGAAGTGTGATGTTTCTCCCTTTGTAATGAGGACAGCATCGAGGGGGAAGGTTGGCTTATTTAACAAATTGAACAAACGTGGATAAGGTGCATAGCCAAGTTTTTTTTTCCCTGATACGTTTACATGGCTTCAAAACAGTCAGGGACTGAAGCCTGTGGCTATGCCAATGTGTGAGAAAATACTCAACAAATACTATTGTTTTGTTGCCTGCAGAGCAAGTCTGATGAGTTGGTATTTGAACCAATATCTTCATTCCTAGTACCTTATGTGGAAGAGCTATTTTAATTTCATATTACTTCCGCACTGTATTTTGGAAGGCATCAGTGATAGTCCATGCAGCTGCAATGTAATAAAATGATCTCCCAACAAATGAAAAAACGTTTTCTTTGGTGGAACATAGGTGTTGCTTGTAACATATGGCTGCTGAAGATTGAGGGATACTCCAAAACCTACTGTAGTATTTATCTGGCCTAGGGAAACAGCCCCAGTGCTGTATTTTTGTAGCTTCCATTGGAGAAGGGGCTAATGGGTTCAAAATAAAAGGAGCATGGATTGAGGCACATGGCAGACATAAAATATCTGAGGAGTGGACACCCTTCCAAGCCCTGCCCAGTTCTCTATTAAAAAGCATGTTTGCAATTATTTCATTTTCTTGTGTCTCTTATCTCTAAAAAACCGTGTCAGGATTTTGGCCAGGTATTGATAAATTACAGAAACTCTTCAGTTACAGAACCTGCAGAAAAGAACTGAGTACTAATAAACTGTCTCAAGGCTGCACGCTCTTCTGTAGGAATAAATAACTTTTCACATATCAGTTGCTGCCAGTGGAGACTTAATTAAGATAGGTTGTTTATATGCTCGAGTGGTATCTTTTTATAATCTTCTGTCAAAGGTCATGTACAACAATTAAAGAAATTATAAGGGAAGAGGAGGACAGTACTTCCTTAAGCATCCATCCTTTTACATCGCCGTGGCATTTGATAGCTCTGGCAGAGGGTTGTGGGCTGACTGGGTTGGGTACCTATTGTTGAATGTAACAGAAAAGCAGAAAAAACAATGAATATGCTTAGAACAATCAGATGAACATGAGGTCATGTATCTATCTCTCTTCCAGTGTGGCCCAAGCATACTTCCCCTTTCAGGTGTCCCCTCAGGCATGTTGCAGGTAAGGTTGCATTTAGTTGTTTGTTCCCTCACCAACACACTCCCCAAAAGGCCAGAGTTTGTGTCTGATTGTTTAAGACCTTGCTTCTGCTTTCCCTTGGAAAAACATTCTCTACATCCCCATCCCCCTTTAGAGAAACAAGTGAACTATTCATGCAAAAAAAAGTGTGTGTGTGGTTGGGAGAGCGAGGGGGCGTGCGATGCCACCGACAAACCCTATTGAAATGCGCTGGCTGTTCATTTACATTCACACTTTTTTTAATAAAAATGTTAACTAATGATGTTAAATGCTTTGCCAAAGGTCCTGGCGGGTCAGTTGCCGAAGTGCCATTTCTGCCTAATTAGGGCTCTTGTGGCAGCCCAGGGGCCTCCTGATGCAGTGGGTGACAAGCCGGGAGCTGACAGCTTCAATCGGCTCCAACAGGAAGGTTGGGACTGGTCATGTTTTCTAACTCAGCCAGGTGTTAGCTGAATGTAGGGGGGGTCTTGGCCAGACCTGAGCGTTCGTTTGATCTTCCTTTCTTTCACTTGCTCTATTTTGAGCTCTTCCCTTTGCCTGTCCCGTCTTGTGTCAAGGTCAAGAATGAGCTTGACTAAATCAGCAATTTCATTTATCTCTGGGAGATCATTAGCAGTCCTTCTCCCTCCCCTCCCCAAATAAACCTTAGGCACTGGTGCAGAAAAAGCACTGGTTCCAAAAACCAGGCACTGGGCAGTCCAGATATGAAAAGGAGAAGGAATAAATGTGGATCCTTCCTTAAATAAAATCGTTGCTACTTCTCTGTTGCAAATATCTTCTTTATTATTCATGTTACGCTGAGTAAACCTCAAAACCAGAAAGCTCTTCTACAATCACAAAAAAGCCTAGAACATATTTAAAATTTTATTTCATCAGTATTGTAATGAAATGTAATAAAACAGACTAAGTTCTGCTTTGACCTCAGCTATTTCACAGTAGCACACTGACCACATTCAAGTGGCCACATGCACGTGATAGTTGGCCAGTTTTAGGTGTCTATCAGCTGATGATTGCAAAATTGGATCATCAATATATAGGGGAATTGGCTTTTTAAAATAAATGCCTTGGTTAATCAATAGCACTGACTTCAGCTAAGTTATGCTAATATTAACTTAGAAAACAGCCCTTAAAACATAAACATATTGCTGACCATTGTATAAATAGCTCTGGATTTTAACATTCTTTACCAAGTACTGGAACAAAGGATTAGACTGAAGAAGGTTGAACTAATTGATTAGATTTCTTTCATCTAAGATGAATCTGATTTTCAGAAGATGTTCTGGTTTTCAGATCTTAAAACTAGGTTTCAGACTTCCCAGTTCTAGCTGATGAATTCAACTGTTCACATAACAGTCACTGTGCAGGAATGGCTCTGGCCTGCATGGAATGAAACCACTGCTGAAGGAAAAGGCAGCTGGTTACCAACAGACAACTGGTTAATAACGCTCGGTAATATTAAGGACAGGAAACAATAAAGGGAATTATATCACTTGGTGGCTGCAGTCATAATGTAATGATAGGGTGTGGGTTGTTTTTTTCAAGCAGGATGACTGTAATAGGAAACAGTTGCATCGTTTCTTATTCATGTTAAACACTTTTTTTCCATTGCCCTTATCTCTGATCCAAAAGACAACTCAAAATAAATTAATTTCTGGAGAAAACAAATACTCTTCTATTGTATTCAGCAAAGTTGTAGCTATCAAAGGGCAGAAAATTGGAACTGACAGCTGAGAAGCAGTTATGCTTTATGAGAGCAAGAGCAATTGAAGTGTAATGCCATTCCAATATTTTAATAAAAGTTAATTTTGGGCATTACAGCAGCAAGACATTCCAAATAGGGAGACGTAAAAGTTGTGTTACATAATTTATTTTTATAGTAAGGCTATATTCCTATCTTTTGGAAGAGATTTATTTTGAAATAGGAAGGTAATGGTGGGACATGCATTTCTTTCAGGAGAGAATGTAACTAGAAAATATAATGAATTGCATCAGTTGGCATCGAGACTGTTCTGCTTTCTGGCTCTGTAGCATATATTCAATTTTCATTACATTGTCATAAAACCAACTTGGCACACAGGACACTTGCTGGCTGCATGGCAAGCCCACAGGATAATTTCCAGAGGGGATTTTTTTTTATTATTTTGATATCATTTCTTCTTCAAGAGCTAGTTTTCCTTGTATTATGAATGCACAACTATTTCGTTGATGCTTGGACTTGAAGAGAGTTGGTGGCAATGACAGTACACAGACTTTTCACCAGAGAGTTCCAATGAGAGCGTTATGGTTGGGCAGATTTGGACTGGTAATACCAAAAATACTGATTACCAATTTGATAATGCTAAATCATAATTTCCTGCATTCTGTCCTCTGTCTTCATGTGTAGTTTGACATTGTGTCTGCTGCCATAAACTGTGCAGATGCTCGGCAGGTTTCAGATGCGCGTGTACGTCTGAAGGAGTGGGTAATTCATTCCTGTTGCATGCTGAAGAATTTTATTTGCTGTTCATGTTACAACATAAAAGTCAGTTATTGAAAAAATGTACATCTCAAATATACATTTTGAACATCTTAAGGTGCAATTCCTGGAAAGGTGAAGCTGTGATGTTAAGTAACTCAAATGATGAAAACAGCAAGAAAATGCAGAACACTCTGACTGTAGTGCTGTTTGTTTTTTTTTAAAGGTAGTTACTGAAATCTGCCTTTGCCTCCATGTTTTGTTGTATCCATATATTGCAGCACATCAAATAGCCTAAAATGTATAATTCATGAATCTTAAGATAGGTATGTGGGGAGGACAAGGCTGCTCTACAAGCACATTTCCTCTGCTCTGTACTGTTCTGGGAATATACTCAGAAGCTCTGGCTGCTGTAGCCTCTTCCTGAGTATGCAGGGTTGTATTAACCCACAGTGTACATCAATCCAAGCATCCTGTCTTGTGGTTTATCCTCATAATGCAAAGTGAATTGAACCAAGGAGAGAATCAAGTTTTGCTCTGAATTTCCTCTCCATTTATAAAATTCATAAATGTTTCTTCACTAGTTTACTCCTTAAGCATAAAATGCATGCTCAAGCTGAATATTCCCGTTGCAAAAGTTTAGTTGCTTCCTTTCTTTGGGACTGGCTCATTGATGTCTGTATTGTTCTGAGAAGGTCTTTCATTATTTCTTATTGATTGTTTCAATTTTTCCAAGTGTGTGTTTTGTTGGGGGTTTTCTTGGTTATTTTTTTTGGCTTTTTTAATGGGGGAAAAGTAAACCCTTTTATGGAAGTGTTTTATATATATGAATCTGCGAGAGATTTATGGATAATAATTTATATCTGACAAACAACAGGAAGAAAAGCTGTGCACAAACAGGAAGAATTCTGCCCTTCTGCAGAAATCCCCACTGCTCAGAGTCATCGCTCTTGCTTCCACGAGGCAGTTCTCAGTGTGGCTCAGAACTGGTGCTTACTTTACACTATTGCTGTTCACTAGGAGCAGTCATGACCATGACTTTGGAGATACAGTGTGTGTTCACAGTCCTTCCTGCTCTCACCGACTCGGGCCTTAGAGGAAGGTAGTGCTGGTCACCTTCTTAATTCTTCTTTTTAATTCTATTGCTGTTTGGGGCAGGAACAACCTCTGAGGCCTGATCAATGAGCCGTGAATCCAGTGAAGATTCACCCACTGACACGCAGTTAGTGATGATTCAATGCTTTAATGATTCTATATTTTTCCACTCTTTTCATGTTTTCAATCTTCTATCTTCATATCAGGTCAGTACAATCCATCTGTTAGAGCTAAATACAGTGACATGAGGCCTGGAAAGGTCAGGAGCAGAACAGATTTCTTTCCTCCAGATGGAAGCTTTAAAACAACAAGGAATAATTACATGTAAATGCAAGAATGCTCAGGTAACTGATCGGATTTTATCTCTCTGATCCTTGCATGATGTGAATAGAAGATCGACCTGTCCCTGAACTCCCTTGGCAGCTTCACGGAATGACTTAAACGAGATCAGCTAAAACGATTATGCTAGATGGGGTTTAATGATTAGTCAAACCAATTTATCAGCTTGTTTCTCATTGGTACTTTCATTCTACCACAACACGCAGGCTGACTCCAAAGGCTGGCTGCATCTTGTTGACAAAACAGTTTGAAATTTTGGAGGTAAAGCTTTGGAGGATACGTGGCTCCATGAAACCACTGATGTGACATGCACATTGCCATGCATGAGCAGTAGGCAGTCATTGAGTTAAACTGGAATTCTTGACTTCCTAGGAATGATTTTTTTGGCAATGTTAGGTTAAAAATGCTAGAACACTAACCCTGGAACAGGCTGAAGACTTCCAAGCTCACAAAAATCACCCACTGTTGAGTAAAACAGATAAAATCTGTAATGAAATCGGTCTAAAAATTCCCGCCTGATCTTGAGTATCTGGAAAAATGAGAATGAAAAACCCTGGAGTGCTTTATTGTGTTCTTCTAAACTTTAGGGGGTCTGTTGAGGAAAGAGGATATTCCAGCTGAACATAATAGAGCAAATTCCAGAATGATTAGAGACTGTGATGTCTAATTAATTAGCTTTTGTGGTAGTTAATTAAGTGGTCAAGAGTAGTATATGAGGCAATAAAGTCTGCTTATAGCATTTAGTAGAGCCAAAGGTTATTTATAGGGTACTGACAGTGATGTAATTCTATTACATTGCAAAACTTGTACAGAAACACATTAATTAATAAGGTTTAAGATTTGTAATGTCCTTTAATGTGAGAATAACAGTTAAGCCCATGGAAAAATCTTGTAGTGAATACTTGGGCACATTTACTGTCTCTAGCCCAACATTCTGAATTACTCTGACAGATAGATATCCTTGGGGTTTAAAATTCTACTTCCAATCAGTAAAATGAGCAGGACTTAGCCCAGAGGCAAAAAAACTTTTGCCTCATAGGGAAGAAATATGGGACTTTGCTGCTATTTTTAGTAGCTTTCATGTTATATAGAAGAATAAAAAGTGAACAGGGTTATCTCTAGGATTGTTTCTTACATTTCCAAATCTAAAATTCTAGTGTGTTTTTTTTTTTTTTTATAGTGAGTCCCTAATGTTTAAAGTTGTAAAGGCAATAAGACTTACGAATATAACCCAAGGTGATATCTCCAGGACTTTTGTAAGATTGCCTGGGATATCACCACAAAGCCCTTGAAACAAGTTTTAAATTTCTTCCATGTATTCAGTAAGCCGAAACCGCTCAATATTACTGATAACAGTTCAGATATTACTGGAATTATTCACTGTGGATCAGCTGCCTTTCAGGTTTTATTTTTGTGGGTTGGTAGCAGGAAGGCTGCATCACTTCCTGCAAGTACCATCTTGTTGACAGCTGGACTGGATACGGGTAAACGGTCCTGGCATTTAAGTTCAGTCTCCTTATGAATAAATGGAAAGGGGGAGATTCTGACTTAGGTGTGCTTCCTCCTCAGTCTTCCTGAGGCCAGTCAGGTCGGATATCCAAGGCTCCAGCCACTCTCTTGCTGTAGAAGGAGGTTGCAGCAGGGTTTAGTGTCTTTGTGTTTGAACCCCTATGAAGCGTGCAGCCATGGTGTTGCCAGGACCCAGGCGTCAGTGGGCTGAGCGCGCACGCTGTGCCAGCCCACGTAGGATGCTATAATGCTGGCTTGCTTAATAGGGTTGCACATCAGATGTCACACTTGGGTCCTGCAGGGACAGAAGGCAGAGGTCTACAGGGAGAAAAACCAGGAAGAAATGAAGTGGGTGGAAAGAGCAAGTAAGGTGGCTGTCACCCTACAATGCCTTGTATGGAATGGGTAAGTGCTAATGGGTGATACCAATCCTGTACCTCTTCCATACAAAGACTTTCCCAAATATGTGTGCTTTTTCCATTTCTCTATCCAATACAGAAACTGAACAATATTCCCTTTTCAGTCGTCTGTCTTTTTTATTGAGATCTTCTGCAGCTTGTGGTAATGCATTTCTTTCCTTTCTTCTTTTTCTATTATTCCCAGTTAAAGACTTGCACTGTATCTCCAAACCTTTCTGATAGATTCCATAGAGAAGAAAATGATTCGGGGGAAAAAACCTTTGAATGCATTTTTTGAAAAATATTAGTACGAAAGCTCCCTTAAAACTCCCTGCAGGTTTAATGAGAGTGCCTGTTAAATTTTCTGGGTATAGAAGAATAATTTGCTAAACAAAATCCCTGCAATCGTACCTTGGTTGCCTGTATTTTTTTTTTTTCCTTTTAAACTTTAGAATAAATGAAAAATTGATCTGTATGGTCACTGAAACATTAAATTGTCTTATCTGTCACTCGTTCAACATTGGCTTCTTAAAAGGGAAAACAACAATCACAATCAGCAGTTTCTCAGTGCCTAGAAGAAAATATAACCTATAAATGGACAGATGAATTATGTGCTTCCAGTGGTTTTCAAGGGAAGCATTTACTGAGGGAGAAAATTGTTTTAATCTTATAACAACTAAGGAGTGCAGAGTTTGTAAAAACATGGAACACCTACACATAAACTTAATGTTCGTTGCATAGGAACATATACAAAGTAGCTTTCAACAAAAATGGTTGGGGAAACAAGCTCTTTCATTGTTCGCTGTGCTATTTTATATCTTTAACAAATCTCTGCGAAGCACTCGGGGAAACATAAACACAGTGGGTTAGTTCAGCCTTTACAGTATTTAAAAAATAGGAGTGAATCTTCTTTTAAAATGGAAATAAGTATAAATTTGGGTCATGTGGTGTGTATCATTTCTTATTTTGAAAGAGTGGAGGAAAAGAATAGGAGGAAGCTAGAATCAAACCCAAACAAAGACCAGCCTCCACATTCTTGTTTTTCATTTTGCTGTCCTGTGTCTATATCTACATTTTTGCTAAGGATCCACTGAAGCAAAACACAGTTTCAAACCTGCCGGTAGGAGGCATGGATAGTCTCTTTTTTTGATTAATTAATCTTGGCCATTAGAGCACCCTCTCCCTCCTTTTTTTCCTCTTGTCCAGCTCTTTTACATTCAATAGCAGAATGAAACCAAATAAATTTTGGGGAGGGGAATAAATCAGAAAGGTTTCAAGATTGAAATTTTTCATTCTTTCTCAGAGAAACTAAGTAAATAAAGCAGGGAACATCCAAAATACCATAAATTATTAGTTAACAAAGACAGAAATGTAATATCTGAATCCTTTGTTATGATGGGAAGGTAATAAGAATCATAAATCATAATCTGATCCTTAAAATTAAGCTGGTTTCTGACTGCAAATCTGGAAGCCAGGTAAGGCTAAATAGAGTTACCACTTCTATCATTTATTACCCATTTTATCAATTTATTATTGTTATAATGTACTGGCCAGTGTAATAATAGATTTTTGAATGGCTGCCCTCTGTACTGGTGTGGCAGAACTGCTTAACCTAGTAGAAATTCTTGGGGGAGAGGGGAGGAAGAAGAGAGAAGATTGTTGAGGACTGGGAAGTGAGGGTGTTTCTCTGTTTGTATAGAATCACAGAATCACTAAGGTTGGAAAATACCTCTAAAATCATCCAGTCCAACCCTCAGCCCAGCCCCACCGTGCCTACTTAAACCATGATCCAAAGTGCCACGGTCACATGGTTTTTGAACCCCTCCAGGGATGGAGACTCCCCCCCTGCCCTGGGCAGCCTCTGCCAGGGCTTCACTACTCTCAGTAAAGAAATTTTTCCTGATCTAAACTTCCCCTGGCACAACTTGAAGCCATAATGTAAGTTCCAATGTGTGCAGAGCAAGGGACACAAAGGCAACATGGATTTTTGCACAAGATGGCTTCTGTGCCAAACATTTCCAATAACATTTTTCCTTCTCAGTGGAAGCATGTTGATGCTTCCAAGTGGACTGGAAATGTAGATCTATTCCTTCTTCTGTTGATGCTAAAGTAGATGTGCAACTATTGGTAGAGCTGTGAGCAAAGCACAGGAGAAGTCAGTTGGTGGGAATAGTTTTAGAAGGTGGATTTTGTTCTGGAGAACTCGTTAAGGTTTCATAAGCCCTTCTTGCATGCCGACTACAAATTTGTACAGCTAAAATGCCAAGCTAGTTCCCATCTGTGGTGCTTTGGTGAGGCTACGTTGTGGAGCGTGAGATTCCACTGCTGCAATCGCTTTGAAGACCAAGTTCAGTTCCTTAAAGGTTAGTGAAGTAAGTGGGGCCAAAACTCCTTTTAACTGGGAAAGTATTTGCCTTGCTCCAAAGGCAGAGAGTGGAATAGTATGGGTGAAATGCAGCAAAATAAAATCAAGGAGTTGTGGGAACAGGAAAGCTCAAGTTCCTGGGTGGAAACTGATAACTATGGATTCAGACTTCATGTGGAATTTTGGCAGCTGTTATTACTCGTGAGTGCCTGGGTTCATTTGACCATAGGAAAGAAGAAAGGGTGAGCAGGTACCTGCAGGGGATAATTTTTATTTCTCTTTGATCAGAAATAGCAGTCAACAACAGCAGCTGAAAATGCTGTAATGAGAGAGGAAGACACTTAGAGAAAGCAGATCCATGCTCTGTTCTGCAGAATGGTATTGCCAATAGGCTGCTACAGAAGCCGAAGCATAGGGTTAATTCATAATTTGTCTGGATACTCATCCAGTTTCTCACACGCTGTGGGGGGTGGTATTGACACCTACTTGTCTTTGAAACATGCCTTGAATTCTTAAAGTATTTGACTCTTTTAATTTCATTTTTTTCTATGACACATTGCCACTGCTTGCTGCTTTATATATGGATAGCAAAGCTTGACACATTCCATTTAAAAGGGTTTAGCATGAATTAGTGCTTTAAGTTTTAAACAGAACGTCTGCTTTTGAGATTTATCTGTGGTCACGTGAAAAATAACATTATTATTTTAATTGTATTTGATTATTTGAGATGGGGTGGACTGAATATTGGGTTTTTTTGCATTTGCACCTCTAGATGTAATGAAATAAAAAAATGGACAGAGATTTTCCAGCCTAGCAGATGTTTAGGGTTCAATACATAAAGAATAAATGCAATTGCACATTACTGGTAGAGAGCCAAGCAATTTAATAGGAATGACCGATCGTTAAGATCAGAAGTCCTCCTAACGTGAAAGGACTGTGGTTTCCATGTGTAGTGAAAGATTTAATGCCTTAAAGAATAGATGTCTGTGTTCCAGCAAATATGACATTCTAAAAACCTGTTGTTATTGTTGGAGATTCTGCCAAAGGGAGTTCCTCTGTCAAATAAACCACAGGATCCTAATTATTGTAGAGGCACAGCCTATCTTTTTCCTCAGCCTTGTTTTACTGGATTTTTTTTAGCTATATTGTGAAGAAAATTGTTAAAATGTGTTAATTTATTATGCCTCTGTTTATGCCATGCTATTCCTGGTTTGATGGGAATCCCACAGAGGATGATGTGTATCAGTGGAAGCCTGCTGCATCCATCAGTATAGAATAAATGGTACACAAGACCATACGGAAGCTCTCTGCATAGAGGTATTTCTCAGGTCTTGGCCTTCCTTGGCATAGTTCTACAGATGATGAAAAATCAGGCCAGAGAAATAAATGTTAGGAATAACCAAAATAGTTGTTAATGTGCCTGTTTGTTAATGGGAAGGTTGGTGATGAGGAAAGGAATTAAACATGTGGAAGAATCTAGAAAATCAGAGTTTGTAAATAACTGCAGCCTTGAGGCTTTTAATATGTCACTCACCGACCTTCTCCACTGAGAGCAGCTAAAATGTTTACGGTGGGCTTTTTATGGGTGGATGGCATTTAAAACCTCAGCAATGAAATACTTGCCTTTTTCATTTTAAGTAACTGCATAGAAACGTGTATTTATGAAATGTAATTTTTGATTGTCACAAAGAGAGACTCGTAAGTAGGCATAAATCAGTTCAGAAGTGTTACCTTCACCATAAGTACTTCCTTATTGCCTTTATATTGTATAAATCAAAGAGAAAAAAAAATGGTCAGAATTCATGTGGTTGTTTCTTCCAGAGCTGACCAATAATAGCTTAAGGGAAAAGGCAGGGTCAACAAAAGGTTTCGTGAGGAAATATCAGCCAGATCTGAGTTCTCATCGCATCTCTTTCTCTTGCGGAAATTAAATGAGAAAACTAAGCCTATAAATACCGAGCTCTTAGGTCTCTGGTTTTCAGACCTGTGAGATTCTATGTGCTGGGGCACACATTTCTGTGCAAGGTTGGGCGATGAGCACATGTCCAGCCACTAAAGAGCTGAATCCTGCAGCACACGGCCTGAAGAGCGGAGCGTGCCTTCTAGCGGGGCTCCCGTCAGCGCTGGCTCCTGCTAAGCAGCACGTTCTCCAGCTGCAGTGCAGGACCATGACCTTTCTTTTGCTCCTTGACCCACACATCAGATGCAGCTGGTCAAGATAATCACGGATCAGACTGACCACCTGCATCCGATGTGTGGGATCCAAACGGGGGAGAGAAGCCGTGGCACTGCCGTGTAAAATTGTGCAACGCCGGCGGTGACAGAGCGTGATACAAAAGAGTGAGTCAGGGCATGAGACTTGACAGCTCTGCTTTATAGCACAGCTGGGGATTCACCAGATCCCACAGCACGGGGAGCGGGAAGTGCTCTGTGCGCTGCCAATTCCCCCCTCTTTGCAGAGCAATCCTTAGAAGTCTGTTCCTGCCTGCATAGCTTACCAGCCTACCTAATGAGATTTGCACTGCAAATGCTGCAGCCAAGTTTGTCTTACAGATAGCTTGGAAAGCACTTTGGCTGAAGAAAACCTGATTTTTAGCCTCTTCCCCTTTTATTTCATAGAGAGCTCTTGTTAAGTGCGCAGGTTTTGAGTCAATGTTATCCAAGTTACATGTTTTGACAGGTTCTCTCCTGTGTGTGTGTATATGGAAAGGTTCTTCATGTACCTCCTAAGTTGAGAGATATAATTTGAACAGAGAAAATTATGGTTCATAAAGTGCTCTTGTTAGGTGACATGACTACGCTTAGTCCACTGCAGGACAGCCTACATGGAGAAATGCATATTTCCATACAAATTACAGTATACTGCAGCCAAGAGATCAATTAGAATGTCTGCGACCAAGAACTCTCAAGTGTCTCCATTCAATCTGCCATTCAAACGAGACGAGAAATGCGTTCAATTGGTGTAAAGAATTCGAACTCTTTCAGGGAACGTGTAGAGACTGCTGGAAAGTGGCATTCCCCGCGGGGTGGGACTTGCAGATTCTGTGAGATCCAGCAGGGAATTTTAAGAGTTCTGTAACCTAACATTTTGTCTCCCGTTGAGAGAAAAATTGCAGAACCTGCTGAATATTGTGGAAAGAATGAGGATTTTTCATTGGTCAGATATGACTGACGATGCTGTCTGGTGTTACGTGGGTCAACTTGATGGTCTTAAATCTATGCTATTTTTCATTTGGAAGGAACTCGAAGCACTTTGCAAACAATATTGCAGATACAGCAGCAGCATCTCTGGTTGTGGGAATGCAGGCCTTCTGGAATGAAACGTCACAGGAATGAAACGTCATAATTATGCACAGTTCACAGATTAAGACAGGAAATTCACATTTAAAAACCCTTGAAAATGTAGAAGTGTACATTTTCAGAGCAGCACAGTATGATCTTGTCTACTTTTTTGCTAACTGCCTCGAGATATTTATTTGGCCAGAAGTTGTCAAAAACTGTGTGTAGCAATTCAAAATGCCTACCTTTCATCAAGATGATCTAAATCCCTCCCTTTGACTTGTGCTGTGAAGTTGAGTTCTTACTGAAGTCAATGAAAACCCTCCCACTGACTTCGGTCATACTGCAGCAGAATGCAGTAGAAAGCAGGGAAGCCATCCCAGCTTTCACTGGATGACAATCCTTACCAAATTGAGTCATTGAAATGTAATATAATTTAAATGTTAAAATAACTCTAATAGTTATTTCTGTGTGATATCTTTATATGGCAGTTTATAACATTATAAATAGATTATAGATAAAATACTGCGGCATTCCTATACATTATGATTTTCTTTGAATACATCATTCCTACAGTACTTATTTCCATCAATGAGCAATTTGAAGCACTTCTGCTCTATTTTAAGCAAACAGGCTCCTCCTAGCAGTTAGTGAAGCACTTTTCATGGCTAGCTTTTCCTCTTTAAAAATATTACATTTTAACATGTAGGAAACATGTTAAATTTGATAGAGCAATTTCTTGGTATCATGGCATTGGTTAAAAATGAACTTTTATTCAAAGGCAGAATTTCTTTCATTCATGATTTATTAAGAGTTTCCCCAGATGACAGGGTCAGTGAAGTCAGTCTCAGGAATTGTTGAGAAGGGGCAGAGTTCCCAGGTGTTTCCTTTGGTGCTCAAAGGTCTAAATTCTCCAATAAACTTTTTCTGATGGTTGCTGTCCCAAAAGTTCCACAACATTTTCAGACACTGCTTCTTTCTCATTTTGGTTGCCTGTTTGCACAAGAGCTGGTTTTAATGATGGCCTGACTGCTGGGTGTCCAATTTTGAACAATCTTTTTCATAAGGGATATTGAAAGAGTTTTCTGGTAGGAACTGGTTCAGGTTCAATAAGAAATACGGGCCTGCAGTGAGCTCAGCCTGAAATTCATGGTGTTTAGCAGCTAGATTGGCTGATCACCTTCCACCCCAGACCTTCCATGCTGCAAGAAGTTTTCAAAATCTTAGAAGAGCTATGGGATGATTTCCTTGGAAAAGTCAGGGGAAGAGCGGATAAAAGAGTACAGATTGCAGGCTGTGGTGTGTTGTGTGTCAGGGAGCAGGAGCAGGGTGCAGGCAGAACCAGAGGCAAGGGAGCACAGGGATGCAGCCATCTCCCAGAGGGAATCATGGAATCATAGAATCACTTGGTTGGAAAGATGTTTGATATAATCGAGTCCAACCGTACCCGTCCACTACTAAACCAGATCCTTAGCACCTCATCTGCCCATCTTTTAAATCCTTCCAGGGATGGTGACTCCACCACCTCCCTGGGCAGCCTCTGCCAGGGCCTGAGAACCCTTTAGTTGAATATCCCCTGGTGCAACTTGAGGCCATTTCCTCTTGTCCTATCACCTGTCACTTGGGAGAAGAGACCAGCACCCACCTTGCTACAACCTCCTTTCAGTCAATTGTAGATAGTGATAAGGTCTCCCCTCAGGCTCCTTTTCTCCAGGGTAAAAAAATCTCATTTCCCTCAGTGGCTCCTCATAATCCCTGTTCTCCAGCCCTTTTGCCAGCTTCGTTCCCCTTCTCTTCACACACTCCAGCACCTCAGCCTTCTTGCAGTGAAGGACCCAAAACTAAACCCAGGATTCGAGGTGTGGGCAGGTACAGTGAGCACCTGGGTTTAGCCAGGAAGCTGTCCCAGCTCAGTGCGGTCCCTTGCCTCCTGTCACAGGCGTGTGGTGCACGCT
Source organism: Tapera naevia (assembly GCA_033556795.1). NCBI lineage: Eukaryota > Metazoa > Chordata > Aves > Cuculiformes > Neomorphidae > Tapera > Tapera naevia. The sequence goes on from JAUMJJ010000156.1 coordinate 341,445, forward strand.
CTGCTGATCTTGCCCTGTCCTTTGCCACCCCCTCCCCACGGCTCCCAGGACTCGGCTCCAGGAGGTCCCTACACAAGGCAGCAGGACGCCCTCCTCTGGATTGCTGGATCCGGCAGAGGAGCCTCGTACACAAAGCAACATGGAAATAGAAGCATCAAAATGAGGGAAGGATGAGGGGCTTAGAAAGGCTTCTTTTTAAACTGTATTTTATGGAACATAATAGAAAGTGATGTAATACAGTGTGTATGGCATAACAGACTGAATATTCCAGTGTGTCTGTCCTCCCAGTATGACAGCTAAGGGCTACATGATATAAAAAAGAAACTGAATGTGTAAAGGTAATGTAAATTTATACCTTTGTATATCTATACCTTTATGCATATAAATGAATTTTGCACGTTTACATATAGGTATAATGTTGTGAGAGTTGGTGGTGTTCAGCCTGGAGAAGAAAAGGCTCCAGTGAAACCTTAGAGCAGGTTTCAGGTACTGAAGGGGGCTACAGGAAAGCTGGGGAGGGGCTTTTTACAAGGGCCTGCAGTGATAGCACAAAGGAGGGTGGCTTTAAATCAGAAGGGGAATGATTTAGATTAGACATGAGGAAAAAATTCTTCACAATGAGTGTGGTGAGGCCCTGGCCCAGGTTGTTCAGGGAAGTTATTGGCTGCCCCATCCCTGGAGGTGCTCAAGACCAAGTTGGATGGGGCTTTGCGCCAACCTAATGCAGTGGGAGGTGTCCCTGCCCATGGCAAGGGAGGTTGGAATTGGATGATCTTTAAGGTTTCTTCCAAGCCAAACAATTCCATGATTCTATGATTCTATAATTGTTTCAGGACATAATGTAATGATTAGGTCAGGAAGATCTTTTTCCATGGGTATGCAATAACAAATACCTGGTATGAGCTTTGAACTTCTCTAAGCAAGTTGCTTACTTGAAAGTAACAACTAAGTGTCCCTTGGAGATGCTGCTGCAATCCTTGTGAATATAAAAAAAGACAGCCTTTTAAAGCAAGCTGTTGCAGTAACACCCATGAGCCTGTACCTGTGACAGCCTGCTGGGTCAGAGCCAAATCCTTGAAAAGTACCACACCAGGATGATATGGAACACCAGTGGTGTTCCTCAGGGTTCCATCCCAATGGGATTTATCATCTCAATGGGTTTATCAGCATTTTGAATGCAGGAATGGAATGCACCATAAGCAAGTTTGCTGATTGTATGGAACTGGGAGATGCTATTGACTCTCTTGAGAGGAGGCCTTGCAGAAGGATCTGGATAAACTGGAACACTGGGCAATGATTAACGGGATGAAATTTAACAAGTCCAAATGCTGGATTCTGCACTTAGGACGGAGTAGCAGCGGGCACAAGCATAAATTGGGAGAGGAGTGGCTGGAGAGCAGCCCTGCAGAAGGGATTTAGGGGTGCTGGGCAACAGCAGGCTCAGTATGAGCCAGCAGTGCCCTGGCAGCCAAGAGGACAGACCGCATCCTGGGGTGCATCAAACACAGCACAACCAGCCAGCCAAAAGAGGAGATAATCCTGCTGCATTCAGAGTTGCTGCAGCCTCACCTTGAACGCTGCGTGCAGTTCTGGGCCCCACCATGTAAAAACGATATGAAGGTTCTTGGATGCATTCAGAGTCGGGCAACAAAGCTGGTGAAAGGGCTGGAAGGAATGTCCTATGAGGAATGGCGAAGGACTTTGGACTTGTGAAAGATCTGTGCAAATATCCTGTGAGTTTTCCATCAGTCTTAATCACTATTGTCGTTGAGGTACTGAACCACACGATGGCAGTGTATTGTTGGATAAAGACGAGGGGTCTGCTCAACTCGTCTGAAAACCAACTTCACAGATTATACTCTTGCCTAGCGCTGCAGAAAAGTCTTTTAGGGTCATCGAATCTTAATTTTAGCACAAGAAGTATTTTCCCAAGGATCCAGTTAAATATATCTGCAAAGCAGCTCTTTGAAAAACAGCACGAGCTTCTTTCTAATAAACCCAAGTGCATGAGTGACTTGAATTTAAGTTAGAGCTTCCTCTCAATTCCAGACTCCATGACCTTGTGAACAGTAGATTGTCTTTGAATGCCAAATATAACTCCGTATATTTCCATGTGTTCTGAAGTCAATATTAAAACCGCTGTTGTATTTAGTGAGAATTGGATTAGCTTTATAATTGGGGAAGATCACAATTTTAGTATGTTTTATAAGAAGCACCACAGAAAGGCCTTTAAAAGGACACTTGGTGAAGTCTGGGTTGATATGTGTGACTCTATCATGTGGGCACTCTGGTTTCATCAGTGGTCGGTGCCTCTGCTGAGATGGAGAAGGCGGCAGCAATTAACTCACTGACAGACAATAAGAAATGGAGTGTCTGAGTGCTTGGAGTCTGATCTTTCCTCAGTGGCAATTAGTGATAACTGCTAAACTGAGTGCTTCTTGGGAGTTAAGTTTTGCCTTGGCTATTAACTGCCAAGTCAAGCACCCTCTGTATTGGTCACGGCTCTTCCTGTAAAGCGAAAGAAAGTGGGGAGCACGATAGCACAAAATTGCTCTGTTCCATTGTTTTATTTGTTCTAAACTATTCCTCTCCATAATCCACAGCATGGTTGTAAAACAATTGCAAAACAAACTAAGCAAAAAGTGTTGATAGGATTTTAAATGGGAGACAGTCCATCCTTTTCAGCCCACATTTGTTGAAATTTAACTTTCTTCCACTGTGTAAGGAAGGTGTGACAGAGTGTGGCCAGATAGTTGGTTGGGTTCTGCTAGATTAGGAGTAAAACAAATTCCAGAATTAAGACTCCTTCCCTTCCCCCTTCTGAATGGAGAGCTGTTAGCTTAAGGTCTACAGAGTCTGAGCCATTCTACAGCTTCTGAGAAACCAAATCAGTCACTTTGGCTGAGCTTTTCAAAGGTGGGTAAAATGTTTGAGCTGGGAGGGTGTCTTTATCAGGGAGCATAGACATAGGTTGAGGAAGCACGGTTTTAAGCAGAAAGAGGGGAGATTTAGATGAGATTTGGGAAGAAATGTTTTTCTATGTGGGTGGTAAGGCACAGGTTTCCCAGAGACGTGGTGGCTGCCCCATCCCTGGAGGTGTTCAAGGCCAGTCTGGATAGGGCTTTGAGCCCCCTGATCCAGTGGGAGGCATCCCTGGGAGGTTAGAACTGGATGGGCTTTGAACTCCCTTCCAACCCAAACCATTTGATGATATCAGTCGGGCAGAGTTGTGTGTCAGCAGAGGTTTGTCCTACAGTTGTCTGTCCCATGTCCAATCCCAGTCTTAACTATTCTTAATATATGGAAAAACTGTCTCTAAATTGCTCTTATAATGTACTTTGAACCATAATTGGATCTTACACACCTTGCATTACAGTATGAACTAAACACAGTGTTCCAGGTGTGAGCATCATGTTTAACATAGCTTTGTATCTGAGATACAATATTTTATTTCTGTTCCTCTGTATTTCTTAAATTTTTCCTTGTGCCATGACAGCTGCTAAATGATGAATCCCCCAATGCCAGCAACCTTTTTGGGATGACTTTAGAATTTAGTGGTGTTTACAGGATATTCAAGTTATGCCTCCTGCAGCTACCTTGCATTTGTTTTCCTTGTGTGATGTTTGGACGTTGCTGCTAATCTAAACTGCATTACTAGTGTCTGATTTTAGATATGCTTCACATTTCATGGTGCTGTTGGTCTAAAATACTGTCTTTCTCTAACATTGGGAATAGAACAATGAACTTACTTCAGATTTACACTATTGGAACTGTAAGCAGAACTAGATTGATTTCCTCTGCAATGTGAAGTTTGCATTTTAACTTGGCTGAAGAAAAAAGGTCACATCCAAGGGCACAAATTAATCACCTGGGACAATGTCATTAGCTATGCAGTGAGCACTGGCTGAGCGTTTCTGGAGCTCCTGTCACAACATTTTTTTTTGTACACTGTATGCCAAGCATGGGGATGCTCCAAAAGTAGCAACAGTGAAAATAACACTGAAAATGTATAAATGCTTTGTCACTGATGGAGTACTTATAGGTTTTGTAGAGAGCACTGAATGAAGCCTCCAGGCAACTTAATTTATGCCTAAGAAGAAAAGGTAAGCTAAGGATACAAATTTACTGTAAAATTCAGGCTTTAGAACAAACAGGGTTTGGCTGAGCAGTGCAGCATCTTTTGTGGCTTGTGTGAAAGGTGGGGACACAATCATAGGCTTATGTCCTCTCAGGTAGGTTCAGCTTTTATTTTAGATTTTTGTTGATTGTTCTTGCATTTGCCTTCTATGTTTGGTTTTGTCTCCATTTTTAAGATTTGCCCAGCTCAATGGCAACGTGTTGGCAGTTCTGAGGTTGGTTCCTAATTGGACATATGGTATGTGTTTGGGCCTGAAAGAGCAAATCAAAGTTCATAGAATCATTGAATCTTCTGGTTGGAAAAGACCTTTGAGGTCATCGAATCAACTGTACCCATCCTCTGCTAAACCATGTCCTTCAAAAACTCATCTACTCTGTTTTTAAGCACCTCCAGGGATGGTGACTCAAGCCCCTCCCTGGGCAGTCTCTGCCAGGGCCTGACCACCCATTCAATAAAGAAATTCTTCCTAACATCTAGTCTGAACCTCCCTGGCACAACTTATGGCCATTTCCCCTTGTCCTGTCACTTGAGAGAAGAGATCAACACTCACTCTGCCACAGCCTCCTTTCAGGCAGTTGTAGACAGTGATGAGGTCTCCCCTCAGCCTCCTCTTCTCCAGCCTAAACAACCCCAGTTCCCTTAGCCTCTCCTCATAGGATTTTTTCTCCAGACCCTTCCCCATCCTTGTCTCCCTTCTCTGGACGTGCTCCAGGCCCTCAATGTCCTTCTTGTAGTGAGGGGCCCAGAACTGACCCCAGTACTTGAGGTGTGGCCTCACCAGTGCTGAGTCCAGGGGCACAATGCCTGCCCTGGTCCTGCTGGCCATGCTGTTTCTGATACAGGCCAAGATACCATTGCCCTTCTTGGCCACCTGGGCACACTGCTGGCTCATGTTCATCCAGTTGTCAACCAACACCATTTTTGTTTATCCAAAAATGGTACTGGGTTCAGGCTCATCTGTCAACTCACAGCCTGTGTATGGCTCCTTTGTAAGGAGTTGACTTCCATTTCATTCTTGCCTGAGTGTGTGTAACTTCCCTTGGTTTTAAAGAGGGTCATGCAAGGTTGTTGAGGGACAAAACAAGCACTGCACAAACAAAATAGATAATAAGAATGGAGTTTGTCAAGATGATATTGTGCCATTCTGAAGATGTCCTTGGCTGTTCCAGAATGCTTAGATAGCAACAGCTGCCAGGAATGCTTTTATCATCTGTGTTTGCCCAAGAGTCTGCAACCTTTCCTTTCAGATGCTGCCCTTCCACAGTTTTCTGGGCCTGCGTCACCTCTCGAGGTGATTAGTGTAGTACACAGTGTCTCGGGTAACACGCTGCAGTCAGTGGAAACTTTACCTGCTGTGGAAAGCTGTTGGTGCCTTCTTTAAAGAGAATGATCCAAATGTTCAAAGTCCTGAATGGTTTGAATCCAGCAGGATTTTGAAATCATCTGTCTGGATGACTTCTAACTGCAGAATTTGATGTAGCGGCAAGAGTACAGGATTATAGCCTCACCCTTCCTCCCTTCCCTACCTCAAACCTTGAGGCAGTTGGATCAAGGAACTAGGAAACCTTGACCTAATGGACATGTGTTTAACTTGCATCTTTTCCTTTGAAGCTTTTGATAAAGCTTAATATTTTTATATTCTCACAGATTTTCCTGCAGAAATTATTGATTTCAGTTGGAGGGAGTGAGGAACTTCTACTGGGGAAATTCTGCAGGGAAGGCAATTTGGGCCATTTTAGCTGGGTTTTGTAGGTGTGTAGGTTTGTGGGAGTGATGTGCCTGCTGGTTTGTGGGGATGGCTGTTGGGCAAACAAGTAGGAAGTTATGGCCAACCTTTTTGCCTTGTCCTGCAAAAGTACACGCCTTAGTTACTTTTAAACATAAATCCACATATGGCTTCAGCTTTGCATCATAAGCCTCTCAGGCACATCAGTGAAATCTGGCATCTGCACAGCACTGTGTGTTTCAGATTATATTTCTCTGCAGAACCAAGCAGTGGAGACGACCTGGCAGGCAAATTACCAGAAAACAAAGATACTGGGCAGCTGTGCATCCCTCACTGGGTTCTTACTATTGCATCCCTCTCTGGCCAGATTCAAGGTGGGTGTCTCACATTGCCACTCACAAACTCTTCTGAAATCTGAATAGATTTTTTTTTTAAGGGAGGCTTAAGGAGATCTTTCCTTTAAAGATTTAAAAATTTAAGTGCTTTTGAGGCTTATTGTTTGTTCTTTTGTGACAAATGACATTACTTGCATGAAGGTATTTAAAATACATCTTGCTGTGATAAAAAGAAATTCATCTGGCTCTGGCCTAGACTTTTAAAGGTATTTGATCACTTCAGTGCCTGGCACTGCCTGTCTCCAATGAGGCTTGTAGCGAAACGGAGTCCTCAGCTCCAGGATTCCCTCAAGTAATTTATAGGGAAGAGCTGGGTAACCCAGAGCAGCCTCACAGATGTTTACTGTGTGGAGAGAAAATCTTACTACTCGAGACAGGAACACCAAAAGCTGTGATGGGACTGAGATGGTCTTCAAGCATGCAGGTGCTTCCTTTGGGATTCCTAAACATGAAATTTCTTCTGGAGTTAGAGGCGTGTCTAAATCATCACCCTGAGTGTGTCAACAAGAGACATGGAGAAAGTGGTAGATCTGGTAAAATGCTGGTACCTCCTGAGTAGGATTTGGAAAGATCCCAAACCTCCTTATCTGGATTGAAAGGAATTATGATTGCAATTGCTCATCTAAAATTGTATTTTTGTTGATAAATTATACAACCTCCAGAGGAAATTATGGTTATTAACCACATAAAACGTGTTCTTGCCTAACACACAAGATGTCACAAGTAAGTACAACTGTAGTGTTTGTCTGTGATAGCTGCATGCATCCAGTCATTCTAAGTCCTTGAAATTTCAAATACCTGAAGTAAGTTTTAAGACAGTCACCTAAAGGTAAATGTAATTTTCTTTCCTGCAAAAATCCTTGTAATTGCAAATGGTGTAAAATCTTGCAAGCACTTGGATACACAGAAACATCTATTACAGGGGAAAATATTTGTGCCAGTTAAGGTTGTCAGAGGACCTAGAAATGGAGAGAGCTTTCCAGCTGGCTTTGAAAAGCAATTTTACAATTACCTCCTGTGATTTTCACTGAGGGTTAGGTGCCTCTGTGAATCTGAAAGTCAAGATAGGCATTTAGCTATCTCTGAGTGCTCTAAATGCTGCACGTTTGCTCTTGCAGCTACATCTCGGGGAAAACAGCAATAAGTTACACTCTGAAAATCTAAAATTACCCATTTGGAGCTAGTGAGTGATTCTGAACTCTTGTTTTCCCTGCCTTAAGTCTTGAGAGATATTGAGCCCTGACAATCCCCACGCAGTGCTATGGAAAGTGTTTTATGGATGCCTGTGAAAATCTGACTTTAAAACCTCCTGTTTGTGTTGCCTCAAGTGCAAAATTGAGATGATGAGTGTTAAATGTGCTGCTTTTGTATTGATTAAATATCCAACATTGAAAAGGTTGAAGAAGGAAGGGTGACTATAAATAGCTGTTCATGGCACTGTTTGGATTGCTTACACGTCCGTTGTCTGCATGGTCCCTTTATGACCGAGAATACAATTTTAAATTAATGTCATTCCAAACACATCCATCTGCAGAAAGTGCCCCTCAGATCTCGCATCGGTGAGCAGGAAGATGTGTTTGATAGAAGCACCCCCTTTTCCCTGTAGCTATAGACAGTATTTCATGTCTTATTAACATAATCTATCTACGGTGAAGTTTATAGGCCTTGACAGGCAGCACCTCGGGTGAGAAAAAGGATGACAGAGAAAATTTACTCTCACAAAGTCAGTCTTTCTGGGTCTGTTCTGGGACAGCTTGACACCAAAGGCTATAAACATCGACTGCAATCCGAAACCTTTCTCACAATGACCTTGTTTGAGAAAATACTATCCTTATCTCCTCGTGCTTATCCTTCTCTCCTCACTCTACATTCCTCACCACGTGCTCCTGCTGCTTCATGAGCAGTACCTTCATATTTGGTTTTTATTTACTACCCGTTTTTATTTAAGTCCCATCATCTGAGGACCTTCTTTATGCAGGCACCAGAATTATGCTAGTGAACCATTTGGTTTGATATAGGTTTGTCACCTCTGGCTGTTTCTTTTCCATTTCTCTGGAAGAAGGCTTTTCCAGGAGGAGGACTGCTCCTGCATTGAGCACTGCATTAAATTATACTTTAATGGCAGTAGTTTTGTACATTCAAATTTAAAATTGCCATTCTTTATATTAGTAAAAGATGGTCACTATTTTCTAAATAACAGAGGAGTCGTATGCAAGCTTAAAGCAAAAGATTGAAAATACAGACTCAACCAAAAATACAGTCCTTTGGAAGAGAGGTGTCAAATGGATTTGAACAGTATTTTTACATTTATTTCACTGTTTATAAACAGTGTCAAGCCCTTCTTTTTGTAAGAAATGTTATGCTGCTATTCTAAACAAACCAAATGCAGTTTCCTGTGGTGATGGCTTCTTTTTATCGCACTTGCACCTTGCCCATATGACACACATTTTCTGCAGAACTGATTTTAAAGAAGTGTCTACTCTTACTTTCACTGCCCTGTGTTTCAAAGCCAGGAGACCTTGGATGAACAAAGATCACGTGAGGTGTGGACGCGTTAATCTCAGTGCATTTGCTCTGTTTGGGTTTCTAAGTGTCCTTGCTGAGATCTGCTGGGGTTGCAAGAACCTGAAAGCAATTTGGTCTCCTTTTCAGTGTCCTTCACTTTATAAAACAACAAACCCCCAAACTCTTGTTGTGTAGCAGATGTCTTAAAACACCTGAATCCAGACTCTGTGAGAGTCACTCTGGTGATGGAGACAATCACAGTTCCTGTGTAGCAGCACAGACTAAGAATGTCTGTATTGGGAACAGGAGCACATGTTACGTCCCCTGTTACCTCATCCCCAGGTGCCAAGGCAGCTGCCACCTTGCCTCGGCGTTTCAAGGCTTGATTTAAAATTATTGACAGCAATGGGAGATTTTTCTATTGATTAGAATCAACCTGGAATCCAGCTGAAAGAAGCTGCAACCAGTTTTAGCCATCATGTCTTGAGTACCCAATATTTTTGTGGTCAGTGAAATTCCTGGATTATAAGATACACATGCATGCATAGTATACTAAAATAAAATAAACTAATCAGTTGTGGGATTTTTCTACATGGTAATCTTCACCAAGAAATAAACCCCAGATCTCTTACTGCAATTCATAGGGTTGATGTTATGGGATTCTTCTTTTGTCAATCAAAAAGCAAATTAATATGATTTCATTATGTTTCTTCAAGGGATTAAAGCATCATTTCTAAAGTTGGGGTTGTTCAGCCTGGAGAAGAGAAAGCTCTGGGGAGACCTTAGAGCAGACTCCCAGGACTGAAAGGGGCTCCAGGGAAGCTGGGGAGGGGCTCTTGATCAGGGATAGGAAGAGAATGGTTTGAAGCTGAAAGAGGGGAGATTGAGATGAGATCTTGTGAAGAATTTTTTCCTCTGAGGGTGGGGAGGCCCTGGCCCAGGTTGCCCAGAGCAGTGGTGGCTGCCCCATCCCTGGAGGTGTTCAAGGCCAGGTTGGATGGGGCTTGGAGCCCCCTGATCCAGTGAGAGATGGAACTGGATGATCTTTAACATTCCTTTCAAACCAAATCATTCTATGATTCTATGTTTTTTATGGTATTCAAATTTAAGAAAGGGACAACTTTTAAAGGAGGATTAGTTTTTCTCCTGAAAAAAACCATAGTTTATTGAATTGCCAGACTTAAACAATTTAGTAATAATTTAAACTAAACACTTAAAGGAATGTCAGCAATATTATTTTCTGGTCACAAAGACTACTAAAATAATAAATCATTATTGAAAATATCACAGGCAAATCCAACAGATTTAAGAAAAACAAGGTTATTTCTTGCATTGTATGTGCCAGGTTAAAAGTTTAGGTGCAGTTCATTGTATTTAAATAAGAATGGATAAGTTAAAGACTTCTCCAACTCACTTTATGGTTTGTCAAAGCAAGTTTTGAATCATGGTTTCCGGTTTCAATTGCATTTTAAGTCAGTTGAGCTCTGCCATCTTCTCTTTATTGTTTTTTCTTTATCTATCATTGAATACTGAAGTCAGAGACAAATCATCATCTCGTTTACATTTGTGTAAATACAGGAAATGGCTTATTTTTACTTGTATTTTTTGATGTAGCTGTTGTAACTAATTCAGTAGTTGTTTATATAAGCTAAATATACTGTTTGATATATATATATAGTGATGCAAATCTACTGAGATGAACTGCTTCTCTTAAAAAGAGTCTTTGTTCGATGGCTGGTGGATTGCTACTTACTCTACAATTTGACTTTTTAATTACTTGCTGCTCCTCAAGGTAAATCCTCACCTTTGCAGGTCGTACTGATCCAGTATTTATTTTCGTATGCCAGACTCCATATTTAGAAACCTTTAAAAACTGGTATCGATTTTACACAAGTGATAGAGTGGTATAGTCTTATGGAATTGGATGAGGGGATTGAGTCCATCATCAGCAAGTTTGCAGATGATACCAAGCTGGGAGGAAGGGTTGATCTGCTAGAGGGTAGGATGGCCCTACAGAGGAACCTGGACAGACTGGAGAGCTAGGCTGATTCCAATGGGATGATGTTTAATAAGTCCAAACGTTGGGTACTTCATTTTGGACACAACAATCCCATGCAGAGCTACAGACTGGGGACAGAGTGGCTGGAGAGGAGTCAGGCAGAAAGGGACCTGGGAGTGCTGGTGGCCAGGAAGCTCAACATGAGCCAGCCGTGTGCCCAGGTGGCCAAGAAGGCCAATGGCATCCTGGCCTGTATCAGGAATAGTGTGGCCAGCAGGACCAGAGGAGTTATCGTCCCCCTGTACTCGGCACTGGTCAGGCCTCATCTTGAATATTGTGTCCAGTTCTGGGTCCCCCAGTTTGGGAAAGATGTCAGGATGCTGGAGAGTGTCCAGAGGAGGGCAACGAAGATGGGGAAGGGGCTGGAGCACAAGCCCTACGAGGAGCGACTGAGGGAGCTGGGGCTGTTTAGTCTGAAGAAGAGGAGGCTCAGGGGAGACCTCATTGCTCTCTACAACTCCCTAAAAGGAGGTTGTGGTCAGGCAGGGGTTGGTCTCTTCTCTCAGGTGACCAGGGACAGAACTAGAGGGCATGGACTCAAGCTTTGTCAGGGGAAGTTTAGACTTGATGTGAGGAAAAAGTTCTTCACTGAAAGGGTGATTGGTCATTGGAATGGGCTGCCCAGGGAGGGGGTGGAGTCACCAACCCTGGAGGTGTTTAAGGGGAGACTGGATGAGGCACTGAGTGCCATGGGTTAGATGATGGTTGTTGTTAGTGTTGGTGTTAGTGTTAGTGTTGGGTTATAGGTTGGACTCGATGATCTCAGAGGTCCTTTCCAACCTTGTGATACTGTGATATTGTGAATTGACATCTCTTTAGTGATTAGGGAGAAAGAAACCCATCAGAGGTCTCAAGTAACCTGTGGTGAGATAAATTAGATATTGAGCAGAAAAACTCACTCTGTTCATTTGGGATGTTATGTACTTCCATTTATATGTGTGTGACCTCATTAAAGATTCCAAAAATAGAAGTACATCATAGTAAACCAAGAATGAGCAGAGAGGATTGGCGTGTAGAGATTTAGAGAAAATGGTGATACTCAAGACATGAAATTAATGAATTTCAGGCATTTTAACAAAAAGACTCATAGTGATTGACTGATCATTTGGCCTTTTAATTTTTACTAATGTTAATTATTGGAATTTTCTTGATTTGTCAGTAAGAACATATGAAGCCAGTGGATTCATGCTAAAACATCCACTTCCACTATGTTTAGGAGTATTTCTATTTTTTTTATTAATCGATGTGATTTACTATGCTCTATCTACCTATGATTGGACAAATGGTACCATCTGATGTTCTAAATACAATTTTCTATATAAAATTCTTTTTTTTTTTAGAAAAAGCTATGCTCTGAAAAAAAAAATCCAACACCACTTATATTTGCAGATTATGTTCCAAGAGCATTTCTAAGGTGTATCTTTGTAAAAAATCTTGTTTGGCTTTTTCTTTTTGGATAATATTCTCAGAAGTAAAAACAAATCAGATACTCTTTATGTTCATTAAATGTTAAAGATTTTAATATCCATCAAAATATGTTTATAGTGTTAGAAACATTTTAAATATTCATCAGGCTCTTCAGAGGGCTTTTGGTTATTTATCACATCTGTCCAAAATCCCGAGTGTCCCGGTCCTGCTGAGCTGTTCCTTGTTGGATGAAAGCTGGAGATTAAGATTTACTGCAGTAAATCATCAGCCTCGGATGGAGGTGGAGGTTCTCCTCTATACTGCAAGGAGTTTCTTGTAAAACTGATTGTGTTATTTCTCCTTTGCTCTATGACTTTGCTTTTCTCCAGTTGGCCTTTAGCTTCTGTTACTCCCGTGTGCGTTGTCTCACTGTGACCCCTGCTACCTCCTGGACACAGAGTGAGGTGAATGAAATCCTATGTATGTTAAATTTCTCTTCCAGTTCCTTCCATACTGATCTGGAGGATCTAGATTGACATTTTTATCATATTTGTATATTCTCCATGCAGTTTCTCATCTGACTTAGGAAAAAAAGCCCTTAAGCTGACACGTACCCACATGAAACATAAATGTCTTCCCTAGGAGTGATCAATCTATGGAAACTGCATATAATTGTACTCCCAGATCTTCCCCTTGGATGCAATTTGTTTTCAGTATCACTTAAATTATGGGTTGCTTATCTTTCAGCATGCTGCCTTTTCTTTCTGGTAAGGAAAAGCAGCTTCAGAAAGGAGTTAGGTAGGAGCCTGGTAACTGTCATATATCCTATGTATTTCTGTGATGACACTTTTATGTATCACAGCTGCACAATGAGAGAATGTATTCCTGTGGCACTTGTTGAGTCTGATAATTTTCTGAGTCCTTTCCCATTTGCACTGTCAAATTCAGTACACTCAGGCTGTTACAGGATATTTTTCAAGGAAAGAATTATTAGTTGTGCTGCAAATAACATTGCAATTTTGTAAATGCTGTTTGATTCAGTGAAGCAGCCTGCAAAGCAAGGGTATGAACAATAATACCTGAACATACCACCTGAGAGGTACAAAGTTATTGTATGGAACAGAGGCCATAAGAAATAAGGTAGGTAGAATTCTGTCCTGTCCAACTGTGGTTCCTTAGTTTTAGAGGTGGCCAAGTCGTCTGTTGCTTTTACTGACTTCAGTAAGAGCCAACATGCTCATCACTCTCTTAAGCAGTGTATATGTTCACAGGAACCATGTAACAAACCTAAGTTTATTGTTTGATGCATATGCAGCTTTGTTTCTTTTGGAATGCTAAGAAATTTGTGGTACAACAAACTACAACATTCAAAATCTGGCTGTTATTTTAAAAAGGCCTTGACAGAGTAGCATTTTTTACTCTGTATAGATGAGTGCGTATTTGGAGAGTAAACCTCAGGTAACAGTATGATCATAGTAACTTATATAATAAATTTATTGCTTCTTTTGACATTTTGTTTGTTTGGGGTTTGGGGTTTTTTTTAGGTTTCATTTGGTTTGGTTTCGAATGCATCCAGGGTAGAGGAAGGGCAGTGGATTTAAGACAAAAAGGAGTTCAGGACACACAGTATGAGTGGAAACGTTTTGGAACTGAACCCACCTTTTGGTTTTGTGCACACAGCACCTGGCACAGTCCACTGAGATCTATGAGAGACTCTTGAACATTACTATGATAGAATCATTAAAGTTGGAAAAGACCTCTCAGCTCATCCAGCCCAACCCTCAGCCCAACCCCACCGTGGCTGCTAAACCCTGCCCCGAAGTGCCATGGCCACATCAGTTTTGACCCCCTCCATGGATGGAGACTCCACCACTGCCCTGGGCAGCCTCTGCCTGGGCTTCATTCACCCCTCTGTCAGTAAAGAATTTTTTTTTTAACATCCAATCTAAACCTTCCCTGGTGCCACTTGAGGCCATTTCCTCTTGTCCTATCACTTGTTACTTGGGAGAATAGACCAGCACCCACCTCGCTACAACCTCCTTTCAGGAGCTGCAGAGAGCACTGAGGTCTCCCCTCAGCCTCCTCTTCTCCAGACCAACCAACTCCAGGTCCTTGATGGGGACAGCACTGTTCAGTGTCTGACATATCCACATAGTATAGTTTGTAAAAGAGGTGAAAAACCCCAGGCAGTGTAAGCAGTGGTGAGCACTGGGCTGCCATTCCTGCATTTGAAGGTGCTCTCCAAATGCATTAGCGTGTTGCCAGAGCTTTGTGAGCACCAGAACCACACTTCCATTGTCCACAGCCTAACAGATTTGCTGAGAAAAACTCATCCTGCTTTGAAATGCTGGAGAATTCTATGTAGGCTGTGTTCCCAGAGTGATGCACTTCCAACAGATGCTGGGATAGTGGGAATGATAAATGTATAAACGACTGGTGAAAAGTGTATAATCTGTTCCTTTTGAAGAAAACATTTCTATTCCTATGTACTGAATTAGCTGCTTTATTGAAAAGCTTATGTGATGGATAAGTTTTTTGTTCTTGTCTTTACAGAAAGTTCTTGAGTATTAATATAAAAGGCTGTTTTTAGGAAAGGGGAAGATAGCAACTGCATCTAGGGAAACAGATTGCCAGTTGAGTCTGTAATAAAAATAATACTGGATTTTTAGAAGCAGAACTGGAGAGATTCAAGTGCTGTAAACTATTCCACCAAATGAGGGAGAAGACTCCAATAACAGTTATGCAGATGACAAACAAAAATCAAGTCCAGAACATACATAAAAGGAATTACTGAACCACTACCCTAGACATTTTAATTGAAGAGATGGACACAGTGTTTGATGAGGGATTCCTGAGCTGCCAAGATACAAGGCATGCTTACCTGCTTTCTCTTCTTTAGTTTTAAATGTGATGTGGTTTGTAAAGATCCAGCTCTCCCTCTATCTGTATTGGGGCGGGTGTTGGGCTTCAGTGGCACACTGTAGCAGTGTCTGTACATCTGCTGTCAGGTGCACTGAAAGGGATATTCCAATGGCTGCATTCCTTCTGGGATCTCTGTGCCTGGTGTTCACAGCTCACTGGTTCTTGGAACCACCCCAGCAGTGCCTCTTAGACAATCACATGCGAGAAGCACAGAGCTCTTTTCCCTGACCAGTCACAGTTCTGTGTAGCTCTCACATGTGAACACAGCCCTGAAAGGGCACTGTGGTCATCTTCCATTTCCTCATGAAATTCTGATTAATGCTAATACATGTGGTAGCTCTGCCAGAATCCAAGCTGGGCGAGAAAGCTATTGTTCTTGTTCTGTCACTTTATGCCAGTGCATCTGAACCCCTCGCGTGAGGAATTGAATGGTCTGAGGCTGCAGCTTTCTGGGATCACATAGGGTAAGAAGTGCTCTGCAGATGCAAAATGCAGTATATTAAATCACTGCTCTCGATTGTGTTGAGAGGGCTCAGCCCCAAGTAGATGCTTGAGACAGAACTCGAAGCATACGGCTGCCCCAAGCTACTGCAGAAATCACACTTCTCCCCATAAATACCATTACAGTACAGGGTTTGGTGCTTGAATCTAACCCTGATGGATGCCTTGGTTGTCTGACAGAATAACACTTGGATGGTTCAGAGTCAAAACAAGGCTCTTCCTTTCTGCTGCTACTCCTCTGCGACGTACTAAGGCAGCTGATGTTAGTTGAGTGAGAAGGACAAAATCCTTTGCAAACCTATACTAAGATCACCCCCTTGTGCAGGGAACAAGCTGTTATAATGAGCTCACCTAAGTGTTCATAAGAACAGGCGTTCAGAGAATACAGATGGCTTGTGCTGTCCTTTCCAAAATCTGTCTGCAGCATTTCAACATCTTAATCATTATAATTAGACTCATTTCCTGTTACGCTTATAAAACCTCAACCATTAAAACCACAGATTCCAAACAACCTATCAAAATGCCCATATAAATGACAAACTTCCTAAGGAATAATTGAGAAAAATAAAGTCTCTTCAGACCCAGAGCAGGCTCATTTGATAGAGTGACCTTTTCTAAAATTTTTCTTCTTTCATACAAAATGTGCTTTTATATTTGTGTCCAAGGGAGAAAAATGACAAGGGAAAATAAGGCCTTTTTTCATTTTTTCTGTAGTTTATTTTTAATGATATAATTCCTCCTGATCTATATAAAATTTAAGGTGCCTTAGTCCTTTGTTCAGTTGCTCCTTCATTTCATAGTTTGGACTGAGAATCTTCTTTAACTCCAAATGAATTTATTACTTCGTTCCTCTCATTAGATTTTTTAAAAAAAGATACTAAACTCTCTGGGAAAGGCTCTAATTTCTCAAACTTGCAGTCACGTGCGTTCAAATATTCTCCTGCATTATTCAAAACACCTACAGCTGAGTGAGTAACTTAGGCAACCTGGCTCGATATTGAATAACGTAGTCACTGCCGTGACATTCGGAAAGATGTCTGTACCCAGCAAATGCTATTTTTATGTGTGTTGTCTTGTTCCTTGAGGGATCATGGAAAATTAGTCTGCATACAATATCTTTTCCTGAAAGTATATGATTTGGATATCATAAAATCATGGAATGGTTTGAGTTGGAAGGGACCTTAAAGATAATCCAGTTCCCACCCCCTGCCATGGGCAGGGACACCTCCCACTGGATCAGGGGGCTCGAAGCCCCATCCAGACTGGCCTTGAACACCTCCAGGGATGGGGCAGCCACCACTGCTCTGGGCAACCTGGACCAGTGTCTCACTACCCTCACAGTAAATAATTTCTTCCTAATATCTAATAGTATCTTCCCCCATTGAAACTGTTAACAGAAAATGATATAACTGAAATACTTCAATGGAAGCTTTTGGATGAAATAGTCATTTTTTGCTCTTAGAAAAAAAAAATTCACAGGAAAATGTTTCTTCCTAAGATCTCATCTCCATCTCCCCTCTTTCAGCTTAAAACCACTCCCCCTCATCCTATCCCTGCACTCCTTCATCCAAAGCCCCCTCCCCAGCTTTCCTGGAGCCCCTTTCAGAAGCTGCTCTGTGTCGTCCCTGGAGCCTTCTCTTCTCCAGGCTGAACAACCCCAACTCTCTCAGCCTGTGTTTGTGTGTTCTTTGGTTGCTTCTTTCTTTTCCCTCAGCCTTTGTTAATTATCTCAATAGATGTTTGAAGCCTACCATTAATCGCTATTGAAGTGCGTTTAATGTGAAGAAAAAGTTTCTACTATTTAAGGCTCTTGTCAGGAAACCAAGTGTTAGGGTTGTTTGCTTTCTGATTCCCGAGGCTGTTTAATGATGGCATAAATATTCAGCCCGGCTCTAAATACATAATTAAGGCTGACTATTGGCCAGATGTTCCCCTTTGTTGCCTGGCGTGGAGCAGTGGGAAGAGCAGGAAGCAGCAATCCCAACGCACGCTCCCCTCGGGCTTTGGCAGATCGTGTGGGTGATCCCTGTGTCACAGAGTCTCTTCAAGGGTATAAGCTTTGAGCTGATGTAGAATGATCTGCTATTCCATTGTCCTTGCATGATCCCTCTTTCTCAACAGCTTAGAAAATCCATTTGTGCTGCTGCTTTTGGGAGGTGGACTGAGAAGTTTGGCTTTTCCCCTGTATTAGACAGTGGATTTCAGGAGGAGGTCATCTCTTCAGTGTGTGTAGGATCAGTACAGGACTTTCCAATGACTCAGGTGTGCAAATGTGAAGCAGTTTAGTGCTTGATTTTTAACTTTTGTGCCACGCCTTCTGTCCTCAGAGGCAATAAAATGACAGGGATCAGCACAGGTGGCACAAGAGGAAGAAACCAGGGAACAAATAGAGGGAGGTGCTGAGTAAGCACTTGTGTTTGGAGGGTTTTGCTTCAAAATTCCCTAGTCCTCAGGGTTTTCACAGGGATCCTGCCTTGTGTGAGCGACAGCTTTGGTGGTAGGACTTGGGAGAAAATTGGATTTTACATGTTGACGAATGTCAGAGTGACCTCCTGAGCCTAGGAGTCAGCAAGGAACTGAGGCTGTGCTGGGAGTTAATGTCCTTATTATTCCATAGGTACTGCTGGCAGTGCTTTCAAAATGTGAATGGCTGAGGCTGTAAATTAAGAGAGAATCAGATCACGAAGCATGGGAGGAACACAGGAAAGCATTTGCTCTGTCTTCGGGATTGTTCATGGGAGGATTTATTTATTTTTATTTATTTATTTACTTATTTTAATTCATAGGATCATAGAGTGGTTTGGGGTTCGAAGGGACCTTAAAGCTCATCCAGTTCCAAACCCGCTGGCATGGGCAGGGACACCTCCCACTGGATCAGGGGTCTCCAAGCCCCATCCGACCTGGCCTTGAACACCTCAATTCTTGAATTTGTAATGGCTTCTTACTTAGTTCAGAAAACTTGGATCCAGTGAGAGTAGGGAGGTCTCTATCCCAGTTCCTGGAACCACGTATAATTAGCTAAAAATCACTGGGAAAGGGAGATTCTGGCCCTGATGGCACTGAAGAAACACACAGAATCATAGCACCACAGAATAACAGAATGGTTTGGGTCAGAAAGGACCTTAAAGCCCATCCAGTTCCAAACCCCCTGCCATGGGCAGGGACACCTCCCTCTAGACCAAGCTGCTCAGTCTGGTAAAAAGTGATCCTGTAATGCAATATTTGGGGGGCCCATGGGTGATTTCTGGCCTTTTGAGCTGGCTGCACCCACACCCCTGGCAGCCTGCAGGCAAAAACCCAACGCGGTACCACGTCCTCGGGGATTCCAGGGCCCTTTTTCCTGCCACACAGGGATGAGGCCAATGGCATTTTGGCCTGTAATGAAATAGCATGGCCAGTAGGACCAAGGAATTGATTGTGCCTTTGTACTTGGCATTGGTGAGGCCACACCTTGAATCCTGCGTTCAGTTTTGGACCCCTCACTACAAGAGGGTCTGGAGTGCATCCAGAGGAGGGCAATGGAACTGGTGAAGGGTTTGGAGCACAAGGCTTATGAGAAGTGGCTGAGGGACCTGGGGTTGTTTAGCCTGGAGCAAAGGAGGCTGAGGGGAGACCTCATCACTGTCTTCAGGTCCTGAAAGGAGGTTGTAGTGAGGTGGGTGCTGGGCTCTTCTCCCACGTAACAAGCGATAGGATGAGAGGAAATGGCCTCAAGTTGCAAAAGGGGAGGTTTTGACTGGATATCAGGAAAAATTTCTTCGTGGAAAGGGTTGTCAGGCACTGGCACAGGCGGAGCCTGGGGGGATTTAAAAGACGGGCAGATGAGGCACTCAGCGTTATGGTTTGCTAGTGGACAGGTACGGTTGGACTTGATCTCAAAGGTCTTTTTCAACCAAGCGATTCTGTGATTCACTTATTTTATGATTCAATGATTTTACGATTCTGTGAGTCTATGACTGTTCCGTGATTGCAGGACGCAGGGCGTCCCCCGGGGCTCTGCCACCGTCCCTCCCTCAGCATCCGCGGAATCCGCAGCCGGTGCCGCCCCTCGGAGCCCGCCCCCCCCCGCATCCCCATCCCCATCCCGTTGTGCGGCTGCGGGCGGGGAGGGGCCGCGCCGCTTCCCTCGGCTCGGGCGGCGGCGAGGGGACGGCAGGAGCCGCGGAGCCGCCCCGCACGCCGGCGGCAGCGCTGAGCAGGGTGCGGGGGCCATGTCGGAGGCGGAGAGCGCGGCTGCAGGTGAGCGCTGGCCCCGCCGCAATGCGGGAGCGCCGAGCGGGGATGCGGGAGGCGGCGGGCAGCATCCCCGGGGGGGAAGGATGCAGACTTCCCCCCCCCCCCCCGCATGGCTCGGAATCCGCATCTCCCGCATGAGAGCCTCCCCTTCCGTGGTTGCGGAGATCATTCCTTCTCGGCTGGGAGTCCCCCCTCCCGGATGCGGACCCCCCTCTCCTCCCCCTTTGCAGCCCCCCATCATTACTCGGAACCCCCCTCTCCCTGCTGAGATCACCCCCTTTCCTGGTTGCAGACCCCTCCTTTCTCCCGGTTGTGGGAGCCCTCCCTCTCGGCTGGGGACCCCCCCCGCTCTTCTCGGCTGCAGACACCCCCCTCATGCCATCTCCTTCCCTACTGGGGAGAGCCCCCCCCCCGCTGGCTGCGGGGACCCCCCCACCCTTGCCCGGCTGGGAGCATCCGAGCATCCGAGCATCCCCTCCTCCTACCGGCTGCAGACCCCATCCCTCAGCTGGGGACCGCCCCCGTTGGCTGGGAGTCCCCCTTCCCCCGCACCCTTTCCCGGCTGGGACTCCCCCTCTTTCTCCGGGCTGCGGACACCCCCTCCTCCCAACCGGGGAGCCCCCCCCCCGTCCTTTCCTGGCTTCCTTTCCCCCCCCCCCCGTTCCCTCCCGGCTGGGAACTCCCCCCCCCCCCCCCCCCCCCCCGCCGGCTGTGGAGTCCCTCAGTCTCACGGCTGTGGACACCCCCCCCTTTCCTCGTATCCCCCCGCTTTCCCGGCTCGGAGCGCTCCCCCTGACACCTCGCGTGTCGCCGCGGGGACCCCGGTGCGGAACCAGTGCGGGCACCGGGCGCGGCCCCTGGTGCAGCATCCCTGCTGGAGGGGGTGGTCTGGGGTCCCTCCGACCCCCGGGTCCTACCCCCGCCCCCAGCACCGCCCCGGGAGAGCCTGGAAATCGGCGGCTGCTGCTGAAATAAGCGATTTATTACTAGAGTATAATAATAATAATTAATATTATTAGAACATTCTGTGATGCTGTGAAAATCACGGAACGGTTTGGGTTGGAAAGGACCTTAAAATCCATACAATTCCAAGTCCCTGCCATGGGCAAGGACACCTCCCACTGGATCAGGGGGCTTAAAGCCCCATCCAACCTGGCCTTGAACACCTCCAGGGATGGGGCAGCCAAGGCTTCTCTCGGCCACCTGTGCCAGGGCCTCCCCACCCTCACAGGAAAACATTTCTTCCTCATATCTCACTGAAATCTCCCCTTTTTCGGATGAAATCTTAAATCTCCCCACTTTTACCCTTTTTAGTGAGTAGCCTGATGGTCTGAAAGTGCTGGCAGCTTGATGGGATTGCCAGCACTGTCAGGGATGAGAGCCTGAGCATCCTGGCACAGCCTTGGGGACCCAGGGATCCCGCAGCGAGGCGGGGGGATGGGATTAAACCCAAATGGTCCTGTTTCACCACGGTAATGAGTCTGCAGTCTCTGACTGTGCAAACTCAATGTAGGAGCTGAGATGATCTGAGTCTTGTTTTGCCTGAAACAAGGACGGTTTTGGTGCATTTGTGATTGCACTGTGCCTGATAAAAATAACCCAACCTTTGCGAGACAGGGATGGCCTCTCCTTGTGTGGGAAGGGAGCTGGGGGTCGGAAGAGGGTTTCTAGGATACAAATGATATGGGTGAATAACCCTGAGGAAAGTGCAGACTCAGCCTGATTTCATTTGGTCTCTCCATCCCTTTTTCCTTGCTGAACCCTGCAATGATGTGAGGAAATTGTAATGTTGAGCTTAAGGTGCTAACTGTAATTTATGGGGAAGCTTGAAAGGTTGCGTTTATACAGATCATAGCAGGATTTGGGGAGTATTTTGAATAAAATAGCTTAATTCCAGTGCAAGTGGAATAAAAAAGTCATAAACTATCCATTTAAAAAAAATAAATTAGTTGACTCTTCACGATAGCCAGCTCTACTGCATCCAGCCATCCAAATGTTCCCTTAATGCTTTCTAAATAAAATCTGTAATATCTGATTAAAGTAATGTGTGACAAATTTCTAGCATGCAGCTGACAGATGAACAGACCAACAGATTCATTTCTCTGTTAGATGCCAGGGCATCGTGTGCTTTGTTTTCTGCAGAGTTGCAAGGTTAGAGTGATGCAACACTGACATTAAGTAACCTGTGACACAAGGAAAATCTGAGCAGGAGGGATTCTGATAGAAGACAAGAGCGTGTAGTAAAGCAATGATTTGTTATGCCAGAAATCTCACCACACACTGGGATGCTGAAGCTGTCAGGGGAAATAAGGGTTTCGGGTGTAAAATGTGATTTCATGAGTGTTGTTGTATTGGCAGTATTGAAGCTGCAGTCACTCATTGCAGCACAGGACAATGCGTAAGAGAAATGTCTCAATGTAAAACAGCCAAGGGTTGTATGCAGTGCCTGCCAGTCATTTTTATAGCTTCAGATAGCACAGCATTGCGGTATCTGCAGCTTGGTCAGCATGAGCCTGAGTGAAGTGGTTCATACCCAAGAGATGTTGCATGTAAAGCTTCTAATTATATTGACTTTTGGCGTTTTTAAAGCTCTTGGCTCATAAATCAGTGATGCTGCTTTAGCCAACAGGTTTTCCTTTATTATACTGTCACTCTGTAAACGTTCAGCCTGGATATTTAGTTCATTCCCAGTGGGACAGCAGTTGGTGCTCTACAGAGCTGCCCAACTCCATACCTGCAGAGGTTCCTCGACTGCAGTTGGGTGCAGCAAGGCCCCAAGAGGTCTCTTCTGTGCAGAGGCTGCTTGGGCTGGTGCAGGCACGCTGCAAGGGGGCTTTATCCTAGCGCAGAGGGTGTGACTGGGATGTCACCAGGAGCCAGAACAGGCTGCTGCAGCCTCAGGTGTCAGCTCAAGTTAGAGCAGCGTTCAGGAG
The DNA here is from genome assembly GCA_033556795.1 of Tapera naevia. NCBI lineage: Eukaryota > Metazoa > Chordata > Aves > Cuculiformes > Neomorphidae > Tapera > Tapera naevia. Next base: position 364,267 of record JAUMJJ010000156.1, read on the forward strand.
GCAGGAAGAGCAGGATGCTACCTCAGCTACACAAGACCTGATCCCTGCGTGGAAATGTCAAGGTTTAGGATCTGGTTTGCTTTCTGACCGTCTCACTGAGGGCTGGGGTTATATATGAGTTGACTGGTGTCTCATCTTGTGCTCTTCTCTGCCAAATGCTTTCGTTTTGGATGAGTTGATGTGACCTGCCATGGCCAACTTCTCCCACTTTCATGGGGATGCTGTTGAAATTCTTGAGTCTCCTTCTGGACGCCATATCTGCTGCTGCAATTAAGTCTGGATTTTTTTTTTCTTTTAAAGCTACCTACAGATCTAGTCAAATATTTTAAAATTTCTAGTTCTATTTTGTCTAAAATTAGTTCGCTTTTGCTGGCCTCTACTGTGGTTTTGCTTGTTCTGTCTATAATTGCAACAACCAACCACCCTTTCTTAAAAAAGAAAATCTTCAAAATGTTCTTTTTATTTTAAAACAATAACATCCAAAAGGTCCCATTGTCTGTGTTTTCTGTGCCTGAGTTGGTTCTGATGGTGTGTCAAGTGGGATTTGACAAGTATCTGACTTCAAAGAGCGCATCATTTATAGGTGTAGAAACTTCTCTCTGTGGTTGTTTCAGTCTGTAGGTATTGTAATAGAGCAAAGTGGCTTTTTGGGGTATTTAAAAACGCTGCACTGGCTTTCAGTAAACAACAAGGAAAAACTTGAAAGGACTGAAAACCAAGGCACTCAAACTCTAATTCCAAGTAGAACAAGAACAGTCATGACCTTAGTTAGAATAACAGAATCATAGGATGGTTTGGGTTGGAAGGGACTTCAAAGCCCATCCAGTTCCAACCCCCCTGCCAGAGATAGGGACACCTTCCACCTAATCAGGCTGCTCACAGCTCCATCCAACCTGGGCTTGAACACCTCCAGGGATGGGGCAGCAGTGAATTAGATGTGAGGCAACGTGACCTTTTTGAGGAGTTTGGATATGTTCCTTTTATTTATTTGTTTAAGTAAGTAGATGTTGATGTTTTCCATATGCAGCTTAGTGGAATGTTGTCTGTCTACAAATAGCTTGCTTACTTGTTCAGCTTCTGTTCGACTCTTGTCACTTTCCTGTTAAACAGCTTTGCTGGTTGAGAACAGAAATGGGTGATGCTCCAGGTTGCTTCACTGTCACACAAGCCTGTTTGGCTGTATTTCCCCAGTGATGAGGGAGAGAGAGGAGGCCAGAAGATGAGGGAGAGGCCAGGAGGACTTGGAACCTGTTTCAGGAATGAGCTCTGAAGTCCATCGGTTGTCTGCTCCCTTCACAGATGTTCTACTGGAGAGCAAGCAGCTGTTTGGTGATGTAAGGTCACCAAAGCCACTGTTGCACTGGGGGAGTTGCTGCTGCCGACTGTGAACTTCAGTGATCCAAAATGCCATGACAGACCTGCAGGCTTCATCTTCTTTGCTATGTCCTGGCTCTTGGGTCATTACATCGAAACTGCCTCCTCGCAGTGACCAGGCACATTTTTGGTCGTAGAACATTCCATAGCTCTCATTACTCAGAATATATCAGCTATGGCCCATGTGCTGCACTGCTCAGAAAGGTAGTGATAAGCATTTAAAATAAACAAATGTGGCTTTAAATCTTGCAGTAACTACTACTGCTAAAGCGATGACTTTGCAGTGTTTTAAAACCAGGATGGCCATGGTGAGCTGTGTAAGCAATGGATGTTAAAACAGGAAATTCCTTCAAAGTCCATCTTGGAGGGATCTGAGCAGGGGTTTCATGTAAATGCGAAGGAAAATGCATTTAATTCTAACAGAGTAAGCAAATAAATAAACTAAAACACTCAGAATGTGGAAGGACAGCATTCAGGAGAGAAAGCCTTTGTTCTTTGGTAAGGAGTTGACTAAATGTCCTTGCTGGGGACTGCATCAGGGTGTGTCAAGGACATCAGAGAGCAGCATTATGGGCGGCATCGGCGTGCCCCGCCGTTGGCGCGCTGCTGCGTCGGGTCGTGTGCCAGAGCTGTTTGATGCTCACTGACCCAAAGCAGCAGCTCTGTCGTGATTGATTTGCAGGGCTCTGGGCACAGGGGTGAGTTCCAAAGATGTCTTAATTTACAAGCAGAGGAGACCCGGAGAGGGTTATTCCTACAGCTGTTCCTTCTGTCGGTGGTTCCTCAGACAACCCTTAGGCTGGGTTGTGCAGATGCAGTTTTGGAGGAATATTGAGGGGGATTTCTAGTAATTGGTATCAGTTGGAGTCCAGAAGGAAGTGTGTATGTGAATGAAGTTTCATCAAAGGAATTTCATGTCATCTGAGGGAGTTTATTCGCTTTCTCTGAAGAAAAGCTGTCACTCTTGCAAGAGCCTGGCTGACCTGCACTGGTTTCCCTGGGGAAGGAGACAGAGATAAATTATTCTCCTTATGCTACTTCCTCTTCCCATAGGGAATAAATTGGGAATGCTACTTCAATTTGTCTGGTTTCGGATGTATCTTATTTTCTTAGTGCTGTTTAGGACAACTCCCTAGGGTTGCAGCAGTTTCTCTGGAAGGGTTTTACAGTCCCGAGCTCTCCATGTCCACTTATCCTACACAGCCTTTCCTCGTGAGGCTCTGGGTATTTGTATTCACACTTCCTTTTTTCCTGTTCCCCGGTCTAAAGAGAGAGTATTTGGGTTTCTCTGTCCTGTTACAGTGATTAGACTATTTTTCTCTGTTAAGAGATAACGACACCACTACAATCACTGTTGCTTTACTGCATCCTTGCCACCTCTTAGTCATGGCTTGGAAAATGCATTCCTGTGACCATTTGCTCTTGTGGATTTTGTCATCGTTTGAGGACTCTTGATGCTTTCTCCATGCTTAAAGATCAACACCCCTGTTGTTATAGTAGGCTGACTGGAAACTAGCCCCATTCCCTGGTACCAAACAGATCCAACAAATTTAACATCTCTTTCTCAAGTTTCCATGGATACCTCAGCAGAGCACAGGCTGCAATCAGAATGGCAGGGCATGCCATTTACAAAAGCTTTCAGCATTGTCATTATTGAACTGCTGCATTCTGAAATGAACCTTTTGTAGTAGCTCTTGTGCTTGCTCAGCGATGCTCCTGTTATGGTTTGAACTGTAGGAACTCCTTTGCGGGCCACACTGTCTGCTTGTCACTGGAACTTTTCATTTACTTATCTGGCTGGCCAGTGCTGATCTGTGTGTGATAATCATGGCATTCCAAAGTAAGCTGGATGGATGCTAGCTTAAAAACCTCTGGAAATGAATTTTGGTCGGTGCCTGCATGAATTTGGGACCCACTCTTCAAATCCTAAGTATCTACTTTCTTCTCTCCATAGCTTCTCTTCTCACAAGATATTTTCCTTTAAGCCTGATGGCTTATCTGTTTTCTAGATCATGAAATAAAAAGAATAAAGAAACACAAAATTATTTTTGTTTTACCTGTGAAGTGTCAGTAGCTAAATCAAGAGCCATAGACTATGGATTCACATATTACTTTGCTAATGAATCGTCAATTTTTTGCAGTTTGATTACTGCGTTCATCCACCTTGATGCATTGCAAGATACTCTTCAGAATCCAGCAAGGCTTGCCAATTAAATTAACTCATTACCTTCTAAGTAAACAGGTGCTCCCAATTAGTTCTTATTATGTGTGCTGGATGCACAATCTGGAAAAACTGAACAATAATTTTTTTGCTCTCTGAATAAGATTCCTCTGAATATCTTGATCTAGAAAGGTAAACCTAGGATTGCGTTTTCAGGATACAATTGCATTTTGAGATGATTCTTAAATAGGAACTCACAGTAAAATAGAGATTTTTGTAACTGTATGATTGTGATCTTACTTTTTTGGAAGGAAAAACCAGCCCACTCCACTGGTATATGTTTCTTTTTTTACCAAAGAAAGTTATTAGCATCAGAAATGTTCTGGTTTATGAATGTAGTTCTGGGAACTGGAGCATAATCTCATTAATGCCATTCCTGAGAACCTTGCAGTGAACCAGGTAGATGAGGTAGATGATGACAGATGTGATGGTGAAGGAGAAATGGCAGGAGACACTTTCTAGGAAGGTATCTCTTCCCAGAACTGAGATTCTGTACATCTGTGTTTTGTTTGCTGTTCCTTTCTGCTTGGAAGCAAGGAGGAAGGAGGTGAGAGATGTACTTGCACGGAGGCAAATAGTGCAGGCAGCCTGAAGGAAGCAAGTTTGTAGAAGGGCTTGTTGAAGGAGGAGAAGATCAGCTAAGTGTGTATTGAAGGTACCTGTTAGACAACTGTATCAATGCAATGTTTAAAAAGATCCTGGAGAGTTGTCTTCTACCATTTTGAGCTGCAAAATCTGTTATTAACCCACCTGCATCACGACACACAGCCAACCCTCTCCAACAGGTAAACCAGGATCAGTTTTGTCTCTCCTGACAGTGGTGCACACGTGTGGAAGAGCTGGAATCTTGGAGGAGAGCGATCACTGCTGGTGGGTTCCCTAAACCCCAGGCTTTGGGGTGTGAGCAGATTCTGGGCAACTGGGAACCACACCAGGGCTGGGAAAGAAAAGGGAGCTGATTAATCACAGAAGCTGAAAAGCCCTCAGGCTATTCAAGGTGGAACTGGATTTAAGACCTGCCAGTGTGTAGGTGGTGAATGGGTTTGAGTTTAAGGCAGCTTTAAGGTCAGACTTAGCTATTGGTGAGGACTTGCCTGAATATTTACAGACCTTGGTGTGAAGCGTAGTAGGCGTGTTTTAGTCCAGCTTACCAAGCATTAGCAAGGTCAGAGCAAATCTAGGTAACATAGTTTAGCCTATGTCCCATCAAAAAGAGAGTGAGCATCACCCATGTGGCATTTTCATTTTCAGTAGATAGTTGCAAGTTCTTGTCTTGTTTGTTTCATCTTAAACTTTGAGTTCACCGAAAATAAGTGTTTTGCTGTTGAGGTGCAGGAAAATGAATGTCATCCACAAAGTGAGTGATAGGATGAACCCAGGGTAGCTTTTTTATACTTTTATCAATAACTATAAAAATTGAAATTACCTTAGAAACCTGGATAACATAGTGGAAAAGTAATCCCTCCAGTCGAACTGTAATCATTGAGAGGCACTGTAAAAGCGTAAATGAAAAAGGTCAAAGTTGTAATGAGGAACATATCTCATTTTTAGAACTTTACCCAAAGAATTGGGTGATTTTTTTTTACTTAGGAAATCACCATGGTCTAATTGGTATCAATGTGCTGAATACAAGCTCTTTGGGTGACCAGTTATTATGAAAGGGTATAAGGAAACTTGGATTTGTATCAGAGATTGGCTATGGCTGTGCTGATAGAAGGGAGGTGAATTGCAGTCTTCAACAAACCAGCTGCATGCCTACTGGCATTTTAGAACAAAGGGCTTTGATTCCATTGATGGTAATAGCAGTGCTGCCATTGGTTTTAGTAGAAACAGAAGGTTCTTCTTATAAGAAATGTGAGATCTTTTTATTAAGCATAAGAATATATTCAGTGGGGTTGCGTCTCTCTTCTATCTCTTTTTTATTGGTGTTCTAAGATCGTTTTCAAAGACCATCTTTGTATCTGCAGTAAAGTGCTCTAGGTTGTCATATTACATTTGGAAGCCATGACATTTTGTCCTTAGTGCAAAGCAAAGTCTCAGCAATAGGAAAAGCTGAATAAGGTTTTCTTCATCAATGCAGCAGTTGCCAGCTGATAGCGATATGGTAAACCCTTCCTTTCCTGTTGCGCAGGCTTTGCTTGCAGCAAAATTATTATTGTGCTCAAAATGATGTACAATGTTTTGAATGAAAACCAACGTTTTTAATTCCATTTCATCTGGTACATCTTTTTTCTTTTTTTTTTTAATATCCAGAGCTATTGCTTGAGTGGGAAAAGAAAGATTTGGCCCACCTTTTGGTATGACCAGCAACCTGATTGAGATCATAACTCCATAGAGCAATCACACTCAGCAGTAGCTGGATGGCTGGAAATCCCAGAAAAATGGCAATGAGATACTTGCAAGTGTTTGATGTGTGAAAATGAAAAGTACATGCATAATAAATTCAGTTAACTTGGATTTATTGGGCCCATAAAGATTGGCTGCAATAATGGCATTTTTAGTAGGTCTAATGCATCCTGACTTACCCTGTGCATCTGGTTTATCAGCCTGCAAATAAGTGAGAGGCTGAACAGATTTGGGTGCGCATTATACAAATCAGAAAGAGTTATTGCAGCTTTCCATTTGAGGCAGGGTGTAGTACTGCAGACACACTCAGTTGGGAGTGTGGGAGAGCCTGGAAAAAGCTGTGGTATCTAGATCTGGGTCCTCAAGCTCATTCAGAGACTGAGATCTGCACAGTGAGTGGAATTCATTGCATTGTATGTTAAAGATTGAAAAGTGGACTTGTTATTGTGAAAGCACTTCTTAAAATGCCAAAACCGTGATCTGAAGTAGGGAATAGTATTGATCATGTTGTTGGTTTAGAGAATCCTGAGTTTAATTAGCAAGTGTTGGGTTTGTGGCTGTGCTCAAAGGGTAGAAATAGAAATGGACTTAAGATACGCTGCTTGGAGTATAAAATCCACACTAGTGTTCAGGCATGTTCCTACAGAAAGATCACAGGATTGTTTAGATTGGAAAAGACCTTTAAGACCATCAAGTCCACCACCAAACCATGTCCCTAAGCACCACATCTACATGACTTTTGAACACCTCCAGGGATGAGGACTCAGCCACTTCCCTGGGCAGCCTGTTCCAGTTCTTGACAACCCTTTCAGTGAAGTAATATTTTCTCATATCTGTTCTAAACCTCCCCTGGCACAACTTTAGGCCATTTCCTCTCAGCACGCTGGGAACTACAGGATCACCCCAGTTTACAGCCCTGAAACATCCACTGACTGATGGGCTCGTAGTGATGCTGCTATTGTCTGGTTTGCAGAACAGTTGTAAGAGATACAGACCATGACGAGTCACTTTCACCATCACTTGGAAGTTTCAGAAAGTACTCTTCCCTCCCAGCCAAGCCTTCTCTTTTGTAGGCATGACTCTACTGTACTGTGGAGTGTGCCTGAAAAGGTCCATGTTAGGGTTTCTGATGGCAGACTTGGGGATGATAATTGATTTTTTTCTTGTTTTCTTTTTTAAAGTTACTTCTTTTCTATATGAAAAAAAAAATGGTGAAATGAGACATATTCAGAAATTCCCCCACTTCCCTGAGCTGGTCATATTTCATAGAATTTTGGGGTTGGAATGATTTGGATTGGAACAGACCCTAAAGGCCATCCAGTTCCACCCCTCTGCCATGGGCAGGGACACCTCCCACTGGATCAGGGGGCTCAAAGCCCCATCCAGCCTGGCCTTGAACACCTCCAGGGATGGGGCAGCCACCACTGCTCTGGGCAACCTGGGCCAGGACCTCCCCACCCTCACATTTCAGTGCATTATGCTGTTGAGCACCTTATCCTGGTTCCTGAATTCGTGCTTTTAATTGTCTTTGACAGTCAGGTTCAGCTGAACATGAGTTAGTAAGGTGTTCACACTACATCAGTGAAGTTTTTTATAAATGCTGTGGACTTGTCTCTTGCTCTGTATTCTGTGACACTTAAAGGTTAATCCTGTGTTGTGTTTTATCATCTGCAAACTTGGAAATCTACAGTGTAGCTGATCGTTCATTGAAAACCAGAAAAAGCTAAATGGATTTGCTCTTGCAGGGAACTATGGAAAATAATCTCTTGCATGTGTTTAGAGGAAAAGAATAGTAATTGAAATTAAATCTACTTAACCAGCAATTGCTGCTAATATGATAATGGACGTGATTCATTATTAATACAGTGTTTGCTGATCATATAATTTCACCAATTCTGTGATTGTTTGGGAATTTGCAAATACACTTTGAAAGCAAAAAACAAACCAAACCAAACAAATTACTGAGAAAGAGTCTTGTCTATTTTCTTTTTCTGTTTTAGTCACTGTGAAGATGTAGTAGATGTTCTTTGGGAATTGTTTAAGTTAGCACTGAAGTCAGAAATTGTAATTATGTGGTCAAATTTATTCTATAAACATTAGTTAAATTATCAAACCTGATATAGACAGTCATATTTCAGTATAATGACTATGTGCTCATCTTGTTGTACATAAGTAAATGGAAGGATTTCTATTCAAGAAGTTTGCATCATGCGTATAATCACAAGTTAATTGGGCCAAATAAATTCTGGACGGAACATCACCCAAGTAAGCTCAGTTTCACTGGATAAATATTGCACTGGTTATTTAATCACTGCTCTCCGAGAGACAAAAAAATGTGTGTACTGTCTCACTGGATTTTCTGAGTTGCATATAGAGCTATAAATAACTTTTCAAGGTGCACACAGGCTGATGGCTGAAGACAGGCTGGAAAATAGATCACTGAAACAGACGTGCTGAAACAGGTGATGAGAAGTATTCATAACAAAGAGAAGCACTGAAAATGTATAAATAGTGATTTGATGTCTACAATTTTGTGCCCCAGAGCCAGCACCGTAAGTGGAAGAAATGTGCCAGTTTCCAAAGATCATAGAATCGTAGAATTGTTTTGGGTTGGAAGGGACCTCGAAGTCCATCCACTTCCTACCCCCTGCCATAGGCAGGGACATCTCCCACTGGGTCAGTGGGCTCAGAGCCCCATCCAACCTGGCCTTGAACACCTCCAGGGATGGGGCAGCCACCACTGCTCTGGGCAACCTGGGCCAGTGTCTCACCACCCTCCCAGGAAAGCATTTATTTTCTAAGTTCTCGTCTAAATCTCCCTTCTTTCAGCTCAAAACCATTCCCCCTCATCCTGTCCCTGCACTCCCTGATCAAGAGCCCCTCCCCAGCTTTCCTGGAGCCCCTTTCAGTACTGGGAGGCTGCTCTAAGGTCTCCCCACAGCCTTCTCTTCTCCAGGCTGAACAACCCCAACTCTCTCAGCCTGGCCTCATACAGGAGGTGCTCCAGCCCTCGGATCATCTTGTTGTGACGATCAGATGCTGATTGGATGTCCTGGTCTGTTCAGGTCAGTTTTGGTCCAGTCAGGCACAACAACAGGATGCAAGGAACCTTTTTTTGTTATGAAATCCCTTTTTTTCCTATGCTGAAATATCGTTCCTTAGTTCTACAAAAAATACCATGTTGGTGGTACTAAAATGAATCTGTTTTGAAAGGAGGAAGAAATTGCACAAAGGGGGCTGATGACAGCATCTGATCCAAACAGATTGTAACAAACTGAGCAGATCCTGTGCTCGTCACGTTTGCCCTCTGGCTTTTTGTACTTTATCCCAAGAGGAGTAACACAGTTTTATTCTTGAAAAACTTGCACAGGAAATATGAATATTTTGCTCCTGTAAATGCTTCTAAAGATAGGTTTGAATGTGTGTGTTATAACTGGAACAGAAATGAATGTTAGAAGAGCAATATAAAGATTTGTACAAAGGGGTTTTTTTTGTGAGTAGTTTGCCCCATAGTTGCCTGCTGTGGAGTTTTTGCATCTTCCCTAGGAAACAATACATACTTAATTACCAGGAATGGCAGGATTCTTAATTAAGTAGCTCTGAAGTCCTTTCTTGGAGAGCAACTCCTGTTTCACCTTAAAATAATGCTCTGACTTGTCAGTCATGTCTAGGAATTACATGCTGTACATAAATATGCATTTTATTGTCTGATACATTCAAGTGGATGATAAAAATATCTTTAAATGTGTCATCTAGTGTTTATTGTAGTTATTAATTTTAGAGACTTATTAGATAATTCTGCTTTACCTCTAATTTGCTTGTATTCTGCAGAACAGAATTTGATAAACTTGAGGCTTAAATTTGAGGACAGAGGGTTGTGAATGTGCACAGGGTTTGTGGCACCTTTGCTACATTCCATTTTGCTAAACTATTACAGTTTTCATAAAAGAATATGTTATGTATGAATCCATCTGTGTAATCAGTCTGTAATTATTTTAATAAGCATTTTCCCCTTTCTGTCATCGATGGGGTAAATATAAGAAGGAAAAATACAAATAGTTCATTGCAGTATTTGTGACTCAAATGAAATTTCAGTTTTGTACATAGGGTAGAAGTATTTCTTTGATGATTTGTTAGTAATACTTTCCTTTTTCCCAGCTGGATTCTGTCCTGCAGTAATATTAACAGCTGCAAGATGTTTCAGTGCAGGGAATTGGAGAACAAAAACAGAGACAGCGTTGGGAAAGTTTCAGAACAAAGGTTCATGATGGAATGATTGCAACTTATTCTTACTGTGTGGTCAAATTGATATCAGCTCCTCTTTCCTCTTAAAATGAGTCTGTCTTTTTTGATCTCACCACTTGTGTTTAGTTTCTGTACTCACACATTTACATCTTAGGGCATTAATGTGTGTATGTAGCGTTCAAGCTGCTTCTGTCAGCTGTGACTTCTGAATATATTTAGCAAGACTTTTAAAATTACACATGGTGATGTAATAGGGAAAAGAATGGAAGTTGGTCATTAAGGTCAGACAAACATATTAAAACCAAAGCTGCAGTTGTTGTGTTTTACCATGTTGTAAGGACAAGAGTATATTTTATGTGGTGGCTGTGGGATTTGCTTTCTTTTATGACAGATTTGTTACCACAGGAAAATAGTGTAGCAGTGTTCAAAGCTACTGTCCTATCCTACTCATTCTGACACTGAAGAATTCCTGTTTCCTTTCAGATGCAGTTTCCACATCTGCTTACTCATCACCAGCCAAAAGTTTGGGAGACCCTGGAATAACTCCACTGTCTCCATCACATATTGCGGTAAGAAATGTACTTTTAACATACTCCTATATTGACATTACATTTGCACGGTTGGACTCCATGATCTCAAAGGTCTTTCCCAACCAGGTGATTCTGTGATGCATCCTGCCTGTTTGGTGAGGTGTAATTGAGTAATTTCTTTAGGAAGTTGCCATTGCCTCACACAGTGACCCCTTTTGTGCTATCCATAGTCTTAAGTGAAATTTTGGTCGCGGTGGTGACAGAGCTGTCATTCATCTCATTGGGGTCCCAGTCTTCCTTTTTTTTGTCTGCCTGCTGAGCTGATAGATTGCTCCTACATATTTTTATATCAAATGCAGAGGCTTCTTGATCCTCAGGGTTCCCAAGTTCTGTCCCCATCGTTATCACTCATTTGTTTAGGCAGCCCCTGAAAGTCTCATTCTGTTCTGAAAACAAGAGGGGTCTGTATAATATTCATTGCGTTTCTTACCATTGCAAGGGATCAGTTCAGCACATGTTGCTGCCCTTGACAGACGTGTTCCTTAGCCTTCTGAATCAAATTCAGAGTTGTATGACATCCCTCTTCAGGATTTACAGATTCCTCTCTCATGAATTTTAGCTTTTATTCCCTTTCTCCATATAGTCTAGAACTTCCCCCTTTCATGTCTGTCATACTGATGAATATATGTCCTGTTTCAGTTAGGTTTGCTCCTTAAACTCTTTGAGAAAGACATAAATAATGTATTACTCTGCTTGAAAAGATTTATTAGGAAAATCCAAACAAGTCTTTCATTATTTGAGATCAAACCTTACTACTCTTGTTGCTCTCTTAAGTAGCAGGTCTGTGGGATGATCTTGGAAAATGTAGGAGTGCAACAGGAGAGTATTGGAGGTAGCAGGCATGGAGATCAGAGAATCTCTCAAGATGTCCTATGTTGGAAGGGACCCACAAAAATCATCAAGTCCTACTGCTGTCCCTGCACAGGACAACCCCAACACTCACACCGTGTGACTGATTGTCCAAATGCTTCTGGAATATTGTCAGGCTTGGTGCTGTGACTGCTTCCCTGGGGAGCTGTTCCAGTGCTCCACCACCCTCTGTGGGAAGAACCTTTTCCTAATGTGCAACCTAACCCTCCCCTGGCACGTCTTCCTGCCGTTCCCTCAAGCCCTGTCATTGGTCACCAGAGAGAAGAGATCAGTGCCTGCTCCTCCCCTGTGAGGAAGTTGTAGAATGCCATGAGGTCTCCCCTCAGTCTCCTCCAGGCTGAACAGACAAAGTGACTTCCTTCACCTGCTGCTCACACAGCTTCCCCCCTAATCCCTTCACCAACCAAGATAATGGAGATTGCGAGGAACGTGGTGGAACACTGCTCATATAGTGAGGACATTGGGCAGTTCCTCTGGAGTAGACAGTAACAATTGCTTCAAAGTGTTATTGAGGGTACAGTCTGAGCAGCAGTGGTGGAGGATTCAGGAGGTCAGCAGGTCCATTCCATGGTGATTTTGCCAAAATGATGTGTGTGCAGATGGGTTTATTACCTTCCTTTGCTATCTGTCTGCCTGCAGCATGTAGCCCGTTCACCAGTGTTTCCAGGTTGTTCTCTTCTCTTGCTGAGCTGTTAGTGCTTTAGCCACCATCAGCATGTCAGCAGTAGTTCCTTGGTGTTCCTTACTTACTACTGCTTTATTTAGAAGTATTTGGGATTTAGCATAGGCAACAGCATAGTGTGATGCAATTCCTTTTTTATTCATGTCATGCTTTGTATCACATCGTTATGATTTGGACCGTAACCCTTCCACCTCGTCTAGTTAACATTCTCACCTTGACCTTGGCTGTGCCTTTCAGGGATTGCAGGGAAAAGGCAGGGAGAAGGATTCTAATTCACTATGAGCAGCTGAACAGCTTTCCACATTCTAGCACAGGCAGGAGGAAGGAATGCATGTAGTGCTTGCAAAATAAGTGTTACATGCATTCTTCATAAATAAATATCATGGGATATAAATGTTATTGCTGTATTTTGGGTTGTTCTGTCTCCATTTTTGAATGATTGTAGTAACTCATGTTCAAGGTTATCATAGACTCATAGAATTATCTGGGTTGAAAGAGACCTCCAAGATCATCAAGTCCAACCCTTAATCCAACGCTCTCATGATCATGGCACTAAGTGCCACATCAAGTCTTATTTTAAAAACCCCCAGGGATGGTGACTCCACGCCCTCTCTGGTCAGGCCATTCCAATGCCTGATTACTCGTTCTGTGAAGAACTTTTTCCTGATATCCAGCCTAAACCTTCCCTGGCAGAGTCTAAGCTCGTGCCCTCTTGTTCTGTTGCTGGCTGCCTGGGAGAAGAGTCCAACCTCCACCTAACTAGAGCCTCCTTTCAGATAGTTGTAGAGGGCAATGAGGTCACCCCTGAGCCTCCTCTTCTCCAGGCTAAATAACCCCAGCTCCCTCAGCCTCTCTTCATAGGACTTGTGCTCAAGTCCCTTCACCGGTTTTGTTGCTCTTCTCTGGACCCTCTCCAGCCCCTCAATATCTTTCTTGAACTGAGGGGCCCAGAACTGAACACAATACTCAAGGTGTGGCCTCACCAACGCTGAGTGCAGGGGAAGGATCATTTCCCTCATCCTGCTGGCCACACTATTCTTGATACAGGCCAGGATGCCATTGGCCTTCTTGGCCACCTGGGCACACTGCTGGCTCATGTTTAGCCTCCTGTCAATCAGTGCCCCCAGGTCCCTTTCCACCTGACTGCTCTCCAGCCACTCTGTCCCCAGCCTGTAGTGCTGCATTGGGTATGGCATAGGTATCTTCTAAAGCCACCAAGTAAGTCCCAAACACACCACATTGATGGATATAAACATATTCTTCAGTTGATGAATTTAAGGAGAAAACCAACAAACCAGCCCCCACACCAATAGCGTAGTGTTTGAAGGAAACTCTTGTATAGAAGTCTCCAGTAAATATATTGAGTTGTGTTCTGATTTTCCATTTCCATTGGAACATGGAGCTTTCTGGTATCAACTTGGGCCATCAGTGCAGATTTAAGGAGGTCCTTATTTCCCCTGCAGAGATGTGCATGCCTCAGAGAGCAGAAATACTGAAGGGCAAGACAGACTACAGTCATTCTAATCGGTGACTCGGTGTCTATTTTGCTTCTGCTGTTTAACAGAAGGACTCTGATGCAGATGATGCCGTAGAACAGTTATTTCTTGTTGTTGTGGCTATTGATTTTGGCACAACATCCAGCGGCTACGCCTACAGCTTCACCAAGGAACCGGAATGTATTCATGTAATGAGGTAAGGGCTGCAATGCAGCATTTGGGTTTGGATTGTGATAGCTTGGGTTGTCTGCAGTAGCTGTAGAGATTTTCTACGGGAGCCTCAAGTGTCTAGATTTGTCTGGCGTCACCATAGCGTACACCTTGCTCATGGTTATAGTTTTTGTTGCATCTTACTGTATTTTAATTTGCTTTAATATTCAGTGTGAGCATGTCCTCTCTCTGTTATTGTGCTACAAGGTGACGTGAGTAAAGGAAGGATCAGTGAGCGTTTAGAATTCTTCAAGGAGCAGTGATAATTATTAAATCTGGTTGCCTTTATCTTGGTGATTGAAAGAAACTGCACATTTATTAAGGGTCATGGCATTTCCCAGGAGCTGCCAGTCCCCTGGAATTGTGCTTGTATAGTTGTGTGTACAGCACTTAGTTACTTACACCCAGGAACTTGTAGTTCATTTGTCTGATTTTAACCTTTTTAGCATTAAATTTCAATCAAATCAAATGGAATCAAATGAAAATGAATCAAATGGAAAATATTTTAATACCAAGAATGATTTTTTTCTTTTTATTCCCCCCTAAATAAATATTACTGTCAGGGAAGGATTTGGGGGAAGATATAGGTGAAACTGAATTATGAAGTGATGTATATAATACTTACAAATTTATACGTAAATGCACATGGAATCATGACATTCAATGAAAAGACTGGCATATGTACCAAAATAAGGCTTAGGTAGTTCAGAAGGTATTAAGAAGTTCAAACTCTGTATATAACGAGGCCTTACATGAAGGATAATTTACAAATATTTCAGCAGAGTAAATCTAACTTTCCGCCCACACTCGAGAATGTTTACATTAAAATAAAGCATACCAGTGATGCATGGTCCTCTTCACTTCCTAACATTTTTCCACCTTCCCGCCTTAGTGTTGATCCTTTCCAGACATTTAGCTTTCTGACTGCCTTCTAACAAAGCTGCTTTTCTGTAAATGCCTCGATGAAGGGTAAGGTGGGTTTATTCAGAAGGTCCTACTTCAGTGAAGAGTGAACACACAGGGCTTCAGTACCCAGTTGGAGCACAGTGGCAGCAAAGTGGTGGTTCTGGTTGTGTAGCTGTAGGCAAAGTCATGTTTTTGACTGTGTGTTTATTTGCTGTGATGCCCAGTACTTAAAATGAATTTATAAGTGTTGACCTTACCAAGTTCTTTAAGCATATATTTAGCTTTAAGTGTATGAGTAGGCTCACTCTCTTCAGGAGACTGAAGCGTATGTTTCTAGATGATTGAGGAATGGTTTCACCTTGATTGCATGACTTTAGTTACTGTTTTATCACTTTTAGGTAATACTTCACACCTGTCAGCTCTTACTAGTGTCCCATGGCTTCTGTAGAGATCGTTCTGGTTACCTTCAGACCCTTGTTGTAGGGTAGAAGTTACACATTACAGTGAGTGCTCTTTTGTGCACGCCTGGAGACTGTGAATGAAGGCATCTGAACAGCCTTGCCGTGGGTTCAGCGAGCACTGCAACGGGCAGGGCAGTGCCAGAGCCGTAATGAAACACAGTCTGGTGCTGTAGGATGAGTTTGGAACTTTGAAGGGAATATGTGAGGTCTTGCACAGGTTGGAAAAACTATTGGTTGATGAGCACTACAGAATTATAAGTATTTCACAAATGGAGAAAGAAGAAATGGAAAAATGCATATGATTATGAAACAATTGCAGCTCATCTTTGGTAGGAGGGAGAATGTGCTCTTTTTTCAGTGTAACTTTACTTCAACCTTCAGATTTATCCCTTTCCTTCTCTTTCCTGTGTGGTTGTAATTCTTGGCAGACACATGCTTGCCTTTCTTCTACATTCACACTCCTAGTGGCGTTCAGCTACGTTTTGATGACCCCACTGCTTCTTTTCGCTGACTGTTACGCTGCAGCTTTGGATCAAATTCTCACCACTCCGCACAGATCACTCTCCTTCCTCTATTTGCCAGATTCCTGTGTAAGGAAGGGCATTTCTCTAACCTTAGTATAACCCTGTGATCCTTTCTGTGCTAACTTTCCCCTTGTCTCTATTTTCACTTTCAGTGTACAGTCAGATCCTCTGTGGCTATAAATGGGTCTGTGCTGCTCTGTTGAGCTACACGACTTTATGTCAGCCTGGGAGCTGGTCCCATATAGCTGAATTTAGGCAGAAATCTACCTTGGATCCTGCTTGAAAAGAGTTTTGGTTCTGACCCTGCGTTGAGAAAATATCCCCTCCATGCCTTTAGAGTACTAGTGGCTTCTTGTAGGCTGTGCTCCCAATAGGCTTTTCTTTTTTCTTCATCTCCTGAGAGCATTATTACTATCATTTATAATATTGGGACCATGAAAGAAAACTGCAAATACAAGTGTTGAAGTTGTAGCCCTGCTGGCAAGAAGCCTTTGCTTGCTGGAGGGAGGCTTGGGCTCCACCTGAGAAGAATGTCACAGTCAGGAGTTACTGTGCACATGGCTTTGCAGCTGCTTCTCTCTGGGAAAGCTCATAGAATCACAGAGTGGTTTGGGTTGGAAGGAACCTTAAAGTCCATCCACTTCCAAACCCCTGCAATGGACAGGGACACCTCCCACTGGATCAGGGGGCTCAAAGCCCCATCCAACCTGGCCTTGAACACTTTCAGGAGTGGGGTATCCATGACTTCCATGGGCAACCCGTTCCAGGGCCTCCCGACCCTCACAGGAAAATATTTCTTTTTAAGATCTCGTCTAAATTTCTCCTCTTTCAGCTTAAAACTGTTCCCACCTCATCCTATCCCTGCACTCCCTGATCAAGAGCCCCTCCCCAGCTTTCCTGGAGACCCTTTCAGTACTGGGAGGCTGCTCTAGGGTCTCCCTGGAGTGTTTTCTTCTCCAGGCTGAACAACCCGAACTCTCTCAGTCTGTCTTCCTCTGGGAGGTGCTCCAGCCCTCGGATCATCTCCGTGGCCTTCTCTGGACTCGTTCCAACATCTCCATGTCCTTCTGTGCTGAGGACTCCAGAACTGAATGCAGGACCCCAGGCGGGGTCTCACGAGAGCAGAGTAGAGGGGGAGAATCCCCTCCCTCACCCTGCTGGCCACAGTTCTTTGGATGCAGCCCAGAACACGTTTGGCTTTCTCGTCTGTGAGCACACCTTGCTGGCTTATGTTGAGTTTCTCATCCCCCAGCACCCCAAGTCCTTCTCTTCAGGGCTGCTCTCAATCGTTTTCCACCCAGTCTTGTGCTTGGTTTTGCCCTGACCCAGGTACAGGACTTTGCACTTGGCCTTGTTGAACTTCATGGGGTTAGCACAGGCGTACCTCTCAAGACTGTCAGGGTCCCACTGGATGGCACACAGCAATATTTTTGAAGCTCTAGTTGGAAATGGTAACGTTGGACTTCCCCTTCTGTTTCCCCATTACTCTTTCTGTGGCTGAACTGTAGTACAGGCTGAGAACTTTAGAACTTGCTGAGCAATTACCATGTCTACTTTCCATCAGAAACCCATCAGGAAGTGAATACCCAATTCTCTAGATGGCTTTGAAAATTTCAACCCATATCACTGAGCATCAATTTGTCTTTTTGTCTTCATTTAAACTGCATTTCAAGTGTACTTGTTCCGGAAATAGAAAATGTGCCTTGCCATAAAGAAAAATAAAGAAGTATTGTTATTAACCACATCCTATTTATGGAGTTTCCCACTGGTGACTCAGAATGAATCATCAATGATTCCAAGTGAAAATGATACCAATCTGTCTCCTCTCTGCTTGCAGCGGGTGTGTGGGATTTAACGTTCTGGTGAAACAGGCAGCTCTTTCTGTTCCTGGGCTGTAGGATCCCAACTTCTTCACATGGGAACCATATGTTTGCTGTAACACCTACTCAAAGATTTTGGAGTTGACCAAGTGTACTTCTAGCAGCAGGTTGGAAGAAAAGACCTGGAGAAGAGCCCTTGCCAGCTAATAATACTTTAGGGGCTGAGCAGTGGGACTAGGGAGATACAGGGAAGTTCTTTTTTCCGAGTGGATGAAGGTGGAAATCATTCCACTTCTCATCAAACTGTTTCTGCTTTCAGAGCAGTGGAATTGCCCTCTGAACTGAAGTAGAATCATAGATTCACAGAATATTTTGGATTGGAAGGAATTTAAAAGCCCATCCAATTCCACCCGCTGACAGGGACAGGGACACCTCCCACTGGATCAGGGGGCTCAAAGCCCCATCCAACCTGGCCTTGAACACCTCCAGGGATGGGGCAGCCGCCACTGCTCTGGGCAACCTGGGCCAGGGCCTCCCCACCCTCACAGGAAAATGTTTCTTCCTAAGTTCTCATCTAAATCTGCCCTCTTTCAGCTTAAAAATGTAAGTTCATAGCTGGGGCTGATTCCCTGCCATCGCTGGTGCAACAAGGGGCAGATTTTGCACTGATGTAGCTGAATGGTCTGAAGGGGTTCCCAGTTCTTGTTACTTTGCCAGGTGTTTAACCCCTTAGACTGAAATTCTCAGTATGAGTTCTCTGCCTTGGTCTGGATGGCAATTAAGTTTGAATTGATTCAGATGTTTCAGAGACTGAAATGGAAAAGATTTTTTTCCTACAAAGTCTTTCTATCTCACATGAACAAGGCAATCTTTTTGTGCTTCAGAACAAGGAATTTGGCAGTAGTATATTATGGAAGTGTGTTTTGCTATCTTTAGGAAAAAAACAATCAACATGTGGTTTAATAATGAATGCAGTTGCCAGTGTAATCTTAACTTGGCTCCTGTTTGAACTGCATTATGATTATGGCTGGGAGCACAAAGCAGATTTTCCACTGATGCTTTTTTAAGATGGTGCTGTCTGGTAAGTGTTTGTTTCCCATGCTGAAAGTGCTTCTGTGTGGGGTGAGCAGGAACAGTGAAGTGAGTTTCTTGTTCTTCTGTTCTGGTTTCTTTTGTGGTGGTGAAGTGAGGAGAAGACAAGAATGCTCAGAATTATCTCTGGTACAGCTTTCTACTGTCTGACCTTGTCAGCACCTGATGCTCTCCCAATTCCTCCTGCATTTAATGGTTGTTTGCATATTTAATGTTTAATTATTTCCTTATCTATTCTGTGAAAGAAGATTTATGTTGCTTTGGCCTTATTACCTTCATGCTTCTTAGGTCTCCCTGAAGATACCTTCACAATCTTGATAAGATAGGATGGTTTTGTTCACTCTTTCAATGGATGGTGCTGAGGGAAATGTTTTGATGCCTATAAGATACTTGGGGGAATCTGTGTTATTTTTGACAGATTAAAATTTATACAGCATTTTTGGCACTTAAAACACAAAATCCAACAACTTCAGGTGAGTAGAGTGCAAGGCAGAGAGCTTGACAGCTGCAGACATGTCTTCAGAGTTTCAGGTGTCCAGGAAATTGGGCAGGTGAAGAGGTGTTGGTAGAATGGGCTTGTCTTGCTTCAAAAAGCATTCTGTGACAGAAACAGGGATGTCATTGACTTCAGCTGGCTTTAACAGGTCCCTATTTCAAAATGGGGAGAAATATCCCATACAAGTACGCATGCTTGAAGTCTGATTGACTATTGGTAGAGCATTTTATAGATTTGGGTTTCACTTGTAGAGTTCCTGTTTCAGTACTTGTTTGGTTTGGGTTTTTTTACAGTATTTCTAACATATATGTATTTAGTTTGAAAATGTCAGTGTAATACTGTATCCCTGTTAATTTTGTGGGGCTTACTTTAAGGAAGCAAAGACAGAGTATGAGTATGTCCTTAAAAATTATACCACTGGCTGCAAAATCTATTGATTTGTCTGAAATCTTTTCTTGGATGCGAATGGAAACACTGGGGTTTGGCATCATAAGGACTGCAATTAGTGTCTTTGGAGGGGAAAGCAGTGTGTGCCATCTGCTACTAGGTTGTTTTTCTCATGATATAGTATTTTTTTTTTGCTACTGTTAACCTTAGCATCACTTACTGAAGCTGTTTCACTTGCTGTGCAGACGATGGGAAGGTGGAGATCCCGGCGTGTCCAATCAGAAGACACCAACCACCATCCTCCTGACACCAGAGAGGAAGTTTCATAGCTTTGGGTATGCAGCAAGGGATTTCTACCATGACTTGGATCCCACTGAATCAAAGCACTGGTTGTATTTTGAAAAGTTTAAGATGAAGCTACACACCACCAGTGTAAGTAATAACCAACTCACTTGGATAACTGTGCATTTGCTGCTCAAATCATCTTCCTGTGGACAGTGCTAGGTTTTGCCTAAAGATTGTGAACTAGATGTGATACAGCTCTAATTCTAAGTTTAGAGAGTAAATAAAGTGAATTAAACATTTTGGTTAACGTTATCATTCATTTTGTTTCTCACTCCATTTGTCAAGTGTATTTTCTCATCTTTCTTTCTGGATCTTAGAATTTCAGTATCTGCTTTGCTTAGATCTTCACGTCCACATTTTCCTGGGTGAAATTTGTAGCTGTCTAGGAAGTCTCTGTGAGGTCAGTTTGTTCTGTAAATTTGCAGTGGGACATAAGTGCCTTACTAAACTCCAGTGCAGGGAAGCAAATCTACCCAGAGTTTATTTTCAAAATGCAAGTGCAAATCATGGTGTTATTTGACATTATTCCTACTGATTATATTTTTGTCTTTAAATTAAGCCATTCTTGAATTTTGGGACTTGGCCAGTACTTTCTATATTGAGGTGTTTTCTGCTTTGTGTGTTGGTGGGAAGCCAAGAATCTGTGCTTTCAACTTGGATTAAATATTTTGCATGTGCAGCTTTGTAGCAATTAATTACAAATACCTTGGTTGTAATTATTTAATATTTAGTCCATATTTCTCTCTCTGCCTGCAGCATTTTGTAGACATGATAGGTGTTTAAAAACAAAGTCTAAAATAGGCAGCAAATGTCACACTCCAGGAAATTCAAGGGATGAGTTAGATCCTCTTTAGAACAATTCCATCACTTTTTCCTAGCCAGGTGGATAAAGACGAATTCCCTTTCCTCAAGCAGTGGGAATTAATTTCATGTTTACCTTTTCCTTTTAATGACTTCCCTTTATTTTCTTTCATGTAGAACCTCACCATGGAGACAGACCTGACAGCTGCAAATGGCAAAAAAGTCAAAGCACTTGAGATATTTGCTTATGCTCTGCAGTTCTTTAAGGAGCAGGCGTTAAAGGTAGGCTAATGCTTCCTTATCTAGGTTTTCTGTATTTATAACTGGCCTAAATGTGAGCTTAACACTTCTAACCTTGCCAAGCTTTGACCTCAGTAGCATTTGATGTAAACAAAGCAAGGCAGCTGTGGAATCTCTAGGCGGGCTCTGGAGAGCACACAATAGCCTGAAGTGATTTCCCCTTGCACAGGGGAAGCTTGGTTAAATAATATTAAGTCTGTAACTGTGATGCAGTGTTCTGAATATTTTCTTGCCAGCTTAAATATTTCCTATTGCTTCTTTTCATGAAAAAAACGGTTTGAAAAGAAAATTTAGATGCACAGGAGCTGAAGCTCAGAAATTAAATTTGAGAGTGGGTCCTGTCCTCGTCCCGTGTGCTTCTGCTGCTGGAACAATGGATTGTTCTTTGTCCATGAAAGTTCTCTCATGTTTAGGAGTTGGTACTGCAAATGCAACAGGATGGGCACCTACTGATGTATCCTGCCCCAACCTGGCTTTTCTTCACTGATTAAGCAAAAAGATTGGATGAACTGGATTTATTTTGTAATAGAAGGATTATTAAAAGCTCATTTATAATTTGGTGACTTGAATCTTACTGTAAGTTGTACAAAGATGTCCTGCTGGGTATTCAAGCTGGTTCACCTGGTGGAAGAATTGTGCTTATGCCAGTGCAGTAATCTGTGCAGGCCACTGGATTGCACTGAGATGTTCAGTATATTACCTGACTTGAAATTCTGCACCAGCACAGACAGATAGAGATAGGTAGAGATCGATCTATCTATCTATCTATCTATCTATCTATCTATCTATCTATCTATCTATCTATCTATCTATCTATCTATCTATCTATCTATCTATCTCTATCTGTCTATCTCTATCTGTCTATCTCTATCTGTCTATCTCTATCTGTCTATCTCTATCTGTCTATCTCTATCTGTCTATCTATCTACCTACCTACCTACCTATCTATCTCCTCCCTTACCCAAACCAGCTTGAGTACCTTCACACAACACTACTTTATTCTCTTTTACACAGTTAAACTGTAGTGCACGTGCCAAATTGCTGCAATTAGGTTATGGTATTTTGCCCCTGTGCTGACCGTTTGCAGGGCTGAATTTCATGTTGTGCTGTGAGGTGTGATTTAGTTGCCCTGATCCTGACTGTTTAAGCAGAAAATCGAGGGAGAACCAAAAAAATAAGACAGACATCTGTTAGGGGTTTAATTTTTAAATTCTTTCTGTGTTTTGTTGGACTGCCTCCATTTAAGTTCCTTTCTTTCCCCCCTCTTTTTTTCTTTCCCCCCTCTTTTTTTCTTTCCCCCCTTTCTTTTCTTTCCCCTCCTTTCTTTTCTTTCCCCTCCTTTCTTTTCTTTCCCCTCCTTTCTTTTCTTTCCCCTCCTTTCTTTTCTTTCCCCTCCTTTCTTTTCTTTCCCCTCCTTTCTTTTCTTTCCCCTCTTTTCTTTTCTTTTCTTTCCCCTCTTTTCTTTTCTTTTCTTTTCTTTCCCCTCTTTTCTTTTCTTTTCTTTCCCCTCTTTTCTTTCCCCTCCTTTCTTTTCTTTTCTTTCCCCTCCTTTCTTTTCTTTTCTTTCCCCTCCTTTCTTTTCTTTTCTTTCCCCTCCTTTCTTTTCTTTTCTTTCCCCTCCTTTCTTTTCTTTTCTTTCCCCTCCTTTCTTTTCTTTTCTTTCCTCCCCTTTCTTTCCCCTGTGGCTGGTGTTGGATAGGTAAAATACATTTTATTTTCCTATTTCCCATTTGAAATGTTGCAGTATTCATTTTTTTAATATTCGTCTTGGTTCACAAGATTCTTTTTCCTATTCTCCTGCAAAATATATGTCTCCACTAAACAATTTCTGAGATCTAAAATCTCCTTTAAAGAGTCAACTGTGAGTTAAGTACACGTTGGTTTCAGATGCACCACTATAATGTCAACGTAAGCATACTTGTTGCTGGATGAAATCAGAATATTCATCCGAGCAAGCATTGTCTGAAATAGCCTTGCTGTTAAAAACTGACCTAATTTTTTGGATAGGTTTAATGTATTTGCTGTAAAATCTCAGTCTATTCTTTGTAGGTACCTTATAAAGGTGTCCCTTCCATTACAACTCAAATTCTTTATCTTGTCCAAGATTTATCTCAGTAGATTTTGGGGTTGATTGTGGAGTTGCAAGCTCAAACCTGTGCATAGTCTGGGGAAATTCTTAGTGAATCTGAATGCTGTTGGGTGCCAACCCATATATTTGCTGTGGTGCCTGTTCAGCACTACACCCTTTCTTGATGTTAATAAATAAATCCCTGTGATTTGTGAGTGCATGCTGGAAGTAATTAGACAAGAAATGTAAATGAGCTGTTATTTTGGACTCTACTCTGTCCATTCCTAGTGCCCTGAGAAGTATAAAGGATATAATGGATTTCTGAGCTGCAGCAGAGCTAAACAAACTCTACACCTTGGCATAGCACACGCAGTAGTGTTTTTTTACATTCTGAAGGGCCTGTTGTTCACCTTTCTGAACCTTTCCCTGTTTGGATGGAGGTTTCGATAGGACATATGGTAATGACATTTTACTTGGAACCTTTCCCAAGCATGTCAGTAAGTCACCTAATTTGCAAATGCAATACAGACTTTCCTCTTTTTAAAGGAAAAAAAAAAGGACAATAAAAGAACTCAGCTAGTCTTGAATGTTTGCTTAAAGCAAAATTTTCAAGCAGCAATCAGACATTTTTTTTAAGTTTAACTGTAACTTCCCCTTTTTAATCGAGTTGTAAAAAATCGATTTAAAGGTAAGTGGTGTATAAAGAAGCCATTGAAAAATCCAGATTGTAAAACATAACGTTCATCAGTGATAGCTCAAATATTTTTCTGTGTATTAATCAAGGTGCAGGTGTGAATTTTTCAAACTAACAGTAAATCCCACACTGTGACTAAGAATGTACATAAATGTTCTGTGATATTCAGCAGTGCGTGTGCTGCTTTTGGAAAAACTGATTTTTCTGCTTCATGGTAAGCAGTAAACTATCTATAGGCCTCCTTGAGAAGGCATCAGCCCTAATCCCAGCTTTTGGCACAGTAAAACACTCTTGACAGGCAGGCAATAACTCTGATTTGTAGCATAGATGTAATAGGAAAAAAAAATTAGAAGAGAAAGTTACTGTTACTGGAGCCAGCAGTAAATAATATTTTCTTATAAAGTTGACACCCATCATTTTGAATTCACCTCTATTTCCCCTTTATTTAGGAGCTCAGTGACCAAGGAGGCTCGGACTTTGAAAACACTGAAATAAGATGGGTGATTACAGTGCCTGCTATTTGGAAGCAGCCTGCAAAGCAGTTTATGAGACAAGCTGCCTACAAGGTAAGATTGCAGGCTGGGGGCACAAATCAAAGCCCTAACT
Organism: Tapera naevia; assembly: GCA_033556795.1. Classification (NCBI taxonomy): domain Eukaryota; kingdom Metazoa; phylum Chordata; class Aves; order Cuculiformes; family Neomorphidae; genus Tapera; species Tapera naevia. The sequence continues at coordinate 388,801 of JAUMJJ010000156.1, forward strand.
GATAAACTGTATTTGGGACAATTAACTCGAGTTTGAACTGTATAAAAATGGTCTAGAAAAGAGCCAAACTAGAAACATTAAAAGACAAGCAAAGTCTACCAAGCAGTAGCTCTAAGTCCTGTGTATTCACCTCTTAAATGCCTTTTTCTGCCTATTTATTTTAATTATTGCTGTCTCTCACTGTGGACCCTGATGTTTTAGTCAGCTTGTACACTGTATTCCTGCTGAATGCAGTGCACATGGAACAGATGCAGTTTTGAGACCCAAGGGAAAGCTGATTTTAAAATACTGGATGCAGTTTTGTTTTGTTATTTTCTTTAGGCCATCACAGGCTTTTAAAGTAAAAACAAAAAGGGAAGAGGAGGGGAAGCAAAGAGCCTCCTTGGTGGGACATTTTTTTAGTTCACATTTTCCCACAGTAGGAATGGAAGTACTGTGAACCAGATAGTCTGGATATAAAACTAAAATGTTATTTTTGCCAGGAAGAGGTTTATCTGCATTTAACCCTTCTCTCTCCAGCCCCTCCCAATGTGTGCACTTTCCATGTCCTTTATTTCAAATCCGGTTTGCGTCTTCAGCACATGAGCTGTACACGTTCTTTTTATCAGGATGTTCATTTTCTGTTTGGTTTTATTTATTTTTGGTCAGAAACTTGTGTAACCCATTGGCAGCTGCTGTGTGATGCTCAGTTTGTAAACTATCAAGCAGTTCATGAGTAATTTGCAGAGCACTCCTGGGAAGCACCCAGATTTTTCTCACTCTCTTTCGAACTATCTCTAATGTTGAGCAACGTTTTTCTTAACAGTCGTTATTGTGGGATTGCTAATGCTAGTGCCAGAAGCAAAACACTCTTAAAGTTCTGAAGGAAGGACACGGTTGTAGGTAAATCTGAAGTTCTAGAGACCCATTCATTATCTTTGTGTGGTGTTGTCTGCCTGCTGTCTGTGTGCATGTGTGCTCGTGAAGCGGGATCAGGGCAGGGTAGGGTAGATACCTCAGCCTTTCTCATTTGTGGCACAATGGAATGTTGTTAATTAGTGTCCGTGTCTGTGGTTGTGTCTGTGGTTGTGTATTTTTATTGGCAAGGCTTTCAACTCAGGGTGTGTGATCAACTGCAAGAAAACATAAGGGTTTAGGGAAATAACTGATGTTTACTTGACGCACGTCATTTAATTTTTTAAAGGGGATGAATGAAGAAGTGCAGAAAAAGAGTTCTGCATTGCCATTCAGTTTTTCAGATTCCTATTGCTGGATCCAACATGTCCCTCAAACCAGTGTGTACAGATGGATCAGAAGTTGCAGCCCTTGTTGCTTGCTATCCAACCATCATGAGAAGTGAGAGTTTGTTGTTAAGAGCAATCGGGGCATCGAATAGAGAAAATTGTGAAAAAGGCCGTAGTAGGAACTCTTGTTACTGGAAACACACAGAAGTGCAACCACTGGTGTGAGCTGAGTTAACTAGTAGGAAATGTTAATGAGCTGTGGAAACCTGCTTGAGTGATCTGTGACAAGTGACATAGCTCAAAGAGAACAGAAATATTAAAGGCTTCAGTCATTGGGTCACAACATAAAGCCCAGCCTTTCTGGAATGGTTCAGTGGTTGTCTAGACAGAGCTAAATATTGCATGGAAATACTAAAGTCAAGTAAAAAGTGTTGTAGATATGTATCTGCTTTTGCTGATCCATCAGCTTTTGTACAGCCTACAATCTTAATGCCTCTCTGACATCCCCTCATCTCTGTTTTGCCTTAAACAGAACATTGCTAACGTGGAAAGCCTAATGTGTCCAAGGGCTCCCGCGATGCCTCCTTCCAGCTGCTGTGCTGCTCTCTCCTTTGAATGAGTAATCTGGGTGTTCCCTTCAGCTCCCAGTTCTTCCTCTCTCTTTCAAAATCCTGCTAATTCTGTCTGCATGACAGCTTTTCCTGTCTGTGCGTACTGCTCAGCTTTCATCCAAGCTGTCACTGATTTTGCATCTCAGTTACTGCAGTATCATTTCTTTGGCTTTGGCAACTGTAGTCTGGCCTGTTCTGTATCTCTCAGAATCCTGCTGCTAAAGGGTTTTGTAGCCTCAAATTTGACAGGGAATCAACCTACATTTGACTCCTTCATCAGATATAAACTGCATGTCCTGGGTATTGACATCTATAATGCTAACTCATTTTTTTCTCCTCTAAAATGCCATTTTTTTCAAGTCTACAAAAGCTTAACCATGATTGACCTTATGCTTCTTATTGCTTCTTGCTGTTACCCCATCTGTATTGATCTGTTGTACTTTTTGTGTCCTTAACTCTCTTTACATTTGAGTTGTTATCTCTTCGAAGCAGGTATTTGTCTTTTTTGTCTCCTTAGGGACTACATCTGGTAGGCTATAGAGAGCTACATGTCTTTATAACCTCACTTTGCTGAATCAAAATTACTTTCTTCCCTGAGTAACAGTCCACAGCCATTTCTTCCTGTCCCTCATGCCTAATTCCTGTGTATCCAGAGGTAGTTCTAAGGCTGTGTAATACCTGGTCACGTGTGGAGAGAGCTCTGTGGCAAGAGTGGAGTGTCATCTCTGTAGAACCTGCTTTGACTCAAGTTTCCTTTCCCAAAGCACATCTGCTGGAATTGGTGTGTGTTCATTACATCCTGAATAATAACTCTTAGGATGCACCAGTCAGGGTTGTCATTTTCCCCCTGCCCCCCAGTGAAATATAAGGCATCATAAATAGTGTTAACTTTTCTCATTTCTGTGTTCTAGTTGTTCCTTTTCAAATTCTTTGCTTTGGTGTAGTTCTTCAGAAGTGCTGTATTTACCAGTCTTAGAAGGAATCCCATTCTCATGAAGAATTGTGAGTAATAAATTCAAATTTCTGCTATGTTGTCTTATTTTGGAGACCTTGGCAGAGTGGGTACGGTTGGACAGCGTGTGGAAGGACTCCATCCCACTCACGTGGGTGGGACCTGCCCTCATTCTTGTCCTTGCAAAAGCAGCCAAATGCAGTCTGCACTGGACCTGAGATTTAGACCTGAGCATGAAAAGATGCCTTAGGGGTGGATGCAGGACAATTTCTGTGCAGCAACATGGCCTGGAGCTCACAGCCTCATCAGAATGGTGTGTGAACGTGAACACAAAACCAGGATCCCACCTCTGCATCGTCTGAGTTTGTACTGACACAAGAAAATTCAGTGATTTGTATTACTGATGACAAAAAGAAATAACATGTGTGTCCACTAATGGAAAGATGAAACTCTAAAAGTATTCCAGAACATTTGTATGGCAACCATGGAATATAGGTAGGTGGGAGTGCTTGATTCAGTCTTAACAGCACTTTGCTGTCTTCATGTATTACTATGAGCAGCGCTTTTAATCCCTTATCCAAGTGAAACTCAGGCATTGTAGATTGTTTATTAGAGGAACACAAGATCCAATATTCTTGGCAGAGTGTTTCTTTTTAGTAAAAGGCATTCTTCCAGCTCATCATTCAATACAAATTCTTTGGGCACAGTAAGTGCAGGGGAGAATCTGCAGGCTGGAATTCCGTGAAGGTGCCAGTAAGAATAAGGTTTTAAGGAAGAGTTTGGAGTGTGACAGGAGTATGTGAATGCAGAAACTGTAAAATAAGAAGGTAAAACATAGCATACCAGATACCCTCAGGGCAGAGCAAAGGAAGGGGAAGGATAGTGCAATTTGGTAAGCTTGGGCAAAATATTCTGTAATCTTACAAGATTTATAACGAGTTATTGAGGGTTCTTTTCTTTTAATGTGAGCTGTTGATTTTGCAATGGACTTGTAGAGCTCTAAAGCAGATTTATATTCCAATTGCAAATAGCAAATAAAACTGTTTGTGTGCTAAGCTTGTATAAATAAACACAGGAGTAGCCTAGGTTATGGGATTAAGCATGTGAGTCTGGAATTCCAGAGGCTTCCTTTAACTGGCTCTTAGGCTGAGTTTTAGGCTGAGTTTTTTAATATTTTCACATCAGTTTCGTTGTGGAACACACATGATGAGAATTATTTAACACGCTGTGTTTTAGGCTTGCTTTACATTAATCAGTGCTGCCCTTCTCTGTAAAAACCTTCAGAGAGAAGGAAACAGATTTGACGAGGGAGCAACATGATGCCACATAAAATCCCTCACTAATGAAAACGTGGCATGAGTTATGTTTGATTTTAAAAAGATGACTGGAGACACTTAACCAGATTGATAGCTGTGAAGCTGAGGAACGTTTGTCCTGTGTGTTTTCCTTGGTACATCAACCACAATCAACTGGAGTTTCTTTGTTAAGGCACAGTGTAACAGATTTCAGCTATGAGCAACATGAAAAGGCAATGATGTTCAGGCAGGGGAAGCTGGGGATTTGTTTGAGGCAGAGGAGGCAGAAGTCAGTTAATTTATCAGACATCCTGGTTATTTGTAGGTTCTGGAGTTCTCTGGAGTCCACGCTTCCACTTTTATGATATTAATATCTTTTTAATCGTAAGGATTAAAAGTGTTTATGAAGTGATGTGTTAGGGAGGATGCTATATCTTGTAGCTATGTTTAATTAGGAAAGGATAACTAATTGAGGAATGAAGATTACAGAGTGGGAACTCAGCACAGTGGGAAATACGTACTAATTGATCTTGATTTACACCTTTTAATTATCCAGTCAAGTTCCTGTGAAAGCAGAGGCAGTTGACAGAGCCATCTGCTAATCTGTACAGTTCTGTTTGACCACTTTTGTGGCACAAGTTGGAATATTTGGAGGTATCCTTTTTATTTTGCTAAGCGGGTAAAATAGGAGATTTTCCCAGCATTCTAGATAAGAGCAGGTAGATGGATCTATGCCTGCCTTATGAAGCTGTGCAACATGTTTCTCACAATTTTAGAAATTGCCTGAAAGGGCACTGGAAACAACAGAAATAGCAAAAAAAATTAGAATCTTCCCTCTGCCTGGTGGAAAGACTGTTCTAGCTGGGGTTTTCTGGCCAAAAGAAGAAAATGACAGCCTGGAAGGCTTTAAACTACAATCAGGAGGAGTGGAGGGAGTGGTAGAAATCCACAAACAAATATAAATCCATGTAGACAAGATCTAAAACTAGTGGGTGGGATTGATTATAATAAGTTCATAGAAAGGACAGCAAAGAAGGATAACAGATCTAAAAAATACCTTAGGTGCCAGTAGTCACTTATGAGGACAGAGAAGAGAAATAGGAGCTGAAAGTGGAACTGAAGTGGAAAATATTAAGACAAAAACAGAAAGCTCAAGGTACAAAATAAGATGCAACTGAAAGAAAATAGCAAGCATGTAGTTTTCTTGTCGAAATGCTCTCAGTCAGGGCCACGTGTGTCTCTTGAATAAATAAAAGCAGCTTGAGCTGTAACGACCTACAATGAGGATATTTTGAAACAAAGGGAAGGGGAGAGCCTGAGACAGTGGGAGGATGCTTAAATAGAAAGAGTGAGGCTTTGCTGTTGTGGGAACTGGTGCATGCCCAGGGTACAAAAAGCATTTCTAGAATCATATAACATGAAAAATTGAAAAGCTTATGACAATTTAATGGCTTCATTTTTCTAATGCACGCTGGCCATAAAACTTGCAACTAATGTTCTCCTGCACCTTGGGGGATATAGTGTAATGCAGCAAAAAATTCTGAGTGATGCTGCTTGGAGCTAAGCTTTCATTTACTGCACAAAAGTGATCATGGTCACTTGGGAATGAGCTGCAGCAACATCACCCTCCTGGAAATATGGACCTGGTGCCACTGTGGTCCCATTTACCATCAGCCTGTCAACAGGCATAGCCTCTCCCTTAGCATGCTATTGTTCAGTGATCTGGGAGTCAGCCTTAGTAACACCTGTTTGGATCTATTTCTGGTCCCAATACCTGGGAAAATTTTAGAGGAATGAAAGGTCAGGGGCACAACAAAACAAGCAATTTGGAGATTTTTGTGTAGCTGATTGTGCAAAGAAAAAAGTTGCTGATTTCAAAACCTTGTGGTTGTTCCTTTCCTTGTAAGGGAACCAAGATTCTTCCCCTTAGAAAACTGTGTCTGCATGGCTGGGATTGTTTTGGGGACCAAGGGGTAGACTAGATGTGAAGTCCTGAGTAAGGTGTGCTGCAATTATTGGTAGACTTTTTTGTGTCACAAATGCAAGAAATACTTTTCTCTCTCTCATGATGGCCTCAAAAGCTTGTGCCTTGCTTGTGTGTAGCAAGAGATTACCTTTCTTTCTTGTAAGTGGCTCACAGAATCTTTTTGAGGAATATGCACAGGTAAACTGCAGAACCTTCTCTGTGCTTTGTAAACAAGAGTGGGTTGAATGCTGCTTCAAGATTGGCAGCCAGTGGCCATAATTCACATATTTTCTTCCTTATGTTCCACCTTCCTTCCTCAAGGCCTAATCATATGCACATGTACTCATTTCCAAACCCCTCTGCTCAGACATCTGCTCTTGGAGTCATCCATCTCACTGTTACAACCTGTGAGTGCTGTTTCTCTGCCAACTGGAGAGCTCTTCCCTCGAAAAGTATAATTGGAAGAGGACATTTTTGGACTTAAGATAGCAACAGGAATAATCCTCTCATTGTGCTATAAAGAGACAGTAATGCTTCTGTATCTCTGTTTCCATATGGAAAGCAGATACTTCTAGAAATTCCGTTCCACTGGGCATCTTCTAAAGGCAGTGACAGACAGACACCCATGCTAGGGGACACAAGCCCTTGTTTTCTGTTTTAATAAGGAGAGCAGAATCTTTCTATGCTGGGAAAGATTCAAGGCAGACTGCCATAGAGTGCAAAATGGCAACTGAATTTTCACAGCGCTTCTCCCAGTATTTGGCAAAAGGCAACTGAAATCCTCTGTTTTCACTGAAAGTGTGCTGTGGATGCACCTCCTGGTGATGCAGGTTCCAGAACCGAGGAGAAGAGAGAAAACAGTAAGCTTACAACAGGGATATAAACTCTGTGATTACATCAGGCAGCACTCAGGGAGCAGCGTTTTTGGGGTTTTGGGTGCTGTCTCATGCTGCTGGGAGATGTGGCAGCCCTTGCCCATCTGTGCAGCCTGTTGAAAACAAATGTGACCTCTCAGTGAGCCAACAGCACTCCCGTGGCTGGTGCAGATCTGAACCCAAGCTCTTGAATAGTAGAGGGCTGGAAGTGATTCTAGTTGTTCCTCTGGAATTAATAACAATAATCATAATAGTTTACCCAGTTATTGGGCATTTTCATCCCAACTTGTTGAATTTGGTATCCAAGAGGTTTTTTCTACCATAAAACTAAAACCAGTTTTAAATAAAATACTAATCTAAACCTCTTGCACCTTCAACACAAATATTCATGCACAAATTTGTAAATGGGGAGTATTGTCAATATTCATAGAATGGTTTGGGTTGAAAGGGACCTTAAAGCCCGTCAGTTCCACCCCCCTGCCATGGGCAGGGACACCTCTCACTGGATCAGGGGGCTCAAAGCCCCATCCAGCCTCGCCTTGAACACCTCTAGGGAGGGAACAGCCACCACTTCTCTGGACAACCTGTGCCAGTGTCTTGCCACCCTCGAAATAATTCAGCTTTCATCTATGCTCTTAAATCCTGAGGGTGAATTTTGCAAAAGGAGGGGAGCACCCAGCAGGTCTTCCTCCTCCCTTTGGCAAACCCAACCTGTTCACTGGGGTCTCTTAAGAGGAATCTGAGTGCCTTTGAAAATCCTGTTGGATTTGTGGCTGTTGGACAATTTTAAGAATCTGTGTTTGGACTGATAATTGGACTGAGCTAAATGGGCTGCCTGACCTCACTGTCGTGTTTATCAACGATATCTATCACTCTCAGTACTCTCCATCACTCTGAAGACTTAAAGCATCAGAGGACATGATAGTGTGGTGATTATCAAGCATTTTTTGTGAAGGCTTCTTAAGTCTCAAGGCTGAAGATGTAGCAAAACTGCCTGTGTTGTGCTTTTCGTACAGCTTTGTGATGTCCTCTGCCAACCCAGCTCCCCTTCTGTGCCTCTGGATAGTGCTGAGATACTTTTCCCGGGTTGCTCATCTTCTTTCCTGGCATGTTCTGCCTCTGTAATTAGATCTCAGTCGTTTATTTGTGAGATCCCTGTTTGGTGCCATAGAATTGGGAAAAGTGCTTGCTAGTGGGAAAGGAGGATTAGAGAAGAGCTCACTTCCCAAGGCACTGAGTGGATGGTGTTATCGTGAATCCGTTAACACAATGAACTGATTAATTTGAACAGTGCACATTTCACCAGGCATTTAATTTTCAACTGCTGTTTTGTGCTGCCTTGATGAGGCCACACAGCACTTTCTTCATGAGGGCTGTGCAGTGCTTAACTTGCAGTCATGGCTTTTCCTATTGTTACCAATTATAATATCTTGGAAAACAGAAAAGTGTTGATGTTAATTTACAGCTCCTGGTTTGTTGGGTTTTTTTTGCTGAATGGTGTTGTGCTGCAGAGCTTCATTTCCTGGTGAACCACCTTTACAGAGCTATTTCATGGGATCCAACTTTTTCTCTGGCACCTGCAAAAGTGGCTTTATTGGTAAAAACAGGTTTTAAAGATTGTTCCTACCACCCAAAAGAATGGGTCATTCCACTCATCTGGTCTGCAGTGTTGCTTTAGAAGTAATTCAAGTAGTGCAGTTGGTGGAGGTGGCAAACTGGGTCCCAGGGCTGCGATGTAGCTGTCCCAAAACTTTTTGCACATGCTGGGTGTCACATGCAGAAACTGAAGTTTGCTGATTGGTGAAGAGTAGCATTTGAATGAGACAGTGGAGTCCTAGGGTCATGGAGTGGGTTCCCACCTTATTGTGGGTTCCTATGCAATACTAGCCAAGGCTTTTAGCCTCTATACCTTGTTTTTCCAACTGCCTAATGAGGGTGATGCCTCTCTTGCATATACTTATAGTCTATTTATGCCACCTGTTTGTGTCTGGAAGTGTCTTATTGTGAATGCAGAGAGTCAGGTAATCTTATCAAAGCAGTAAATAAGAATTCATCCAATCAGACCTCATTCTTAGTTTGTTTCTCTTTTGAAAGATTGAATTTAACTGCCATTAATGTACTATGTTACTCTAGAATTAGTTTACAGAATGTTTTCCTTTAGTGGCATTCAATGCCACAAAAAGGACGAAGGCACTAGTGTGTTACAGACAGGTAATCTGAGCTAGTAAGGAGTACAGAGTCTGCCACAATCATCTGGCTGGTCAGCAGTGCAACAAAAGGTAAAATTCACTTCTGAGTATAAGCACAGTTGTTGTCTGGAGAAAATGCACTTTTAAAAATTTGTGAGTATATTTTGGAGTAATCTACATATTCCATTTGATGCTGAATGTGATGGAGCAGATGTTACTAAATGGGTAAAAAATGGATCTTGGTTATATTGTTTTCTCTAGTTTAGAGAACTGACCTGCAGTACTCCTCAGACCAAAGGGGATTCAAAGGGTCAGAGTGGCCTCTGTGCTCCTCTTGTGCTGGTGAAGACCAACACTGTGCAAGTTAATGCCAGTGTTAGCACTGAAGCAGACTCAGCTGTGGTTTGCTCTGGAAACTACTCCAGGTTCTAGTGAATTAGGGGTCAAGGCCAGTCTGCCTGCAGAGATCTGACTAGTGCTGTATCTGTGTAGTGCTCCTTTGCACCTCCATTGTTTCCAGCATGTACTGGCTCTTGCCCATTTCTCTTTCACTCTTTGGACCTGTTTTCAGAGGCCCTGTTAGGATATATTTTAACAATATTTTTGCCATAAGGAAGATAATAATATATAGAGGGGCATCCTGACAGGTTGTGATGCTTTTTTTGCCTATGTTAATGTAACACTGAGGTGCAAGAGCCACCTGAATCTAATCCTATGTAAGTGTGGGGTAAAATGTACCTCATCCATTTAATTATTTGTTTGTTTATTTGTCTGTTTGTTTGTTTATTTATTTTAATCACCCCCATGCTGAACATAATCAAGGCAGGTCCCTCTACTAACAGGCACAAGAGAAATAACTGCTCTATCTAGTTAGAGGAAGAAAAGAAGTTTATGGTATAGCAACAATCAAAATGCTGTCCTGTCTTATGCAGGCGTTCCAATGACTTCTCTCTGTCCAAAAGGACTTGGTTATGTGTTCCCTGGTAATGGGAAAAGCTGCAGGGGGTGAGCTGAGAGCGTCACAGCCCTCATGGCAGTCAGCCATGAGATTTCAGACTTTTTGGTATTCAGAAGACAGATTTGACTTCAGAGGTTTTTGATTGAAGAAAGTATGTGTGCATGTGAAGAAGAAAGAGACAGGATTTCCAGGCAGGTGAGGCTTGAGGAAATAAAGATGAATACAGAATATGTGGGACTGACTTCTGTTAACATACAATTCTCATAATAAATCAATATCTTAAATTCAACAGGTAGAATATTGTTTTCTGTACTAAGGCCTTAATATTATTTCTTATTATCAGTGTTATACCTCAAAGAAATGGGTACACCCCATGCAAAGCTTATCCATTGTGCCACGAGTCAGTGGTCAGGTTTTTTTTTTGTTTACCTACAAAAAGATGTCTTCTGTGTCTCCAAAAAAAGCAAAACCACAGACATCTAATTGTTGTTTTCAATACTTAAGAGAGGATATCAATAGGAAACATGTATCTTGTGAATGATGGTGTATTTCCCAATATGCCATTCCTTCCAATGTCACCACAGTGTAATAAAACCTGGTAGAGTGTGGTGAGTGACAGCTCTCTGCCAGGCTGTGGTATGAAATACAGCAAGTGTGGCAGTAAATGCTGACACTTCTAATTATGGTGGCTTTCAGAGAGTGGAGCTTTTCATCTAGGCCTACTTTATGGCTTTATTGCCTCAAACTACATGATATATTCGGCTATAGTACTGTCTTTAAGGCCATATATGTTAAAATATTTTGAAAAAACAAATAAATGTGCTTTGCTTTTTTTCATTTTGCGTGGCATGTGAGGCTGGTTTTTAAAAGTAGCATCTTTTAATCTGTAGTAGTGCTTATTCTGTGCATGGAATGAGTGAGTACCATTTAATGCTCTGGAAACGCTCAGAATGCTGTACTGAGCCACAGTCCAGACCTCAGTATTTGCTGATGATGAATTGGTCTCACACCTGGCAGCTCCTGCTGTTCAGGGAACCAGGAATGTGTTCGTGGTCAGCTGTGGTTCTCATCTGGTGACACATCTGGCTATAAAAGCAGAGGTAGTGTGCCAGGTTGTGAATGCACCTGTATCTGGATGGTGAAGTTATTTATGGTCCAGTTTAGGCTGAGAAACACTTTGTGGTTTGCTGTCAGTGATGCGTTTTGGCAAGTGAACAGCAGTGCTCTGGCACCAGCTCACAGACCTTTTTTAATGGAGTGAGTGAAAGCCCGAGAGTTCTCTTGCCAAAGCACAAAATCCTGGTCCTCAGGCAAGTGAGCAAACTGAGTTTGGGACAGTCTTTTAAAGTAGTTCTTTTCATAGTGTTCTTTGCTTCTTCCAGGTGTAGAAATGCAGTGATATCCTGCAAATAAATTAAGAGCTTTCTTATGCTCAAAGGATTTTTGTAATTCCATGATGGATTTTCCACGTTTGTATTTTTGGGGAAACTGCTGACTGCTTCCTTTGTGTTTCATAAGCAGTGACTGGTTTTGTGCTGCTGGTGAGGATACTGGGAGAAAGGAGATCTCCTTAGCAGACTGGAGTCAAGGTATGGCTCTGTTATAAAGTCTGCTATAAACTGCCTGAGGCAAAAGCAGCGTGAGGCATCTGTCCCGCTGCCAGAGCGATCTATATAACGTTGGATACCAAGACATTGTTTGAATCTGTCCCGTTGGAGCTTGTGAATCTCCTTCTTAGGCACAGTAGTGTTTGGGCAGCAGTGGCTGAGGGCATGGAGTGAGGCAGATAGGAAGTGTAAAATAGAGCAAATTCCCAAACCTCTACAGTTAATACCTTTAATGAATGTGTCGCCGTTTCTTTGTGTTGGCCGCTTGCTCTTCTCACTCCTCTTTCTCTGCATGCTTGGTATTTTTATCCCCTCTGTCCCCTTCTCCTCACCTGTAATGATGGGACAGAGGTGCTGCCTTTTAAGTCTTCACTTTCTCAGAGCTTGTATCAAAGCATCCTCATTGCATGTGTTCCTGTTCCTTTCTCATCTTCCCTTCCCCGATTCTCTCTGTGCTATGTCGAGAAATTGTGCAGTAACGTGCTCTCTCTGATGATCTAAGTAGAAATACTACATTCACAAGGTATGGAATAGTCATGGTTGCAACTGGATGATCCTTAAGGTCCCTTCCAACCCAAACCATTTTATGATTCTCTGATATATAAGTACATATATATGTATATGTACATATAAAAATATATGTATGTTGGATGCCCAGTACTTGTCACTGTACAAGATTCTTTGTATGGTCTTTTTGTGATGTGAAATAACCCATTCTTCATTGTAACTGGCCCTTCAAACTCTGCAAGGAAGGCTTTTTAACAAAAAAAACCCACATTTTCCTCATGAAATTTTGTTAGGATCAACTGTGCTTTGAACTGTAAAAAACCTGTCATTTCTGTTCAGTGTTTTCCTCAGGAGATATTTTGAGCAGGTTAAAATAATATCTAGAGAGAAAAAGCAGCAAGAATAGCATCTGCTATACTTGGAGGGTCTGAGAACATGGATCTGAGTCCATCCTCTGCAGGTCACTGCCCGACACGCAGGCTGCAATGTGAAAAGTTCACGATACAAACTGCTGCTGGAGGAGAGGAGGAAGCAAATGTTATTGTTAACAGTTTACATTTTTCTTTTAGCAGAACCAGCCTTGGAATTTTGTATCAAAATCCCCCCTAAAACAGATGGCTTTGCAATTAATACAAACTTTTTCCCCCCTCAAAGTTAGGAAAACCAGTGTGTGCGACTGTTCCCTGCGTGTGCGACTCAGTTCTTGTCAGCTCTGCAAATGCTTTATGGTGTGGCCTTTGGATGTGAATATCCTGAGGAATAAACTATTTTTTCCCTAAAATATGATTTTCTCTTTTAGCATGTAGGTTAGACATGGGACAATAAAAACTACTCTGCTACTAAAGTATGCCCAATACAGGGAGCCAACTGAGCACAATAACTTCATCCATGTTGCTGAATATTAAAAGAACACATTTGCTGCTCAGGTTCATTATCAAATCCATGATAATGGATTTAGTATATGTGAAAACTGCAGCAGGGCAGCAGGGAGGTATTTGATGTCCATGCCATTATTGGGTAGAGGAAGAAGTGCTGATCTTAAAACTGCAGCAAGAAAGATACAGATTAAGCTTTTAGGAACACTTTCCAAAGGCAAAGACAGCAAAGGGCTGAGATATTTTGTGTGCAGAGACCGTACATTTTTGGAATTCTTTAACAGATAAGATAAATATCTGTCAGGGACCAAGTATTGATTCATATCTTGAATGTTGCCCTTCTGATGAAACAAATTAAAGCTTTGTGTGTAGAATAGCTCAGCTGGAGATAACTGATGATAAAGTGAGCTCGTGTGAAACCCTGCTTGTCCCTAGTACATCCAGGCTGCTGGGAACAAAGACTGGGTTTATGCTATGGCACATTGCAAGAACTTCATCCCCAGTGCAGCTCCAGAGCTTTATCTAACCCCATGCCATGCAAGTGGTGTGTTGGCAGGAGAGTCTGGCTGAGAATCATAGAGGTTGGAAAAGACCTCAAAAATATTCAAGTCCAACCATCAGCCCAACCCCACTGAGCCTACTAAACCTTGTCCTCAGGTACCACATCTACACTCTTTTTTAAAACCTCCAGGGATGGAGACTCCACCACTGCCCTGGGCAGCCACTGCCAGGGCTTCAACGCTCTTCCAGTAAAGAAATTTTCCCTTATATCCAGTCTAAACCTCCTTTGGTGTAACTTGAGGCCATTTCCTCTCATCCTGTCACTTGTTACTTGGGAGAAGAGACCAGCACCCACCTCACTACAACCTCCTTTCAGGGGGCTGCAGAGAGCAATGAGGTCTGCCCTCAGCATCTTCTCCAGATTAAACAGCCCCAGTTCCCTCAGCTACTCCTCAAAGCACAGGCTTGGACCTGTCCTTGGTTCATAATCTTTTTATATATTTTAGGGTTGCTCTGAGTGCTGTAAATCTGCTTTTCCCAAATTTTGAAAGCTTGATTGCAAACATTCTTTTCGACATAATATTTTTTCAACACGTGTTGCCACGTAGCTGGCAAGATTTGATATCCTGGGATATTTGCACCATATTCTCCTTCCCAAACAATTCCACTCATTTCAGATCATGCTTTTGAGTCCAGTGGGTGAAACCAGAGCAGAAGGGTTTGCCCTTCTGTAAAGTGACCATAACCCCAGTCACGAGATGTGCTTTTAAAATACTCACCAACCATGATTGGTTTAACCCTACTTTCTTATTTTGGAATTCATTTGTTGTTGGTTTTCCTTTTTTATTATCAACAATAAGGAAGATGCTTTCTATAAAATCGATTTATTAAGATGGAGAGGGTAAAAAATGAGTCAGGAAATGTGATGGACAATTTTATATCTCCAAGTCTTACTCCTGTATTGCTTTTGGAACAAGCTTTACCTAACAAGCTTTAGTTTCTAGCTGCCAGGTCTAAACTAAACAGCCATTTCCACAGCTCACAGTGTAGCTGTATGAAGGAAGCCAAATTCTAGTCCAGGTCTGCAAGCCTTTCCACGTGAGTCTGCCTTATTTTGATGCTCTAGAGCCACCACCGTGTGTGTGTATGAATTGAAGTGAAGCTTTGCTGGAAGATTCACCATGGGAGCAGAAAAATGTTCGTGCACGTATTTGTTAACTTGGCATACTTTAGTACTCAGGCACTTAGCTGAAAAACAGCAGCTGGTAAACAAAAGTTGGGCAGAAAATCATACAGTAGGGAGAAGTACAGGAAAAAAGAAATGCAAACACTTTTTTTCTCAACTGCTCTTTGATATTCCAAATGTCGGGTACTTCATTTTGGACACAACAATCCCATGCAGAGCTACAGACTGGGGACAGAGTGGCTGGAGAGGAGTCAGGCAGAAAAGGACCTGGGAGTGCTGGTGGGCAGGAAGCTCAACATGAGCCAGCAGTGTGCCCAGGTGGCCAAGAAGGCCAATGGCATCCTGGCCTGCAGCAGGAATAGTGTGGCCAGCAGGACCAGAGGAGTTATCGTCCCCCTGTACTCGGCACTGGTCAGGCCTCACCTTGAATATTGTGTCCAGTTCTGGGCCCCCCAGTTTGGGAAAGATGTCAGGATACTGGAATGTGTCCAGAGGAGGGCAACGAAGATGGGGAAGGGGCTGGAGCACAAGCCCTATGAGGAGCGACTGAGGGAGCTGGGGCTGTTTAGTCTGAAGAAGAGGAGGCTCAGGGGAGACCTCATTGCTCTCTACAACTCCCTAAAAGGAGGTTGTAGTCGGGCAGGGGTTGGTCTCTTCTCTCAGGTGACCAGTGGCAGAACCAGAGGGCATGGACTTAAGCTTCGTCAGGGAAAGTTTAGACTTGATATGTGGAAAAAGTTCTTCACTGAAAGGGTGATTGGCCATTGGAATGGGCTGCCCAGGGAGGGGGTGGAGTCACCGACCCTGGAGGGGTTTAAGGGGAGACTGGATGAGGCACTGAGTGCCATGGTTTAGATGATGGTTGGTGTTAGTGTTGGTGTTAGTGTTAGGTTATAGGTTGGACTTGATGATCTCAGAGGTCCTTTCCAACCTTGTGATACTACGATACTGTGATATTTTTATCTAAGCCTAGCTCTGACAGTGATGTAGTTACATGAGAACTTGTGGCTTCTTGAAAACCATGTGTCTGGAGGCTGAAAATGCATAAAGAAAATAAAAAGAGTGGCAAATGTTGATTTTTATAATGTGGGATTATTTTTAGGCTTGTTCTTGCCTACATTTTAGGGAACTTGCCCTATTGTGCTTTGAGTCCTTGAAGATACTGAGCATTTCAAAGTGAATGTACTTAAAAAGTAATGGATTTTGAAACAGAAAACATTGGGTTTAAGTCAGAAGATGCATTACTGGCAAAGTGTATCATATATTCGTAGTAAGCTATGCAGTGCAGGGAGCCTACTTTGGCAAGGACCATGTGTATCTGGGATATAGAGAAAGGCAGACTTGAAGTATTGTTTTGGGGAGGAGAGGCCAAAGGCATTCCTTCATTTCTTAAAGGAGGCTGAGGCAGGCAGATTCGTGGGATAACTAGGAATTCAGGTTCAGGCCATTCATTACAGGTTTCAAAATTACTTTCTCCCTTTCTCCACATGTCACAGCTGCTTGGTTAGATACTTAGCATGGTAAGTGCATGTGGAATTCCCTGTTACAGCCTGTGAGGTGGTGCTGTACATGGTGGGCAGGACCATTCCCAGATGGAGACCGTTAGCAGACAGCAGCAGCTTCTCAGAGGGGCTGACCTGACTGAAACCGCAAGCTGGGGGAACACTTGGTCACTTGCTGAAAAGGGTCTGATAGGTTGTGGTGTTTCTCTCTCACAGGCAGGAATGGCATCTCCTGAAAATCCTGAGCAGTTGATCATTGCCCTGGAACCCGAGGCTGCCTCTATCTACTGCCGAAAGCTCCGCCTGCACCAGATGATAGACCTGAGCAGTAGGGCACCTGTCAATGGTTATAGCCCGAGTGACACTATTGGAACTGGATTTACACAGGGTACTACTTTTGACTCAGTTCTTTTAAATTTGCTTTGTCTGTGAGGGCTCTTTGCTTAGCTTTTCTTGTCTTTTCTGTCTTGAAATGTTTCAATGTAGCATCAGTTTGCTTTCGTAAACTGTTCTGTTTACTGTAATTAGACCGGTTTAGGCGTTGATTTAGCAGACAGCACGCAGGTAGCTTCATTGCCTTTACTGGAGTGTTGTGGGAGTCTTCGTATTTTAACAATAATATTTTGTGTCTGATCATTCTTTTTAATTTAATTTATTGGAAACAATGATATGTTCAATCAGCTGCATTATTAAAGCAGTGTCAAATAACTGGGTCTGCAATAAGACTTTTAGGTGAGGTGTTCCAGAGTTTTGGCAGATGCTTTTTGGTGTCATCTTTATGAAAGATCATTAATTACTTTCAACACTCAGGGGATCACATACCATTGGAATATTGCAATGGGTGTGCTCACAGAAGAGCAACTAAATAAAGCACTTCTGGTTTATTGACCTGCTAGTATTGGTGTTTGAAGACTGACTTGCAGTGAAGGGTAGAGATTGGACCACAGTGAAAGTCCTTTGCCAAAAGATCCTTCAGCGCCAAAGATTTTTCAGCTCAGTATCCTGAGACTGGTGGAAAGTAGGAGAGGGGAAGGAAAAGGAAAGTGAAGCAGCAGGAAGGTGTGATTGCTGCGTAGTGCTCAGATTTCCCGTCTGTGTGAACTGTAACATTTGCATTGATGGTGGTGGTAGTGTGCCAGCCCAACCCAGAAGGGATTTTTCAGGAGAATTTGGATTTTATTGAATTTATTAGGTCAAAACAGTACAGGCAAATGACCGATTAAGCTCGTAAAGCTATTCCTGTACTTCCCAGAGGGTATCTTTTTTAGCCAGGCAGAGTCACTACATCATTCTCTCATATCCGTGCCTCTCCTCGCCAGCACTTGTCAGATGTGTTTAGCGTTATGGAGGCCCACGCAGAGCACAGGACACAGTCCCTTCAGGGCCCCCTCGCCTTCTGCCCCCCTTGTCCGTGTCCTGAACCATTCCAGTCCCATATGGTTTTTACATGAACTCACTTGCAGGCTACACAGGGATTTGCCTCTTGGAAAATAATACAAGAGTTTCTCTGGTTAAGGTTTTGAAGCTAGGCAGAATCTGGCAGAGCGTAGATTTCTGCCAGCAGGCGTTTTCTTGGATGGGGGTGCCAATCTTTTTGACTCTATGGCAAAAGGTATTGGGGATCAGAAAGGTTTCACGTCAAAATTAATAAAAACAAAGTTTGGAGTGAACTAATTGGGGGTTAGAATTAAAATTTCATAAAGTTATGGCAAGCACCCAAGACAATCTGAGAACAGATTAAGGAGAAAAACCCTTTAAATATAAACAGAGACAAGCACTCCAACATATTATTGCTGTGCAGTCCAAACAAGAATCTTACTGTTCATAGCAGCCAGGATAAGCTTACTCAGTTTTAGTTAGAGACTGGCTCTTGTGTTTACTTCTTGCCCACAGGAGTGAATGGAAGGGATCCCATTGCCTTCTGTGGGCTCTCAGTCAGGCCTTTGCTTGGACCCAGTGCTTTTTCTCTCATTGAATGCTTCATCATTTAAGCTCTCACTGTGTGCTGCTCAGTGAGGCCAATGCAGCTTCTCTGCATCACAGGGTCTTCACGGCGAGGACACGGGTGCAAGTGGAGCTGCTGGTCTTTTTCTGGTGATAGGCACTACAGAAACAAGATGCATTCAGTGATTTGCATGCTGATATTTTCAGAAAAAATATGATATTTTCATGCATGACAGGATGCCTTTTCCTCGCTGTAGTGTTTTACAGAAGTGCCTTTGAAGGTGGGTGAAGGTTACACAGGGAATGATTTTTTCTGATCATGCAGTTGCGGAGGTTAGTTTAGAAGCATAACAGCAAAGGCTCTCACCACTGTCTTTCTCTTCACAAGCTGTTCTGCACCTTTTAAATATCTTAAGTAGCAATTAAGTCTTGTAAATTAATTGATTGATATAGTAGTATTTCTAGAATATGCCTTATTTTTAATTGGCACATATTATGAGTCAGACTTAGTTATCACTGTGGCCTTAAGAAATTACAAATCTGAGAACCAGTGCTTTTGGCTGCTTGTTTTGAGACAGACTGAAGTCCTGACAGGCTCAAGAAGTGTCTGTGCCTGAGCACCTGCCATCAGTGGTGGTTTGGGGACCCGTGGGGCTGGTTCTCCAGCCTGGGGCAGCGCAGGCGTCCTGGCAGCGGCGGGAGCTGCCGCCTGGTGGCTGAGGCTCTGCTGAGCACAGCTGCCTGCCTGGCTCCTGTGGCATTTTGAGAACCAGAATGTATTAAAAAAATAAGCCAAACCCACTTATTGCTTTCATATTGTTATTTGATTTAATCCAGTTGTTACCAAGGAAGATCAATCTGGCTTAAAAAATTTTTCCTTCTTTCTAACAACATTGTTATAATGTCTTAATTCTAAAGCAATGATTTTTGTTCATTTGGTTAAGAAGTGATCTGTCAGCCTGCTTGTGCTTATTTCCTGCAGCTTATGATGCCACCTTCTTCATGCTTTCTTACACACAGTGTTTTTTATCCCTGTCAATGCTTAGCTAAGGAACACGTCCGTCGTAATCGGCAGAGCCGGACGTTTTTGGTGGAAAATGTCATAGGAGAGATCTGGTCCGAGCTGGAGGAAGGTAGTGTCCTTTCTTGAATAAACTTTGCTTTCACTGGGTTTATTTTGGAGGCAAACATTGTGTTTCCCACCAATGTGCTGTGCGCTGCATTGTTCTCACAGTGAGTATAAATAGGAAAAGAAAAAAATACAACTTCATGTGCTTCTTTTAGTTACTAAGGTTGAATTGCTGTTCTTCGTGCTCTAGCAAAATATGGTTTACTAAGGAGATAATAGAAAGGAATCCAGATGTTAAAATGCAACCACAATATTCTCCTCACTGGAGACCTGAGGAAAAGGTATTAATTAATAAAAAGGTATTAATTAATACCATAGTATTAATTTGATAACCTACTAGACTGATGCTAGCAGCATGAGCAGTCCTACTAAACCACTTCTCATCTGTGCTAAATCAATAGTTTTTGACATCTGATTTTCGTATTTATTGTCAGTCATTGCATGATAATTACTAAAAATGATCAAGTCTTCAGCGTAGGCATTCATGGCTTTGTCAGTCATTATCTGTCATGGTGATTATTCCCCTGAGAAGTTTTCATTGCACTATGCTGTTGTGATAATGTTAATGTAAATATCATTTGCCTCTTCCTTTGGAAAACCAGGTGATCGTTACATCGTTGTTGACAGTGGAGGAGGCACAGTGGATATAACTGTCCATCAGATAAGGCTTCCTGAGGGACATCTTAAGGAGCTGTACAAGGCAACAGGTAATGTCACTTCCACTGCTTGCTTTGTTTATGTCATATTTTTCCATATCAGTGAAGGAAACATATGTCTTTATTACTCACTACATGTCACTAACAGTTCTTTCTGAAATAAGATCAGCATTCAAAATCAGTATAACTTAGCTGCTGGTCAGCAGACAAGGGTAAATAACTTAATTCTTCTGATGTTTTGGGGTGGGAAATCTCACACCAGAAGAGTAAGGAACTGTGAATAACACAGGAACTCCTGTGTTATTCATTCCCATTCAGGCCATGACCTCCTGCTGTGGTCCCGGTCTGACTTCTGCTAGTAGACTTGTCATCATCCTGTCCTTTTGAGATGTCATCTCTGTATTGCTGCTCCGTCCAGGTATTCAGAGATGTGCTGTGGAGATCTGAGTAGCTGAGGGTCACAACAAGAGCCTTGTAAAGTGGCTGCTGGCAGAACAGAAGTTTCACTAGATTTCAGGAGAATCGTATATTCCAGTGGTTTTACAGTCAGTGTAACAAGGAGGGTCTGCAGTCCCCTGGGAAAAGTGCACAATGATTGGTCCTCAACAAAGATATGAAGGGCAATTCCTTGAATCTTATTTTCCTACTGATCCCATTTGACTCTGTTCAGTGACTAAGCTGTTGCCCACATGAGACAGCCTGTTATTTGTTCCTGTGTCTCCTTCCTGGGTTAGTGTGCTTCATCACTGAGTATTCTCAGCCTTGGTGGCTGCAAGACTCCCTCAGGAAACAACACAGTAAGGACAGATGGGACACTACACATCACTTCTGTCTGCTCCTGAATATGAATCCATCTCACACATTCTCATGTGTGATTAAGGAGGCAGTTTCCTTTGCTTCTAATAAAAATGTTTCTGTTTTATAGTGGTAATGTTACAGTGGCTATGATGGTATAGGAGTAAAAGTGAAGCAAAGGTAAGATAATGTTCTGTATTAGACCAATTGTTATATTTAGAAAAGATACCTCTTTCTGTAGACTTTCTCCTGTGGCAGTCCTAGTAGTGTCAATCTGATGTGTATTTCATCACCTTAAAACCTAGTAGGCCATTCAGAATATTAAAGCTGTGTTTTGTTTGTAACACAGGTGGACCATATGGTTCTCTAGGCGTGGACTATGAATTTGAAAAGCTCCTCTGTAAAATATTTGGAGAAGATTTTATTGAGCAGTTTAAAATCAAGCGTCCTGCTGCCTGGGTAGATCTGATGATAGCGTTTGAGTCCCGGAAACGGGCAGCAGCTCCAGACAGGACCAACCCCCTGAACATCACTCTGCCTTTCTCCTTCATTGACTACTACAAGAAGTTTCGAGGTCACAGTGTAGAACATGCCTTGAGGAAAAGCAAGTGAGTAGGCAATTGAACCCAAATGGATGCAGAATTAACTACTGATAGCAAAGACAAATAATTAAAATATCCTAATTACATGTAGACTGAAAGATAATAATGTAAAAAAGTAATATAAGAATGAGAAAGTGGTATTGCCTGAAGTGCAGTTTTCAGAATGAAAAGTTCTGATCAATCTCTTGCACAAGCTTTTCTATACAAGACTTGCACTCTCCTGGATGACTTCCATTGGACCACCGCTGTGTCGATTTGAACGTAGATTTGGAGTCTCTTTTGTGTTAATAGGGAAGGTCAGATCAGATACATAATTTGATGCCTAGAAGGTAGTTACCTGGAACCTTTCATTTTTAGAGACATGGGCCCTGGAACAATTCCAAGACTTTGAGTGGGGTGTGTAAGTATATTCATGACTTGAGCAAAGTTATGAGCAACACAAGATCACCAGTGAAAACAAACACTATTGCATAGAGCTCTGCAAGAGGAAATCATTCTTCTTTTGAAGTGATGGAGTAATGACAGGCTTTCCTCTAGGATGTTCCAGTTAGATGATTTACCCAGTAGATCGTGAGATGTAATTCACTGCAGAGATTTCAATTCCTGGTTGTAAATATCAAGAAATCACCCTAGATGACAAGATCAGAGAATGGTTTGGGTTAGAAGGGACCTCAAAGCCCCTGCCATGGGCAGGGACATGTCCCACTAAACCAGGCTGCTCAAGGACCCATCCAGCCTGGCCTTGAACACCTACAGCTTCCCTGTTCATGGGCTTCTACACAAAAGGGAGTGAGGAGAATGTAGAAGTGGGCAATTTGCATCTTTTGAAGTTTCATATGTACGATGGGAGACCTGGAGATTAATGGCATCAAAGAGAAAGAACAAGACAGCCTGCAAATCCAGGGCAGAACACTTGGGACCTGAGAGCAGACAATGTGATGTTTAGTACCTGTACCTTGGCTTCTGGCTGCAGTTTTTAATCAGTGTGTATTGAGTGTAGCATGCGGGCTGAAACTCTGGCATCTCTTCCTGAAGTTATTGGTAAATGTACTTGAAGCCTAAATGACTTGAAGCCTAAATAACTTGAAATCCAGCCCAGGGTCACTTCCTAAATGAGACTGGGCTTCTGAAATCATTAAGTATTTCTGGAAATATTCCCCCTCACAAGAGCATCTCCTTCTTATTAATAGTCTTCATGGTGAATCTTGGAGGAAATGCTATACGTTCCCCTCAAATACAATAAAATTAATTGGATAATGGGATAGAAAGAGTATAAAGTTGACATATAACTTGCATGAATAAAAAGGAGATTACTGAGCTATAGGGATGTCCATCAGTGATGGAATAACATCATGCCTGGATTCACTTAACAAATGTGTTATGCCTCATTAAAAATGCTGTGCTCCCTTCTGCCTCCTGAGGCTTTCCCATACTTGCTTGTTCTCCTTGTGTGTTTCCAGTGGCTTTGGCCTGCTGCTGCTATAATCTAAACATTGCCCTTCTGGGGATGAATCAGTGCTGTTTCAGATGAGCGAGCACTGGATTGACTGCCAGCTGTTTGAGGAAGCAGCTGAGCATTGGTAACGTTGCAGAAGGCAGTCGGGCAAAGAAAACAACAATTAGACAAGCAAAAATAACAATTCTCCCTTGAAATTGTACATTGCTGCAGTTGGTATGGGGCTATGGTGAGGTGAGGCACTTTCTTCCAAGCAAAACGCATGCAGGGTCTTTAAACTCATTTATTTATTCATTTAGGGTGTCTTGTGTGTGCTTGGATGTTTCTTACAGCTCAGCTGTAATGTTTTAATATCCTTTCTAACTGTTTTTTTTCCAGTGTGGACTTTGTGAAGTGGTCATCCCAGGGAATGCTGAGGATGAGCCCGGATGCAATGAACGCTCTTTTCAAACCTACAATTGACCAGATTGTTCAGCACCTGAGTACGTATCTGTGTGTATCACAGTATCATAAGGTTGGAAAGGACCTCTGAGATCATCAAGTCCAACCTATAACCCAACACCCACACTAACACCAACCATCATCTAACCCATGGCACTCAGTGCCTCATCCAGTCTCCCCTTAAACACCTCCAGGGTCTGTGACTCCACCCCCTCCCTGGGCAGCCCATTCCAATGACCAATCACCCTTTCAGTGAAGAACTTTTTCCTCACATCAGGTCTAAACTTTCCCTGACAAAGCTTGAGTCCATGCCCTCTAGTTCTGTCCCTGGTCACCTGAGAGAAGAGACCAACCCCTGCCCGACTACAACCTCCTTTTAGGGAGTTGTAGAGAGCAATGAGGTCTCCCCTGAGCCTCCTCTTCTTCAGACTAAACAGCCCCAGCTCCCTCAGTCGCTCCTCGTAGGGCTTGTTGCCATCTTCGTTGCCCTCCTCTGAACACATTCCAGTATCCTAACATCTTTCCCAAACTGTAGCTCCACTTCCCAGCTGAGCTGACACTGAGGCTTTGCTTATCTGTTTCAAACCGGTAACTGGAATTAATTAACACCCCACCAAGTACACACCAAGTGTGGGTGAGGAATTTAGGTCTGAAACTTGCAGTTCTCTGTAAAGTAGCTGGCAAAATTATGAAAGGGACATCAAGCTAACACGTATTCCTACCTAGTTGTAGTACTAGTTATTGAGTGTGATTCAGCCCTGTCACTGCCTAAGCTTCCATTATTCTGTATTTCCAGGGCTGCAAGCATTCCGAAGGCTGAAATGCACTGCTTTTCTTTTCCCCATTTCAGACAGCAACAATAATGCCAGAAATGTAGCTAGTTTTTGATTATTCCTGCTATTAAGACCTCTAGTTTTGTTTTCCTCTGCGGAAGGTCACATTTATTCATGACCATCCAAATCACTGACATCTCTAAAACAAACAGTAAATGATGTATCGAGGTAAAAATACTTCCAGACATGGCTTAAGCTGCACTGAATTTATTTATCCAGTAATGGGAAGTGACATAGGCTCATTGGGAAATTTATTATTTAAAGTTTTCCTCATTGAAGGTTGGATCTGTAACCAGTAGAGTATAATATCTATACTGAGCAAAGTATTGCTGCTGTACACATCACAAAGCACTAATTGAATTGTATTTGGAATGGAATATCCAGCTTTGCTCGCTATGTGTGAGGGATTATTAGATGAATTTCAGAGACCACAACTAGTAAGAGCTAGAGAGAAAAGCTTACGTGTGAGCAGGGAGGGAGAAGACACCTGGAGTTAGGATAGTTGTGACAGGTAACTCGGTCATGCTGCCTCAGTTATTTGAGCTAAGGGTAAGCCTGCAACTGAACTGTGTGATTTTCCTTGAAAGTAGGGGATGTGGGTTTTAGCTAAGAAGGAACATCTGTAAAAATGCGAGGAGATGTTATTTTGCAGGTGGTTCTTATTGTGCTTAAGATGTTAGGGTCAGAAATAATAAGTGAATTTAAAATGGGGTGACTTTTCTGGAATTCAGTAATGGGTGTGTGATTGGTTAGGTTTGGGAATATGTCACTGATAAGTGAAGTGGTGAAATGATGACTGTTTCCCTAATACCCATAATGTGATTGGCAGGATTTCTTTACAAGGAGTCGTGACTCCATTTAATGGTAAAAGTGAAATAAAAATTCTGTTTTAAACGCCACTTGAGAACTGTTGGGTGCTTTGAGGTGTTGATCTGCTGGAGGGTAGGAGGGCCCTACAGATGGGCCCTGACAGGCTGGAGAGATGGGCTGATTCCAGTGGGATGAAGTTTTAACAAGTCCAAGTGCCGGGTTCTACACTTTGGACACAACAACCCCATGCAGGGCTATAGGCTGGGGACAGAGTGGCTGGAGAGGAGTCAAGTGGAAAGAGACTTGGGAGTGATGGTGGACAGGAAACTCAACAGGAGCCAGCAGTGGGACCAAGTGGCCAAGAGGGCCAATGGTGTCCTGGTCTGCATCAGGAATGGTGTGGCCAGCAGGACCAGAGAAGTTATCATCCCCTTATACTCGGCACTGGTCAGGCTGCACCTTGAGCTCTGTGTCCAGTTCTGGGCCCCTCAGTTCAAGAGAGATGTTGGGATGCTGGAGGGTGTTCAGAGGAGGGCAACGAGGATGGGGAAGGGGCTGGAGCACAAGCCCTACGAGGAGAGACTGAGGGAGCTGGGGTTGTTTAGTCTGGAGAAGAGGAGGCTCAGGGGAGACCTCATTGCTCTCTACAACTCCCTAAAAGGAGGCTGCAGGCAGGCTGGGGTTGGTCTCTTCTCTCAGGTGACCAGTGACAGAACAAGAGGACATGCTCTCAAGCTTTGTCAGGGGAGGTTTAGGCTTGATATTAGGAAAAAAATTTTCACTGCGAGGGTGATTGACCAATGGAATGAGCTGCCCAGGGAGGGGGTGGAGTCATCATCCCTGGAGGTGTTTAAAAAAAGGTTGGATGAGGTTCTTAGTGCCTTGGTTTAAACGATGAGTGGGTGCTGGTGTTGGGTGGTAGGTTGGACTAGATGATCTCAGAGGTCTTTTCCAACCTCTGAGGTGAGTTTGCATTCACGGTGAAAGAGAATATAGAATAGACCACAGGAGTGGAGGTGGTGCATGCTGAAAGCAGCAGTGTGGGTGTAGATGTGGCAGTTTCAGACCTTGTGCACGTGCATGGGACATTCAGTAAACTGAAACATTAGGAGTTTCCCATGCATTACCTTGTCACAGTGGATTTCCCCCTGTTGAATGGTTTCTCTTTCTGTTTAGGCGATGTCTTTGACAAGCCAGAAGTGACCAACGTCAAGTTTCTGTTCCTGGTGGGTGGCTTTGCTGAATCCCCCTTACTCCAACAAGCCGTCCAGAGCGCTTTTGGATCGAGGTGCCGAGTCATCATTCCTCAGGATGTGGGACTCACCATCCTCAAAGGAGCTGTGCTCTTCGGCCTAGACCCTGCTGTCATCAAAGTGCGGCGCTCACCTCTCACCTACGGTGTGGGTGTGCTCAACCGCTTTGTGGAAGGGAAGCACCCGCCCGAGAAGCTTCTAATCAAAGACGGCACGCGCTGGTGCACTGATGTCTTTGACAAATTTATCTCAGCTGACCAATCCGTAGCCCTTGGGGAAACTGTGACGCGCAGTTACACGCCTGCCAAACCTTCCCAGTTAGTAATAGTGATCAATATCTATAGCTCGGAACAAGATAACGTCAGCTTCATCACCGAACCTGGAGTGAAAAAGTGCGGTACCCTCCGCTTGGATCTGACGGGAACTGATGCTTTGGTGCCAAACCGGCGCGAGATCAAAACACTTATGCAGTTTGGGGACACTGAAATCAAAGCCATAGCCATCGATGTTGCCACCTCTAAAAGTGTCAAAGTTGGTATTGATTTCTTAAACTACTAACAGCCCGTTTTCCCCACCACAGCCTGTTTGTGAGACTGATCTCCCACTGTTCCGTTTTTTTTTGACTTTCATATACCACGTAACCAACTTGAATTTCAGCAGGCTATAGGAGAACAGCCAGTAAGGTGGGGTGTGTCATATTTGTGCCCTTTGATGACCAAAGACTGGATTTTGAAAGACTGTTGAAAAGTTTGGGAGCAAAAGTTCCAGAGGTAGTAAAAGTTCCCTATTTACTCAAGCATGCTTAAAGCTCTACATTTACTGATTAAATACTGATTATCGTTGGGTCCTGAAGATTAGTTAAAAAATATATGAAATTGTAATCTCTTTCCCTTCTTCTTCTTCCTCCCAAGAAAAACTCTCTAACCCAGGTGGTTGTTGTAGGGGCTGTGTCTGGATGGGGTATCTGTTTAAACAGCACCATCCTCTGTCAATGGGAACAGATCAGTTGTCTCTGTTATTCTGATGTTCTTTTGATTTTGCCCTTTCAAAATTTTAAGTGCTGAAAAGCAGTGACTTAAAGAAATGGGAACCAAGTTTCTTAAATTCTGAGATCCCACTGAAAAGAAATCTTTAAAATTAGTTTTAGGAAATATCTGTATATATTAGGAGGCTAATATTGATTGCTGCAGTTTGAAAACAAGGCCTTTATTGTCCCAGCTTTCACAACTAGCTGTTGGATTAAGTAGTTAGCAATACCCTTATTATACTTTGGAAAATTATGAAGTACAAAACTGTTTCGCTTTGCGGTCTTCTAAACTCATTTGTATTAGTCTCCATCTGAAATCACAGACTCACAGAATAGCTGAGGTTGGAGGGGACATCCATTGCTCATCTGATCCTGCCTCTCAGCTCTAGGCAGCGTCTACTGGAGCAGGATACTTTGTCTGGTTTTGAATATTCCCAAAGATGGAGATGCCTAAACTTATCTGGGCAACCTGTTCCAGTATTTGACAACCCTCAGTTTCAGTTTGTGCCATTTCTTCTTGCTCCTTCACTGGGTACCTCTGAGAACTCTGGCTCAGTTTTCTTTACTGTCTTCTATCAGGCATTTATACACATTCCTGGCATCCCCTGAGCCTTCTCGAGTACAAACAGTCTCAGCTCTCTCAGCCTCTCCTTACGTGCCAGTTCCTTAATCATCTTCATGACCCTTTGTTGTACTCTGTCCACTATGTCCATGTCTCCCAGAACTGGACCCAGCACTCCAGATGCAGTCTCACCAGGCTGAATAAAGGGAAATAATCACTTCCCTTGACCTTCTGGCAATGCTCTTCCTAGCGGAGCCCAGGAGGCTTTCAGCATTCTGTTTTGCAAGGGCACATTGCTGGCTCGTGGTCAACTTTGTGTCTGCCAAGACCCTGAGGTCTTTTTCTGCCAAGCACCTTCCCAACCAGTTGGCCCACAGCATATACTGGTGCGTGGGGTTGTTCCTCCCCAGGTTCAGGACTTCGCACTTCCCTTTGTTGAATTTCATGAGGTTCCTGTCTGCTCATTTTTTCAGCTTCTCCGAGTCCTTCTGACCATCTGGTTTACTGAGCACTTCTCCAAAAGATTGTGTGTCATGGAATCATAGAATGGTTTGGGTTGGAAGAGTCCTTAATGGTCATTTACTGTTAAGATTTGGAAGTACAATTAGATGATGGGAGTCCAGAAGGATGTAAACAACTTAAGATAGAAAATGTCCAGATGAAAAGCATCATAATACAGTTTGAGTAGCAAACACTTCAAACGAGTAAAGTGTGTTTCTGGGTTGAGTTGAGTGGCCAGTAGAGTGGGAGGCAGAAGTCAAGAGAATGGAACTGCAAGTAGCAGTAAATAAAGGATTCCCTTTGTGGCTGTGAGCACTCAGTGCTAATGCAGGGGATGGAAAACGTTGGTCATGGTAGCATCTTTTTTTTCCAAAATAATAACTTCCTTGAAATATTTTCTTAAGCATGTGTTCACCTGGAAAATGTCTTCTGCAACCAAACAGTGTTCTGTTGTGCAAAACACTACAGGTGGAAACCTTGAATCTGTATCTGCCATGAATTGATAACTTCGGATTCAAATCCACATCCCGCTCCGGATTGGCAGACTGACACTAACCTGTAGAATCATCCTAAAACACTGATGCTTTCAGAGCTTTTGTACAGAGCTGCCCGATTACCTGCTGGAATTCATGGCATTTTTTTAAACTTTGCAATGTTAATTGTTAACCTAAACCTTTTTTTTTTTTTTTATATAAGTTAAGCATGAGTTAAATCCACTACTGACACTTCTGGAAAATGAAAGCTTTATCAATTATTTCACTAATTTATGTTCCAGTCCCGCACTTAAGCTTTCTGTGTTTAGCCTGGAGTTTTGCCACAGTGAAGAAGGAGCTGCAGAACTGGTCTACTGCATTTTGCCATTGAGTTTCTGGGTCTCCTGCAGAATTCCCTAATTGACTGAAAGATCTGTTCTGCATTCAGCTTTAAAAAAAAAAAAACAGAAAAGGAAAAAAAAGGACTATGGAGAATGCTAGTCACAGTATCCATCTGGATACTTTCTATAATTACAAAGTGTGCTTGCTAGCATTCATTTTCTGCTGCCTGCTAAATGCATTAAAAGCTAAATACTGGGATTTTTTTGTGTGTTGCTTTCCATGGTTTACAAACAAGAGAAACTTTAAGATGAGTTATGAACAATATAATTTTATGTATATACAATATTTAAATATTGTACAGACTCTTTCTTTCTACAGTGCTATTTTCTTGTATAAAAATGCTCTTTGCCTCTGTTGATTTCATTCAGGTGTTAATTTTAAATAACATAGTTTCTCAATCAGCTTCTGTAATTATAGGCTTTTAAAAATGGTAAGGTATGAAATGTAAAAGGCTGATCTTATAATAACAGGAAAGAAATGTTGGTGTGTCAGAGAATACAACGTTCTCCCTGCAGTGCAAGTCATGCCAGTTAAGCATATTACACAGACACTAGTGTGTTGCTGGGACTTTCATTTCTTTGTTTCAGATGGTGACTATTCCATCTCCAACAGTTCATCATAATAATGGATGAATCCTCCTGTAAAACCAAGTTAAAAGTTTGACTGTATGATCTGGATATACAGCTTCTTCACTAGGTTTTGGAGTTTTATTAAGGATCTTCCCTATTTTAAAACGAAACAATCAAAAAACTACTTCCTAAAGCCAGGCAACACTGTTTATAGCAGCTGCAGGTAAGACCCAGTCTCTGTCTACCACTGCCACCTACCAAAACACAAAATTCATAAAGAAATATAGACTTGGATGTCTTTACATCCCGTGTTAAACTGAATGGATCCAATTCCACACAGATTTGTTTCTGGTGGCCTTAACGCAGAATTTGGTCTAATAAATGGCTGAAACTTTCCCCATTCCCCTAAAAGAGGAGGCAAACTGCAAGGTCAGATGGGCCATGAATTTTGTGCTGTTTTCAGCCTGTCTGCAGGAGTGCTGAGGGGTGGTTTCTGCAGCTCTTCTGAAGTGTAGTTTCCCTCACGGTAGCGATTCTCTGCCCTTTCCTATTCCCCTTTTGTAAGATTCCATCTGGATCCCAGCAGGGGTTTGTTGCTGAAATGACTCCACTGTAGCTGTAAAACACAATGTTTGCATATTTTTGCACTTCCTCATTCAGTCTGATGAGAGCACTATCATGCTGATCTTTGCAGAGCACTGACTACTGAACAAACTCCCAGCTGTCCTGGTTGCCCTCTTTAAACCTAAGGATGGAAAATTAGCTTGTCTCTAACAAATTAGAATTGTACTTAGAATATTATGCTGTGGTCTGTAGTTTATAACCCAGTTAAACAACTTTACCTTGTAAGCAGCACGTGGCTACCTGTTTTGGTAAAGGACGTTAGGCTGTAAAATTAATATGAAATTTATTAGGAAATGAGTCATTTTTTAGAATAGGAGTGCTGATACTTCTGCAGGAGATTCCCTGCAGAGCAATTTCTGATGACACTGTGCGAATTGATGTTGAAAAGACAAGGCCTGCGATCCTTAAGGAAAGCAGAAGGACTTGGCAGAAGTTTTGCTCTGCAAAGCTTGGGTCCAAGTTACTTGACTGTAGGCTAAAAGTTAGCAGCTAATTGTGATGGAATGATTAATTGTGCTAGACTATGATCAGTGTGCGGTTATGGTTAGGACAGTTTATGTTGGTATGAATATACCAATATTTACATACAGGAGTTTTAATGCATTATTATGAGAAGGCTAATTATATATTGCAGAGATTTAATCACCAAGATAAGCTGCATATTTATGATATGAAATGGCTTAAGCGGATGAATAGTATAAAAGTTGTTGGGCATAACGTCACAGTACTCACCTGCTTGAAATAGACTTAAACTATATTATAAACCCAACCATTGTGGTCTCGTTCACCTCTGTGCAAGATAAATTCAGATTTCACTGATGTTTGGAGCTGTTCACAACTTGTCTGGATTGTATCTTGAATGTTCTTGTGTCTTCAATCATGTCAAAATAAAATACTGTAAAACTAATTTTACTTTTTGGTGTTACAATTTTTATGGAAATTGCTATGAAAAGAGACTTAATTGTGAAAGTGAGGAAGCCCAAGTGGTTCTATTTAATTTGGATGCTCCTTCATGTGTATAGTTGAGCACAAGTGACACCAACGGAATGTACTGCTTGTGGGATTTCTTCAGCCTTTTAGGTGTGGGGGCACCTTGACTCTTTGCCAAGGGCCATGCACCTCTTCAACAAGAGGTGTTATGTTTTGAGTTCGTTGTGTATTTGTAGAGGGACTTGATGTGTGCCCACGGTAGAAGCCCAAGTTTGCCCAAGTGTAGCTCTAAGGCATTTGTTGGAGTAAAGACAGACAGCCTGGACAATAACAAAAGCAGATCAGGTGTTTTCTGCAGTAATGTAGAAATGGTGTTAAGCTGAAAGAGGGAAGACTTAGATGAGATCTTAGGAAGAAATGTTTTCCTGTGGGAGTGGGGAGGCGCTGTCACAGGTTGCCCAGAGAAGTGGCTGCCCCATCCCTGGAGATGTTCAAGGCCAGGTTGGATGGGGCTTTGAGCCCCCTGATCCACTGGGAGGTGTCCCTGCCCATGGCAGGTGCGTTGGAGCTGGATGAGCTTTGAGGTCCCTTCTGACCCAAACCATTCTATGATCCTATGTTCTGAGGAAGCCAGGAAATAAAATATAAAACTGTTGCACCAAAGAGTGCTGTTGTCTCTTAGGAGTTACGTTATCAGGCCAATAAACTGGCCAATCATCAGAAGTGTTTGCATGAAGATGTTCATCTTTATTGTGTGTTTCCAGACCTAGGGATGTTTAGTAAGGCCCAGCTGCACTGAAAAAAGAATTTGTGTAACAATTTGTGTGATATTATATTTTTCTATTAAGCTTTTCAGGCCATGTCCCTCTGAATTCCAGCAGTGTTGGCACCAGGTATGGAGTTGATTCAGTGCTGTGTGTGACTTTAGTCTGCAATACTGCTCAGACACAAAGATGCAGAGAATGAAGTGAGATTCACAGCAGCCGCTACACCCCAACTTCCACCTATTTGCCGCAATGAAGATGTTTTACAAGTGCTTTATGACTATAATTATAAACACCATCCTAATAGGCTAGGTACTGTATTTAACTTGTAATGAACTTGATTTCAGCTAAACATTCAATTAATGTTACTAGTACAATGGGAAATATAATTATAGTCTTCAGGGACACATTAAGAACCAAATTTTGCTTTCAGTGTTCTTAAAGCATTGCTCTGGTTTCTAGGGGAGTTTCATCTAAGTACGTTCAGAATTTGGTCCATTCACTGGACTTTTCTAAATCTTAAGGTTTCCTCGTGTGAGCATGTTTATATTTAAAGTTATAGCCCCATCCTGATAGGAAAGGCTTTATATAAATTGTTGGTTCTACTAAGATCACATAAATCCTTACTGAAATTTGCTGATGGTCTTTACGTGTTAAGAGCCGTGGGATGAAATGACTTCTAAATCAACTTCCATGATGCCCACCTTCCCCAAAGAGATTCTCTCCTTTCAGTTTCCTAAGAAGCTACATTAAACACCACACAGACATCGGTCCTAAGGACAATGGATTCAGAGTTACCTCACCCTGCAGAAGAGCTGCCTGATTTTCAATTACCTTTTATTACTCCTCATTCATGCCTTGTTGTGTTCTAACACATTTTGAGGGGAAACCGCTATAGAGTGACAAGAAGGTATTGGAGGGCAGAATTCTGTCCTTTGTTTTCCTTTAAATTGGAAACATGGAAGTGGGTATTCAAACAAAGGAAGATGTTGGCCCTACAGCCTGTGCAGTTCCACAGATGCAAGAATTAATTTCTTGCAGCAAAAGCTGTCTTGTGCCATCCTGAAAATGCAGACCAGCAAATGCTGGTGCTGAGTGGCCTCTGAGGAGATGACGATGTTAATGGTGTATTTGTGGTGCATGAGTTCATGACAGCTCTGTTTTCACACCTGTGACTTAACTTGTGGATGTGCTTATGGGTCGTATGATCTCAGCATCACGAAGAGGTATAGAAAAAGCAGGTGATCATATACCTCACAGATATGAAGGGATGAAGTGCAGTGTATTGAGCTAGTCAACTGTGAATGGTTTTTTGCACACCAAGCTCTGTGTCTTCTTTGTTTAACAAACAGTTGTGTAGGTGCTGGGTATAATTTTTAAGTAGTAGCTATTTTCTCATTTTCCAGGAACTGTAATAATAGGGAGAAGTTTACTAGATGTTATATCCCAGAAGCACTGGCTTTGTGCCCAGGGCAGGAACTGGGATGTGATGTTCACTACCACGTGATGGTAAACATGGTTTTAAGAACTTGGTAGATTGCAATGGCTGTGATGGTTCTATGAGTGTCTGCAGGTGAGCTTGCAAAACATGTAGAAATTAAAACTACAATATAAAAGTTACTCTGGGAATATTGTGTGCTGCAGTAGAGCCAGCAAGTAAAAGGAGGACGATACTGGATTGAGTGTGAGGAAGCCAAAGGTATTGGCTGTGGATGTGTCTAACCAGGATTTGGATGTGGGCAGAGAGAGGATCTGGTGAGCTCCAGCAGTAACTGGAGATCAGGGAAGGTTTCAAAGCAGAACCAAATGTTGAGTCTGACAGCTGTGAATGCCAGAGTGTGCTAAACCATAGTAATCTGAGTTAGAAAGGTAGCTTTCCCTTTCCTAAGGACAACAAGGAGTATTTCCTTCCCTTTGAGGAATAAGCTGTCCACCTCTTGTAGGAACTTCCGTCTGCTGTCAGCTGATAAGAGCAGACACCAGAGTGAACATATCCTCTTCCTTTGTAGTACAAAGAGCAAGCTCAGTGCTGACCTGATGCTTCCCCACACAAGCACTCTGCTCACCGCACGTGTGCCATCCCTGCGACCTGCTAACACGCACCGAGGCTGCAGTTAAAGCATTGCAGTGGAATGTATTGTTCACAAAGCTTTTACTTTCCCCCTAGTGACAATCTTCATGGATCTATTTTCTCAGCCCGTGCACCTCCCTGACATCCACACGCTTTATCCAGGTGACTATCGACTCCATAAAATGAGTGGGGTTGAAGAAAATTAACTGTGAGAAGCATTTCAGATTGTGAAAGGCATTTGAATCATAGAATCATGGAATGGTTTGGGTTGAAAGGGACCTTAAAGCCCAAACAGTTCCAACCCCTGCCATGGGCAGGGACACCTCCCACTAGACCAGGCTGCTCAAGGACCCATCCAGCCTGGCCTTGAACACCTCCAGGGATGGGGCAGCCTGGGCCAGGGCCTCCCCACCTCATAGGAAAATATTTCTTCCTAATATGTAATTGAAATCTCCCTCTTTCAGCTTAAAACCATTCCCCCTCATGCTATCTGTATCACACCAAGATACAGAAAACCCTGGTGAAGTGTCAATAAACAATGAAATAGGATGGGACTAGTTTAGAGATGTTGTGTTTTTACTTTTGTAAACATTAATTAAATCCCTTCTTGTGTGCAGGCTGAGGGCTGTTAAAGGTATGTTAAAACCTTAAGGTATGTTAAAACCTTAGAAGCTTGCTACAGTAGTTAATATTATATTAGCTGGGTGTGGTTTTGATAAATTGCACTTATGAAGTAAGCAGAAATCATGTTTATGAAATATGATGTGAGTTTTGCACTCATTTTACCTTTAAAATTTGCTTTGTTAAAGTGCTTTCCTTGAACTCCTATACTGTGGAAGTTCTGATAAACTATTTGTGCTGAAAACCATTCCCCCTCATCCTATCCCTGCACTCCCTGATCCAGAGCCCCTCCCCAGCTTTCCTGGAGCCCCTCTCAGTCCTGGGAAGCTGCTCTAAGGTCTCCTTAGAGGTTTGTCTTCTCCAGGCTGAACAATCCCAAGTCTCTCAGCCTGTCCTCCATACCCAAAACCCCTCACATAAACAAAGATTATGGGATTGGTTCGAGAATCTTGTTGTGCCTGGAGAACCCCAAAGTATCTGTCCTATAGGTATGCATGGTCTGCAAAGAGCCTGGTTGGTGGAGACGGAACACTGGACCTATTTTGGATACAAACCAGAGCAAAACCAACTGGTGAAACTCTCCAAATTTACTGAACCCTTCTGGGGGCTTTTTGTGTGTTAAGTTACATTCACCTTCCCAGAGTACTATTACCATATTCACTTCCATTTAAGTAATTACTTTTCTAGTAATATGCCAAGTCTTATTTTTTTGTTCTTTTAGAATTATTGAAATCTGTGACAAGAGGAAACGTTTGGTTTCTGGTTTGTTAATCAATTCCATAATATCTCATGTTTCACAATTGCTTTATTTAATAGCACCAATTTCTGCTTTCAGGTCTTGACTTCCCTGTTAAGCATGTAAGTTTCAGAATTTTTTTTAATCTTTTAACCTTTATCCCTTTGAATTTTTTTTTCTCAGCCTATAATTTGTTATACAGTCTCCTGTCAGAGGAGGAGGTAGACTAGGTGATTTTTACTGTATTGCAAATTATAATTATTATCGTTATTTGCATTAGTAATGGATTCATTCTTATCACTGAAAACAATTCCATTATCTGATCAGACAGTTACCTTCACACTGGCCGTGATCATATATTTTCATTAGGCACCTCTTTCTCTGTGGGTCAAAAGGAGAATTATTCTTCAGCGCAGTCACTTTTCTCTTCACATTTAATTTTCCGTCTTTAAAAAAAGAAATTGTTAATCCCCTGCAATCATCCTTTGCAACAAAAATGTGCCCTTTCCTGCTGCTGTGTTGCTGTCCCTTCAGACCCAGCAAGGAATGGCACATTGCAGCAACAGACTGCCCTTCAACGTCCTTTCTGTCGCAGCCACTGGGAGGGGGTTTGTGACTCAGGTTTAGCAGGAGGAACTGAGAGGCTGATTTTTGTGACCCAGCAAAGATATTTTGAATCCTTTTTGAATTAAAGCAAAGGCTTAAGGATCTCTTTAATGAAGTGGAGAACTCTCCTTTGCCAACCATCCCCCCCTGCGTTCTGTGGGAAATCATAGAATCTTCCAGTTGGAGAAGACCTCTGAGATCGTTGAGTCCAGCCGCACCCAACATCTGCAAAACCATGTCCCTCAAAAACTCATCTACCCAGTTTTTTGAACACCTTCATTGATGGTGACTCAACCACCTCCCTGGGCAGCTGTTCTAGTGCCAGACCACCCATTCAGTAAAGAAATTCTTCCTAATATCCAGTCTGAACCTCCCCTGGCACAACTTGTGGCCATTTCCCGTTGTCCCATCACCTGTCACTTGAGGGAAGATATCAACACTCGCTCTGCCACAACCTCCTTTCAGGCAGTTGTAGGCAGTGATGAGGTCTCCCCTCAGCCTCCTCTTCTCCAAACTAAACAACCCCTGTTCCCTCAGTCTCTCCTCATAAGACTTGTTCTTCAGCCCCTTCCCCAGCCTTGTTCCCTTCTCTGGATGTGCTCCAGCTGTCCTTCTTGTAGTGAGGGGCTCAGAACTGACCCCAGTACTCGAGGCGTGGCCTCACCAGTGCTGAGTCCAGGGGCACAATGCCTGCCCTGGTCGTGCTTGCCACTCTTTTTCTGATCCAGGCCAAGATGCCATTGGCTTTCTTGGCCACCAAATGTGGTTTTGGAGATGGTTTAGAGATGATTGTGGACTGAAGGTGCAGAGGGAGTAAATGCCTCCTCCCCTCTGACTCCCCACTGAATTTATGGTGCCTCTGCAGGGGTATAAAATGGTCACGTGGCATCAATTTCCAAACCGCAAGTGAAGGAGAGATGGGAAAGTTGGAGAGAGATGTGAGTTCAGGCTGGAGGTATGACTGACATCAACTTTGGAGAGAGCTGAAGGTGGTGGAGAACCTCTCTTATGCTTCCCCCTTGCTGACTTTTATTCCTTCATCAGATAGGAGATGGTTGGTGTTTGACCAAGAAGTTAAGGGCACTTAGGAAAAGGTTGACAATCTAAAACAGGAATCTGGGTTTATTTTTAAGCAGCTCCTTTGGAAGTCTCTGTAGCCCAACTCAGGCTGCAACCAGTGAATACAGTGCCTGGTGTTTGGAGAAAGATGGGATGGCTCCTGCTCTTCCGTCATCTCAGACAAGACATACACATTCTCACTGGGGGTTTATCATCCCAACTAATTAAGGTGATAACTTTATTCCTTCTCCATGAAGAATCTCTTTGGAGTGAGAAATGGTGCAAGTTCTTATGGGAGACCTTGTTTTCCAAAGAGGATAATCAGCACTTCCAGGGGAAGTTCATACTCTGAAACTGCACGTCCCAAACTGATGCACCCCATCCACCAGTATTGTTCATTGTGGTTATTTTGTAATGAGATCAAGTGAGACATCTTTATCTAAAATTATACACAGAATTATAATAATGCAAATTATCATGCAAAAAAGTGCATTACATTGGAGGTTTAGATCCCTTCTTTTTCCCCCTTCACCTCCTTAATTGGCTTGATGTGAAGCAATTAGCCACTTAATGCAATTAAAGGTAAGATTTTTCACAGGATATGTACCACAGCAATAATTACATGGGCACAAAGAGGGATCTGAATGCAACATTTATCTTTGAGTCTCACGTAATACAGGCCTTCAATGTGCTAAGCAAGTGTAGTAGCCACCCAATTGTTATTGTGTAATTGAATACAACATTCAGACTAATTTAAAGAGTGCTTTACTTCTTGTTTCTGTTGTATACAGACATCATTTAGAAATAAAGAGCATGTACATTGCTGATACTATTTTTTCATTTAGGGCTGTGGGAACATTATATCAACCTTCTCCTTTTTCCCTCTGCCCCCTGTGGAAGCCTTCTGTTTTGACTGATTAAAAATGCTGATATATTTTACCCTTCCGTTGTCTTCAAATTTGAGAGGGTTTGCAGAGGAAAAAATGGGTTTCTGAAGTTATTATATATTTTTTTTGGCGAAAGACAGTATTTTCTTCAAGCAAATATCTCTTCTGTCAAATAAATTTTTTTCCAGTTTTTAAAAGTAAGGAGATGTTGACCAGATTAGCCTTGTTTTTTTTTCACACCCATACAGACTGTAGGTTTCTGAAAGTATGAGGGTGTGGCAAAATACCTTGTGATTTACACTCAAATTAAGAACAAAATAACCTTCAGGCATAACATCATAAAATTCCTGTTTGCAATCTCTGAGGACACATCCCAGAAAGGTAGAGAAATAAATATGTGTACACAAACACTGTCAGCTGTGGTGAGGTGATGAAAGCTCTAATATGACAAAATAGATTAAAAAAAACCTCAGGAGGTTCAGGAAGGAGAATCCATCAATGCCAAATTAAGATGTGCTGGAATATTTTCTGAAAGATAGAACCTCATTATCCCACTGATTTATGGAGCAAAGTAATGACTACAGACAGCATTGTCTAAAGACAACAATGAGCACTGCTATATCTCAGTAATAATTAGAGTAGCATGAAATCTTCCAATTTTTGTGCTGGTTCCAAGATGATTTGTAATGTAGGAGAGCAATACATTGCACACTGCCACCTAAAACCTAATGAAAATACGTGGCCCAAGTTGCTCCCGTATTTAAAATTCCAATTGCAATGCTGCACACCAACCAAATAACAGTAATTTCTGGCAGAAAGTATAAAACCTAAACTACAGCAGAAAGCATTGTTCACCAAATTACTCATTCCATATCCACAATTATAGCCCATTTGTTTTCTTATGCTGGTAACAAAAGATACATTTGAAGATCTGCGCTGTGCTACTCTTCCTTTAATAAATAAAGTGAGCTTTTCAAAGGCTAAAAAAAATGATGCAGCTAAAAATCAAAACATTTCTACATTAAAGATTCAATCAAAGACTCGCCGTGAATGGTGTGATATTAAAGTTCAAAAAAAATAATCAATTTAGCATGTATTTTTGAACATGATTTGTCACAAATAGCATTCCCAATAGATAAGAATGATTATATGGTAAAGAGCGTAATTTATATATCTCAAGCCCTATGCTTTTGTCACTGCCATCGTTAAGGAATTTGACACGTTTGCAGGAGAACAATATATGTCAACTGAAATATATACCAATTAGCCATAAATGGGACACTGAAATGAATGATGCATGTGCATGCTATACTTACAAGTAATAACATGTGGTTTAAAGTCACTTGCGTTTTCAAACAAGAGTTCTTTTTATGTTGTCATTTAAAAAAATCTAATATTTCAAAAGGTCAGGAATAAACAGCACCATTAGCATTAAAAGCTAGCTAAAGGGAAAGTAATTTGTTGTTCATTTAACATTGCATTTTATGTAATAGCTTTGTAAAGTGTTCGGAAGCAGGGGGGGGGAGAGGTTTTACTCTGCTAAAACAAGATGACGGCAGCTCCAGTTCATTATTAAAAGGAGATTTTTTATTATGCTATTGTCAACTTTAATGTCTTGATTCTGTTAGCTGTTTGTTAAAATTACATGGGCTGCCGAAGTGGCTATGGCAAAGGATAATGCAGGGAATATCATGACTGTCAAAACAATCGTGTAGGCAAGAATCTGCTTATACTAAGGTAAAGGAACAAAAAGACAAAGGAGAAACTCTTCTGCAGTGTTAGGAAGTTAATAACCCTGTGGAGGTTTGCTCAGCAGGAGGTACTGAGATCAAGAAGCCAAATTCTAGAAAAGCCAAATAGTCAAGGAGGAAGGAAGCAGGCAATGTCAACGGGATGCAGGGTACATGGAAACCCGACACCAGGAACCCCCCCCCAAACCAATAAAATACCCCGGCAAACATTTTGCCAGGATTACAACTGCAGATGCCAGTTTTATGCATGAACAGCTTTTATTAGTAGCAAGGTTTTGGGCATCTGTCTGGGCTGTTAGCAAGCAGTGAGAGTCTGCAGGACATCCTCCCTCACTGTCTCAGAGCCACAGAAACGGTACCTGAAGAAAAAAAATACAAGCACCTTGAGCTGGCAACATTTGTTGAGATTATACAAGTGGTTATTTAATGTTTTATTACTATTTAGTGTAAGTCAACCTGATTTGTCATTTGACACAGCTGAACACAATATAATTTGAGCTCCTAAGTCTGACAAGTTACTGCTGGGGAAAGCACTGATGGACTGTATTCATCCTGGTTCACTACCTGCCTGGTTTTAGCCTTACAGTTCCCTTTTTTCCCCCAGATTTTGTGCTACCAACACTATGTAGATGCTCACAACTGCTTGTGCAAAGACCATGACTCAACAAAGAGTGAGTACCTATTTACAGCAATATTCCCTGTCAGCAACGTGCTTTGGTGAACAGGAACTACAGCTGGAGGACCTCTGCTCAAAGGTAATGCTGCTGGGCTGTGATCATATTGCTTTCCTTGAAACTGGGTCCATTTCCCATGTTGTCTTTTAAATGATGGCATTTTAACTATGAATTTGTATATGAGTCTAAAACATATACTGTATCTCCTTTTCAGATACCCAGTCATGGGGTAGATAAAATAACTGCTCAAGCAAATGAGGGAGTTTGTTTTAAAAAGTCCAGGAAAATGAGTAAAACTGAACCAGTAATCACACTTCTATAATCTGAACAACGAAGCCATGTTCCACAAAGTCTAGAGAAATCAGCTTTAGCCTCTTTCCCTCAGCTTTATACGTGCAGCTTCCAATTATTAGTCTTGTTCACTGGAAGGGCAGGCTTATTCTCATCACCCCCTTTAGTCAATCATGATCTCAGGGACCATCAATATCAATGGAAAACCTCTGCTGGTTCCAGCTGACGTCAAATCAGACAACCTAATGCAAGTTCAGGCACAGATAACCAGTGCTTGTGGACAGGAGGAACCTGGCAAGAATGATGCTGATAACCCAAGCCAGTGCAAATTTTTCTCACCCAAAGGGTTATACAGGAAGTTTGCTCTTCTGAAGCCTGGAAATATGTTAAGATTTCCTTTGAAGTTATTTAAGGCAAAGGGCTGAAGTAATAGTGAATTGAACTATGGATGAAGAGTGTCTTGAAAGGAAGGAAATAAAAGGTTTTCTTGAGAGCCTTTGAAAGCTTTAAATAGCTTTTCTTGTGAAATGCTTTTATACCACATATAATTTTGTCACCCATCCTCCCAAGTAACTTTCAAAACTTTCACAATGAATATACTCACTCTTTTCCATTTTCTCCAGATTGCACTGTGATAGTTGCAGCTCCTAT
This sequence comes from Tapera naevia, assembly GCA_033556795.1. NCBI lineage: Eukaryota > Metazoa > Chordata > Aves > Cuculiformes > Neomorphidae > Tapera > Tapera naevia. Next base: position 430,166 of record JAUMJJ010000156.1, read on the forward strand.
TTTAGGAAGAGTTGGATTTATCCGGTTGTTGTTCCAAAGAAATTTAACCTTTGTGACTGTTCCAATGTTAACTTCTGCATCAACGAAGCTTGTGTAAGTGTTGTCTGGTTTGAGGGTTCCCCTTTGAAAAAGAACATTTTATGGATGTGAGGCATATTGGCATTTAGTGTTAATTACCAGTCCTGTCCACTAACTGCCTGTGGTAGGAAGTCAGTAGAAAGTTAGCAGAGAGACAATATTTAACTTATAATATGGTAACACCATCATTGCCAATTTTCCAATGCAATTAATCCCAAATCAATGTTTGTCAGAAGCAGCAAAGACCTGAGGTGCTGCATCACAATTAACAATGAAAACCCAGTCACAGGACAAACCCTGTGGAGAAGGCAGAGCTTCCTCCCTGTTCCTTAGTCGGCATATAAATAATACTTTCATTTAATGCTAATTCATTTATATGATACAGATGTTGGATTTGGTTGGAATGACAAATAGGATTATCCACCAGCTTCTTGGCCTGACTCTGCTGCAGAGATTCCCACACTTGCAGCAGCATGGCCAGGTCAAACGTGTGTCTGCTTTTGGATAACCGTAGTTTATTATCTGGCAACTTATTTCATGTCTCATCAATTTAGCAAGCTCTAAATAGCAGCAGTTTGAAAGTGCTGATTGCTTCAGCCATTCCATCTCACTGGGTATGAGCCAATGCTTCTCTGATCCTCTCTTTGCCCCTTCCCAACCCCATGCTTTGAGGGTGAAGGGTTACTTTCTTAAATTTACACCTGCTTCATGAATTCAAGCAGCATTTGAATGTGCCAAAGCAGAACCACCTAGAAGAAACCTCTACAGTTATAACAAGCTTCATGACTAAGACAGGATTTTCTCAATCATCTGTTTTCAGAGGAGCATTCAGTACTGGCAGACTGATCCCACGTGGATGCATAGATGCCTGCAAACTCATAGCAAACACCCACTGCCAAGTGTGAAGTCCTTCTTTGAAAAGTGGGACTGTCATAGATGTCAATAAACAAAAACTGAAAGCAAAAGACAAAATCCAAACCTCACATCAGAATGCCCTCTCCCTATTTTTCATATTTCAGATATTTTAGTTGAAACAAACAAGAAACATGCAAATAAACAAAATACCATGAAGCAAGCAATCAGATTCAGAGTAAGCAGGCGAAGCTACAAGCCACAAAATGTGGAAGTAAAACATGAGGTAGCTTTAGCACCAACATTTTGCAGCCTGTGAAAGACAAAGAGATCAGAACTCCGCTAGTGTAGAGCGGAGGCCTTGTAGAGTGCAAGAATTTGGTGATACAGAAAAAAAATTACACCAAATTCTAACATTTTAAAATCCTGCATTCCAAACTTTATCCATCAAATTCACGGTGAGTGAATTTTCACTACCTTCCATCAAGGAGATGTATCAGAACGGTAGAATGTGACCTGGAAATAGGACTGATTTAAACAGAAACAGTATTTAAAGATATTAATTATACATTCTAAAATTGAAGTTCCTTCTCTGTCGAAGTTTGAACTTACTCAAAGATCTGGTGCTGCCTTGTGTTTCCACCACTCCCGTAGAGGGCAACATTTACATATCCTTTAACTTTACTCCTTCCAGAGAGCTTCACAGTTACTTTGTACCTCCAAACTGCACAGAAGAAATTCAGTAAATTAGATTGCACCAAGGGAGAAACAGTCTCCAAAATCTCAAGTGTTGGGTTTTTTTGTGTGTGTACAGTGTATTTGAAAGCAAAAGAAAGTTATCACTGTTTCACTTCCAGCTCAAGGCTACTCTGCAGAGCGTCTGGACTGAAAAGGGTTAACCCAACACTCTCTCACAGCTGAATCCTGGTGATCTCTGCTCTTTCTTTGGGTTATAAACTTGCAGAACAAATATGAAAATCTAGTGGGTCGAATCTGTCATTATACGGTGAAGTTGGAAAGAAGAAGGTGTTAGGAATAAATACGGACACAAACCAGAACATAAGAACTGTAAAAGGAGTATAAAAGAATTCTGAAGCTCATGGAAGATTAAATTTGTGGGTGGGAACTTCCTAAAAGCAGCTTTTCACCCTCTGGTTCTTGTTTACAAACACAAAGGAAGAACGAATTTTGTGAGAGCTGACATTTACAAAAACCCAGGCTGTGAAGGTCACCTGGTCCATCTATGATTTGCTTTGTCTTGGCCTTTGTCACACTGAGTTTTTAACATCTCCAAAGATGGAGATTTCACAGCCTCCTTGAGCCCCCCTTCCTGCATTTATTCACTGCAATTGTGACTGTAATTTTCATACTATTTAATAAAAATTGTCCTGGAGAGTGTTCAGAGGAGGACTGTGAAGTTGTGAAGGGTTTAGAGGAGAAGCTGTGTGAGGAGAGTCTAAAGCCAATTGAGGAGCAGCTGAAGGCACTTGGTCTGCTCAGCCTGGAGAAGAGGAGACTGAGGGGAGACCTCATTGCCCTCTGCAACTTCCTCACGAGGGGAGGAGGAGGAGCAGGCACTGAGCTTTTCTGTCTAGTGACCAATGACAGGACCCGAGGGAATGGCAGGAAGATGGGCCAGGGGAGGGCTGGGTTGGATATCAGGACAGGGTTCTTCCCCCAGAGGGGGAAGCACTGGAACAGCTCCCTAAGGAAGAAGTCACAGCCTTACAATATTCCAGAAGCATTTGGCCAACGCCCTCAGCCCCATGGTGTGAATGTTGGGGGTGTCCTGTGCAGGGATAGGAGTTGGACTCAATGGCCTTGTGGGTCCTTTCCAACTCAGGACATTCTGTGGTTCTATGATTCTGTGCATTGCCTATCACCCTTTCTCCGTGCACCTTTTAGTGCAGCCCACTAAACATCTCCATGACCTCCACTGGACTCTACAGCTTGTCACCATCTTTCCTATACTGGAAGGCCCAAAACTGGGCACTGGTATTGGAACAGAAGAGGGAAAGGCATGAAGGACTGAAGAGCCATTGCACCTATTAAAATTAACATAAACAAGGAAAATAAAAAAGTTTACAAGGAGCAGGTAGTTATGGAAGCAGTCAAAACTCACGAGCAAAATCCTTGGACTCTCCGGTATTGAGGTAAAGTTTCACAAAATTACTTTTAAATTTCCCTTTGAATTTATCTGCAAAGTGACCCATATTTGGGCATCCCTCTTTAGGGCATGGGAAACAGTTATCCTGAAGAAAACAAATACATCTATTAATAAAATTATCCAACCAGCCAAGGAAATAAAGATTAGTCATAGAACTTACTTTTAACACACCCCTCTAACTGTCCCTGTATCACAGCATCAACAAATTGCAAGTAACCGTTTCTGTGGCTTGAGAAAAATCATACAGCCAGCTTTCTCAAAGGCCCTGATTTTTCAGGACATTATTTTCATTCTTGTGCTGTTCAACTCAATCCAGCCACATCAGTGACATCCTTGAGCTGCCTTGAAGTGGAACAGGGAGGAGGAGGAGGAGGAGGAGGAGGAGGAGGAGGTGTCCTTCCCAGCAACTGATGAGAAGGAAAGTTGTCTTATACCTTATACCTACCCTTATACCTTCAGGTTGGGACAAGAAAGGCTTTGTTTTGAAAACAAAGCTCATTTTTGTCATGAAACCAGCTTTCTACTAGGTGACAGAAGCAGACATCACCTTCTCCCAAAGCGACCTGAGAAGCGTTACCTCGATCACCTGCTCAGAATGTATAAAATTCAGTATAACCACTATGTAAGTTTATACCTCGGTCTGTGCTGCCTGTAGGATACGATGAGCCTGTTACCTCCTTGCTACTCTTAGGTTGCAGTTTCCTATCTTCCTGTCTGGGATAGAAAAGGGCTTCAACCTAGTCCACCAACGACTGTGCTTTGTCTCTGAGGCCACCTGAAACCCCCAAAGCACTTTGACCACAAACTGGCCCCATCAGGCCATCACATCTTATTTTATTTGTTGTTTTGAGAAGAAGATATTTATGCTATGTTTGAAAGCTTGTCTGCTACAGCATGGCATTCCACTCATTGCTGTCTTACAGATACATTTGGGGATGAGGGGTGCAGACTCTCCTCCATCCCTTCCCCAGTTCGATGCAGCAGAGCAGGCCTGGGGAAGCCACGTTGGCTTCAGTACTGCATCAGGGCTGTTGAGTCAGCACAGAATCACACAGAATCAGCACAGATGTCCCTATTTTGTTGTTGTGTTTTCCTATTTTGACCCACATCAGCTGCACAAGCTATAATACTTTAGGGTATGTGACTCTACTTTCCTCACCGATGCGCTCATTGGGTGCAAGCCGGCGTAAATATATTGGATTTCAGATGTATAGATAAGAGCCACTATTATTGGTAATGGCCTATCCTGAGGCTCTGAGGAATACTTACTGTTTCAAAAACATCATATGAAGCACAAGGATAGCCTAGAAATCCATCAGGGTAGATAATGCTGTCAGAGTAATACTTGTAACTCCGCAGATGGTTGCAAGCCACAAAGTCCCGAGTTCCTGTGAAAAGATGCTCAGGGTTAGCTCTTCCTTTCTATTGCCTTTGACAGAAGATATTGGTGCGGCCTTTGCTGCATCACTGAGATGCATCATTACTCCTCCAAAGCCTCCTCACAGTTCTTGGAGTGTCGAATGCAAGGTTTGAAGCTTGCTTTCGCGATGACTTGATGCTCTAGGGAATGTCACTGACTCAACCGGCACGGGATGCAGACTTGGAAAGCTTTGTGCAGCTCAGCTCAGCCCCTGCCCTCTCCTCCCCTCACAAATGTTTGCTCCAGCAATCTGACCGAGTTTCACAATAGAAAGGAGAACTGCGTGAAGCAGGTCCTTTGTAGGCAACAGTTGCATTACCATAACAAAAGAAAATCCGTGAAAAGTCTTTAACGGTGAAATTCCCAGGGCAGTGCCTATTTGATCCAGCTGAGGACTTCAAAACAAAATTATTATCATTTGAGGGGTGCTTAAGGAAGGGAGATTCTTAAAATTAAAATAATGAATATATTATTTCCCTTTAAGTTGCCTTTATTTGCCTGACTTTAGGTTAAAAATACCATATACAATGCAGGTTTTCCTTTGTGCTTTAATTCTCCGTTATTGATAACAACTTTACTTTCTCTCTATATAAAAATTAATGCCTCCAGCTGCATTGAATAAAAACTGGAGATAAAAGGCTGGTTATCACAAATAAGTTCATGATTTTCAAGTATTTGCAGCAATGTAGAAAAGAGCTGAAAAATCTCTACAGCAGAAATCTGTTTGGTTTTTTTTAATATTACATGCAACTTAATTTTATAAAGATAGAGATTTTGTAAGAGACCTTTTATTAGAACCTGTAAACCAACAAAGAACAGTGTATTTAAGCAGCTACGTGCCAATTTTTTTTTAGCTGGCTAAAAATAGGCACAATGACATTGCTTTAATGCAACCCAGATTGTAATAGGTAATTAAAAATAAAAATAATTTCTCAATCTTAGAAAAGTTGCAGCTGAAGATGTGTCACCAGAAGCAGCTGTAAGCATCACCACTCTACTCCACCCAGCCCTGCTGCTGGGCGACTGAAGAGAAACAAAGTGAAATCTGTTGTTAACTGCCCCTTCAAAATCTTTGGCAGAGTTTCAATAACTTTTGTTTCTGCTATCAGATACTTGACAGGAGGCATATTTTCCAGAAACAAACCCTTCGCCTTGTTTATTTTTGAGTAAGCCCTGGAAGATGGGGAGTTTTGAGCATATTAACAGTTTCACTGCACTCTGCAGCAGACACAGCAAAAGGAAATGCAAAACACCTGAATTAATTGTTAATTGTGAGGGGTAATGTAATCAGCACACTCACCTTCCCAGATGCCATCGAGATCCACGATCTGTGAAACAGCGTTCTTGTCACACCCTGGCATTTGCTTCCCTCCGTTTGGATAAAAGTCAAGATGCCCTATAGCTGGGGTCATGCCAAAACCTGAAGCATTTAAAGCAGGGGTAAGCATGTTTAAAATTAATATTGTCTCATGCCTATGGCTACTGGCTTGAAGTTTGTGCGTGGTTGGTGTTTTAAGATGAGAGCTGTTAGCAACCAGCATGAGACACTTGTTCTGTGTCCACGCACCTCCGAGTCTTGGTGCACCATCAGGAAGTACCCCAGGGCACAAATAATTTGGTATTAATACAGTAGAGGTGAATACTCACCTAAGTTGGGAATTGTGGGAGCTGAATCCGTGTGGATGACATCTACAAACTCTGCATCAGATTTATCCAGTCTGACTTCAATTGGAGTGCCTTGAAAGTAAGGCTGAGCGGGGTCCAGTCCTGAAAGAGAAAGCCTAGAGTTATGAATAGGCAAAGAGCTATTGCTGTATTGTTTTATATAATGCTATGACTGTATGTAATTAATATCACATACACAGTTGCCTATAGTTCCTGATATCTAAGTAGTACAGGCATAAAAAAAGTGATGATGTAGTCTCTCTCTTACTAAGTGTTTCTTCTCCCTGGAAGGAGAAGAAACTTCTGTCAAGGTTATTAAATTTTACTGATTTACCTCAATATTGAGTCCTAGTACTTGGATATAACATTTTATTAAAAAAAAATTGAAGTTCTCTTAAATAATGTTGCTCAAATTGAGGTTGCTGTGTCTGCACCCCATGTAGCTGATCTATTTGTGGGGTCTCTTGAGTATCTTGTTTGAGTGTACTCAAGCAGGAACTGATGCTGACAGTACCACCCCCGTGCTTGGAGGAGCCAAAACCACCCTGCCTACTTCAGGCCTCAGTCAGATTTTGGAAATACATCCAGTTTTGAAGTGATGATCTTTGCTTTTGATCCTAGGAGAAAAGAGAATTCTTTTGTTTCCCAAATTAGTGCAGTGACTTCAGGATCTTGTAAATTGTCCTGCAAATGGAGTAATTCTTACTGTCTTATGCTTGCCTCTCCTGTTGTCCCTGGGCAGCATACTTGGTTTTGCTTTTAAATTGATTTTTGAAGACTACTAGTCCAAAGTTCACTGAGCCTGAAATCCCTGAGGAAAAGTAACAATTGAAAAGGGCTGTGTTAATAATATCCAGAATTCGCTTTTGTGTATGAAAGGTCACTGCTTAATGCACGTTGTCCTTGGCACTGCCTGCGTGATGAATAAGGAGACCAAGCCCACAGCTTTCAAGTCAGGAAGTGCTGAACAGGTTAAAAACCATGCCAAATGTTGTAGACTGCAGGGTGTTACCTGTATTTTAAGGAAGGATTGGTTTGATCATGAGTTTAGCTAATAATACTTCTTTTCAGTTTTCTTTTCTGGGAGAATCATAGAATGCTTTAGGTTGGAAGAGGCCTTAAAGTCTATCCACCTCCCTGCCATGGGTAGGGGCACCTCCCACTGGACCAGGGTGCTCAAAGCCCCATCCAGCCTGGCCTTGAACATCTCCAGGGATGGGGCAATTGGGCAGTACTGGAAGTTTTCAGATTCTCAAAATTGTATAGTGCATTGCAGGGGCTCTTTTGACTTTGTTAGCTGTTCGGAGCCTTTCCTTTGCTGTGTAAACATATGCAGGCAAAATAATCCTCACTCTGACTGCTTTCCCACACTTACCAGAGCACCACTCCTTCATGATCTGCGAGAATAGGCTAAGTTCTCTGTTGCCCAAATCACCCTTGACTAAACCAGCCCACAGACACAGTGATAAGAGAAAGTGAACAGCAATGTTTTGTTAAGCAGTGGTGTCTTTAGTGTGAGCTGTGACTGAAGTCACTGACTTACCAGTTATTCTTCCAATCCCTGGCTGCCTCCTGCCAGCCTCACCAGCCACATGTGCTCCAAGGCTGTGGCCAATTATGTGCACATTGGCTGGGGAGTAATCATATTTTTCCTGAGAAAATAGCAATATAAAAAATTACTACAGCTGTTTTCATCAGCAACAGGGAAGAGTAAAAAGGGGCTAAACCCCTTTGACTACAAACTGAAGACATGTAGGATTTCAGATAGTTTAAATATTGGTGTCCAATACATAGATTTTTCAAAACTCCTTATTCAGGTGTTGCCCTCATTTGGAGGCTGTTAAAACTCTGCACAGCTCTGTCAACAGATTTCTGAGAGGCTTTGTATCATTTTAACCTCCTAAAACCAGTAAGATTGACAGGATGCTTATCTGGCTTGCAAGACTCTGCCAGACAGGACCTCTTAGTCACACCTGGCAGGTCAGGCACTACATGCAGCTGGGGGTAGGCACGAGAGGAGAGATGCTTTCAGCCTTTTTGGACACCAGTTCAGTGGCTGAAATGCAACTATAATGCGAGACGTGAGTCAGGTCACTTCTAGATCCAGCGTACCCTCTATTTAAGTGATGTATGCACATCTTTTATGGAGAAATATGTGTTGAAAGCACATTAAAAGATGGCTTCAAACCAAGCATCACTTCCCATGTGAATCTGGCTAAGAACAGAGACATGTGTATTTAGGCACTGTGCACAACTGCTTTTCTCCAAGGCAGCTGAGTGGATCCTATTTGTCCCCAAGCATTGCTGCTTGCATGTGCCATTAGTTCCTGAATTCTACTTCTTTCAAATCAGCATTATAACCCCACCTTTGCAACCAGAAGATACTTACCTTAAGAACACTTATAAAATAAGCTATTTCAGCACCCACAACACGGACATTGTTCGATGCCTGGGTGTACTGACACCTTGCTCCTTTTTTCCAGTTGACACAGATACAGTTCACATCTTCCACAGTCAGCATCCTCTGTTTTGTAAAACAAAAGTAAAAGCCAAAGAGCCACAGTAAATACCATCTGGAATTGATCCACGTTACTCATAAATGCTGCATGAATTTGTATGGGAACATTTTAAGAACCAAAACCTTAGCATGTATATGTGGTTGTGCCTGCTCACAGGCAAAGATGTCCCCACATTCTACTGAAATAGGGTGCTGTGCTCTGGCCACACCATCAATTTCAAATATCCATAGCAGTATTTTTTTACAGATGGGAAAACAACGTAAATACTGATACTTTCAATTTTTCATTTCAACCAAACTTTGTGTGTAACTCTAAATAAGAGCTGTAATTGGGTGCTGATACACTTAAGTGATTTAGAGGTACTTCTTTAATTCAAATTCAACTAGAATTTATATTTTGCATAATAAAAATCAAGTGCTTTTTTGATATAGCTAAATAAAAAAGAGGGTATCTCTGCTTTTTTGAGAATGCCAATATTGCTGCTGTCACTGAGTATTCATTTCAGATTTATGTTTTATTTGGGAATATGTATATACAGGCAGATACTATGTTATCTGCCACAGAATCTGCAGCTTTACTCTGAGCTGGATTGCATTTTGCTTTAGCAGATTTGATGTAGTCCTTCTTCATTTTCAGACATTATAAAGCATCCAAAACAAGTTACAAAAGGCAATAATTTGTTTGTGGTTGTGTTAGAAATGGTAAAAATAAATGTGCAGATGGGATTATTGCTTAATGGGAAGCAAAGTAAATAACAGACGCACATAGAAGGGCTGATGTATTCACAGTCCCATTTGCTCCACTCTTTAATGAAAAGATTCACTGAGACCAATTTTTTCTTAAATAAATAAGTGCATTGTGATAAAATATGGGCCATCATAATAGAGAAAGAATTTAAAGATTTGTCTTATGCCTCTACAGCTTCATGAAAATTGATCAAAAGGATTTTTGGGAGTAATCGAAGGAAAATGTGAGCTATCTTCTTGATTGTAAGCTTCTAGAAATAAAATCTCTATTTTATGAGTGGAAAATGGGAGGCTGAGAATTACCAAAACATCAATTTGGTTCTGATACTTTGAAAAAAATATTAGCTGACAAATTCAACAATCATTCTTCAATGTTCCTAAAGTTATAATCAATATAGGTTTTTTTAAATGAGAAACTGTTCAATAAACTTAATTTATTTTATTTTGACCTCATATCAAAGAGAAATGGATAACAGGGTTACGATAAATATGAAATATTTAGATTTCAGTGGACTTTGACACAGTTTTTCATAGTGTTTTCTCAAGTAAGACAGGCATATGGTATTTAAATAAAATTGTAGTTACGTGAATAGTCAGCTGAAAAGCTATTTTGCTTTATGACTGGTAGCATTCATCAGCTGCAGCTGCAATAGATACCATGGTTAGAGGATTTGAAAAGACCACAAAGCTGGAATTGCAACTTTGGATGGGGACAGCACTAAGAAATAACCTGGGGAATAGGCACACAAATCAATAAAGCAGAGTGCTTTACTTCAATTGGCTGTTCACGGAGAGGCCCAGATTGAAAGCTTTGTTCCAAATGACTCCCTTGAGGTCCCTTCTGGCTGCACATTTCTGCAGCTTTATCCCTTCTGTTAAGGGTCAGCCCTTGGCCAGCCACCCACCTTTGTGATGGGCTTCCCACACCTAGAAACCTGTCTCTCACCAGGAGAAATGTGATGCAGTAATTATGAGCCTGCAGTTATTTCTGGAATCATCCTCCTTCCTAAGCAGTGTCTTGCTCAAGGAAAGAGTATCTTTTACCAAGAAAAAGGCACTTATTGAGCCAAATCCTGTTTTTGATCACTAAAGAGAAGAATTTGATGTGTTTTACTCATGCTTTTCATCAAGGTCTACATATCTGAGTTATTTGTTTGTATTGAGCTACCAATTTCAAAATAACTGGTCTTCTTTTTCCCCCTTCTTATCACTACAATTGCCGCGAGAGAAATTGGTTGGAAAGAGAGAAAATGGACAATTTGTAGGAAGGTGTTTATAAAAGCAAAGTAAGGAATTTCACAGGGACAGGATTTCCCTATGGTGCTTACCTTGCACATGTCTGACAGCCAGTTTTCTTCTCCATTATCTATAAATCCATGTACAATAAACCTGGTTATCCTACTAGTGTTAAAATTTGAGTAGTCAATTGTTGAGGCATCAACTGCAGAGATCTCCTGTTGTAGATATTAAATCAATAAGCATTTAAATCTTTCTGTAAGGAATTTATGAAAATTCCAAATACCTGAACTATGTTCATCTGCACAGGTGTTTAAAGGTATGCAATGTTATACTTATCTGCAAGTGTTTTTGTGACTACTACTTAAGATCTGTATCTCCAGGCAAAGCAAGCTTATCTTAGAGCAGCCAAGACTTTATTTTTAATGTGTTTTTTTTCTTATCTATGGCAAAAAAAAAATTACCTGATGTATTTAAAAATGCAGTTCCCCAGTACTTCTCAATAGCCATACAGAAAACATGGGGGAGTGCTGCTTTGTGAGGCTGGAGGAGGATGAGAATTCTGCTCTAGAGACCCTGCCAAGGAGCTCGGAGAGGATTCATAGCATCACAGAACGTCCTGAGTTGGGAGGGACCCACAAGGACCATCGAGTCCAACTCCTGACAAATCCGACATTTACACCATGGGGCTGAGGGCATTGTCCAAATGCTTCTGGAATATTGTCAGGCTGTGACTGCTTCCCTGGGGAGCTGTTCCAGTGCTCCACCACCCTCTGGGGGAAGAACCTCTTCCTAATGTCCAGTCCAACCCAACCCTCCCCTGGCCCATCTTCCTGCCATTCCCTTGGGTCCTGTCATTGGTCACCAGAGAGAAGAGCTCAGCACCTGCTCCTTCTCCTCCCCTTGTGAGGAAGCTGTAGAGGGCAATGAGGCCTCCCCTCAGCCTCCTCTTCTCCAGGCTGAACAGACCAATTGGCTTTAGACTCTCCTCATACAGCTTCCCCTCTAAACCCTTCACAATTTTATCTGTAATAAGGCAGAGATTTTGCCATTTCTAATGCTTTCCAGGAGCACAGCTACAGTTTGTGTTTATTTACTCTTTTCTATATGAATTACTAATTTTTAAACCACAATAGTTCTTACTTGAAAGTTATTAGGGTTTTCTTTTGTGTACAGGAGGAAGTGAAGGTCTGTCTTTTCTGGACTCCAGGGTAACTTATGGATTGGTCTTTCTGTAGTCCCAGACCATGGTATGTCATCTGAGAAACATCCAATCCTGTCGTAGCAAACTTCTTTACCTGTAGCACACAGATAGATCAGTATCATGGGAATGAGCACAGAAGTGGAGCAGGCTAGTCATAACTCATAGCACCTCTTCTCTGGAGCTCTCCTGGTTTGATGAAAATTATATGTTTTACACAAAGCAAAGACCAGTAGTTGCCCTCTCTCAGATCTTCAAAGGCTCCAGTTTACCCCAAGGAAATAAGCCACCCTACTGCTCATCAACAAACTATTTATAGAATCTTAGAATGCTTTGGGTTTGAAGGGACCTTTACAGGTCACTGAGCCTTCTGCAGGTCTATTCAGTGGAATTCCACCATGGGTATCCATGCCTTGAGTATCTTTGCCCAGCTGTGTTTTGCCTAAGGCAAAGACAGCTGATGAGTTTCTCCTCATAGAAGCAAAGATACTGCAAATAACCAGCAATAACTTGAGGCTCTGCTGAACAGCTGACTACACTGTACTCAAAAAGTCTTATATTAAGCAGAAGCCATTGTGTTTTATAAAGTTATGCCCTCATCAGACTGCATCTACTCCCTGCCCCTGGCTTTTTTTTCCATTTCCATCACTAAAGAAGGTTGGATACAGTAATAGCTTTACTCCGAGATAGAATACGTCAGCATTTCTTGCATGCTTCTAGAGCAGGACTCTCCAGAGTGCAGAAAAGACAACACATGTACATAATCATTTCACTGTTCTTCTATGGGAAAGTGAACCATGTAACCTCAATCAGTAAGTTTTAAGGCACCATAGTCACATTGTCGTAGAATCATACGATGGTTTGTGTTGGAAGGGACCTTAAAGATCATACAAATCCAACCCTCTGCCATGGGCAGGGACACCTCCCACTGGATCAGGGGGCTCAAAGCCTCATTCAGCCTGGCTTTGAACACCTCCAGGGATGGGGCAGCCACAGCTTCCCTGGGCAACCTGTAGAATAATCTCACAAAATACAGGAGCATAGACAGACCTTACAAATACTAAATCCATATGCTTACCTTCTGCTGCATTGTGCAGAAAGAGCACAAGGACCCAAATTCCAAGCATCTAGAACAGTAGAAAAAGAAGCCTTTGCATTAGCAAGCATGATTATCTTTCTGGTGCTGAATTTTCTCAAGGTGAAAAGAGTGCTGTATCTGTCTTCTCTATAATGTGTACATAGGGCCACTGCATATGTAAGATATATGTGAGTCAGCTTTATATTTTCTTGCTCCACTAGAGATTGTGGAAATCCTAAACCTATTGGTTTAAATCCAGAATGAGATTTGTCCTGTTGAGACTATGCTTCTAATTGGATGCATAGTAGCTACTTTAGACCCAGTATAAGGATGCCTATGTGAGCTGCCACCCCTCCCTGTACTGCTGTGTCTTGGGAAGCCAGGTACCTAACAAGGTGAAAGGAGAAATGCCTGAACTACTTACAATGCAGCCTTGAAGCTCCACACACTAATGTGCAAACTGTGCATGTACTTTTATACCCTGCGTTATCCTTGGAAATGTTCCCAGAAAGATAGGAACATTTATTTCAGATTATAGCTAAGGTGGAAAACAACTTTAATGGTTGATTTCTCTGACAACTCCAAAATCCATGGACATAAGATTTCTTGAATTGGTGTGCTGGAGCCCAGAATAGCATTTGAGCTCCAGAGGCAGGCAATACCCAGGGCAGCAACATATCAGGAGTGGGGCATTAGAAAGAATTGTGTGTGTCTGTGTCTGTATTTGGGTGTTTGTCTTGGCTATGAAGGCTTTTCGTTTCTGTGATTTATAGCTGGGATGTAGGGGTCTATTTGGGGATTTGATAGGGAACCATGTAATCTTTTAAGTCCCCTCTCTTACCCAGCAGCAAGTGATGCTGGATGTGGAATGCTCTTATGCTTCTGGGTCTTCTGTGCTCGTTTACTGACATCAGTTCAGTTTGGCAAAGCCTTATGCTTTTAGGAAGACTTCTTTGTGGACCTGGTAGGTCTTTTCATAGTGAAAGAGTCTGACCTTTTGCTGTCACTTCAATTTCCTTGTTGAAATAAGTAGATGTAGAAGGACAGTTGTCTACCCCTTTGGCTCCTTTCTATACAACCCATGTAGGCCAAGTTTTCATAGAATCATAGAATGGTTTGGGATGGAAGAGACCTTAAAGCCCATCCAGTTCCAACCCCCTTGCCATGGGCAGGGACACCTCCCACTGGATTAGGGTGCTTAAAGCCCATCCAGCCTGGCCCTGAACACCTCCAGGAATGGGGCATTCACTATTTCTCTGGGCAACCTGAGAAAGCCCTTCTCCTTTGAGTGATGAACTGAGGGCAAATGTGCTGAAAACATATACCAATAATACACAATTCTCTCAGAAACAGTGACATGGCTGCTTTGTGATGTTACAGAACCCAGTAGGTCATTCTACTAAAGACATCAACTAAAAAGTGAAAAAGAGTCTGTGCAAATGATCAGGACCTGGTCTGGGGCCCCATTGGTGCTGTTCATCTCTAGGAGAAAGTCGTAAGAGAACTCGAGAAGAAATGAGACCTCAGCTATCTCTTCACCTAGAAAGCTCTATCAGCTTGGCTATGCTTTTTGGCTGTGGCCACAGATCTTTGCAGAGCTGACCTTCCCACCTCTGGGAACAACCAAATGGATACCTGCTGTGTGTACAGGTATTACACTGCTATCATCCTGCTAGTAGTGAAGTCATTAATTTTAATTCAATAGCAATTTAGAGCTCAGTGCTCCAGTCCTTAATATCTTGAAGTAGCGTATTGGTTTGTAAATCTGTTTATGTCAGTGGTACATGAGAATGTGTACATGCTGTAGTACACTGAAAAGTTTTAACACTTGCTTGAAATGTGGGGTGGGGAAAGGTCTTTCCCATTTCTTTTAAGTGCTGATGGAAAAGATTTGAGCTGGGATTTTGTCATAGTTAGTGTGCTGCTCTTATTCAACACAGTAATAACACAAGGCAAATCGATAGGACCACCCCTTTGGATGTGCAGTCCAAGTTTGCACAGACTCATAGAATGGTTTGGGATGGAAGGGACCTTAAACATCACCCAGTTCCAGCCACTCTGCCATGGGCAGGGACACCTCCAGCTGGATCAGGTTGCTTTTCTTGAGACACTGGTAGAGTAAGATGGTGCAGTGTAGATTTTATCCTATAAGATTTCCAGTTCCTTCTATAATTATGAGCACAACAAACTCGGTTCAAACATGAAAAACACTGATGAGTGTGTTTGCAAAGAACTGAAAAAAAACAGAGGGAAGCAACAGGCAGTTTGATTTTTGTTTTAATAGCCTTGTGTACCAACATTCCCATGTGCAGGACTGATGGTTTACTCAGCTGCTGGGTACAGAACAGTTGATGACCTTTAGCAAGGCGTAAGTAGCTGTGGAACTCCATATGTTACAGTTCCCTGGCCACAAAAAGTTGACCTGGGAAGAGAAAGAATTGCTTGAATCAAGATTTGTTTATCTATTTTACCCCAAAGAAAAATGAAAGGTTGTCATTTGTCTCCTTGAGCACTGTTAGTTTGATCCATAATCCCACTTAAGCTTTCCTATTATTCTGTACAGAATACTTTTATCATTTGCATGTTAACGCTAACAAGGTGAATTTCCTTCTGGGGACCAGCAGTAAAATTTGAATTTCAATACATGAATAAAACTAATCTCTAAACTCACAAATTCAGAGCTCTAGATAAAAAGCCAGAAAGGCATCTTATAAAGCTCCCTTTGTTTAGGTTAGGTGCTAGATTGCCCAAAACAAAGCTTTGCAGTGTTTTTTAGTAGCTCTCACTAAAATGGATTTCACCAGCTTCTCTTAAATAATCGATGCCAAACCACAAGGATGCCTTTTTTCCTAATATCTAACCAATATTTCTTCTGTTGTAAAATAAATAGGTAAAACCTTGACCTAAACCCAGTGCGTATGTGCAATAGTTGACTGTGACCCTTCACAAGCAGCTTATGCATACGTGAGGGGGTTTTTTATGCTCCTCTCCAGGCTTTTTTTTATTGAGAAACACATTTTCTTCAGCTGCTCCTCGCAGATCATGTTTTCTAAATCTTTTACTGTTTTTCCAGACTTCAGTCTGTGTGCATTGTTCCTGAAGTTATGCTCTCCAAGCTTAAAAATGACCCTGCTTCTGTTTACAGTCTTATTCAAATTAGAATAATTATTCCCTGGATCTTCTATGCAGTACTTTTTGTAAAGCACTGCGACTGAGAGTTGCTTTATCTTGGTTTGCAAGTGTTTTGCTGTAACAAAACTGCATACATTCCAGATTATTCACTGCTGTATTTCTTTCCACACAGTTATTTCCTGCTTTGTACACAAACATTTGATTTTCTGTCCAAAGTATAATATCTTGTCCTTGTCATCACTGAAATTCACATTGTCGATTACAAACCACGTGTCCAATTTATTAAGACCATTTTTCAATCCTGTATCCTGGAGGTTTTGCACTCCTTTCCCTTTCCTTCTGACCTGTAAAAACATATACTTACGTATGACCATCTTGTCCATGAGTTATATTGACCACTTCCACACCCAGTCTTGCCCAGAGCAGAGTAAATATAGTTTTATTCCAGAGAAATTCAATTTTTTTAGTATTTTTGGGTTTAATTTCGACATCAAGGTATTCTGTATAAACTTGGTCTTGAGAGAGGACTCCACTGCAAATAGAAGGAAGACAGCAATGCTAAGTTTAACAGTTTATAGACTGCTGAACTAGAACCATAGAATCATTAATGTTAGAAAAGACCTCTAAGCTCATCCAGTCCAACTGTCAGCCCAACCCCACTGTGCCTCCTAAACCATGTCCCAAAGTGCCACCTCTACCTGTTTATTGAACCCCTCTAAGGAAGGAGACTCCACCACTGCCCTGGGCAGCCTCTGCCAGGGCTTCACCACTTTTTGGGTATTAGAACAAACTTCTTTACCAAATCTAAACCTCCCATGGTTCAACTTAAAAGCATGAATGCAACAGGTGAGCACTCTACAAATTATATGCATTCCAGAGGCACAAATTTGTCTTTTTAAAGAGCAATTCAGAGAAGCACGGCGCTTCTCCTGTCAAAATGTCCTAATTTATTATAAATTCAAATAATTCATGGAAAGAAAGGGACTTCCATTTGATTTTTGCAACCATCCATCTGCCCTCATAGGTCTTATCTCTAGGATAACTATTTTTCACATCTCATGTTAAGTAGAATGTCTGCAAGAGAACAACAGTTTGCACTCCTTAAATATGTAGAAAATACATAGTTTAATGTTCACAACATTAAACACTATAGTGGAATATTCATTTATCTTACCTGGCAACTTTGTACTTTTTTGTGTTCCCCTCTGTGTCGTGGTAAATGAGGTTTATGTCTCCTCTCGTTTTCTTTGCACCAGACAGTTTGATAAATACTTTTTGTCTCCAAGCTGCATAAAGAAAAGCAAATTAAATCTAGATTATCATTGATATGAGAAATCTAAAAATGTTAGTATACTGGAAAATGCTTTTTTTTTCCTAACTGGAATTCATTTGTGTCAGAAAACGAGAGGCACAGTGAGCTTGAATTTTGATGTTAGCACTTGTTTATAGAAGCAGCAGAAGTGCATAAATCACGTTAAGGCAACAACTTTTACAAACACATCATCAACTGCATCAAACCTCCTCACTTACCAGCAAAAGGTGGGTCTGCTGCTGTATTTAAAAAATACTTCTGGTTTACCCTCTGCAGTTTAGCTGAGAATTGGTCAGCGTAGTGCCCCATCATTGGACATCCCTCCTGGGGACATGGGAAGCCTTCTCCCTAGGGAAAATAAGAGTGCCAGTTAATGAGGAGTATTTTTTTCATCCAAAATTAAGGCTTAAGATGCTGCTCCAATCTTGCAGCACTATGCCAGTGCTGTCATGACTTGCCACCCAAGCCTGATAAATTCGTTTCAGGTAATGCCTCTGCACACGTGTATACAAAGTGGGTGTGGAACGAGCAGGTTTAAATGTAGATGGTGATCTGAAACTCCCTAGTGCAAATATTTTTCTGCTAGAGTCTAGGACAAAATATCATCAAATTTTGCCCTCCTAGGTGGAAAGGAATGTGCCTGCATCCACTTTACAACCCAATATGAAGGGGAAAGCAAAAAGGAACATCATTGCTAAATGCATTTATTTAGGTGCTCTAATCAGGGCCCAATGTAAATTAGAGAAGAGTCAATAATTTTGGAGGCTCCAAACACCTATTTTTTAAGTCTGTGTGCTCTTTGCAGAAAGGTTTATGGTGAGAATTGTATGGAGTGTATTTTTTTTATTCCTATTTGGTGATATCATCAGTGCTTCAGGATTCATTTTTCAGAGTGGCATAGTTGATGCAGCCACTGTGTGCTATGTCTCACTGTGTGCTTCCTCCTGCCAAAGCACACCATGAGAGCTAAGGCAGCAGCATCCAAGTGCTTTGTGCACGTGGCAGGACCTATCATGAGTGCAGAGACTTGGATTATCTTCTTTATTATCAGCCTAGGAACGGGTAAACAGTACTTACTGACTTAAAGGAGCTGTAGTTTTCACAGAGATATCCAAGGTATCCGGTGGGATAGAGGATACTTTCAAAATAAAACTCATGGCTGCGTGAGTGGTGGCACCCCCCAATGGCTGTAGCTTCTGTTGGAACAAAGTTTATGAGCATCTGTGAAATAACCTCCTGTTATCCTGGACAAGAGTTGTGCTTGCCTCACCATGGAAACGGACGAGGCACGGAGCAGAGCAGCAGCATGGCTTTGTAATAATTTTTCATCTGAATTCACACATTTCTAGTAGCAGTAGAAGTCTGTGCTTTATGCAAAGAACTGTGTCAGTTACCCCAAGATTTCAAGTAAGATGTGTTGGCCTACTATGGCATAATAATCCCTTCTAAGAAGACAGTCATGTGTATATATATATACGTGAGATGCCACAGCAACATGACATTAATTACGATTTTGAGAAGCTTAATAGAGCAAGGAGAATCCATCAGCCTTTTGCCAACCCCTCCAAAGCCTGTGAAGAAAGAAAAGTCTCAGGTGAAGAGGTGAGACGTGTAAAGTCCCTGTAAATACTGAGTGCTTTTGCTTAATTCATGCTTTAGAAGTGTTGGATGCTCTTTGTGCAAGAAACCAAAGGTGGTGGTATTTTGGTCCTACCACTGGCCTTGTCTCAGCCTGGAAAAACTCCTGTGGGGTTGTTCTCACAGACTCCTGGCTCCCTACCTTTTTGTGTTCTGCAGGTCCAATTTCAAATTACAGAAGCAAAGCTTAGGCTTGTGTTATACCTTCTTTCCCTACAGCATTCCCCGCGGAGCACAGTTCTGATCCAGCCTTTATTTCCTTTTCTAATTTACGAGTAAACAGGCAAAATGCAATTTTGTTTTGCTGTTTTCTCCCAAATGGACAGTTTCTTTCAAAGTCCACATTTCAAAGTTGAACAAAAAATACTCTGTGTTGGAAATGTGTGTTTACCTGCAATGACAGCTTCAAAATCACTCTGTTTCATCTCTGGGATTATATCAGTGCATCCAGGCATCACCCTTCCTCCGTTTGGGTAAAAGTCCAGGTGACCAGTGGTGTTATACATTCCAAACCCTGAGATACATTTGATGATGTCAGTGTTTTGGTGACATGCCCATCCCTGAAGATGTTTACTTGCACATAAAGACTTACCTACAGCAGGAAAATGAGCAGCATTGGTGTGAATAACATCAACAAAGTTTGCATCTGTAGGGTCCAGTCTCACCAAAGGAGGAGTGCCTTCAAAATAGGGCCCAGCAGGGTCTAAGCCTAAGAAAACACACATTTATTGGTTGAGGGAGGGAAAGAAGCATTGCACATGTTAATATGTCTTTTGCAATTTATGTCAGACATTCAGTATTACACAAAGTGCTGAATAATGATGTGAATTCTAAGCTAAACTGAAAAAAGTGAAGTGATATGGTTTTGTGAACCTTTCTGCAAACGTATTCTAACAGAAGTAAAATACTTTCCAATAGATTATATAATGGCATCATATTACTATGAATGAGACATTTTATTACCTGTGAGCTTATTACTGGCCTGTAAAGCTTTAGGAATAGGAAAATCTAAGAATT
The DNA here is from genome assembly GCA_033556795.1 of Tapera naevia. Lineage (NCBI taxonomy): Eukaryota > Metazoa > Chordata > Aves > Cuculiformes > Neomorphidae > Tapera > Tapera naevia. The sequence continues at coordinate 450,227 of JAUMJJ010000156.1, forward strand.
GTTTATACGTTGCTTTGCCTTTGTGTAGGGCTTGATGTAACCCAGTGAATGATGGTAATGTTACAAACACATTAACTGTATTTATCCTTCCACTAAAGAATTTTTAATCTAACTACAGAAATAAGATGTAATAATTGCTCTTGCTTCTGAGAAGCATGAGGTTTGCTTGATCTCACACAGTATCTCCAGCCATGCCAATAGAATCATAGAATGGTGTGGGTTGGAAGGGACCTCAAAGCCCATCCAGTTTCAAACCCCCTGTCATGGGCAGGGACACCTCCCACTGGATCAGAGGCTCAAAGCCTCATCCAACCTGGCCTTGAACACCATGACTTCCCTGGGCAACCTGGGCCAGGGCCTCCCCACCCTCACAGGAAAACATTTCTTCCTGAGATCTCATCTTAATCTCCCCTCCTTCAGCATAAAACCATTCCCCCTCATCCTATCCCTGTATTCCTTGATCAAGAGCCCATCCCCAGCTTTTCTACAGGCCCCAGTATAATCCTCAGTTTAATTCCAGTCTACAGACCAGTGTGTTTCAAGTTTCTTTCCTTTAGCAATGTGTGATGTTAGGTCTGTCCCTTGGTGAGCAGCCTACCTGTTATCCGTCTGATGCCTGGGATCCTTCTTCCTGCCTCTCCTGCAGTATGTGCTCCCAGACTGTGGCCAATCAAATGGATTTCGAAGGGGGAGTATCTGAAGATGTTCTGATCATTAAGGTGGTGGGAGACAAAAACCATAGGATTTAAATAGCAAACAAAGAGAGTATCTTACAATATAAGCCTTTGGGAACGTCTAGACTGACCTCCATCACAAACAGGGTGTGAGTTCCTCGAGTTAATTATTGTTTAAATTACACTAAGACCTGATAGAAAATGATCCAATCTAGAATTTTAAGCATCTAGTGATGATGGATTCACTGTTGCAGTGTTGGCATTTGGCTGTTGTATTCAATCACCTTTGGTGGCAAAATATAAACCCTCATTCTCATTTGGATCAACCCCTATTTCCATCTTCCATCAAAATGATTTAATTTTTTCTTTATTTCCTCTATTATGAAGCCCTCCTTTAACATGTCTGTTCTCCATGTGTCTGCTTAGAATATGTGATTCTATCTCTCAACAATATTTTCACTGACAAGCCCAGATGGGACAACACTCATTCTCCTCTTTGCCAAGAATCACCTGCTCAAGATCTGAGATATTATGCATGGATTTAAGGTGGAGATGGAGATTAAACAGCTTGTAGGCTGCATGCAGGAAAGCTATTTCATCCAGGGATTTGCTGGGTTTTGTAATGATCAAAGACAACAAGGATTAACTGCTAATTGCTTGAGGTTTTCACACTAAATTTGGCTTTGTTTTGTAATGTTTGTGCCAAAATAAACGCAGATCTGTAGTATTGGCCTGTCTACCTTTACTGCTAGACAGCAGACTTCTCTGAATATTTTAACTGCAGTACTTTCTTTTACAATGCAGCTTAACTCCTCCTAAAGACTGTTTAAGGATCTGTTTAAGGACTGTTTAACGATTTATGTGGGTTTTTTAATGCAAGAAAGAGAGGCCTGGACTGCAAATGGTTCAGTAAGAGAGAGATTAAATGAGTAACTGAACCCATCTTCAAGTGACTTGGGATTTGTGCAAAAATAAGAAACATATGGAAGCAAATGGGTGAGGCCAGCTGTGAGTTTTACAGCAGCCTGGAACCCAGCAGGTTCTGGGGCAATGTTCTTAGCTATTCAAGTGCTCAAAAAGTCGGCATTTTGCCTGGTGGGCTCTGAACTCTCTCTTGCAGCACTTTAAGATTAATGCTCTGGTGTTCCAATCCAGGCAGGTTCTGATTTTCAGCAGTTCTAAGCAGTCTTGAGTCATGGAGAGCATCCAGAAGAGGCCACAAGGCTGGGGAAGGGTCTGGAGGGGCAGTCGTGTGAGGAGAGGCTGAAGTCCCTTGGTCTGTTCAGCCTGGAGAAGGAGACTGAGAGGGCATCTCATGGCTGTTTGTGCCTTCTCACAAGGGAGGAAGGGGAAACAAGGGCTGAGCTCTGCTCTCTGGGGACCTGTGATAGGACCAGAGGGAATGGCAGGAAGGTGTGCTGGGGAGGGTTAGGTTGGATTTTAGGAAGAGGTTCTTCCCCCAGTGGCTGGTGGAGCACTGGAACAGCTTCCCAGGGCAGCACTCCCAGCACCCACTCTGTCAGCATTCCAGAAGCATTTGGGCAATGCCCTCAGACACACAGTGTGAATATTGGGAGTGTCCTGTGTAGGAACGGGAGTTGGACTCAATGATCCTTGTGGGTCCCTTCCAACTCGGGTAGTTCTATAATTCTGAGTCCTTCCAAAATCAGCAAGAAATGCTGATGCTCTTCAGCTGTGCCACTGAGCAGTTTGGTACAGTTCGTGCAAATGGGAACACTGGCCTTCAGGAACGAGAAATTCACAACCAGCAGGCAAGTGGATGGTTTATTGTGCCTGCAGATGGCCCTTGTGGCATTATCAGGCGAGCCAGCTCCTGCTCCTTTCAGTGGTGCTAAGCTGAGATGCTAATTTACTTCTAGCACTTCTCTCATGGGCACTGATTGCCTTCTGCCTGCATCATCAAATGGAAATGTTGCCACCTACTGGTCTTTAATTAATTGGCACCTCTTTTCAACCACATTAGCTTTATTTGCGTCTTTTGTGGCTGTGAGAAGTCCTTTCAGAGTTGCTAATTAGTATAATTGGCTGGTTCTTAACTGCACATTGTACAGCTCTCCCTGAAACCCTGGCTGACCATACTGGACAAGGTTCAAAATGAAAGTAGCAGCATCATAACCCCACTACACCCACTTCAGAGTTGTATGTGGTAAAGCTGTGCCTTTTACCTGCAAGGTTTTTATGAAATAAGCAATCTCGGCCCCAATCACGCGGATGTTGTTCACTGCACTGATGTAGGTGCCTTTTGCACCTTCTTTCCAATCCACAGCAATACAGTTGATATTTTCCACTTCCAGTAATAGCTGATGTGGGAACACATAAAACAAAGTATTTAAGGAAACAAAATCACAAACAGAGGTTCAACTTCAGTCAGAGTAAACATTGAAAAGTAGTATAATAATGGATTTTCTCATTCTTTACTAAATACGACTCTTCACCATGACCTGTACTACACTGAAAGGCTCATCTTCTTATGAAACAGAATATAACAAGACATTAATAAAAAAAAAGAAATATATTAATATCAATATTTTACTTTATAAGCCTTTTGTATACATATCTGAAATAATTTCAAAAAGCCACACACCTTCACTGTAGCTGCTATGTGTAGTACATGACTTTCTTACGGGGATGTTAGTGGTTTAACTCAGATAACATAGGAAGTAGAATTATTTAACAATGGCCTTTCATACTGAGAAAGTCGTGTCAGACTGGAAAGGTTTGAAACTGAGAAGCTGTTTTCTATTTCACCAAAGAAAGCTAATGCACTGCTCACTTTGGTACTGGTCACTGTTTTGCAGAGAGCAGTAATTTTTTCCACTGGAGGAATTGTGTGTTATAGCCTCCAGTTGTTGCTTTCTGTCACTAAGACTTAAGTAAGGCTCACAAAAGAACAAGGTGTGGTAGCAAAAATTAATCCATGACAAGGAAAACAGAAGCTTGAAGTGACAGTGAATTGAATCCTGAGCTCCCTCCTCTCCATAGTGTGGAGATGCAGACAGAATTGTTATTTCTTTTCAAGTGAAAAAGTTGAAATTTGATATTATAGATTAAAAGTTGTCATAGGTTTATGAACAAAAATAATGCTGCAGACCTATGACTTTGTATTTAGAGGTCATCTTTTTCTAGCTTGTAATTTTCTAACTTGACCTTTTCCCTGCCAGTGTGGAAAAAGCAGAAACCAGAGTAGGTTTTGCTTCTTTATCAGAGGTAAGGCTGTCATTGACCCAGTGGACTCTGCTGGATTTGTGGTAGATTCCACATTTCATATTTGAAATCTTTTTTTCATTGCACTCTGTGGTCAGAGTTGAGAACTGAATCGTGGTGAGCTACAACAGTATTTGTAGACTGAAACTTGAGCTTAACAGCTCAGGAAGGCATTTGGGCTGTAGGATGGTTCAGTTGCTACTGCTGGGAGAAGCAGTGAATTGGCATCTCTAACCTGATATTCTAACACTTGGGTAAAGGCTGGGAACATCTGTGTTGAGTTTAGTGTTTTGGGGATCTGAAAGGTTTGGGGATGGAAACTCTCTGGATAAGCATAATGTCAGATATGACCAAGAAGATTCTGCATCTTCCAGAGTGGGAACAATTTGACTTTTGTGAAATTTACTTCTTGGTTGGTATCTGCTACTGCCTAATGAATTGCAAAATGAAAGGTGAACATTAGTGCCTAAAGGATACTGACAGATGGTAGGAAAAACTGCTGATGGAAATCGGAGGAGATTCGCTCATACCAAGCACATTTCCACCACCCAGCCTCTTTTTCCAGTGCTGCCAAATCCATGAATGATGAAGGAAGTATTCCTATGGGAGGAAAAACGGGAGTTTTGGATGGTTGAGGAGTTTATTGCTGAGATCACCTATGAGGGAGAAAGAAAAAAAAAAAGAAAAATAGAAGAAAAAGTTTAATCTACTTGTACTTTGAAATGTTTAAAAAAGTCCGCTATGTCTTCCTCTCTGTGAGACAATTTTGAATGGACAAAGTCTGTTATTTTTGGAACTCGCAGACCCCTGTATCTCTCCTGTCTCTGCTCCACCATGATTTCCGAAGAATTTGTGCCCATGTGGTTTCTGCTGCTCTTACCTATTTTGTTTAGAGCAGCCAGAACCCCCTTGTGTGGGGTTGTATTTTCTCTGTGCAGAAAACAATTCTTCACGATGAGGGTGTTGAGGCCCTGGCCCAGGTTGCCCAGAGCAGTGGTGGCTGCCCCATCCCTGGAGGTGTTCAAAGCCGGGCTGGATGGGGCTTTGAGGCCCCTGATCCAGTGGGAGGTGTCCCTGCCCATGGCAGACAATTGGAACTGGAAGGGCTTTGAGGTCCCTTCCAACCCAAACCATTCTGTGACTGTACAATTTATTCTATGATCCCATGAATATGAAGCAACCTCAAAGGGCTGTAGTAGCACATGGTGCCTGTTGGCCTGAGTTGAAAGAGTTCTTCCAGAGAGCAGCCCACTAGCTCCCCATCTCCTGCTTTAGCTTGCCCTCCTACTGACTTGGCCTGTGTCTTCAATGGTCTCTTCTGCACGTAAGCAACAGCTTTTTTTTTTTTTCCTGTGCCTGTTTTTGTCATTAGCTACACCAAAAAGCCTGAATTTCATGCAAGAACTGTGTGCAATAGAGGTGAAGCTAATCTTCACACATTGCTGCAAGCTGCTTGATTATATATATTCCTTTTTCTCTAAGAATTACATCTGACTGCCTTGTTTCCAGACAAATACAGGGTCTGGGATGTGAGCTCTGGAGGTTTGGGTGTGGAAGGGCCGTGCCCTAGATCATGGATACATCTAAGTTCAGGGTTCTGGAAGTAGTGAAAAGTGTGTTTTGACGTATTTTATCAACAGCTGAAGTGCTGAGTAAGCTGCTGCTGAATGTGTCTTGTGTGTTCACATGTCTCGGCTCTGCAGATGGGAAAAGTTATTTTAAGCTATAACTTCTCATCTTTAGAGAGCCTGAGTTGAACATTTCAGCATGGCAACTAGGATTGCTAGATTGCAACTGCAGCGGCAGTGGTGGCATCACAGTTCATGCCACAGGAATCCTAAACATCTCCGTACAGCTCAGGGGACACGAGGTTTGGAACCTGAAAGCAATTTAGCAACTTCATAAGCATTTGCTGAAGTGATGTGGTCCCAGCTGCTGATCTTACAGGTTCCTCTGCATTGCTCTGCTCAGTATTTCAGGGCGGAAGCAAACTGAGTAGCTCCGTCTTGTTTTCAGAGTGCAGAGTGACAAGTAGGGATGTAAAATCATTCTGCTTTAAAGGTGGAAAGTGGGTTTGGAAGTTGTGTAAAATCAGTCTTCTTTGGACTTTTATTTTTAAAAGTCACAGTATCTTCCTAGCTCAGCTTCCCTGTAAGGCATTGGCTCTTCATTCTGAATATTCAGAAGGCTGTTTATTGAACAACTTCCCTCACGGAGCTAAATGCATGCTGAAGGTGGTCTGCCATAACCATAGCCTTGTGCAGGAAAATGCCAGGAAATCTCTTGTGTCCTACAGTTCATTCATAACTTTTTCCTCATGCTTTACCCTAAAGAACATTCACTACTGTACCTTCAGTCTATGTTCTTATTTTGACTTGTTTGCCTGTGATGATGTAGACTTTTTAACAAGTTAAAAAAACATTTATAGGTTTAGTCAGCTATTAATGTTAAAAATAATTGTCACCTGTGAGTTATTTCCTGTTTCTCTGGTGTAGAGAGAGAAGCTGATGTTCATGTGTTCTGGAGCATCAGGCAAACCTGTCAGAAGTCTCCCTGGTACCCCGGACCATGGGGGGTCATCTGTGAAACAGCCAAGCCTGGGGTAGCAAACTTCTTTACCTGGAGTAGAAGAAACAACTTGCTTATGTTTTGGAGTTTTGTAGTCTCAAATACATCATCAAACATAAGAGAGTCTGAAGAGCAGAAAACTAAGGATTTCATTTTATGATTAGTTTTGAAACTGGGATTCATTCTTGTTTCCTTTATGGATATTGCCTGAAGCAGATAACACAAAGGGAGGTACATAATTTGAGGATAAAGCAAGTAAAGACCCAGATGCTGTCTTTACACAATTTTCTAGGCTTCTAAAGGATTGACTCAGTTTCTCTTAAAAAAAGACTGGTAAGAAGTGTTTGTTTGAATTTCTGTGTGCTTCCTACTCCAAAATATTATGTCTCTGCTCATAGGAGTGAAAGGTATCTACGTAGTAACCTTGCACTGTGAATGAAATGATAATTTCTTTCAGTATAGTAGTTTTTCTAGATCAAATGTGTCTCTTGCTCACTTATGCTCAACTTTTATGTTTTAGCACTGTCTGTTGTGGTAAGCACCCTGTTGGTGAGTGGCTCTTTGCACACAGCAATCATGTAAGGACAGTTCATGTGCTGTCTTGATAGAAGTGGGGCACCTGACTGAATTTCTCTGTGAATTTTCAGCAGAGAGTTATGTTCCTTGTGTTCTTAATAACAAAATCTAAACAGAGCAGAGCCTTTTAGCATTAGTTCTATGCATGGTAACAGAAACTGTGATACAGTGACCTGCAAATTGTACTACAGCTTTGGTGAAAAGGAAAGCACCAGACATCACCTCCTATGTTCACTTTCTAGTGGCAGTTTGCGTAGATATTGTGTCTCACCTGCTGCTGTGCCAAGGAGACAAAATCCAATAATCCACATTCCAACCACCTAAAGCAAATTGAACATACATGTTAAACATGTTATTTAGAGTGATTTGGCCTTTTTAAAAGAGTGTAATGCAAAGAGAAATGCAAAGACCTGCACATGAAGAGAAATAACATTATACGCCTGTTGGGCCACGTTAGGGACCCATCAGCCTGAAAAAAGCTTTACAGAAAGAGACCTGAGGGTCTTGGTGGACATCAATTCTCCAGCAGCCAGCAACATGCCCTTGCAGCAAAGGCAGCCAGTAGCATCCTGGGCTGCATTAGGAGGAGTGTTGCCAGCAGGATGAGAGGTAATACTTCACCTCCACTCAGTTTTGCACTTCATTGCATTTCTTGCACAGTCAATACTACATGCAGGTTGCTGAGGGAGTGAATCAGTTCATGAGGTCCAGATTTTTTGCCAGCTGTGAGGAGACAAGTGGGAGGTATGGTAGAACAAAGACAATGATACCTGTAACTTGGTGAAATCTGCATACTTGACAGCTTGGGCCCCTCGCTGCAAGAAAGACATTGAGTTGCCAGAGCATGTCAGAAGAAAGGCAACAAAGCTGCTGAAGGGTCTGGAGAACAAGTCCTATGAGGTGTGGCCGATGGAACTGAGGCTGTTTACCTTGGAGAAAATGAGTCTGAGGGGGAGACCTTTCCTCTCTCTACAACTGCCTGAAAGGAGGTTGTAGTGAGGTGGGTCTTGGTCTCTTCTCCCAAGTAACACATGATACGATTGAGAGGAAATGGCTTCATGCTGCACCAGCAGAGCCTTTTACTGGATATTGAGAAATGTTTAATTATAGAAAGAGTTATCAAGCATTGGAACAGCCTGCCCAGGGAAGTGGATCTCTCACCATCCCTGGAGGTGTTTAAAAGCCGTGTAGATGTGGTATTTAGGAGCATAGTTTAGTGCTGGACTTGGCAGTGTTACGTTTATGGTTGGACTTGATCTTAAAGGCCTTTTCCAACCTAAATGATCCTGAGAGTCTACCTTCAGGCTGTTTGTCCTGCTTTTACCCAGGGCTCTTTGAATTTATGCACCTTTGTATATGTGACTTATTCTGATTCTTTCCTATACACTTTCCTTACCTGGCCTTTCCACGGCAGAGGTTCCATATATTTCACCATTATCCTGCTCTCCTGTTTGCCTCAATCACTGTCCTCAATCTCCTCTTCTAGGTGTTTCCCATGGCACTGTCCTCTCATTTCCAACATACTGCTTTTCTTGATAGAGCAAAAATATTGAGCTGTCATCCCTAGCCATTAAGGTAGCTCATTAAAAGTGATTAAGAAAGAATAGTAAATTTAGTAGGTATAATCTTGCTGTGTGGGAGACAGGCTCCAAGGAATATTTTTATAGATTTGACAATGTGAGAAATCTAGAAAACCAACGCTTCAAGGGCCATTGGCACTACCAAATGCTCTCAGAAACAAGCAAGAAACAATGGGGATTTTCACAGAATTTGTCCTTGTAGCCTGTGTGTCAGAGATCAGACAGGAGGCAGATGTGACTCACCCATGTGCTTTATTTCGTAGAAGTTGGATTACTTGGCTGTAGTGAAGTGGTTTCCTAACCAATTCAAATAGGATAGGACAGAGTGCAGAGAGTGTGTGTCTCTGAGCACGCTCTGATGAACTCTTGAGGTCTTGGTGTGGTAATAACTCATTGTTTATGTGGTAGAGCAGAGGAGCAAGACTGAGTATTTAAGAGGTGAGCTGGAGCTGCAAAGTGCAGAGCTGAGAGGAATCACTGCATTTCCTTGGAAATACAATTCTGTTCCCAAGTCTGTGCTAACAGAGAAGAAAATCAGCTGCTCAGGGAGGGTGGAAAGCAGAGAGGAAGTCTGGCAGTGAGCAAGAGGAGGAGGGAAAAGGATGAGCAGTTTTTCTAGGCAGCTGGTGGCAGACAAGAACTGAGACATCCTAACTCTTATCTGAAAGGAACACCTCCGTTCAGCTGGAATATCTATCAAGATATTCCCATTATCATAATGAGAACTTAATGACAGTGCAGGAAAATCATATAAGATGTGGCTCATCAAATGAAATGCAGAGCTTAGAGGGATTTGTTTATATTTAATGGAGAGCTCTTATACTCAGGACACGTATAGTCCATGTTGGAAACACTACAGTAGGAAGGACAGGATGATTTCAGATTCAAAATGTGAAAGGCTACTAATGAGTAATGATTTTAGAAAATGTGAGAGGTTGTAGCCAAAAAAGCGATCAGTATTTTCACTTCAGAGGTTCCTCCTTTGAAGGCAGAAAACTGAAATGAACATGTACTTAAGTAAATTATAGCAGATGTAAAAATTTTATTTTTGTATTTTTAGTTTTTTGTGGATTTTTGACTCACTCTTAATAACAGAGAGGTGTGGTTTGAGTAGGTGACAATCTTTTGCAGGTTAGGTTCTCTGTATTGTTCTATGTTAGTGACAAAAAGAGGTTAAGAAATTATGTCTTTATAAAAAGAATTGAGGCAGCATACAATTTGATGGGGGAAAATTCCTCCACTGGGCATTTAAGAGACTTAGTGCTGAACAAGAGGAACTGGAATGACTTGTTTGTGAGTGTGAACTCAGCCTAGGCAGTAGTGCTGGCAGGAGGCTGCTGAATGCTGAGTTCAATATTTCACTCAATATACAGAGGACATGCACTTCTGAAGAAAAAAACAGCACTAAATCTTTCCAAATTGCTGTTCATCTCAGGAAAAAAAAAAACCCAAAATAAATTGCAAATATTCATAGAGTGATCTCCTGATGTATAAACTCTACACTGGAGCAGTAGTTGTCCTTCACAATAGGCCATCAAGTCATCTTCCGGACACTGTTACTCAGCCTGTGATTCATGGGCCACCAGTGGATGGTTTGTGAGATATGAGAAAGTCTGCATAATGACTGTCAACAGTGTGTTTTGAAGTCCCACACATGTACCCACATACCTTCCTTGGGACATGCACACTATCACACACACACTCTATTCATGAGAAGAAAGCCCAAGTCTCAGCCTTTTAATTATCAGCATTTTTAACCTAATAATCTCACTCCAGTAAACAGATTTTTTTAAAAAATATTTAAGCAAGATGTGTTATTTATCTATTTGTTAAGAATTTTACTCACCATTCTCTTATTACCCTTCTTATCTCTTTCCTTTGTGAGCAATAACAGGATACAAAAGAGCCACTGTTCTCTTTAATGAAGATTGGAGCTTTACACTGAAAAAACCCCAGAAATAGAAAAGATATTAAAAACCAACAGGCAACTTGGTATAGGGAAAGAAACTGGAAGAATACAAGAGGATGAAAAAGGGGAATATCGATAACTGGGAATGAATAGCTTGAAGTCACAGAGATATCATAAGCAATTCAGCAATGTCAATGTGTATGTTTATGGCCAATAGAATTAAGATATGAATTAGAGGAAAGTTTAACACGTGGAAGAATTAAAAAGATGGGTTTGGTCCATTAATAGGTAAAATGGAGCAAAAGTCGACGATGCAGCTGAAGTGAAGTGTTTACACTTCTCTTTTTCACTCTTTAGCAAAACCAGCTGATGTTGACACCAAAAAAAAAAGTATTCATGGTGGTCATCACTTGAGAGAGTAATTCTAGATCTGCTGCAGAACAGCTGCTGGAACTACATGTATTTAAATCATTGGGCTTTGGTAACTTGTAGATGAGATCTTAAAAGAATATTAGAAAAAGCTGTTAAACCCCCGTACAAACAGTTGGGGTTTTTTTGTCTTGTTGATTAGTAAGAAAATTCCAGAGATGTGGTTTGAAGAAAACTGATAAACTAACAGGTTTGAAAAAAAAAAAAGGGTGAATCCCTTGAGGAATTTCAGACCTGTGGAGTTTCAGTCCAATATCACCCCGAGGCAGAATATTAAAACTCTCCACAGGATACTCAGTCGTGAAAGAAAAATCATGAAAAACTGTTAAAAGAGTGTGTAAAATATGATTGTTAAAAGTTATGTAATTTAATTCAGTTACATGACATGACGAACTAATGTAACACTCTGAAAAGACCAACATTGGAAGACTCATGATACTCAGATTTTAAGATCTGCTCCGCTACCTGATGTCTCACTTAAGAAATTAAAAAGATACACATCCGCTCTTACAGTTGTTAAATAGATTAAAAATTAAATGCATGGATTAAGTAGATTACAAGTTGAGTAATCGTGATATCTCAGACTACAATGGCAAAGAACGAGCAGGTAGCTCCTGGATTTCAAAAGACAGTTCAGCTGCTGTGCACGACCACATCACAATAGGATCGAGGCATATTCATGGGGTTCCTTTAGCTGTGTTTTTTTGACCCTGTAGTTGTTCACTACTCACGGTGGATCATCACTGATTCAGGTTTTAGAGGTATCAGTTTCTGGCATTACACTGCATGCCAGCTTTCAACACTGGTATTGCTGGATGTGGGCTTTGCCTGAAAAAATTCTGACATCTAGACTGAGGGATTAGTGAGTAAAAAGTACAGGTCGTGAACGTTGGATTATTTTTTATTGCTTGGGAAAGTAAAATGCAGTCAGACTGCATCTTATACTCACAGAATGGAGGTGAACATCTAGGAAGCAATAAATGAAAAGGCCTTTAAAGTCTTTCTAATTTGTTACTTGTGACTTTTAAAGTGACAAGGAATTGTTTAGTCTTTGTTTCCACATATACAGTTGGGAGAGCAGTATTTTCTGTGTACGTGTTGTATTTAATATAGAGATCACAAAATCATAGAATGGTTTGAGTTGGAAGAGACCTTAAAGCCCATCCAGTTGCAACCCCTCTGCCATGGGCAGGGACACCTCCCACTGGATCAAAGGGCTCAAAACACCATGTGACATGGCCTCGAACACCTCCAGGGATGGGGCAGCCACAACTTCTCTGAACAACCTGTGCCAGGGCCTCCCAACCCTGGGAGAAAACGTTTCCTCCTAAAATCTCATCTAAATCTCCCCTCTTTCAGCTTAAAACTGTTCTCCCTCATCCTATCATGGCACTCCTTGATAAAGAGCCCCTCCCCACCTTTTCTGTAGGCCTGTTTTAAGTACAGCTCTTTTTCATGGCCTCTTCTGGACTCAAACTAACAGATCTCTGTCCTTCCTGTGCTGAGGGCTCCAGAACTGAATGCAGGACTCTAAGTGAGGTCTCATGAGAGCAGAATAGTGGGAGAGAATCACTATAGAAAGAGGTAGTCTTTAAAAATGAGTATGGAGGTTTCATCAGTGCTGCATGCACAGTTCAAGATGAGTATTGAGAAAATGGAGACGGTTGAAAGTGTTCTTGGATCATCACGAGAATGGAAAATATGTAATGCAGAGCAAGAAGTGAAAAGAGAACTTTTTAGACTAGGAGTAGTACAAATGCTCAGAATGTAAATGGTTGTTCCCCAAAGATATAACTTGAGACCAGAAGAAGAGCAGAGATACTGAAACAAAGCCGTAGTGGTAGAACAAGAACTAGTCATGAAGAAATGAAGTCCAGTGTGTTGTCCTGAAATACCCACGCAACTGGAGTCATAGGGCAAAAAATACAGCTAGCTTTGTCATATTTGGAATGGAAGCAGGGCCAATGCCTTCAGTTTCTTTGCCCTCTGTTTCAAATAGGTCAAATGGGAATTTTAAATGTCCCCTGAGCAGCTTACGCTGAGGCGAGCAACAGCCCTCTGTTATTAGCATTATGTTCAAAGCAAGCAGCCACAGAGAAGGAACAGCTCCTGCAGTAATAATCTGCAGTGCTAGTTTGGTTTTGTATGTCAACACAGCTACCAAGGCATCTTCTGTCCCTTCAGTCTTATGCAGCCTTTCCAGTTTTCGGGTCCACTCGTCTCTCTTAGTACTGGCCTTTAATTCTTTACCTTCTTTCAAGTCTTTTTGATTTTTGCCATTGATGTTTTTTTCCATCTTTTCTTGCCTTACCTCTCCAACCATACTTCCTGTATTTCCTGCACTGGCACTGTCCTTAAACAGAGAATAGTTTGGCCTGTCCTGTTTTCCCAGTGTCTTATTTTAGCCTGTTATATGTTTCAGTACTTTGGCACAGCGCTCATTTAACAGTGTAAAGACAACACAAAGGAGAAGCCATCCAGAGCTTAGAGGATAAGCCTTGGGTATAGAAGTCACAGGTTAAATTTCCTGTTCTCTCAGCAAATTATCACATGGCTTTGAGTCTGACACATTTAGATAACACTTGCTAGTTGCACACCCAAGCATTGCCACGTTACCCAAAGTGGTAAAAGAAACCGAGGGAAAAGGATTACAATAGAGTCATAGAATCTTAGAATTACCTGTGTTGGAAGGGACCCAAAAAGATCATCGAGTCCTTCTCCCAGCCCTACACTGGATGCTCCCAACATTGACACCACGTGACTGAGGGGTCATGTACGTATTTAACCATATGCAAATAACAGAAAGTAGACTATAATTTTGGTTTTTATTTTATTTGAACGTAATTTTGTTGTTTAGTCTGTTCTTTACAAGTATACAAAGAATAACTTCTTTTCTAGGCACAGTCCCTGTTCAGTAGCTCAGACACTGTGTTTGTCCAGACTATTAAATACTGGTGTGTATTAAAAACTGGTGTGCACGGGACAAAGTGCTGATGATATAATCTACTAATTCAGGTAGCAGAAATAAAACAGCTAATTTAATCTCCAGCCCCTCCCCATAAATAACCCATATTAGAGTCCTGATTCCAGATGAAGGCTCTTTGGCACTGCTTCAATACAAAGGAGTAACAAGTAGAAGAACATCTTGGCATGAGCCAGTCCCCTTTTCTGCTAGCTCATCAACTTTTTAGGTACAGTGAAGATCTCAGGAAGAAACTGTCTTATTAGCTCTGGATCTCACAAATTTAAAATTAGATAAATCAGTTCCATAGTGGAGCAAAAATATTCAGACCCTTTTGTAGTTTTCCTTCCTCCAAACCACCCAATACAAAATAATAACCAAGGCAAGGCAGGGCTCACATGTGTTGTCTGGTCTGGGTAACAGAGTTCTTGGAGTATCAACCGACCTCTTAAATTGAATCTGAAAGAGTGGACTAGGGATTAACTTGAATTAACACCCAGAACTGTAACGTGAATCCTTTTCTCGGGGTGCTTCATGAGGGAAGTGCTCCGATAAAAGGTTAGTAATATGCAAAGCTGTACATATGTTTGTACATCATTGGAGGATGCAGTAAGGTTTGGGCTTTTGAGCTGTTTAGGTCAGTTTCTTAGAAATGGTGAACAATCTAAAGAAATTGTGGTGTAATAGTAAAGAAAACATATTGAATAATGAGTCCTTGATTTCTCATTTCAGGACTTTGTGCAGTATCTTCTCTGATTTCCTAAATAATAGGGTTCTCGCCTTGACCTTACACTGGTACTCGTACATTTAAGCTTACAGAGACAATTGTTATAATTTAAACTGATTATAAACATCATTAAAAAAAGCAACAAACATGATTCAGTTTTGTGAAGTGGCTGTGCCAATTCTGTGCCAAATAGGGAGTCTTCAGCTGACTTGTGGCTGCCATTTGGTCCTTGTCTGTCTTTCCAGGAGGATCTAGACTTTCCTCTTCGTGATTAGGCTCCTGTTAAGTTTAGTCAACTCTAGAACCAACGCTGCTTTCCTTTTGCCATTTCTGAAGTGCAGAATAACCCTTGCTGGTGACCAGGTGAAGTTTATCTGTATACAGGAATATACTGAAAATGTCTCATTTGCCCACGTTCTTCCGCGTAACAGCTCTGCAGTTCTTCCCTACTTCCGTTCTCCCTCTGAACTTGCAGTTCCCCTAATAATTTAATTTATCTTCCTTAATCATTTCACTTATTTGTGTGATCATGTGTGTTCGTTTTTTAAAAAAAACCCCGATTCTACAAGCAAATAGCATAATTCTGTTTTTTGTTTAAAAATATAGAGATATACTCATTTTTAAGTTACTTTAGCCCCACTTTATCCCATTTTCCTAGCTGCATCACATTATCACAGCCCAAAAATTCTCATGTCCTCCTGGGATCTCCTGGAATCGAAAAGTTTTGAGCTTTGTAGCTGCTACCAAGGTCCCCTCAGGATCACTCTGAGTTCTGCTGTTTGCTTTTTGCCTGTTGACTCAGACGGTGGCTCATATTTCTTTAAGCAGGAGTCCTTAGAGTCCTCCAGCCCCAACCAGCAGTCAGTGAGGACACTTGCCCCAAAACCCTACCAAGTTTTCAGCCACTTACCAATCCCAATGCAGAAAGACTGCTGCTTTACGAGCTCCGTTCAGCCAGCTCCCTGTCAAATCCTGGTTGCTACCAGCTCTTTTCACTTGGAACCCGTCCCGTGACGGTGGGTGTGGACCTGCCCACACGGTGTCTAATTATAGGCTTCGTGTGGGTGAGTGAGAACCTTTGTCAGAACGATACCCTTATTGCTGGGTATAACAGATGTTGCCTTTTCTTGTCTCTTGTCATAGCTAATTCATCAAAATTTTCACTTCTTGAAGTTTTGTTATGGGTTTGAAGCAAAGCAAGATAAGGCCATTTTAATACTCAAAGGGGTTGTTGTGCAACGTTCACCCAGTCAACATGAAATGCTTATCTGGAAGCTCCTGTTACAGGCAATGGGCTGAGCCTCCTCTGAGGGGGAGCTCAGAATAGAAGCTTGAATCCTGTGTCACCCACTGGAAGTCACCAGCTATCTGTTTATTATCTGCCTGATGTACGTGCCCTGTGAAGCAAACCCTTGGACATTTTCAGATTATCATGCCTGTTTGTATTTTTTACAGAGAGCAGGCTAGTTTCATTTAAAAAGTGGGGAGTAAGGGAAAATTTTGTTACAACTTGGGGAGAATAAAGGTGCCTGAGGAATTATTAGCTTTTTCTAGTGAAGTTACTCAAGCTCTGTCTACCCAGAAGCGTTTTGAATGATCTACATGCTTTTAGGCCATGTAGGATTCACAGATTCGGTGTCTCTGTACCAAGCTCTCTCATTGGCTGGCATGCTCTGAATGTAACTGACATCTGCTGACAAAACTGTGATCCACTTGGAGCAGGGAAACCACAGCCACTTGCATTCAAAATTGTGTCAGGAGGAGGGTAGGATGATGATAACCATGAGATTCATCTTTTTCTCTGTGATGGCTTCATGAGTTGTCCATCGTGTAACTCCCAGGTTCTGTTCTGAGATCTGAAGGTTGTGGGTCAAAACTATGTCACAACCCAGGTCTTTCAGTTCCTGGGGAAGACCTCAAGTCACTACACTGCTATCTACAGGATGAGTGCTGCCTCAGTCACCCGTTCAGGCAACATTGTAAGTGTCACTATTATCATTACACAAGGAGTGATTTAAGAGCCTACGGGCAGGAAGTAGCTTGGGTTCCATCTATGACTTGTGTGAGAAGCCAGTTTGCGGTATTAAGATTCGTGCGTTGCCTTAGAGAAGATAACACTTTCAGAAATAAAGCCAAAAATATGGTTTCTTCTGTATACTGAGCTGTACATAATGCACTCAGCCTGCCACTGTAAAAACCAAGTTAGTGTCTGTCATTCCTTGTAGATGATGATCTGTGTAAATGTTTGTATCTCGATCTGTTTCTTGTTGGTAAATGGTGCAGGCCAGTGCCATATGTGATGATAATCATTAAAATTAAGTCTCAGAGGAATCTGGAGGAAGCAGTGGCCAGTCAGTGGCTGGCTTTCATATTTAATTACTGCTCATACTGAAGGCATGCATGTAATTTCAGATAGGTCAGAATGGTTCTAGCTAATAAGAAATTATATACAGTCTATTCTGTGTTCCTTGACCAGAAGATGGAAATTTGGCAGCAGTTATGGGACCTGTAACTCCTCAGAATCACAGAATAGGGTCGTAGAATCATTAAGGTGGGAAAGACCTCTAAGATCATCCAGTTCAACTGTCAGCCCAACCCCACCGTGCCCACTAAACATGTCCCGAAGTACCGCTTCCAACACACTTTTTAAACACCCCTGGAGACAGACTCCTTCACTTCCTTGGGCAGCCTGTTCCAATGCTTCACCACTCTTTTGGTGAAGAAGTTTTTCTAGTATCTACTCAGCTCATTCGATAAGTTTGGGGAATAATGAGGTTGGGGAGCCATGGAAAAGAGATAAGGAACGCTATGACTCCCATTTGTCAAAATATCAACAGGCAAATTAAATTGAAAGCAACCAGTAAAACTGCTGCCTCTATTCATGAGGAAGCTCCAGAAACTGCTGAACATCTTTGCATGAAAATCATATCCCTTTGAAATGTTTTACTGGGGAGACCAGGGTTGCTGGATATGCTCAAATACTTTGCAGTATTTTCCACAGAGTTGGTTCTTTGTGTATGAGTGTTAAAACAGCCCCACCCTGCCCCCAGCAGCATGGTTACCAATTGAAACAGAAGTACACACTGGCAAGAATTCCTCTGGCAATCAATGTACACAAATAGCTGAAAACTGCATTTCGCAAGAATATAGCTTTACTAACTTTAATATGTTTTTATCCACACTGACTGTTCATAAGTGGCAACCTGGTTGATCCAGGGGGACAGTATATATTTTCAACACAGTGTTTCACTGTTGATGTATTTCAGAGGGAATACACAGTGGTGCAGATTAATTTAATGCAGGGAAGTATGACAAGATGGAGTTAATATTAAAGGAATTTCTAGTCCATGTTGTGGGGTTTTTGAGGTCTAGCTTCTTTCAGTTTTTGTGTGTCTGATTCTCACCTCCTAAGAAGAGCAGTAGGATTTTAGAAAAGGCTGGCTTTTGCAGCTGTCTCTGACGTTATGCAAGTGGAAGCATCCAGGTGGTTTTATAAGTATCAGCCTGAGAATAATCAAGGACATAAATACATTTGGATAGTAGTGGTCTTCACATAGGTAGGAAAAAAAGGATGAAAATACTCACTGAGACTCATGTTCTTCAAAGGAATCTCAGCAACTGTGTTTCAGTTGCAGCAATATATAAATTACCCAGGCTATCATAGAAAGATAAGTGAATAAAATTGTAAAAGCAACATTTTTTTCTCTCATTTTAATTTTAGATTGAAGATGTTTAATGAATTTCTTAGCTTGCATGGAGGTCATCTGCATGTGGCTTTGCCTATTCCATCTTTTAGAGAATTGCTAATACCCACTGACAAGGTCCACCCACCTTCTTGGAGAATCTTACCTTTAGTCTCTGAGTGGCAGAGCCACGCTTAAAAGATTTTCTTGATATTTCTATTGTCCAACTCCATTGTGTTCATTCTGGTAAGGGCAAGAAATCTTACATTGAGTAGAAGCAATTGCAAATATCCCTTCTAGTGTTGCACAGCAGCAATAAAAGAAATGTTTTGGAAGTGATAATTTTTTATGACCTTCCATAGTGCACGCTGTCTGCTGGTTAGATAAATCAAAGCAAGTGAAGTTAACATTAACTTCTGGTTCTGTGAGCTGGAGACATATGGAGTATGGTATCATTTTAGGGAAATAACACTAGGGCAGAGTTTTAGAGCAGATGAAGACAGTAACCAAGGACAGAGAGGAGTCAGCAGGGACAGCCAGGCCTTCTTTTCAAGTAATGGGCATAACTACAGGGAAGAGGGTGAAGTCCATTATTCTAAATGCTTAATCTCCTATTCACACTAGAATATTAAACTTACTTGAGAGGAACAGTTGAAATAAAAGGGAATAATTAGATTTTGCCTTGGAGATTGAAAGGCAAACGCAAATCTCCTTTAATATTTTGAATGTTAAAAGAACATCTCTGAGCAGCTTGGATACAGACCAGTGGCTCAGAACAAAGTTAGCTATCTAAGGCTATGGACACCTCTCAAGCTTTCCTAGAGTCAAAAAAACACCCCGTAAAAAGGATGGGATGAAAAGGGGACCAGCACTGATGCCAGTCTCTATTTTCACATATTGCTTAGGCTTCCTGTGTTGCAAGACTCTGGCCCCATCCAGCCTTGGGGTAGCTGGGAGGAGAAGTGTGTTTTCTGCTGCACTGCCACGCAGGTGTGCTCTGTTTGTGCCAAGGTTGGTGATGATGCATGTTCTTACTGGAAGCTTTTAGATCCTTGATAATCAAAGATAAAGAACAGATTCTTGGCTCTGTTTTAGCTTGGAAATACGCCATAAAAATAGATTTGGCCATGCTATCATTTCTGCTTCCTAATTATTGGAGACAGAGTAACAATGAAGGTTGGGGACTATTTGAAATTACCAAATCCTTGATAACTGTGTTAGTAAGAGAGAAGAATAAGAGCCACAAGTTTCATACAGGGCCCCTGTAAATAAATTTGCTGATAGGTCAGTGAGCAACTGTTTAAAAATCCCAGTGGCAGCTCCAATCTCAATCAGCCTTGGTTTTGGAAGAATAACTCAAATAAATGTTTCAAATGCATTTTAATTTTTTCTCTGTCCCAGGAGGCTGCCAAATTTAACTGTCAGAGACAAGGGTTACACAGGACCCCCTGACTTCATTAAAGTCTCAGCAAAATCACTTTCCAGTGGTTTGATTTTACCTTCAGATTACAGACACGTTTGAGAATTGCGGCCTGCTGTAGGAAAAATCCATCATTTTAAGTGAGGGAAGAGAGTTGTGGAATGGTAGATAAATAATTCCACTATTAAAATATACGGGAGGAAATGCAAGAGAAGGGAGTGAGGTGATGCCTCTGCAAGAATGCTAATTGGGAAAATAGACTTGCTCCCAGGTGATGTGATTTTACAGGTGGGTTGGTAACAGGTATGACACAGCTATGGGCTGAAAAAAATTAAAACCAAATCTCAGATCTACCAGACATATCTTCAAGATTTATGTTCTTAGGCACTGAGCCACTGTAATAATTCACTTACTTCTGGTATGCCAAAGACAATGACTCTTACCTAAAATAAATGTAGAGAAGTCAGAAAAATTTGTCAAAATACAAATAAGTAGAAAACAATTAGTTCTTCTTGGGGCAACAGAAGCCTGAAGAGAAACAAAAACTTATAAAAAATCATGTGGGAACACCTGAAATAGAGATCGTGCAGGTATTTAGAGAAGGCACAAAAAACCTGATGTGTTTTTTTCCTGGATAAACAATGGACTTTCCTATGGAGATTCTATAAGAAAAGATGCTGGGAAGTGACTGGTTTATAGAATGATATAATCAGAAAAGAGACAGGCTCAGAGGCAGAATGAAGGCACTGGGGAGGCTTTCTGTACAAGAGCCTTGTCAAGCGTCATCCCTAACGCAGCTGAAATTAAGTGATGCAAGAGGTTTATTCCCTGTGAATTTGTGGTTTGTTCAGAATTTTATCAATATATCCCAGGATATCAGAGTAGCATGAAAAAAGTCTGAATAGTCGGAGAAATAAAATAGGATCAAAATTGGTGAGAGATGACTGCCTAAACTGAACATTGAGGTCTCTATTAAATGAATTTCAGTTGTTTTTACGCTTTTGGCTCTGGACTCACAAATATTTATGAAGGAGTTTTTGGAAAGAAGAGAGTTTTCTCTGCTGTGCAATAGAGTATCTTATTGCTGTAAATGGAGAACTCTGATAAAAATGGTCCTTGTTTTCTCATTAGCATGTCTTCATAGATCACATTATGACAAGCATAATGTTTTGCCTAAAATTATGTTTCTGATGCTCCATATAAAGTAAATACAAATAATAAAAGTGGAGCAGAAAGTTAGTGTTTTGGATTACTTATTGTTATTCCCTTCTTCTATAAAAGGTTTAAGAGGTTTGTTTGTATGTGTGTTTATTTTATTTTACCCTGTTGTCAAGAGTGTCTTGAGAGAGAAAAGGGACTGAGGCTGAATGCTTTCTGGGAGCTTTGTGAGTAATTTCCCTCAGGCATAAATTTTGCAATGAACAAATGCTTAAGGAGTATTAAATGGAATTTGCGTTGTAATTCTGTAACTCATAGTACTGCAGAATATCTGAATGATATAAAATAATGGAAAAGACTGAATACAAATCTCAATATGTCCCTAAAAACCCTAGAGGAATGAAGCACATTTGACTAAAAAAAGTAATACCTTTCAAAATGACAGCAAAAAATATCAAATGGTGCATCTCACTTGACGTTTTGAAGATGCAATTTAAGTTGTTTTAAAAATCTGGCTTACCTTGTTGTGAAGGTATGGAAGTATTACCTGTTCCAGCCTTTGTCAAAGGCAGATTGTCTTTTGAAGTAACAAACCTTTGTTTTTTTGGATTGGCTTCATTAATACAAAGGGTTCACATGAGTAAAAATGTAATTTTTAAATGCAGAAAGACACAGGAGGAAAGCTGTTTGCTACCAGCAACACAGAGGGGCTGTCAATGAATGTTTTTTTCACCTTTAGCTCAAAAAATTAAATCTCGTGCTCTGTCTATAGATGTAATAGCGAAGTGCAGTGTTGATGCTTGACGCCAAATAATGAAAATTAACTGATAAAACTAATATATGACAGATATGTGAAACAGGAAAACACAAACAGAAGAAATTAATAAGTTTTTTTTTTTTTAGCTGAACTGACTGGGTAAGAAAATGCATATTTTCAATGTTCGCGTCCGCTGGACCACGTTTGTAGCAGAAGTCCTCAACCCATATGAGCTGTTATGTTTTGTCAGGATGCTCTTGAAATCAATAGCTTAAAATTAAACAAAACGAACCCTTATATTTTTGGAAAGTAAGAATATGATTTATTATTCAGGCAAACATGACCTTAGTTTTTAGATTTGCAAAAGGGGCACAGCCAACTATGGAGGCAGGAGGGGATGGGCTTTATAGAAGCCTTGAGTTGGTGAGACTCCATTGCATTGCACTGCTTACCCTGCTGCCTCATGTCATTAAATCTGATGACCCAACACAGTGTCTGTCCCTGCTGCACAATTTTTCATCACCCCAAGGAAAATATTTACATTTCTTTTGCTTCAGTTCCTGACTGTAAGGAAGGGAAAATAAGTCTTCCTTTTTCTCTCTCAATCTTATCTTTATTCGTGCAACTCCGGGACAGGGAGCCGTGTCTGACTTAAGGATGTGGAAAATGGTGTAATTAATGATTTACAGACATTTCCCAATTGCACAGAAGTACCTGAGTGTTTTACTTTGTACTTTTCCAAGGGAGTGCAGAATGGGAGAGTCCTTGCTTACTCAAGAAGAGGATCTTGCTTAAGGAGTTTCCCTAAGAGGGTAGAGGAGGGTGAATTCCATGCTTGAGGTGGTTTCTGGATCCTACTCTGCACAAGCGGAGGTGGTTTGAGTACTGAAGCAGGGAACCTGAGAAGACAGACAGCTGATTTGTCAGCTTTGCTGCAAGCCAAGCCAGCTCCTCTGGCAAACTTCAAAGGATGTGACTGAGTCCTGACAACTCAAAGTTATTGCTCCATAACTTGAAACACACCTGGTCATCACTCACATTTAGCCTTGTGTAACACATCTGATTAACACCATCTGGTAAACTTCACCTGAAGCACTTTGGAATAGCTGGTTGTTAGGATGAGACAGAACAGAGTTGCCCAACATGACACACAGGATTTCTGTGCCCAAACCTCACTTTAGATCTAAAAATCAGCCCTATGTCTTAGACCACAGTGGGCAATTAAAAAAACAAAAGTATTTTTGCAAGTAGCTTGTATCAAACCAGAAACATTGTTAGCTTATTTTGGCTGATGCTGATAACCCTTAGGTTGTTAACCAGTGTAATCAAAATGCTGCTAGATTTGGGGAAATGAGGCTATTTAGTTATGCAAATAATGCAGCTCAGGCCCAAATTCAGTGGCTTCAGAAATACAAGGCAGAGGTGGAAAATTCAGCATCACCATTAAAGAAAAAACAGTTACTTTGAAGGCTGCCAGAAAACTGAAGATCCTCCATCATGCTACTCAATTTTGATAAAGAAGGTGCCTGTTGCAGGTAGAGAGAAAGAGTCCCGGCTCACGCAGTGTTCGAAAGAGCGGAACAGGGCACATTGATGAGTTCTTCCCCATGAAAAGGCAACAGTGGAATGTTTTGTGGTACACTAAGTTATCCTTCTTGACAGCTTTTAACAGCAGAGCTCCTCACTGTACAACTCAATACGCAGTCCCACATCCGAAGCAGTCTTTGAGATGTGTTGCTAAAATGCTTTTTAAATGTTTTCTTTGGGAAGGAAGGACATTCAGATTCTGATTGGTTTTATATTTAAATTATTCCTCAGACTGCTGGCATAGAAGCAATCAGATTGTTCTGAAAGCATGCAAGAGTCCTTTTCCAGGAGAAGTAGGCAGGCACTAGTAAAGAATTTGGCTGTCTATGCTCCCTTCCCTGTGCCCCATCCCTGCTTTTTTCTTCTCTCTTTTTCCCTACCTTTTTCTTCTTTCCTCCTTGTTCTTCCTTTTTTTTTCTCTCCTTTTCCTCTCCTTTTTCTCTCCTTTTTTCCTCTCCTTTTTTCTCCCTTCCTCCCCTTTTCCTCTCCCCTTTTCCTCCCCCCTTCCCTCCCCCTTTCCCTCCCCCCTTCCTCTCCCCTTCTTTTTTTCCCCATTTTATCTCCTTTTATCTCTTTTTTCTCTTTTTCTTTCTTCTCTTTTTTCTCTTTTTCTCCTTTTTCTTTTTTCTCCTTTTTCTTCTCATTCTTCTTTTCTTCTTTTCACTTCTTTTCTCCTTTTCTCCTTTTTTCTTTTGTTTAAAATATTCTTTTTTTTCCTTATTTTTCCTTCTTTTTTGTTGCCTTTTTTTGAATGCTCTGACTATACTTCAAAGGGGAATTGCCTAGGATTTTTCCCCATTCACTGTTTTCCCCCTTGACTCTGAGATATAATCACACTGCATGTGTGTGTTAACAGTAAAATACATGTTAGCTGTCATTGTAATTGGAATTCACAGAAGAGTTGCTCTCTTGTGTGGATAAAAGCTGACAACACTAATTTGGAAATAGACCTTTTGTAGTGGGCTGGGCAAATTTTTCATAATATATTGAAGGATACTTGTTAGCTGTTTGCTGCTGACTGACCAAGTGTCCTCTTGGTGAGAGTTGTCACAGTGGACAACCACGTCGCTCCTTGCTGAGGCTCAGCAAGGTGCCAGGGCTTGCCATGTGTGTGGTGGCACAGTTCCACAGCCACAGAACGCAGACCTGCTGAGGGAGGCAGAGGTTAGGGAAATATTTTTCAACACAGAGGGATATTTACTTAGCAGCAGCCCGAGATAATCAATATAAATCCTGTTTTTATTTCATGTTAGGTCAAAGCATGAGTTCTAGTGGATGGAGAATATAAAAGTGTATGTTATCAAATTTTTTTAAAGAATTACTGCTTAGTGACCAATTATTAAATTCTAAGGCATGTTTGCCTTTATGATCAGACTCCATTAGCATTTCATTTTGACCAGGAGTGTGTTTTTAAAGGGAATCTTTCAGTCCATTTTCCCCACTTAGCACTTTGGGACCCATTTGTTGGGTTCATTTTGGATAAAACTAAAGAGAGAGGTATTCTCCAGCAGGTGCCAGAGGTGCCCAGTCCATGGGATCAGGGTAGAGCCAGCCTAAAGCACCCTGCCAAGTCAAATTTATGGCTGCATCGTGCAGAGTAGTTTCTGGTGTGTTGCACTGAGTGCTAATGGAGATGCAGGCACACAAACCCACAATTTAGGAGAAAAACTTGTTTCTTTTTCACAAATGCAGGACTACCTCCCCCCAGAATTCACATTTGGTATTGCTGGTCTTTGAGAAGTCTGAACTGGTGGGAGCAACTGTAGTCAGCCAAATCCCCAGGCACTGTCCTGAAATCTGGATTAGGCTCTTAGTTTCAATACTCAAACCCACTTACTATAAGGGGCATGATACCACGCAGAGGGGTTTTGCTTTTTTCCTCTTTTTCTGTTGTGTTTTTACTTTTACCTGCAGACCCACTGAATGGAAGGGCATTAGATTATGTACTCACATGTTTCCATTTTCTCCAGATATTATTGTGACTTCTTCAGCTCCCATGCAGGCTCTGTGCACGTGACCTAGGTGCTTTTCCCAGAGAAACTCAACTTTTGAAATGTTCCCTGAAATTTCTGTATCAATGTAGTTCAAGTATGTGTTGCCTGGCTTGAAAATGCCCCTGCCAAAAGAAAAGCACAGAAATGATGCTCTATGTTCTTTACAAATGAGGGAAAAGTGCTACAGTTTAGGCAGAAAAGGAGATGATGGGTGGGATGCTACAAAAGTTGAAGCTTTAAACACAATCATTATAATTTTATTACATTTTATTTTTTTAAGTATTACCCATCATGGATACTATGCAAAATTCTAGCTTAGAACATGTTCTTGGAGAATATATTGTTAGGGAATACACAGGGCTCTTGGTGCAGACCCTCACGCAAACCTGAGGCATTCAGCTCAAGCAGTAGTGGTCTCAGGTCCAAGTTCTGTCCTCTCTGCTGAGTAGTCATTCAAGCCATCCAGCAAAGTCTTTTATGAAATCCTTGGACTTTAACTTATTGTACGTAAAATACATCAAATACTTCTTTTAGGCAAACATTGTAACAGAACTGAACTTAAGGGAAGGTTAAATAAAAATCACATACAAAAAAATACAATGTCCTTTTCATTTAACCTTTCTTGTAAGGACTGGGAAGGAATGTCTCGATGCCATTTCAGTTGATCTCTTCTTCCAAATCAGTATTGCTATTTTTTTGCCTTCTGTGGAGCTACTGTGGCAGTGTGGAGGGCAACCTCTTCTCTCCTGGCATGGTTTATCCTGAATAGTTCTGAGGATGAAATGTAACTATACCCCCAGCTTTACTGTAGACCACTACAAAGACTGGGAGGCTGCTCTAAGGTCTCCCCAGAGCCTTCTCTTTTCCAGGCTGAACAACACCAATTCTCTCAGCCTGTCCTCCTATGGGAGGTGTTCCAATCCTTGGATCATCTTCATGGCTCCTTTTGGACCTGCTCTGACAGATTCATGTCCGCTGAGGACTCCAAAAGTGAATATAGGACTCCAGTTGAGGTCTCATGAGAGCAGAGGGGGAGAATCATATCATACAGCTCTTTCTCTGTCTTCTCAGAGACCACCAACTGAAGTTTGAGCCCAGAAGCAGCCTTCGGTCAGGTTATGTCACTCCTTGCTCTTTCCCACTTTTCTATGTTAACTGTCATCCTCAGAAGAGAAAAGAAAATACAGAGCAAGAGAGAGCAGTATGCAGATTTTGACCACAATCTGTAGCATGGGGAGTTTCAACCACTTATCAACTGGTTTTATTACTAGTTTAAATCACAGATCACACAGAACGAGATGAGACGTGTAAAAAATCTGTGTTAATTTCAATATTATAACAATGATAGAGCCATTTTTTAATAGTCATGTTAAACTTACTTGTCAATTGTATATGGTTTCCTAATCCCATTAGTTCCAGTCAAGGCTATGTCTATATTTCCCTTCATGGTTTCTGTTGCACATACTCTGACACGTATCTCTTTTCGCCAGCCTTTGAAAGCAAAATGAAACAGATTATGATTGTAAGGAGATTTCTTTCCTAATGGTAAAACTTCTCTTATGTTTCAGTGTCCTTCAGGGAGAGGAAAGAATTGTGCAAATGTGCTGGTGAGCAAACAAAATGTCAGTCATTATTAAGACAAATGGTAGTTCTGTGTGATTCTGGTAGTATTATTTTCCTTGGCAGTGGTCTAAATGACAAATCCAATCTTTGCTGACCTACTGGCTATGATGAGTATTGAATCTATCATGGGCTATACAGCACTTTGTGCACCTCACTTTTAAGTTTGTAATTTTATGGGTAGCTCTCAGCTATGAAGTGTGGCCCACTGGGCTGCTGTGTTGCTTTCCCAGAATGATGGTGGTACCCACAGTGTTTAGGGGTTTTCTTCTCTCAAGAGATCTCTTATCTCACGTCTTCCTGAGGCAGCAATAGGGCCTCAGATGCAATAGCACATACTTTTTTCAAACCAGGAGGTTTGGGAATTTTTTGTACTGGTCTCAATCTGGGTTATTAAAAGGAGATTTCACCCTTTTCAAAAGGTTATGTTTGGTTTCAGGCTATAAATCCGATAAACTTGGCAGTAGATATTGAAGTGAAAGTATTCTTTTAGATTTAAGGAATGGCCAGTTCCACTAGACTCAAATTCTTTTTTTAATTACCTTTTTAATTTTATAGAATCATGTCATGGAATCATAGAAAGGTTTGGGTTGGAAGAAACTTCAAAGATCATCCAGTTCCAATCCCCCTGCCATGGGCACGGACAATTTCTACTGGTCTGGGTGCGATAGAAGATTCTTTTGTTCTTAATTTTGTTTTCATATTTTAGTGCTCAGTGAATAAGGACCTCAAAGACCCTCTCTCGTTTTTGCCCTTGCAGTTTATCACCTATTTATTTACAAATTTTATTTCCAAGTTCTGTGGCTGCTTCTAAGTTAATCACAATGAAAACTAGATTCCACATTACTCCCTGCCACTTTGACTTGATAAACTACAAAAATCCCATGAAAGATCTAGTTTTATAAATCTTTGTCTATTACAACAATGTAACTGTTTTGATTTGAAATTTTGCACCTTCAGCGTAACATTCCTCCCACCTTCAGCTTTGTAGAATTTTTGAAACCATCACATGATTAACAAAATTTAGCAGGATTTCTAAGGCAGAGATCAGCATCAGTTTAACTGGGTTTTTTTTAATTATCCCAGCTTTTCCCAAGTGATGCTGGTGCTGCATGTTTCTAACACATCTGGAGCTCTAGATTTTTGTACTGAGTGCCACTCATTAACTCCAGCAGTTCTCTGTAGATATTTGTTCACACATAAATCATTGCCACTTTCACCACCAAAAAGAAGCACTTACGAGCAAATGGAGAGGCAGGCCCTGTATTTAAATAAACCTTTTGCTGTTCTTTTTCAGTTTTATGTGAAAACTTATCAGCATGATGACCCATCAGTGGGCATCCTTCCTTTGGACACGGGAAGCAGCGTCCCTGGGGGAAATAACAATATGTATTACAAGACATTATCTCTTACAGTCCCACTTCTTAAAGTTTAAGAAATTACAGTATTTCAGATTTTTCCCAGCTTTTTTGAAAAGGCGTTTGCTTCTGAGTTCAGATCATATCTTCAGTATTTATTGGTGTGGTGAAAAAATGAGTTGAGATGGTCAGTCAGCTTATTTCATCTAATTCCTTATGCATTCGCAGAGACCATAAGTAAATACCTTAATGTTTATTGTGCCTTAATACCCGATCTATAAAATAAAGATAATATATTCATCCTTCACAATGTCCACCAAAAGGCTATCTGTTAGTTATTATAGGATGGGTAATCATATTTTCAAGGAGGTCTGGCTGAGTATGTCTCTCATATGGTAGAGATATTTAAGCTCAGGAGCACTGAAGCTTGGGATCTCACTTTGGGATGTGTTCTGTCAGCTTTTCAGCCTTGGTTCCCATGCAGAACTGTAATGAAATTAATCTGCCTACATAGATCAAACACTCATGTCAAGAACTTGAGCCCATTAACCACCACCTCCCCCAAAATAAGTGTGTATATATTTTCAGTGAAACTGATTTAGTTGCAGTTGAAGCAATATCCTTGTTGTATTTAGATATTTGGGAAGTTTTGTAGGAACTGGTCTTTGTGGATCTTTGGCTTTTTGGGCATTGGATGAATAAAAGGCTAAATGATCATTGTAACTTCTTTATTAAGAGACTGAAAACTACATTTTCCTCACATTGCTAAATTGCACAGGGTTCAGGATTTCAAATCCTGAATTACAGCAGACTTTCAAGTTGCATGGCGACATTGTTCCATTAAAAGCCCAGTTATATTAGGCATGAAATACCAGGACATTATGCAGCTTGCTTTCTTGTGTCACCTAAGGATTGTGTGAGTAATGCTGTGCTGTGTAAATATTTATATATAAATATAATATATGTATAAATATCTCCTCTACCCTATATACTGTGAATATTTATTGTTTATACAGATGTTTAAACATTTCTGAAATACAGAGGCTGTTCTCTTGGTGATGGGTTCCACTAGGTTTAGATGCACTTCCTTGTGCAAAACAGGCTGCCCAGGACAGTGGTGGAGCCTCCATCCCTGGAGGGGTTCAAGGAGCATGTAGAGGTGGCATTTTGGGATGTGGTTTGGTAGTCACAGTGGTGTTGGCCTGACTCAATGATCTTATAGGTCTTTCCCAACCTCGGTGATTCTATGACTCTAAAATGTGAACCCAGCCCCTGCCTCTCGTTGTGCTCTTACTCAACTCTTCATCTCTCCCTGTGTAACTGTTTTTGGTGGTTTTGTTTACTGCCTTGTTTTTTTTTTGTAGTTCTTTTTTTTTTTGAGTTTTGAGCATTCTGCCTGGTTTTGGAATACGGTCTGGATGAGGCAGTCAGGGGGTCTGCATAGCCCTCCCCCACCACCCCATGTCCTGTGATGTAGAGTGCAAAAGTTGTCCCAGAAAATATTAAGAGAAGAAGGGCAGGGCTATAATCCCTCAGATAAATATGTACCCAATACTTACCAATATGAAATCTCGATATGTTTCACACCGGTACCCAACAAATCCACTGGGAGTGATAATACTCTCAGCATAATACCAGAGGCTTCTTTTATGTCCACATCCAAAAGATTTGTATGCTGGGAAAAAGCCCAGATTAAAAAAAGATTAAAGCCATATATTAACATATAATCCATGCCAAAACAACACTTGCAGGTCTTTTTTTCCCCAAAAGCATTTGTACATGTAAAGAAATCTCAGATTAAAAAAAAGGTAATAATTAAAAGATGTTTAAAGTGGGAATTATTTGGTTTTATAGCAAGAAGTGTACTTATGCCTACATATATTTTTTGATAGGGAAGAGCTAGGCTCTAATCTGTGTGTCCCTATGCTCATGGCAGGTTTCACAGAGGTGGAGATGCACTGAGGCAGACCTCACGCAGCCTCTCATCCTGCTACGTGTACTTAACCGCTTTTTACTTTAGTAAGAAAACCGAGAAGAATTTAGGAGAATTATTTCAAATAATTCATAGCTACAGGGTCTGTAAAGCATTTAGTAGTTACTATGAAGTAGTTTTCATTTGCTTACCATTATCACAACATTGTATTCCATAAAACCAGTTTCCTAATTTCTGGGATTACAGATAATTGTAGTATTTTTTTTTAATTTTAGTGGATTTCAGTATTTTTAAACTCTAGAAAATCTGTGGTCGTTTGGCAATGGTGATTCTGTAAAATACTCTGGAAAGCAAGATGTTTGGGAGTGTGTCCTTGATTTTGTCAGAAATATTTAAAACAAGTGCATTTTTCCATCAGAGGGAAATTTATAAGCAGTCAGTGCAGGAAAGAAGAAAGTGCCATCTGGGATCTGCTTACAGGTCCCTTGTATCTATGACTTGATGATCATAGTGACCGGACGATCTTAGAGGTCTTTTGTAACTTTAATTATTCAACGATCCTAAGCATTGTCTTCATTGGCTCTGAATTCTCTCCTTTATCAAAGCACAATGCACCAAAGTGAGGTTGTATGAAAATAGGCTCTGCTCTGCTTCATTTGTGAGGGCTCACCTATAATCACAGGGGGAAATCTTGGAGGCACTGAATTGATTGCAAGCTGGTACAGTCTGTAGTGAAATCAGAAATTCAGCTACTGTCAACATTTATGCATCTCAAAGACAGATCACTTGGTACTGACCAGTTGATACACATTGTTCTTTATTTAAAGAGAGAAAACACCACACCAGACCCCCTCTGGAAAGTGTATTTGTCTGTTTTTCTTGAAGATAATCTGTATCATCAGGGCTTCATGAGTATGTTTTCCTTAATGTCCCTTCTTCAAATCTCAGAATAGTTTAGGTTGGAAAAGACCTTTAAGATCATCAAGAACAACTGTAAATTTAACACTGCCAAGTTCATTGCTAAAACATGTCCCTAAGTGCCACATCTACACGGCTTTTGAACACCTCCTAGGATGGTGACTCCACCACTGCCCTGGGCAGCCTGGACTTCCCTCCACCTGCCTCATATGGAGGGTCTGTGCTTTTAACTTTAAAAAGCTCAGCTCTTACTGCTGGCTTACTTTGTGCTTGTGCCAAATTCACTTAAGATCCAGGCAATGGGAACACAAAACTCCCTACTGCATCAAAAGCTGCGTAAAGACGTTCCTAAGTAGCATTTTTAAGGCAGTTTCACAGTTTCACAGTATCATAAGGCTGGAAAGGACCTCTGAGATCTTTGAGTCTAGTCTATAACCCAACAACACCAACACTAACACCAACCCATCATCTAAACCATGGCACTCAGTGCCTCATCCAGTTCATACATAAAAGCACTACATACATGTACATATTATTAAAGAGAAGAGGGATATGCAAAGTAAGGTTTAAACAAAGGCAGGAGTTAAGGCTGTCTCTGTTTTTAGGAGCTGCATGAAGAACCAACTCCATCTTGTATTGAATAGAACTGAGCTTCTTTACCACAAAATATTGCAAACAACCTTGCGAAATATCTGTGGAAAATATTTTAATTTCTTTTTTTTGCTGAAAACCCAGACACTTCTACGCAGTCGAACTGGAAAGTGGTTTGGTTCCCATGACTTTGTGCACAGCCAACATTCAGTCATCTTTGTTATCAAGTTCTCCAATCAGCTCTAAGACAGAGCATTTTTGAAAGCCAATTACTTGACTAGCAGTAGGGATTTCAAAACATTTAGCTGTGAATAACCAATGCTCTTATTTCTGTGGGTTAGGATCAGAAGACAGGATTTTGGGGATCTATTGTACTGGCTCCCAGGGTAATTCTGATTAAGTGCCCAGTTTTCTTTGAAGAAAATGAACTATCAATGCAGCAGTCATTTTATCATCTTCTATTTTTATAACCTTGTGCTGTTCTCTTTGAAGAAGCTAAAGCTATTACTGGTGTGGATGAGTAGGTCTAACCTCAGTAATATTGGGACTCATGTCTTCCTAGGGAGAGAGAAAGCTCAGATTTTAAACCACTCATTTTTGGATTATCCTTCAATGAAACATTACTAGTCCTTCATGTCATGAATTCCCACTGAGGTCAAGCTGTCAGCACAGTGGCAGACTCTTATAAAGCTTGTGATGATCAAGTCTGCATGCTTTAACTGAAATTTCCATCCAGAATTTGCCTGTTAGTACATTACAAAATCGGAGGGTGTTTCACAGACAGCTTTAAATCTTCCTTTTTTGAGCATTTTCTCTCTACTCCAAATCTGAGGTATATAAATAACATAAACATTCAAAAAGCTTTACCTTAGACTAGCCTTTATTTCTGACTGTAGTTTATAAAGAGGCATTATTCTTCAAAATCTATTTACCTCGCATAATGTCATTGACATTCCGAGTTGCAGGAGGTATACGAAGCTGCCTGCATCCTGGCATCTTCTTCCCACCATTTGGGTAAAAATCCAGGTGGCCACAAGTCTGAAGAATCCCTGGAGCTGAAATGTTCAATGAATCAAGGTTGATCACTCTCTGATCCGCTGTGGCCAATCTCTGTGTCGGTGTTGGCCTTTGTGCAAAAACTTACCAAAGTCAAAGAAGAGATGACCAGCGTGAGTATGAATTATATCAACAAATTCTGCATCTGAAGGATCCAGCCTAACCATTGGGGGAGTATACTGGAAGAGGGGCCCAGCTGGATCTAAACCTAAATAAACAGAGACATGGTTGATGGAGTAAATAAGATTGTATTTACGTCATCACATTTCTACATTTCTTTACTCCACATGGTCCATGGCAGCCAGCAAAACAAGCAGTTTTTTAATAGGAAAGTGGCAAGAAGCAATGAAGTACAGTGAAAGGGTG
Organism: Tapera naevia; assembly: GCA_033556795.1. Taxonomy (NCBI): domain Eukaryota; kingdom Metazoa; phylum Chordata; class Aves; order Cuculiformes; family Neomorphidae; genus Tapera; species Tapera naevia. The sequence goes on from JAUMJJ010000156.1 coordinate 483,318, forward strand.
ATGGGTGCTTGGCTCAGGGACATCAAAATACTGGAGAGTGTATGTGGCTGGTGAAGGGTCCGGAGGGGAAGTCATATGAGGAGTGGCTGAGGTCACTTGGTCTGTTCAGCCTGGAGAGGAGAAGACTGAGAGGGGATCTCATGGCTGTTTGTGCCTTCTCACAAGGGAGGGGAAACAGGGGCTGAGCTCTGCTCTCTGGTGACCTGTGATAGGACCAGAGGCAATGGCAGGAAGATGTGCCAGGGGAGGGTTAGATTGGACATTGGGAACTGATTCTTTCTCCAGAGGGTGGTGGAGCCCTGGAACAGCTCCCCAGGGAAGCAGTCCCAGCACCCACTCTGCAGTATTCCCGAAGCATTTGGACAATGCCCTCAGACACACGGTGTGAATGTTGGGGTGTCCTGTGTAGGGACAGGAGTTGGATTCAATGATCCTTGTGGGTCTCTTCCAACTCAGGTAATTCTATGATTCTTACTTCTCGGGAACAATCTTATAGGAAGAGGTTTGGCTTTTTTCTTTTTTTTGGCATGTTATTGAATGATATGAAATCTTGATATGATACTTTTGATTTGAATTTTATTTGAATTTACTTTTATTTCCAAAAGAGCTTAGTTGGAAATGTTGGATTTTTCACTTCAGCGTCCCTGAGCTCTCCTCAGCACCAAAGCAAGACAATTCTGATCCCAGTTGTCCTGAACTGCTTACATGGCTGATTACTGTGCACTCAGCTGAGTCAAAGAAGTGTGTATGCAGAGAGAAGAACTGGTTTGAGGAGAAAGGAGAGCAGAAAACAGTGAACCTTTACAAACTGATGTGAGTGCATCATGATGCTGTGTCTCTCTGTGTAGCTATGTGACTAATAACTTTCTTCCTTTTCAGGGTGGTTATTTATTGCCTCATCCTGACATCCTATATGAAGGCGTTTTAATTTTTCATTTCAAGTTTTTAGTCTTTTGAACAGCTGAAAAGTCACGTTAGAGTGAGCTTTTTAAACCAAATATGAAAATGGGTTGCTAATGTTTTACAAGACTTTCATTCCTCATGTAATACAGTATTTTTTTCCTGTTCTTTTATATCACTAAAGTCATAACCATGTGCTCCCTGGGACTTATTGTGACCTGTGGAAAGTGACCTCTCTTTGGACACTCAGGAGAGTTCAGCCTTTCTGCCTCTGTTGCAGTCAAGCCTTTCTCAGGGCTCTAAATGCTGACATGTGAAATGCAAGGCATGTGATAAAATGTGGTTTCCTTTGTGTGCCATTGTGCTGGTTGTTAATTATGACAGACCAGCTCATTGTGGTCTGTACTCTGTGTTTATAAGGCAGCAATGATTCTTCAGTTCTCTTAAATTACATGAAAGTACAATGCTCATCAGCAGAAATAGTTTCAGTACCTGTAATTCTTCCAATCCCAGGTTTCCTCCTTCCTGCTTCCCCTGCAACGTGTGCTCCAAGGCTATGGCCAATGAAATGAATGTTGGCAGGAGAGTAGCCGTAGTCTTTCTGTAAGACATATGGAAAAAAACATAACTGGGGCCTACAGGAAACCTGGGTGGGGTTCTTTAGCATGGAGTGCAAGGATAGGATGAGGGGCCACAGTTTTAAGCTGAAAGAAGGGAGATTGGGATGAGTTTTTAGGAAGAAATGTTTTCCTGTGAGGGTGGGGAGGCCCTGGCCCAGGTTGCCCAGAGCAGTGGTGGCTGCCCCATCCCTGGAGGTGTTCAAGGCCAGGTTGGATGGGGCTTGGAGCCCCCTGATCCAGTGGGAGGTGTTGGAGCTGGATGATTTTTAAGGTTCCTTCCAACCCAAACCAATCTATGTTTCTATGAAGCCTGTGGCACTGCATCATGGCCCCGCGCTGTGCCAGGACACGGATAGGCCACCAGCTGACAGAGGGGATTGTCTTGAGTGGGAAGTTATTGCTGCTGGTGATGGGACACCAAAAGAGAAGCAATTCCCAACTTATCACATCTCCTCTTATATCTTGCCTCTGGAAGGGAGTAACCTCTATCTGGAATTGGCCCTTATGATGGAAAGAAGGAAAACAAATTTCTGCATGTAGCTCCCCTACACTGCACTGCTTATCCAAAATGTGCATGATCCTGCTGCCTCACTGCTAAACCTGTCTGTCTGGTCAGGTTCGTGGTCTGTGGTGGAGGAGTTCTCAGTGCCTTTGTCTTCAGCTTATCCTCTATGCCATCAAGTCACCATCCTGCTATGGAGATGCTTCACCATGCAGATCCTGCAGGACATGGAGGACTATTCCAGGAATGGTGCTTGTGTGCTGGGCTCAGCTGAACTTCTCTGTGGGAAGCCTGACTCTGGTGACTGCAGGAGAGTCACTTTTCTGTGCTGTGATCCAGTTCTTCAAGGAGGCAGGGGACTAGACTCCTGGAGGATTGTTTTAACCATATTGGCCCTCCATTGCTACTCTTCACTCTGTGATTTTGCTAGACAATCTCTAATCTGATGTCTATTTCAGTAAAAAGCCCATCATGAGCAAAACTTTCAGAAACTATGCCCTGTAAGCTTTTAGGGACATGCTTTTCCATGCTCTGACACTATGCAGGTATTTCAATTTCTTCAGGTTAGAGATTTCCTATGACAGTTTCAGCTGCAATATTGAGTAACTCTATACTTCCTGACTCTATTGGATCAAATATAACTGAACACAGTCTTTACCATACAGACTGTGTGCCAGTGTTCATGTTCCATGGATTCTCTTACCTCAAGAAAGTTCACCAGGTAGACCAGCTCAGCCCCTACAATGCGGACATTGTTAACGGCATCGGTGTACAAACCACTAGAGCCACCAGTCCAATCGATCAAAATGCAGTTCACGTCCTCAATGTGAAAGATGAACTGGTGGAAAACATGAAACAGGAGGAAACAGGCATTAATTACAACTATAGCAGGGTGTATACACAAACAATACACTGCTTTACTCTAGCTGCAGGCTCCTTAAAGACACATATGGGTGAGAGGAAACGGCTTCAAGTTGTGCCGGGGTGGTTCAGATTAGATGTCAGGAAAAATTTCTTCACTGAAGGAGTTTTCAGGCCCTGGAAGAGGCTGCCCAAAGAGGTGGTGGAGTCACCATCCCCAGAGGTGTTTAAAAGATGGGCAGATGAAGTGTTCGGGGATCCTGTTCAGTAGTGGACATGTATGGTTGGACTCAGTGATCTCATTGGTCTTATCCAAACATATAATCTTATGAGTCTATGATTCCATCTTTAGTATACTTATCCCTGCTAATACTGAAGAATGAACACAAGGAGGCAGAGTGGAGACACTGTGTAAATACACACAGAAACTTGCTTCGGTTCTGGTTTCCATTCCAGACACCTTGACTAGATTTAGGGTATAAAACTTCTCTTAATGACAGAACTCCAGTTAGGAAAAAAAATAATGACTTCTTTTTTACTGTCCAAGCTTTATTCTTTAAATTTTATGTGCTTGGATCATCTAAAAAGGTTCACAAATTTGTGTTCATATTCAGCCCTGAAGTTAAAATATGTTAACTATTCTACTTATATACTGGCAATAAAACATTCTGATTTCTCATTCTGGAAAAAAATCATTTTTGAAACGTGCCTAAGTAAGTTGAAACCAATCTGCTGAACAAAGCATTTTGTTTTTATTAGATCAAAGGCCTCATTCAAACTGAAGTTTTTATTTTGACTTTTTGCTGAGGTGAGAAAAGTGACCTTTTTCCTCCTTTTATTATTGGCAAGGAATTGAAAAACCCATTAATTATAGCTTTTGCTGTGGAGGTGAATACAGGAAAAAGGCATTTAGCAGAGGACTGAAGTGGAACAAGAGGGCAGTGTACGCCAAACTGAGCTTCATTCCAAGTTATTTTATTTCATATGTTCCCTGAGTCAATAAAAGAGTAGAGGTATAAATTTTATGTGGGAATTTTAAGGCAGTTAATAGAGGGATGTGGATATTTGCACTCTCAAACACAGGTAAATTGACAACAGTCGTACCATACCCTGCATATATTTGTGATCCGGGCGAGGTCTGCTCCAGCGAGGTGGCCGTGAATAATGAAATGAGTTTTCCTGTGCGTGCAAAAATTTGAAGCTTTGATGGTTGATGGATTTGTAGCAGAAATTTTCTGTCAGAAAAACAATCAAGAAAGAAAACAAGATGCGGCTGCTCCATCCCAGTGGACATTTTGATTCAGGGAAGAGTATTCCATTGGTTAAGGTGTAGTTCTGGACTGTGAGGAGATAGGTCTTGCTCCTCCCTCTTAAACTGCCTTGCTGGGGGATACCAATTAATTGCTGTAACAAATGGATCAGTTCCTCGAGTTAATAGAACTGATGATATTGGCACACTTTGCATGATGCTTTGAGATATGCTGGTACAACACACTATATATACACGAGGTTTTATCCAACTTGGCCATAGAAGTATGAAGATAGCATCTTCTGCAAAGTATTCTGTGGTTGACTTTGAATCTATACCTATTTTTCTCTATATTTTCATAGATAAACTTAGTTATATCTTATCCTAAATATATTCCAGACAGCACAAGAAAGCCCACCAGACTTAGAACATCATTTGGGGGTTTATTGAGAAAGAAGGCATTAGGTTTTTTTTAAGGAATTCTGAATGCTGGGTTGGTTTAAAAGTTGGCTTTTACTTAGTTTTTGTTACGGTTTTATAAGCTTAAAGGGGGATGTCACCTACTAATTAACACAAATCTCACCTTGAGTGAAAGACATTAAAGTTTAAGCCATCTAGAGATGCTTGACTTCTTCTGAGGTGACTCAAAAAGAAGAAAACGTTGCACACCCCCAATGTTTGCCATTTATTTAAAACAAAAAACCAACAAACCACCAACTCTGAACCATTTTCACCTAATGTAAGCCAACAATAGCAACAAATTCCCTCCCCCTAGTAATTTGTTTCACTTTCTTTATCTTTCTCCAAGTAAAATGCACCCTCTGTGGTAGTCATTTCTCCTCTTTCACCAGCCTAGCCTGTAGCCCCACAAAACTGCTTTGTGCTACGGATGAGCCCAGCACAGACATCTCCAACACCTCTAGCATCTTGCTGCGTGCTTTTTCTGCTCCTTGTTGCTCTTTAGAAGAAAGGGCTGACACACTGCTCGTGCCTTTCAGTGTGTTCCCATCTGACCCATCCTATGTAGTTTCGCAGACTCCTCTTATCTACTTCCATTCACTACATTATCACAGTCCAGAGCTTTCTCTCACTGCCACTAGTTTATAGATCTTGTAGATAACCCAATCTTTATACTTTTTTATCCTCCATACAGCTCCAGGGTCTGCTGTCTTTATGCTTCTCTACATGTCTTTGTGGGGGATAACCTGGTTCAGTTGCCTGTAGGAGAAACCTTCAAGCTCTCTCCATGGTAGAACTTACTAGGATTTTTCTTTAGCTTTTTAGCCTCAGTCTCAGGTTTAAAAAAATATTTAGGATCTATTTATTTTCTTTATCCTCCCCATTTAATTCTTTTTTTGGTTGTTTCCTTCTTTTTCCACATATGATTTCATTTTCTCCCTCATTTTTTCTTTACTCTCCTATTTTACTTTCTAAGCTTTCCTTTAATTTTTCGTCCTGTTTTCCTTCCTCTCTCGTGAACATGGATACTTTCTCTTCTGCTCTTCACTCTTAACTGTCTACTTTCTCTTAGGGCTCAGTGTTGGCCACCACATGAGCAGAGCCTCTGAGGCCAATTGTGTAGTTGAGGAGGACTGATAACCAAGTGTAAGTAACACAACCCTGGTCTTGGGTATGGGCTCGAAACATGTTTTTAATCTGGAGATACGTAAGAACAAAAATTAAGCTTTCCTGTTTTACCACTTTCCCTAACTCTGGCTTTATAATGCTAAACCTGAAACTGAATTTGGGCCATTAGCTTACTGTAGAGAAGTAGATATACAAAATATCTCAGATGAATTGTGCTAGAAGGCTGTGATTTATATTTTGTAAACAAGTCTGACTCGTCAAGAGACCTGAGGTGAGGGAAAGGAAAAAACGACGGATGGAAATTATGTTTGTGTGTAATATAGAATTGGGTGATTTAAGAGTAAAAATAAGGGTCAAAAGAAACTGTATAATTTGTTGAATATGTTGTATGGTACAAATATTTGAAAACAAAGCAGTTTCTTACTTGATATTTCATGCTGTTGTCTCTGGTGTAAAGAAGGAACTTGGTGTTTACATCCTCTGGAGAGCTAGGCAAGCCTGCTAGTTCTCTCCCTGGGATTCCAGACCAAGGGGGGCTGTCTGTAAAGCATCCAAGCCTTTTGTAGCAAACTTCCCTCCCTGGGGTATGCAAAGAAAACTGTTAGTGTTCTGGGAACGTAGCGGGTCGGGCTGCCGCCGCTTTACAAGAAGCTGACAGGACAATGTTTATACCAGGGAAGCAGAGAATGGCTGACTCAGATTAGAATGGTGTTCCAGTTCAAGCTAAAGTAAAATCAGTGTTTGGCCAACCTTGCCTGGGTAAATTCATTTTCTGAAAGTTAACTGCATGTTTTCAGACAGTGTTTCTCTCTGGCAGTGTTCACACAGGGCACTGGGATGCAGAAAAGCCATTTCTTGTAATTATTCCTATCAAAACCAAAGCCATCCTGGAGCTGGTGGGGTTGTAAGTGAAAGGGGCAAAAAAGGGTCACACCTGCAGGGAGGGGAGGACAGGACAGGTGACCCCAAAGTGACCAGCAGAGTATTCCATGCCATATACATCATATTTGGTATAAAACTGAGGGATCATCAGAGTGAAGCCCTTGTCTTTGATGGCCTGGGCCTAACACAGACCTCGTCTATCTTTTGCCTCTGATCCCAGATCTGTGCATTCCTGGATCCAGTTCCTGAGCTCAGCTCCCTTCTACTGCTGATTCCAGCCCAGGACCTTTCCCTGTACCCACTCTGCAGAATCAGCAGTGATGTAGTGATCAAGAGGGGGTGAATTCATATGTTTGTATATATTTAATTATTTTCTTATAAATAGTATTTTCCTTATTATTGTTTCATTAAACCTGGTTTAGTTTTAGTTTCCAACCGACAAGAGAGTTTCTCTCATTTCCTTTTCCTTGTGTGTAAAGGTGAGGGGCTGGTAATTGTGTTCACAACTGCTCACATTTAGATGCCAGTCAGGCTGGATGGGGCTAAACCTTGACAGATGGCACTTGTGTTCATTTTTAATATAGAGGTTCAGCTGTGCTCCTGTGCCTTGTGTGTGTAGCAGGACCTTGAACTTCAAGACTGATGCTGCTGCAAACATAGAGTTCAGCCTGATGAACTCTGGAGAACGCAGGATGTATTTGGCTAAACTTATTGTTAACACAGCCATCGGAAAAACATGATGAAATCTTGATTTTTCATAAGTCCAGAGAACAAACTGGCTTTTGTGTCCGTTGCAGAGCAGTCCTTCAAATTAGTCCTAATTCTCCAGGGATTATCTAAATTGTCACTACTTTTGCAATAATTCATGAAGGAGTGCAAATAAACCACAACATTTAAATAGACACCTCTGGTTGCTCCGTAAAGTACATTAAACATCTCCTGTATTTTTATCACTGTAAGATTTTAGTGGAAGCCTAGAGCAAAGCACAGCCTCGGGAAGTGCCTCAAGGACTGGAGTTTCCCAATTTCTATTGTGTCTTTAATACAGTAATGGTGCAAATATGACATAAGGGTGTTGCCATTAAATGTCATCCTTACCCACTATTAACAGCACAACAGTTGTGAAATCCTGAACAATTTTGTTGCTATTAAAGATACTGAAAACAATGAGAAACTATTACCTAGGATAGACGACTGATTTGTCACCCATCAGAGCATAACTTATGAGATTTGTTACTCTGTGTGAAATGCAAGGGTAGACTGACGTACTAGAAATACATCTAGAGAAAGAGGAGATGTATCTGTGGAGCTGCACTTAGAGACTCTACAGGTGATGCAGTCATTTCCACAGGAGTCTTTTCTCCAGTGCCGGTGAACTTTTGGACTTTCTCCTTTTTCTGTGTGTCTGTCCCTGTTGAAATGTTGTTTTGTATCAGTGAAGAAGTGTTTTGACTGGGACTATTTTCTTATTCGCTGAGTAGCAGTGTGAAGATTAAGTGCCTCAGCTGGCACTACACGTGTTGTAGCTCCCCTAAATATTGGTGTGGGTTGAGGGTAGGTAGGGGAGACTGTTCTGGAAGAAGTTTTAATTCATATATATAAATACCTTTCTAATTTTCATTCTGCTTGCTAGCTGCAAAAGTTTACAGAACTAAAAACTAATAGGTTAAAAGTGAGAAAGTCATGATATAACTCGACGGTCCTTATGAATAAGTCTATTAAATCCATTCCAAGCATATTTTTTTCTAAAACAGTCTGGTGTAAGCTACACACAAGGATTTTTACTGTTTACAGATTTAACTTTGTGTCTTACCTCTGGCTGCATCAAGAAGCAAAAGACCAGTGATCCAGACTGCAAACATCTAAAGCAAATAAGAACACAGTTCAGACATAATTACAAATAGAACCTCGAATCCACCTAAAGGTTTCCTTGATCCATTAAAACAAAGTCATAGTGACTGCAGGAGTACTTCAGGCATTTGATAATTTGGATCCAAAAGAATCAACACTTCCTTAAAGATACCAGGGTTTCAAGAAAATATCTTTGGGATGCTGCATACACAGGATATCCTTTAAGCATCTCTTAAAGATTATCTACCTGACCTTGACAAATGCATTCTTTTTTTCTCTAGAGCTGCAATTTATGGCCAAGCAAATGAAATTCCTGAAGGATTTGCAATGACATTTTTTTACAGAATAAAGTTTCTCCTGGCATTTAGTAGAAAATAAAAGATACTTGTAGAACTGCTAGAGAGTGATGGTATTTAAAAGAACCCAGGGACAACCTTAATTTGTTTCTAAATCATACAAATCATCTTGAAAACTCATTTTGATAATTGCTACCATCCATGTATGATTATCAATCAATCATACCCTGATCTGCTTGGTCACAGAATCACCAACTGATAGGTAATCATCACAGTAAATGGAACCAGTCATTAACTTCATGACAAAGTAGGGAAAGCCTTTAAAATGTAGTCTTACTATTACTCGTTATAACTTATCTTGAAAGGCAGGAAGATTATTTTTAGAAAACTCTAATAGCAGGCCCTGATCCCCAATGTGTCTTACAGAGGCAGAGCCCTGTATCCCCTTTCCGCCCTCCCCTCTCCTGTTCTCCCCAGTCTCCTGAAGTCAGTAATACTTTGTTAGGAGCAAAAAGATCATCCCTGTGAAATCCACTATAGGTTTAAGCTTCCATCTGCTCTCCTCCAGCCACTCGCCAGTTACCCCATACCTTACCCTGATGCACCTAATTTAGGTTCCTTAGATGCCCTTGTCTCCAACGTATCCCATTTTACCTTGGCAAGGTCAGAGCAAGTTCTTTGGTCAATCTTTCGGTTGATTGCAGCAAACCTCCCTTTGAGGAGCCTGGAATGAAGCAGGAGGGTGCTGCACCTGCCCTCTGAGGGCACAAAGCAGAGGGACCCTCACCTCACTGCTCCACACAACGCCTGCGTTCCCAGCTGCATCTGTGACTTTGTTGCCTGGTGCCGGAAGAGATCTCTTTGTGTCAGGCAGGCTTCAACTGAGATAACACGAACCAGCTCAGACCAGTTGCTGTGTGGCTCCACCTGTTTCATGCAAAGTTTCAAACAGGGTGTTATTGTCATCCATTGGTAATTATTTTTAAAGCTAAAAAGTACTAGAAGGTGTGGTTCAAACGCTGAACGAACACAGCCTTTCAGGACCAGGAGCAAGGTTCTTGCCATTGGCTGGGCTGCTCATCTCAGTGTGATGCTGAATTGGGATTCGAGTGACTTGGCATCACGTTGGAAAGCTGTAGCAGAGCCTTGACGTTAGGAAGAAATTCTTCACTATGAGGATGGTGAGGGACTGGCACAGATTGCCCGGGGAAGCCGTGGATACCCACTCCCTGGAAGTTTTTAAGGCCAGGTTGGATGGGGTCTTGAGAAACCTGATCCAGTGGGAGGTGCCTCTGCCCATGGTAGGGGGTTGGAACTGAATGAACTTAATGGTCCCTTTTCGACCCAAACCATTCTATGTTTCTAACCCTAATCTTTTGGGTCCTACTCCAGAGTTTTAATAGCAAACCCAACCTTCCTGGTACTGATCTCTGCCTTAAATAACTTACAGTCTTAAGCACAATTTTCAAATTTGTATTTGATAGTTAAGTCTACCATTACAACATCAAAAAGCAAACAAAGTGTTGTGGGATCAGCTTGCATGTGTGTTCACAAGGCTTCCATTGTTACCTGAGAAAAAGCAGAAAGAAGAGACAAGGATCAAAAATTATAAAGCAAGTAAATTGTTCAGTCTGTCATCTGCTTTTTTGTTTCTCTTGTAGTTCTCTTGTCTATAATTTTGCTATTGGATGAATTACATGAGTTTTCTTTGAAAAGGTGACAGAAATGTTATTAAACAGGGGAGAATAGTTCCTTGGGCAGATTGTCACAACATGATCACCATGAATCTTCATAATGAAATTGTATTAATGCAGTAATTTTAGATTCAGTGTTTGGATAACGATGTCTTTTTCCATAGTTCTGTATTGTTGTCATCCAGTTGCAATAACATTCTGATCAGGCTTTCCTAGAAATCTCTGTTCCTGTATGTAGGCACAAATGAGAAACTTCCAACTCAACATTTTAAACGTTAAACCCTTTAAGTATGTTGGGTCACTGCTGGCACCTCCTAAGCCAGAAAAGGGGAGACTCCCTTTTGGTCTAATCCTTTCCACTGACTGATGACTTATCTCATACCTAGCACATGAAATTGTGAACTGGGTTAAGAGTGCTAGGTACAGAAAACCTTTCCAGACTTTATTTTTTTGTCTTGCTAACCTTGAAAGGTTAATTACTTCAGATACAGATAGTAGAAGCAAATAGATCCTCCACCTCTCTACTCCAGAACCCTAGCAGAAGATTAAGAAGGAAGGTTAGCACTTAGCTCAGGGAGTTTGGTTTTTTTTTCATTCTAGTACAGTAAAATGTTGGATTATTCACATAAAAATTCATTTGAGTTCTTCATCTACTCACGTAAATAAAGTCTGTTCTTAAGGTGTGAATTGGCCAGTTAACCAGTCACCAACAGAATTCAGCAAGCAAAAAGCATGACCAGCTTTTTAGAAGAAATGGTTAAAAGAAGCGCACAAAAAAAATCTGCTTCCAGTTTTTCCTAGGTCATCCTGGCTAAAACTGAATTCAGTAATAGTTGCAGCTGCTCAGATCTGTGATTCAGTATCACATTCAAAAGGATTGGATGGGTTTTTTTGATATGTCTAAGCATTTACAGACAAACTCAGAAACGTTCATTCCCTGGAATTTAAGGGCCACACAGGAAATTGGTATCTAATGTACATTACTTGTTTCTGATTTAGTTCTATTGTATATAATAATGGACAAAACCCTCCTTTCATTCTATTCTCACAGTTTCTTACCACTTAAGAAGGAGAGTTTACTGCAGAAGCAGGTCACTCAAACTTTTAAATTAACCTAGTTGAGTCAGTAAATTATTCTTATTAATCTGAACTCATATATTTTACCTATAGAGAGTTTGTTAAACATTACTCTCTGGGGAGTAATCAGAAACTGCTCATTACATTAAGAAGCCTTTCTGGAAGATGGTAGTCTAGTCCCAAACCGTACCTCAACTCTCTGCTGCAACGTGGACTTCAATAGCAGCCTGGTGATGGAGATTTCAGATTTCTCACAAGGTTTGTTGACATTGAAATTAGAATGACAAGATATTTAAGGGCTTTTGATTTTACCTATTATGAGATTATCATTTTCTCACATCCCAGGTGCAAATATCTACTGTGCAATTCTTATAAATCATTGTTCCAGCTAGTATTGAGCATCAACTGGAGCTTAACTTCTCTAGGCTTTTCTTGGAACACATGAAGTGATTATTTAGTGATGTTTATGCTGCCTTTCAGCAGTCAGTGAATCACCATAGCTCTACTCCAAGGTTTAAGACAAGTTTACCAGGAGAGCATCTTTGTAAAAAAAATTAGTCAGAGGATTTATTCCAGTAGGCAGCATGAAATGGGTTTTCTATGCCAGTTTACTAATACGAGGAAAGCTCATAACTCAGCAGCATTTTTAGATGTCAGCACTTCTGTGTCAGCTGCTGAAAAACTTTTTACCTCAATGTTAAATGCTTTGGAATTATTTGGGACCCGTGCAAGAGGTACCAACCTGAAAAGGGCTGAAGTTCTTGAGACTTTCTTGAGACTGCCTCTTCCATGACCTCATCCAATGCCCCTGAACTCACCCACCTCTAGCAATACCAGCTGTGTCCTGTGTCAGACAACTGGGCGTTGTGATTACGCAACTGTGGGAAGAATCATCTCCTTCCAGTTGTCTCAAGGTGGGCAACTGCCACCTTCATTTCACACCAACTTGTAACTAGTGTGGAAGAAAATAAGCAAGTCATTTTGTATTTACTTCTCCACGATCCTCTTTATTTTACAGACCAGGTTTACCCTCCCCATCTCTTTTCCATGCTCGCTTCTGTTTTTCCCTCATATGCCAGAGGAAGTGGGAAAATGACTGCTTATTCCTGCCTGAACAGATGAACATTAGTGTTTTGTCCTATGTTACATTGCCAAAAACAGTAAGGGAAATTCCTTCTGTCCTGAAGTTTTTCAATGAACGTGTGTTCTCTTGAGGGATGAAGGCAGAAGAAATTCTTTCTGCATCTCAAATACAGCTTTGTGCAGTCTCTCCTAAAAGCTCCTTTCTATACCAACATCTGTAAGAGAGGAACTTGGGTGATGAGGTGCACTGCATATAATACAATAAAAAATGAAACTAATAGGGATAATTAATTTAAGTCAGTCTGCAGGGCTGTTTATGCTTTTTTAAAATCTTTTTGCCCCTTAATTACACCTACTTGTTGTATCTTAACCTGCAGAGGAAACATTCTGGGCGGGGACTTACCCACCTCTGCAGCTTGTGGGGTGGGTAAATGAGTTTGTGGTAGTCTATGAATAATGTTTATTAGAAATGGTAACAGTAATGTGAAGGTCACCTTTTCCAGCACATCAGCTGTAAGACCTCCCTAAGGAAGTAACAATTTGAATGAAAAACCTAAAATACCAGCAACTATTTTTCTGTTCTTTCCAGTTTGTTTAGCTGCTGAAATACATATGAAGGGATTATTATTCTTTTACTCTGCCATTTTTCCATTATGATCCAGCTTCTAATACTTTTATTGATGCCAATCCCAGTGGTATCAGTCTTCTTAGTTAGAGAGTAAGTCCAAATGTTAAGTTCTACTTGCTTTGCATTTTAATACCATTTAAACTAACAGCTTATCTGTACCTCCCATGGAAGCCCCCATTTTTTTCTTGTACTTCTTGAGGTAAGCCTGGAGATACCATGAGATTTGATCTGTAATGCTCGTGACTACATTTTTTCCCAGGAATTAAAATAGAGTGAAGTTATTGAAGAGTTGCAATCTGTTTTCCTCATAGCAATATGAATTTTCAAGGATATGAGCGTGCAATTATCCATCCTTTATTCACTGCTTACCTCTCTGTTCTCTATCTCAGTTAACTCTAACACTTACTGACACTCCTGAGATGGTTCTTGAGGAATAATTAAACCATAGGAAACACTCCCCTGAGCTTCACCTGGCCTTCTATTATCTAAATCAAGAATTGCTGTCTAGTCTGATCTGTCCTGGATGTATCTCACATATCTGAGTAGGTCTGAAACATCCTACTACGGTGCCCTGAAGTTATTTAATTCAGTGTCAGTTTAGAGCTCCTAGAGAACTGGAGATTCATATCCTGTGATGTAAGAGAGCAGAGATATACATCCTCTTTCAGACCTAGTGCTGCTTAACCTTCATTTGGCAAAATTCAGTACCATCAACTTTAGATTGGAAAAAATGGGAACAAAATATATTTTCACAGAGCTCCTATTTGACAAAATCTGTCTTTTTGGAACAGTTTAAAGAACAGAATTCAAACAGAGTTACTGAGTTCAAGATTTCAAGCTTGAAGACATTTATTATTTTCACATAATAAAAGTTCAGTTGTTAATAATCACCTGATTAATAATGAATTGTGTTTGTCTCTGCAGCAGCTACTTGCAGATTGTGAGTCTAGGCTGCATATTTGAAAGAGGTACAGTGAGTCAGAGTCACTGGCTGGATTCAACAATATTACACTTATTTACATCTGATAAGATCTGAAATTTTTGTCTAATAAACAAAAGAAATTTATTCCTACAGTTATGTCTTAATTTGTGTCAAACAGAATTACAAGTGAGGAAGCTTTTCATCATTTCTGTGATAAAACACTCGTGTGCCTGATGCATATTCTGAGGACAGCATTGAATTGAAAAGTACAAAATAGGAAGCAGAAGAATTGGCTATACATAGAAAATTTTAAATCTCCTCCAGAAAGGTATTTTAAGGCCTCTGGACACTGTGTGTGTTGATCTAAATTTCGGGATGTAAATTCATTAACTACAGTGCAAAAAAAAAAAAAAAAGAAAAATATAAGTCAGCCTTTGGACCTTTGCCTAACAAATTGCTATTTCTTTCTTCCTCTCATCAGCCATCTAGCATGAAATTATTGGTTCTGCACTTTTAAAAAGTTAGAAATTATTTTAAGGAAAGACTATCAAATACCATATAAAATGGATGTCACAGATTAATTGGAAAGCACGGTATAAAGATTCTTATCATAGCTGTTTTCCACAGTCCTTTAGAAGGCTGTGGTAAAAGAATGGTAATTGTTCATGAATAATTTTGTTATACAGTTTAAAGATTACATAAAGTGGTGGGATAGAAGCTCTATCTGAAGGCCTTTCATTTTATATATCTGAATTTTTGATGGTGTTAATTAAAGCTGGTGGTTATTGGTAAAATAGGAAGCCATCCTTTATGAAATAATTGGGGGGAATCCTTATCTGGTAGCTTAATTACTGACATATTATGCCCTTAGAAATGTTATGGTTTATTTAAGTTGCTGTTTCTGTCTGAAATTGAAGAAGGCATTTTATATTCAGGATGACTGAATTATTTTCTTTATGTAGATAAGATAATTTTATGTATTTATTTCTGAAAGATAAGCCTAACTTTAGAGATATAGATGTTCTACATATTCTAGTCCCTCACCAGATTTCCTCTGTATTTCAGTCTTAAATATTTTTTTAATATCCTTATGGCTCATTTTTCTCAATCCATTAAATGATTGTAATTGGTGGAGCAGAACGCTGCTTTTTTAAAAATGGATGATAAAGTCCTTAGAATAATATTAATTTATACAAGCCATTAGCTGCTCTTAATGAGAAACACCTAATCAACTAATTAAGTGGTTTCAAATCAGGGCTTTGATGTGATAGGTGGCCTGGTTTATGTGAGTCTCGTGGTTATTTTACAGGCACTAGTTCTTTTCCATCACACTTCTCTTAACTTCAGTTGAGTACAGGAGGTTTACAACAAGGTGTTATGTTTGTGTCACCATCCTTATTTACTCATGGAATGGCAACACATGGAATGATTTAATAAAACTACATAACATTTCTGTAGCATCTCTGTGCTCGCAGCCTGCACCACAGGTTTGTGTTTGGCCCTGATTTGTATCTTACCTGAAGAGAAGGCTTGAATTTGGATGACATTTTTTAGAGTTTATGCTAAGAAGGACCCCTGGAAGGGGCTGACAGAAGGAGAAGCTGTACATCACTGGTTCCTGAGGTCTGCTTAGTGCCTTTGCCACTCCCTGTCCAAAGGGATGACCTACACAGGGAGTAACCTTTTATCACAGTTGCACGTGACACAAGACTGCCTGAAAATAGGAAGGCTTCTTTATT
Source organism: Tapera naevia (assembly GCA_033556795.1). Lineage (NCBI taxonomy): Eukaryota > Metazoa > Chordata > Aves > Cuculiformes > Neomorphidae > Tapera > Tapera naevia. The sequence continues at coordinate 499,209 of JAUMJJ010000156.1, forward strand.
TTGCTTTTGAATGCTGCTGTTTCTTCAGCCAGTTTGGGTTTCTTTTAGTGTACTTCAAGAAAGTTGTCAGAATTTTAATAAGTTGTGGACCACTGTTGGAATTAAATCAGGTTTTATTAGAATTGCTATCTCTGTCCTCTGCTGTTTACTGAAGATCTCTCAGCACTTGTTTGAGAGGGCCCATCCAATACAGGGTAAACTATGAACAAATGTAACTGATTTATAACCTCTTTCTGTAAATGAAGTAACAAGATGCTACAGGATGGCATCTATGTCTTTATATGGCAACTAAATCAGTATCACTTTCAATGTGACTTCAGAAAAACTGAGTTAGGAAAACACAGATTTTTTGAAAATTGTGAGTAAAACAGTCATGAAAAACAGAGAAAACTCTTTAAAGGGCTACTTTAAATGAGAGTTATGAGGCAAGGTTCAGAGACACAAAGTCATTCTAAGCCCAGGGAATGTGGGAGAGGGATGTTGCAATTGGCACAGCATGTAACATATAAAGACATTACCACACTGATTAGACCTAATTAAGATTAACTGGAGTATTTCATAATATGAGTCCAACCCAGCCTCTTTTTAAATCAGCTGAAGTTATTGCCATTGTTTCCAATAAGCAAAGGTAGAAGCCAGCATTGTGGTATTGATTTCAGGGTGTATAAGTTAGTCATTTCTATTTGAGGTGCATAAACATGTCTGAAATAGTTGTCAGATTTCAGTAACATTTCAGTGATCTGTTTCTGGATGGGCACTAAATACTAAGTGTGGTAAAACTGGAGAGTGGAAGGCTTTGGGACTGTTTTTGTGGGGGCTTCATACTTCTGTAAACCAGTTGGGTGGCTTGTGAACACATCACAGCCCCTCAGTACAGAAAGACATTGAGCTGCTCGAGTGTGTCCATCAAAGGGCAATGAAGCTGGTGAAGGGTCTAGAGAGGAAGTCTTGTGAGGAGCAGCTGAGGGAACTGGGGTTGTTCAATCCAGAGAAGATGAGGCTGAGGGGAGACCTCGGAACTGCCTGCAACTGCCTGAAAGGAGATTGTAGCAAGGTGGGTGCTGGTCTCTTCTTCCAAGTAACGAGTGATAGGATGAGAGAAAATGGCCTCAAGTCGTGCCAGGTGTGGTTTAGACTGGATATTAGGAAAAATTTCTTTACTGAAAGAGTGGCAAGGCATTGGAAGAGACTGCCCAGGGAAGAGGTGGAATCTCTATCACTGGAGACATTAAAAAAATACGTAGATGTGGCAATTTTGGACATGGTTTAGTAGGGGCGGGGGTGTTAGGCTGGTGGCTGGACTGGGTGATTTTAGAGTCTTTTCCAACCTTAATGATTCTATGATTCTGTATTCACTTGCAGATCATCCCAGTAAGCAGGCCTTGAGTTTTCATGGAAATGTGTCTTTTTTTTCGAACTATTTAACACTCAAATCTGATAAAAAGAATTGGCTATTTACACATCTTTCTAAACTGCATTTTAAGAACTATGCAACATAAGGATAAAATCTTGGAGTGGCAATTAACAGCTTCTAGGCTATTAGTCCTCCTCAGTCTCATGACTGAGCACATGACAGATGCAATGTCCAGTCTGAGTGTGCAGAGTAGCTTCCCAGATGCACTGGAGCCCATCAGATGTGCTCTGCACTGTGCCTGTGTGCACCCTTGTCTCCTCTCCAGGAGAGACTCTGCTATGGACACGCTAACCATGAACTGACCTGAGAGGTGCTGGGATATGCAAAGGAGGTGGCATTTGCAATGTTAGTCATGCACAAAGCATGTAAACATGTTAAACAGCCATTATCTGCTTTCTGTTACTACAGCCAGCCTACAGTTTAAGTTGGTTCAGATTAATGTAGAACATCTAACGATCAAAGGTAGGGTTATCAAGAGGCATGTGAGGCAAGAGGCAAATGATGCCCGAGCTGCAAGCAGGATAAGCCCTGGTAACTTAGAATTTACCACAGCCTTTGCCAGACTCATCACTACCAGTGCCACTGGGACAAACAATCTTGCACAGCTGCAGTGTTTCACTGCTGGGGTCAGTGTGCCAGGCATGACATCTTAGCATGGCCTGCTATTCAGAGGCAACCCAGATGTGTGAGATTGACTCTGCACCCAGGCAAAGGGGAGCCTTGGGAGGAGAACACACTGTAAGCCAGGCATGTGGAATCTGGGAGCTAGGGTTTGGTAGCTCCTGGTGACACCAACAGCAGTCAGAACCTGCATCAGACACGATACAAAGATGGGAGTCTCCAGACAGTCTGCTCCGTCACGTCTGGCTGTGGGAGACCTGAGCCCAGTGATGTCATGAACACCAGAGCCTGGCCCCAGAATATGGAGTATTTAGCCAAGAAATAAAAGGCCATCCTCATTGCTGGCAGTTTCATGGCTTCTGAGAAAACCAGCACTTTTTTTTCCTGAAAGACTTCCTGCTTACCTGGAAAACATACTTCAGAGGGATTGTTTTTAATGGCCTTCATCTAGCTGCTATCACTTCTTAAAGTAATAATTCTCTTTGCTATTAATTATGAAATTTACCTGGTGGGGTAAGCTAATATTTTTTCTTTTTTTTTTTTTTTTAATTTACAACTTAAAATATGAAACAAAGTCAATGAGGAAGTTAAAGGCCTTTTTTGCCTTTTTAATATAACACTTTCTTATAGAATTATAGAATCACAGTATCATAGAATTACAGGATGTGGGAAGGGACCTTTACAGCTCATCCAGTCCAATGTCCCTGAAATGGGCAGGGTCATCTTCAACTGGATCGGGTTGCTCAGAACCCAGTCCAGTCTGAGCTTGAGTGTTGCCAGGAATGGGGCATCTACCACCTCTATGTGCAACCTGTTCCAGTGTTTCACCACCTGCATTGTAAAACATTTCTTCCTTATATCCAGTCTAATTCTGCCCTCTTGTAGATTAAAATCATTACCCCTTGTCCTATTGCAACAGGCCTTGCTAAAAAGTTTGTCTCCATCTTTCTTATAAGCCCCCTTTTAAGTACTGGAATGCCACAATTAGGTCTCCCTGGAGCTTTCTCTTCTCCAGGCTGAGTAACCCCAACTCTCCCATCCTGTCCGTGTACAGGAGGTGCTCCAGCCCTTGGATCATTTTCGTGGCCTCCTCTGGACTCGCTTTAACAGATCCAATCTTGTGCTGAGAGCTTGAGGTGGAGGCAGGATTCTGGGTGAGGTCTGACAAGAGCAGAGTAGATAAGGAGAATCACCTCCCTGGACCTGCTGCTCACATTTCTTTTGATGCTGCCCAGGATACAGTTGGCTCTTCTGGGCTGCGAGCATGCATTGCTGAATTATGTCTAATTACACATCCACCAGGACCCCCAGGTCCTCCTCTGCAGGGCTGCCCTCAATCCCTGTACTCACAGGCCATCATTCAAAGTGCAGGGATTTGGAAAGGGATGCTTCAGTGCCATCTAGTGGGTTTTTCCATAATAATAAAGAATGTTCCTGCTCAGGTGACAATTTTCATTTTATAGTTAGAAAACACTTTTTGCTGCTGCTGTCTGCTGAAATTTTCCTCAAAGTTTATGCATAACTATGTTGGACACTTTACGTTTAAAATACTTCTATTGGCTCTGTTCAAGGATTTACCAACGATGTGCAAAAATAGGGTAGATATCATGCAGAGTGGGAATATACCAAACTATATTATGTGCAAGGAGGAGGCATCACACTGTGAGGTAGAGACCAATAATCCTGCCAGAAAAAACCCTCCTTTTGGAAAGAACTCCACTTTGTTTTGAAGACTCCAAGAGAGGAGAGGCATCAGAGCTGTTCTGCTGATAGATTGGTCCACTAAGGTTTGTCTGGTTGAGGGTTTGAATATGTTGGCTGTAGCTTCAAGTCCTTGGGTTTTTTCTGCTTTCTTCTCTGCATTTAAATAACAAACCTTTTGTAAAGGTACAATGTTTTATTCATTATTATGAGTTCCACTAAGTACCATCATTACATCTGGTCTTTAGGAATATTATTTAATAATCCCTGTAGCATTGGAGGATGTTTGTTGGACATCCCTTTTTTTAAAAAATGGACTGTTTCATGACAGAAGTAGAATGGCACCCAAGTAACAGCTACACACTAGGAATTGGCAACGTCAGCTGTTCAATCTGTACTGTTCTTTGTTCAGATCAGAATGCAAACTCCTGTGAACTCAGGGATTTACTGGGGTTTACACACCACAGCACATGAGAGCAGGACAATCTGCTCTCCTTTTCCAAATCACACTTCAAATATTAACAGGGTGCTCGTACAAACCGGCCACAGTTCATTCCTGTAATCCCAGAGATGCACAGTCCAACAGGAGTGTAGGTGTGGATTATTGTACTAGGGGAACAATTCCTATCTTGGGATGGCAATCTACAAGTGAGGAAACAGGCAGAGAGAGCATGGAAATCAATGGACTGTTCACAGAGGGCTTAGAGGTAGAAGAACAATCTTTCTCTTTCTTCCATTAATATAGAATTTTTACTGTAGTCAATAAGTACATCAGCTGGATTAAATTTAACTACTGATAACTGGAAGTGCATTCACTGGCCTGAAATCTCAAAGATAGTGGAAATAACACTTAGGGTGTTCTCAGTTTTGTGTTTATAGGTTTTTTCTGCTGCACCCCTTATCCCATTTGGATTTCATTATTGAAACTTTTCTCATGTCCTGCAGTAATGCTTTACAAACTTCTGAAATTTAATCATCTAAATTGTTATTTCTTATGCACCATATATCTTTGTGCCTTTTAACATGTTTACTGTATTCTCTGTGAGTCTGTCTGATACATGAATGGGATGTTTACTGGGCATCATTTTTAAATGCCATTGGAATTATGTCACTGAAGGTATAATAAGAGAGAATTGTCTTCAATACTACAGAATATGTAGATAGAGGGTGAGTGTTAGGTATGTGTTTTCAAGATTTACACAATCCTTCTCTCCATTATGTAAATGCTGATTACAGGGAGCTCTGGGACCCAGCACAATGCAATTACAGCCCTCCAGGTCTGGAGGAGCACACGCAAGGCTGCTGTTCACAAAGACCGAAACAGTCATGGCATGTTTGGCATCCCATTCTAAGATAAACTGATTTCTTTCATTAACAATTTAATTCCCCATGCCCTGCCCATAAAGAAAAAGTGCTAACAATGAGCAACTTCAGAATTATGAGCTGCCAAGGAGTAAGCAGTCCAGGTTATTGAAACAGCAGAGGCAACAAGCCCTGAGTTTTCCCTTTCTGTGCTATAAATGTTCATATGCCTCAAATAGATGCAATATATACATTTAGAGAATTGATAAAGAAAGATAATATGTCCCCAAAAATGTTTATTCTGTGCATGGCATCAGGGTCTCATTAGAAGGTTCCTTGAATAGCTGAGGTGTTCACCAAAATTATCTAGGTTGGTGTGTGAATGCCAGCAGCTCTACCCACAGTTTCAGTTGATTTACAAAGACACTCTGATCCCTAATTATATATGATGATTCATCTAGGTTAGCAGCCCCAGGAAGGAATAGTTTCTGGTTCTCAGGCTGGGGTCTCTGCTCTGGCAACGCTCTCATTGTTCGTGGAGGTGAGACCCAAGGTGCACCACTCCTCTTCACATTGCAATCAGCTGGGCGTGGGAGCTGTGTGGTGCACCCAGACTGCTCCAGTCTTTAACTGAAGAAAAAAAACCCAGTTTTCATTGCATTGCTGAGCAGCACCACTGGTCTCTCATTGCCTTACAACAGGATAGCCTCTAGAGAATGCCTTGTTATTTTGCCTCATTAATTATTCCCATTAGACTGATATATGCAGGCATTTTATCAGTAACATTGAAAGTAAATTAGTAGGAACACCACTTTCCTGGTTGCATTTTGGTTTGCACAGTAGATCAATAGATGACTTGAGAATGGTCTTGCTTTAGTGTAGTGCAAACTCGGCCTCTTGATTTTTTGTGTTCAGATAAGAGGATATCTGATGGTTGAAACTGATCTTTTTGCCAATTGATGTTTTGGGGAAGGATAAATGTAAGCATATAAGATGGTAGCACATCTGGGAATACACTCTACTTTTATTGCTAATTCACATTACTGACATTCATAGGAAGCTTTGCTTGAAGCAGGAGTGCAAAATGCCAGGCCCTGCAAAACTACATGTCAAGATATTTGCAGCTAATCTTCCTCAGTTTGAGCAAGAGTGACTAAATCAGCAATTTTCACCTCTGCAACCTGAATTAACTCAATGTTCCACCCCGAGACACGATGGAACCCCAAGGGGTCCAGAGTCTGTGAGACACTGGGACTGCCATGGAGATATCATTTTTACTAATTCTGACATTTTCATATCAATTCACCAGTTATCTAAAGGGAAAATACTTTAAAATGTCTATTTTGCCTATGTCTAAAATGTCTATTAATAATTTGCAAGTAGTTTTTATTATCAGACATTAATTTCAAACAGATATCTAAGGGCCTGAAGTACTGAAATGCTTAATGAGGATTTAGACTTGAAAATAAAATATAATTGCCATGTATTAATCAGAGCAAGACACTGCTGTGAATTGAAGTTGATGGTTTGGGTCTTGAAATGAGCTTGGAGTTTCCTATGAAGCTAATAAGTATGATTACAGTTGTATAAGCACCTCTACAGAGCATTTGAATACTCAGGACAGCACCACCAACCACCTGTGCATGTTTTATGCAGAAGAAAAAAGCTCAGAAGTTAATGCAGAGGGTCATGGAATTTTGTGTGCACCTTTAACTCCATTTCATAGTGTCATTTCCATCATCCTTATCATTAGTTACTTGCATCACAGCAGCACCTAAAGCCTAGTGCTACACGAAAGGGAAAGAGCTTCATCCTGATGCAGCTGGGAGTTGAAATAAAGAGGTGGGATGGAGGAAGCAGAGACCACCAAAATTATGCTGTGGTGTCTCTTAGAAGGGTTTAAAGGAATCAGAGATGCCAACTGGTCTGGTACATTTATCCCTTCATATTTACAGTTTCATGACTTTTTTTTGTTAAATTTATTCTAATTTATACTGTGTTCTCACATACAAAATTTAGAGCTGGTTGAGTTTCTGGAGAATTGGAATTAAGCCTTAAATTAGTTTCTTTCTCCCTATGACTGAATAATAAAATTATGATGCCTTATTTCCTTGCAGAAATTACAGTGAGAAACTTCTTGTTAACTTGCTTTCTGGTAGTGAAGCAGATCCTGTTTGGAAACAAAACTGTGTTGATCAATGGAGCTCATGTTCTGCTTGTACTGAAGCACCATATTTGAAATAAAAGAATACAAAATAAAATAAAATAAAACAAAATTAAATAAAACAAAACAAAATAAAACAAAATTAAATAAATAAAAATAAAATAAATAAAATAATACAAAATAAATAATATAAAATCTGGAATTGTTAACAAGGAATAACAATATTTGTAGGCAACCATAGATCCCACAAGTGCCTACTGCATATTGCTATCAGAGTTTAGGACACAAGTAAGTATCAGTACATTTGGGGTCTTCAAAGTGGCATATGCAAGTGTATCCATACAGGTGATGCATAATTGTATCTGCCAGGTAGAGACTTTGCATTTATGTTATTTGATTCCTCAAAGGGTATGAAAAGCTATTTATGTACATTCAGTTCAACAGGAATAAACCAGTCCCAGAGTAGTATAATCTTCAGATATGTCTGATTTCTTGTATCATATTTGCTTGGGTATTTTCTGAGAAGTGCTAGCATGAACCACTTGGTTTAAGTAATTGTATTGAAGATATATTGGAGACAAAAAGACTTTCCCTAGTCTATTGGTTGAGGTAGTTTTCCTGTAAACTTGAGAAGGAACCTTCTGACTGCACTGTTATTATTATTATTTTTATTGTTGTTGTTATTATTATTATCTCTATTTATATATTTTTTTTTGTGCTATTTTGTTTGATTAAATTAGTAAGAATATATACTGATTAGATGAGTTTGTTTTTACTGGTTCTGGCATGTTTAGAGTCAAGAGCCAGAGTTATGGTTTGCATTTCTGAGTGTGACAGAGAGATGGATAACAGCTGATGCTCGTAAATACCCTCCTGTGAGTCTGCAGGGCTTTGCTTCCATTAATGATTTTTCTTTACAGCTGGTTACCTAAGGGAAGTGAATTAACATAACTCTTTCTCTAGTTAGTTTCACAACTTTGTCATGCTCTTTGAGCTGCTGCAGTCACAGCTGAGCCAATAAAGGCAGCTTTGAATTGTTCGTTCATCAATCCTGCAGTGCACATCCTCCTCCTTAGCCACTCCTAGCCCGAGAACTTGAGCTCTGTCTGTGCTCATCACCTTTCCCCTTCCTACACATCACCTGTGAATGATTCCTCTGCTTCAGTTCATAGGTGAGTAGCACAAGGATGCCCTTAAGTTCTTCTCAGGGTGACACTGCAGCCTCACAAGAGGAGCTTTGCTCGTCCTCCCAAGCAATTGTGCTTTCTGCTTGTGTCTGAAATGAGATTTTTAGCTCTTCTCTGATTCCATGTTATCTATGTGTGCTGTGAGGCACCACTTGACTTCCAGGTGCCATAACTAAATATGAATACTCTAAATTTATAGGTGATAATGTTTGTGTGAAGATTATGTCTATGCTTACCTATATAAAGCTTGCATTGAGATCTAGTGGAGCATTTTATTTGTCCTCATGCGTGTGGTGTGGCACTCAGGGACCCACTTTAAATCTTTAGATCCTCAATGAGAAATGCTGCAATGGAGTTTAGGCACTGAGCCACCATCAGAGGGGTAAATTTGAGCCATTTTGTTGATGATATAGATTTTCAAAATCTAATGTGGTCTTCTAAACTTGAAGTTGATGCTCTCTAGTGGACTGATTTGAAAAATCTGTTAACATGAGCATCTGAAAGATGTCTTGAAAAATTCTGATTATGAGGATACAAGCACATAAAGCAAACAAGCAGAAAAAGGAAAGATTCTTAAAAGAAGTGAGCAAATTAAGAAAACTCATAATGAAAAAATAGTTTTGAAGGAGCAAAAATAAGGATTAAGGGATTGGAAAAAAAGGACTAGAATGCATTTATGTTTTGGTCTCCTTGTGTATTAAGGAAACTAAAATACATCATATGTGTTACAGAACACAGGGATGAATATGAGACAAGTTTGAGTTGTATTTCTGTTTTGGAATTTGGTTTCTGAAAAATCTCTCCACTTTTTGGTATTTAGTACTACACTCAGCAGCTTCTCCTAGGTCAAGTATTTCTAGGTAAAAGAAAAAGTGCTGCAGATTTTTTAATGAGTATCACCACTATTTCTGTTAATCCTGGACCATTTTCTCATGAGGTGCCAGTTCAAACCACCTAGAGCAAGTCATGATTCAATGCAACAGCAATATACAGTGTGATACACTATATACAGTCTTTATTATTAATGAATTAGCCTGAATAATTAATCCGGCTGATGTACTTATTGACTACAGTAAAAATTCTATATTAATGGAAGAAACAGAATGAGAACATGATTGTTCTTCTATCTCTAAGCCCTCTGTGAACAGTCCATTGATTTCCATGCTCTCTCTGCCTGTTTCCTCACCTGTAGATTGCCATCCCAAGATAGGAATTGTTCCCCTAGTACAATAATCCATACCTACACTCCTGTTGGACTGTGCATCTCTGGGATTACAGGAATGAACTGTGGCCGGTTTGTACGAGCACCCTGTTAATATTTGAAGTGTGATTTGGAAAAGGAGAGCAGATTGTCCTGCTCTCATGTGCTGTGGTGTGTAAACCCCAGTAAATCCCTGAGTTCACAGGTGTTTGCATTCTGATCTGAAGAAAGAACAGTACAGATTGAACAGCTGACGTTGCCAATTCCTAGTGTGTAGCTGTTACTTGGGTGCCATTCTACTTCTCTCATGAAACACTCCATTTTTTAAAAAGAGGGATGTCCAATAAACATCCTTCAATGATACAGGGATTATTTTCACCAAATTCCTAGAACCCAACTGGTGGTCTTTAGCATAACTCGTAATAATGGATATACATTGAGACATTGTCCCTTTACAAAGGGCTTGGGTGTTTTTTTATGTTGGAACCTTCAGTTTTTCTCCATTAACAAAATATTTCAGATTGAAAAGTAGATAAATCATCTCTTTTAAAGAAAGAAGTTAACCAGTTGATGCTTTCCATTCTTATGTTTTATTCCCCAACCCTATTTTAATGCTGTGTCGATAAGGAAAATACACACCCAGTTACCTTAATGTGGAGCAGAACTTCCTCTACTGCTGCCTGTATTTGCCCTTGCTCAGAAATAATGAATGTTTATTTATTTCATACACAGAAATAAAACAACTACATTAATAGCAGTTCTGATTATGAGCCAGCTAAATTCTGAAAGAACTAAATACATTTTAGTTTTACTGAGGAAATATTTTTTCCAGGCTTCCTCTTTTTCTCTGTGTCCTTCATGTGAAAGAGTCACATCTAAAGAAATGGGGAGGCCAAAACTCCCTACAAATCCATAAATCAATGAGAAGTTTCATGAATTTGGAATTCCAACGTGATTTTGGCCAAGGCATTGTGTATACATGAAAAGCCATTGGGTCATCCCAACTAACTCAAACCATATCATTAAAGCTTGGGATACTAACTTTTGATGGAAAATTTTGTGGACTTTAGGGAGACTGGGAAGTGCTCATACAGGGACAGAAGGGGTATGAGTTTATTTCATAATGCTAAGCTGTGGTGCTGTAAGTTCATAGCTATGAGCTATATGGACCTTTTCCAACAGGGCAAACTTTTCTAAAGGAAACATCAGTTATGGTGTTATGGTTTGTCCAACTCACCAACAATGGCTCTGTCTGTGATGAGCTACCACTGGTTTTACTTCAGCTGTCCCATTTAGATGGCAGGCAGGGGCAGCTGTAGAGATATCTCAGAGCTGTAGAGGGATTCAAGGTTGTAACTGGTGGTTGTACAAACCCAAGTGAATTTTCTTTAAGGTTCTGGGCTGTGGTCCCACATTTAAAATGGGCCCTGAAGAAGTAATCTGTGCTACAGCTGTTTAGAATGACACAGAAAGGGCAAGGAGCTTCCTATATATTCTGTTTCTGGTTTGTGTTTGGAAAGCAGCATCCTAACACACTCCTACTGAACTCATCGATAAGTAAGCAAGAAGTTGGGCATCTGCTAGGGATAAGGTTTTTTAAAATGATCAAATATGGATCACTTGCACCCAAAAGTCGATAAAGAAACAACTTTGGCTGAAACACTTCACATTCATTGAAATCAGAAACTGGCAGGTTTGAAAAATAATGCCAGTGGAAGATAATAATCCAGTGATTCTGTTTACAATTGTGTCTTCCAAAGAAGAGCACTCAAACCAAAGTGATGCTTTTTATTTTGCATGAATTGGACTTATATAAAATCACCACTGGTAAAATATGCAGATGACACAGAGATTGACAGCCTGATAGGGACAAATGCTGCAGCCACGCAGAGTTAGATGAGTAGTTTGGTAAGCAGAACACGTGCAATTAGCTACTGTTTTAATTTAGTTACCTACAGGGCTACATTCAGTTTGCAAATACAGAGAGAGGGACAACATCCTTGAAACCAGCAACTTTGCAAAATGCTTATAAATCATCTTGAACAACTGAGCCAACATCATGACTTCTAAGGTGATGTACAAGGTAAAAAGGATTAACAAGAATTTGCAAATCCATTTGGGAAGGCAGTGTGGAGGAGTAGAAAGGCAATTTTCTCTTTATATAAGCATTGATGAAGCCTGTACTAGAATATTGTTTACAAGTCAGGTGTCAGTCTCTAACAGTGCCAGGAATGGAGAAGGTGTAAGAAGAAAGCCCCAAAGATTATCTGGGTGCTGGGAAAATGCCTTTTGGTAAAGGATAGAAAGAATGTGATTTGTTAAGCTTATCAAAAATAAAAAGAATCTGACAGGTAAATAAATCAGTTGCAGCACAGAATTACTAACACAAGGGGAATGTAACTTGTGGTAAAAGGGGTTTCAATCTCAGGGAAGGAAGCATGAGAAAACCCAAGGACTTGAAGCTGTGGCAAACACATTAACTCTCAATCAGACAAAGAAATCTTAGTGGGCCAATCTGTCAGCGGAACAGCTCTAATGCTTCTCCTCTCTTGGAGACTTCAAACAAAGGCGAGTTCTTCCCCAAAGGTGGGTTTTTCCTGGCTGGATTATTGGTCTCAGCCTCACAGTATGATGCCTCCTCCTTGCACATAATATAGTTTGGTATATTCCCACACTGCATGATATTTATTCTGGCTTTGCACAGCGTTGGTAAATCCTGAGCGAACAGAATTATTTTAAACGTAAAGTGTCCAACATTGTTATGTATGAAAATTGAGGAAAACTTCAGCATACAGCAGTAACAAAAGGGTGTTTTCTGATTGCAATTCTAATATGAAAATTGTCATCTGAGAGGGAACATTTTTTATTAGTACGAAAACCCCACTAGATGGCACTGAAACACCCCTTTCCAAATCCCTGCACTTGGAATGATGGCCTCATTGCCCATATTTTTTGACTAAAAGGAACATATGAACCACAGTATGAAAAAGCCAAGGGATGTAAAATTTGGATATTAGACAGGTTGAATTGTCTTTGTTTCTGTTTATTGTACACAATATACCATTCACTGTTTAGCTTACGTTTATCTGAATTATCTTTATGCACTTATATGCTTGGAGACTTTGTTTAGGAAAACTTAATCAGTGCCAATTTAGATCTAATGCTCCTTTGAATATGAAATTAAATGTCTGCAGCATATGTACTAAACCTGCTATCTTTTCCATGGAAGTCACCTTAAGGTGTTTTCCCTTACTAAAAGCACCAGGACAGGTCCCTATCTACTACTTCAGCTCAGTTAGTGCTAAAATCCTTTCTCAAGTTACGAACTGCTGCCAGCTGAAGGTGACTGTGTTAAACCAGTTGGCTGGCTCTGCACCTGAGTTAGTGTGAGTTTGAACTTGGAGCACCTTGCCAATAGAGATACCAATGTTCCATCCAAATCTGCTCCAACTGGATGCTATGGTATCAATTAGAGCAGGAAATGTTCAAGCAGGTGTAGGCAGATGCACAGATACACACATAGAGCTCTAGAAAATTCTTCTGTATTTAACTCCATTATATACTAAGATATAACACTCCACATTTCATTGATTCTGTGGCAGAAATGTAGTGAATGGCAAATCCAAAAGCAGTCCTCTTTTTCCTGCCAAAGGACAAGGAGGACCCACTCTAGGCAGGGAGCTATGCTGATCAGGCATGGCATCCTTAACAAGGAGACACTGCTGGAACACATCTTCTCTTTCTGCTCTTCCTTTGCTATCATTCTTGCAGGATCTGTGCCCCCAGGTTCCCCACTACGCCTTTGTGGCAGGGGTTGGCCTTGTAGGTACTTTTCCATTCATTTCTGGTCTACTCATGTTCAGTCAGCTGAGAAAACAAATCATCAGGCTGTGCCCATCTGTATGTACTTACCTGTCCTCCAGGAGAAGGGTCCAAGAACTCATTGCAATCTACCATCTGTATTGAAGTCCCTTTCCTTACCAGTTCTGTCTGGGTGGAACTGTCAGACATCTCAGGGGCTCTCTCTGTGGAAACACTGCTTCTAACTCTGAGGAGGGTGCTCACTGTCACAGCAGAGACCTGGAACACTTCTTTGGGCTGTGGGTCTACAAGAAGTGTGCGTGGTCCTCACACAAACTGCTGTGTGAACTGCTGCTTCCACTCAATTCCTGTTCCTTAGTGCTTTTTAGGGCCATTTGAATCTTCTGTGGTTGCTCCTGGCAGGGCTCTTGGCTCTCCTTTGGGCTCTCCTGGCTCTGGACACCCCATTGAACACCCCAATCTGATGCTCAGCCACAGAACTTGCCGCTGCCACACCTGCATCCCTCACCCCATGTCATATGTACGAATTTTTTGTCTCTGACTCAACCTATCATTTAGTTACAGGTACTTTTTCTTAGTGTGACTTATTATTCTTTTCTTACTGTTCTTCATTTTATAACATTAATGTGGCCCTAGCACCAATTCAATCATATTTATGTCAAGCAATTAGAGATAATTTGTGTGGGTACTGTTGCGTTAGCTAATTCTATTCTGTGGTCAGATATTGTAGTGGTTTTCTTGGTAGTCTTTGAATTGACTCCTAGAAAGAAATGAAATTACATGAAAATATGGTAGCTTAACTCCTTTTTATGAGAAACAAAATAATTGCTCTTTAATTCCTTCCCCCCCTCAGCTGTTTCTTGCTTCAAGAGTAAGCACGTGTCTGGGTGGGTAACGTTAGGTCACGGCGGTGGCTTTTACAAAGTTAAGACATCTTCACTGTGGTTTGTGTTCTGTCTGCTGGCTTGTTGGCCAGTGAGGTTCCTGGGATTTCTACTCCTCAGCATGACCTCTGACCATGACTTTGGATCAGTGTATCTCCCAGGTTCTTTGGCTCCTGAGCTTGACTTGGTGTTGCTCTGCCTCCAAACTCATTAAGGTTGGTTTGTAACCCATAATCTTGCAGAGTCAGTGTTTAAGAGATTTCCTCTTTTGGGTCTCTGTGGTCAGTCCTTTCTCACCCTGGCTTGTAAATGCTTTTTTCAGTGATTTTCCCAAGTTCAGTTCAGTGATTTTCCCAAGCCTTCTCAGGTCCATGGCCCAGCTTAATTATTTTCCTATTAGATCTTTCTCAACTGGATCTTGGACTTTCTGCAATAATCTGTTTGCATTAGGCTGCAACTGGGAAGTGTCTTTTTCAAAGCATGGCTGGGAGCTGTGATTTGATGACAAAAAAATTGGGCTGCTCAGCTATGTATTAGGTCTGTGGTCACAGCAGAGGAGAGTGGCAGTGGTGTCAGTGAGTAACAGCAATTCAGCAAGTCTGGAAGGGTGTGGGACTTGGTGCTTGGCAAACCTCAATCCTTACCAGGAAAATTTAGTAATCTAAAGTGTTTATCACAGAATCATAGAATTGTTTGGTTGGAAAAGACCTTTGAGATCACTGAGTCCGACCATACCTGTCCATTATTAAATCATATCCCTGAGCACCTTGTCTACTTGTCTTTTAAGCACCTCCAGGGATGGTGTCTCAGCCGCATCCCTGGACAGCCTTTTCCTGTGCCTGAGAACCCTTTCAGTGAAAATATTTTTCCTGATGTCTAATCTGAACCTCTCCCAGTGCAACTGGAGGCCATTTCCTCTCATCCTATAACTTCTTACTTGTGAGAAGAGACCAACACCCACCTTACTTCAGGCTCCTTTTAGGGAGGCATCGGCAGTGATGAGGTCTCCCCTCAGCCTTCTCTTCTCCAGGCTAAACAGCCCCAGGTCCCTCAGCTGCTCTTCATAACACTTGTTCTCCGGCCCCTTCCCCAGCTCCGTTCCCTTCTCTGGATGTGCTCCAGCCCCTCAATGTCCTTCTTGAACTAAGGGGCCCAGAACTGACCCCAGTGCTCAAGGTGTGGCCTCACCAGTGCTGAGCACAGGGGCACAATCACTGCTGCCCTCGCTGTTTCTGATCCATTGGCCCTCTTGGCCACCTGGGCCACTGCTGGCTCATGTTCATCCGGCTGTCAACCAACACCCCCAGGACCCTCTCTTCCAGGCAGCTTTATCTGTTGATCATAGAAAGCAACTCTTTTGAATTCCAGTGTGGAAGCATGACTAGTTCTCCCTACACCTTTTTTCCCTAGAATCCTAACTTGTTGTCTTGGGCTACCTTCCTCTTTTCTCACTACCTAGGATTTCTATGGCTCTAATTCATGTTTTTCAGTCATAAAAAGGGACAATGACTTCCTCTGGCCTCAGAAGTTATATTTGACACTCATATGCAAGGTATATAAAATACAATCTAACCCCTAAAAATATGTATTTCTTAGTATGTCATCTGTGAAATAATTTATTTTTATGGCAATTTGGTTACATTCTGGTCTTTAAAATATCTATTAAACCTGACAAAAAATCTGTTCTTTTTTACTTCTTATTTAAAAGACTACTCATCCCTGTTTGGGAATTTTAAAGAAAATCCACAAAACTCAAATATTGGCCTGATTTTTAATAGCCTTCCAAACAGGAATATTATATCTGCCCCAAATGACAGTATTTGTGAGACAGGGGTGACGAATGTATTCTTATACTTGGGTAAATTTCTATGTTTTACATTCACCCCACAACAGCTCTGGTTTAGTCTGGCTTTATATTTTTTTCAGAGTTGTTGAGGGATTTGTTTAGCCCAATAGGATTTGTATTGATTTCTGTTTCACTTTTTTTTTTTTGTGAGCTTTATTCTTGTTTTGTTGTATTATTGATTCTGAGAGTTTTAGCCATTTGATTTATTACAAAGTTTGCTATATTTACACTGTAATTCTACTGCAATAATCAAGAACTTAGGCCTTCACAGCTATTAAAAACAAAACACCCCCTCAACAACCAAAGAACACCCCTCACAAAACTTAAGATGCAACAAGGTTCCTAGATTCTGGAATATCCCTGAAAATGAGTTTCCCTATTTCTTTTCCCCAGGTGTTTTTTTTCAAGTGACTTGGGGACATAAATTTGTATTATTAATTGGTAGTTATTGGATGCTATTTGTCATTTCACTTACCTGAAATGTATTGCCTACAATGCTAGTATTAACCAAGGAGTTTTGCTTCATGTCATATCTGAGCAGTTAATCTATATGGAACAAAAAACTATATAAAGATAAGACCATTGCAAAAGAGATGCAAGGTTTCTTGTAAATTAAAGGAACTGTAAGTGGATAAACCCAAAGTTTGGTTAATCAAATTAATTTACCAATGCGTGTAACGTAAGCAAGCTCACTTAAATGAATAAAATGATCAGGATAAACTCAGCTATCCTAGCAAATCCCAAATTTATATCTATTTCCAGCACTTAAACTGAGAAATAGCACTGCTTTAGCTGTCTGTAGATTCTGTGATATGTGACTGTACCATTTTGCAATATGCCCTGGATTTGATCAAAGCCCACAAGCCGTACCTGCCTAACTTTAATAGATTCAGTGTCCCATAGAAGTCAGAGGGACTAAGTTGTTTAAAAATAAGCACATCATAAGAGGATTTCTTGTATGGAAGAGGCAAAAAAAAACCCCTTATGAAGCTGTAAGCTCCAACAGCACTGGTTATTAAGGATGATAATTCCAACCTCTTGGAATTATCCTAGTGGATCAGAATACTCTTTGATACCAGTGCTGCAGATCAAACCTTGCCAGACTTCAAACTGAAGCTGTGGAAAAAAAGCTTTCTCCATTGCAGGCAGAATTTGGTCATCTTCCAAAAGTGATTTATTCCTCTCTTCTTTATAAAGTAACTTTTGAAGTTTTATGTGTGGCAGAACACCCCCTGTAGCTTGGAGAGCTCTGGGAGTAGAAAAACTAGTGAAGAGCAAATACCCATCCCATTCCCCAATTGGGGAGCGGATTGAAAATTATTTCCATGTACAGTTTGATGTGATGAGATGCTGCCCAGAGAGTGGGCTGCAACTGAGCAGAGTGAATGTCTTTACACAGCCCTATTGAAAGCACCTGAATCATAAAAGTCAGCTCCTACTGTGGTGCTGGGAACTGCTGTAGCGGTTCTACTGCCTACACACTTGAATGAGGAGGGTTTAGTGTTCAATGGAAACTCTTCACTAATTCTCTAGGAGTAGGGATTTTTCATTTAGAATAGAGTTTTATCCTTGCTGTCCAGTGGTGAAGGTAGCACTCAGTGTTTTGTGGGTTGTGGGAGAAGGAGAAAAGGCTTCTGATGTGATTAGAAGACAAGTGCTAAGTAATGGACTGGCTTGCTATCAATGGAGGCATCTATTGATCAGTAGATTTGGAAAGTATCCTGGACTATCAGTGTTGCTGGAGTTGAGCTGTTTCCGAATGTTGCAGAACTGCATTGTCAGGATATATATTAAATAGCTACAGCTCTTCTTAAATATTTCCTGATGGTAATAGCAGGGTTCCTCTCAAAATAAGACCACGTGACTACCTTGAAAATAGGAGAGCATTCATTCTAAAAAGAATAGTACACAGAGAATAGAGCAGGTAATAGAGGAGCTCAGCTGCACGTGTAGTGGACTAAGTACTGTCAACTCATGGGCAACAAAGAGGAAACTGAAGGTGAGTAGGTGTTGAACCTGAGGGTAAAACACAAGCTCTCCACCACTTCTAAATGAATGAAGTTTTATTTTAATGAAAAGTAAAGGCAAATATGAACTATGGCTTAAACAAACAAACAAATAAAAGCAAACTTAATAGAGCTTGGACACTCAAAGAGTAGCTTCTATGGCACTCCATATCATATGCCAGTTACTAGTCACTTGTCTGACTTTTTTTGTGATAGATTCTGGAAAAGAGAAAGAATTGAATTGTAGAAAATGAAATTTAATGAGTCCAGTGTATTCTTTACAGAGAATCTTTAAAAATGAACTCTTTTTCCTGTTTCTGAAGTTTGTCAAGCATGATAAATTTAACTCCTAAAGCACAAATAAGTTACATTCCTCCAACATAAACTTGAAGCTTATCATAAAAGTAATACAAATTTCCCATGACTTTTTTTCTGCCATAGATGCTAGTGGCAGCTGCATCTTCATGCTACCCAATCAAGGACTCTGAAATTAACCTTTAAAAACTGTTTATTTCCAAAAATAAGACTTCAAAAATTTTTTTTCTCTTCCTATTGTTACGCAGACTGGCAATCAAGAAGTTTGAGATTAGGATTGACATTTCAAGAAAAAAACACACCCTAATAAGTTTATAAGTTTTTATAAAGAATTTGTGAGTGGACAAAATGAAACATTACACAAAGGGATGCTATTATGGTCCTATCTCTCCATATTCCCATCTTCCATTTAAGTGGCACCTGGAACTTAAAATTTATTTAACTCTTAAATGCATAACCTTTTGTAGCTTACAGGAAACTAATAATTAGTCCTAGTCCCCCAAATAGGTCTTTCTTGCTCCAAAAACATATCTTTAAATTATTTTCTGTGCTTCCCTTTTCTGTCAGCAGTGATATTCCTGGACATTTGGAAATAATAGGCTAAAGCAAATGAGAGTTGCAGTGCACCTGCAACACAAGGATGTTTGGCTGTGTACACAGTATAAAAGCCTGCTTATCTGAAACTACTGCTAATCATCTTAAATTACACCTTTAAAACTAAAATTATCATACACTTAAAGTACAGAATGAAAATGGCATACCATTTGCAGGATTTCTATTTCTGTTCGAAGAGTCTCGCAGATACTTTCCCAGTCATCATCTTTGCAATTTTCCAATTCTTTCTTAAGTCTGTGTCCAAAAACAAACACATATTTGGATCAGAGAACCTGTAACTACGTTTTTTTCAGATTTGGTCCCAATTGTCAGTTTGACTTACGTGAGAAACCCCTGATTGATCTATTTGCACAATCAGGATTTAAGTTTGCTGGTTTTGTAATTGGCAGAGAAACCTGCTGCCCTCCTGCAGTGCTGTTGGATTGCACTCAGCGCTGACCGTGGCGATGGCAATGTGAGCAACTTCAGAAAATGACAGTTTGGGCTTTTACAAATTGTATCTTGACTAAGTACTTCATTAGGCAAATTTCTGGACCATATTTTTTTTCATAAACCATGAAGGATTTATTGCCTCATTGGTCATAATAGTCCTTATTTAAACACGTGAATTTGGATCTTGACACTGGGAAAGTGCTCTTGGTTTCCCTTGGTATCTACTTGTACCCACTGCTGGAGACAGAATATTGCATTGGATGGGTCCATGGAGCCATTCCTGTGCAATTATTGCTCCAGACCCCTCCACAGACTCTGCTGTTCTCTCTTTGCTGCTCCTGTTGTTCTTCAGCACTTACTTTTTCCAAATGGTCTCAGCCAGGAATTCTCCAACTTCTCTCCAATAGGGAATAATTTTAATATAGTGATTTTTGCATTCAAAAAACCCATTATTTTCCCCATTCTTTCAAGATTATCTGATACCCCCAGTGGCACTGGTAGCAATTATCTATAAAAATATTTAAAACAATCTGTAATGTAAAATATAAGTAGTTTATCATTCATATCTGTTAGGAAATCAGATAGAATGGAGTCAGCACCATAAAGGGAGCTACCTCTGAATTCACAGGAAGTGGTCAGAACAAAAAAATTGCAGTGTGCCATTTGTTTTTCCTAAATAGGTGGAGGTATTCATAACAGCAATGCTTGCAGGGATAGAGCCTTCTATTGTCTCTTTGAGGCAAAGTAGCTTTTGCAAATAGCTAATTTTTGCTAAAAGCATGGAAACAATTCACAAAACAAACCTTAGCAACAGGATTCTCTGTTTTTGCAGCTCCTGGTTCACTGCAGCTCCTTTCCAAACGTTTTCATAGAATGAAAAGAGGCAGAAGACTTGACTTATCTAACACTGTCTACAAACCAGGCTCACAAAGCCAGAATTTTAAGAACCAGGAAAATGCACTTTAATTGGAAAAAAACACAAACCCTATAGAAAAAGATTTTCCAAGGGAAATATCAGTGCTTGGGAAATGTGTAAGGTGTTAGTCCTGCTTAAAGGAGATGACTAAACTTTTCACACCAATGGCTGTAGTGGTTTAAATTAATACTCAGTAGGCCAAGAGAAATCTATGCAGAGCTTTTAGTAGTCTGATGAATACAAGGTGATGAGATTATATTGAGTCTTTCCACGGCTGTCAGAAGAACAGCATAATGAGAAAACTGAAGTTGCTTACCCTTAATACAGTTTCAGCAAAAAAAAAAGTGAATATTCTGGGACATAAAGGAAGACTGAAAAAAGGAGGAAAAGTATATATTCTGCTTCTCATTAAATAGCTAAACTGATTCATCAAACCAAGACCGTGTTTTTTTCTGAAGTTGAAAGGGGGGGGGGGTAGTAACCATGTTTTCTTTTAGATACTATAGCAGGGAATAACGTGTTTAACCCTATTGTATGATAATGCATCCTTTTAGTTGTCCTAATGCAGATGGAGTTTGTTTTCTACTCAAGAAAATGGCTTTATTAGAAGCAAAAGACAGAGCTTCATGTGAGAGGAAAAGGTCAGTCAGTATGTGGGGTTGCACAGTAATGTAAGACTGGACCATAAGATAATTTTCCTCTTTCTGTGGAAAATGTAAATATCTTATCATCAAAAAGGAAACAGTGGGAGCTCTGTGTGTTTGTGTTACAAAGGAGTAAATGTCTCTTCTTTCAGAAATGTTTCTCCTGCATTCATAATACATGCAAGTGTTTGACCAAAAGGAAATTTTGAACTACACTTTAAGAAACTAAATAGTCACTGTACTGTAGTCCATTGCTAGTTTACAGACCATTTTCATTGAGAGAAGTTCACTTCAAGGTCTAAGATCAGCTTCTGATCTTGATTAAATCAGCTTAATATCATTGCCTTGCCTCCTCATTTTTTTCTGTGTTCTCTGTTAGCGTGGTATCAGAACCCTAATTTATTGAAGACAAAGAAAATCTTTGGCTAATTTGCTTTAAGAAAAGTCATAGTTAATCTCAGAGAAAATGCTCTGTCATTGTCTTCCACGCTACAAAAGTGATGCATAGTTTGTTTGCTAGTTGTCAGCTAAGAATGATACCAGTCCATGTTAGGTGTACACTAAGGACAGAACAACCAGAAGATAAAGCAGTAAGAGTGGCTTATCTGTGTCTTGGGATTGTGAATTAATTACTATTGATGATGTCCTTTGAAACTGTGACACTTTGCATGTGGGTTTTGAAATTTTATTTAAAATATTTTATAAAACTCAGAAATGGTGTGACAGCACAATGCCTTCCATAGCATGGGGTGGCAATGATAAAAGATATTCATTCAAATGTGGTGTTTAATTTTTACATTAATCAATTGATTCTGCTTTCAGGTCTCCTTTCTTTCTTATTTAGAAGCTAGATAATTACAGTATGTGCCAGGAATATTATACTCTCAAAACAAGGGCTGTCTGTTAGGTTACAGCCTACACAATTAATGCATTGGAGACGCCTGAGTTACTGAATAAATGATGAAGTTTTACCAGAAGGAATGCGAGACAATGGAACTATTAAAAAAATGCTTAACCTGGAAGCAGATTTAGCTTTTCCATTTTACATTTAAGATAAGCAGGATATTCATATTCATCTTTCTACTATCAGATTGAATGTGCAAACCAATTATTCATGAAACTATGCTGTCTAGATGGAGGGCAGGCTTTCTGTCACCTTCAGAAATGGAAAGAGATGTTCATTTTGCCAGACAAAGGTTTAATATGACTATTATACCCTACTTATGACTAAGATAAAAAGGAAATATCTTTAAAAAATGATAATCTGAAAAAATCACATTAGCATTTGGCCACCCGTGTCCTTTGTTTTCATTTTATTCTTACCATTTTAGTCTCTTTGATGATAATAAATATATCTTTCAGAAAAGTAATTGCGTTGGATTAACCGTGTGTTGGTAAGTTACAGCGTCACAAGCAATGGGCTCTAATGACCAGCTGGAGCTGTATTTGTGACAGGAGGTTTGGCTATTCCTTTGAAAAACATTGGAAATAAATAGCAATAGCAAAACCTAGCCTTAAATTAAGTAGCTGGGACAACTGCATCAGCAGGTTTTTGGATGCTCACTTGCCCTAGACTGAGGTCTGCTATCAGTGGTCCGTTTTCCATTACTCTTGAATGCCAGAAGTGACAAAGAGATGAAGAAGGAGGAGACAACTGAAGATGATCGATTTTGCAGCTTTGAAATGAGCACAGCTATTAAATGTCATTGGCAATTGTGGTTGATATGCAGTCTTCTTGAGTTTCAGCTGCATATGCAGAAGGCAAATAGGAAAAATAATTGTGAAATCAATACATGCTGGTATTATGAATTGAACTATAACAAAAATAATGCTATTGTCAAACAGGTTTCTCCAAAAATCACCCACAGATTCAAGTTCCTGTGTCAAGACTTTAGTAGCCCAAATTTTCATTCCAGGAGTAATTTTATGTGAAGAGATCTCAAAGAAGCAGTGTGTGCAGAAGGCAGGGTGAATATGTATTTTTAAAGCCTTCTTTACTTTTGTTAAGTGGGAATGGAAGAGTAGAAGACCTTTCCTGGTTATTGTTGGAGTTGCAGAAAGTGCAGACTGTGGCTTTGTTATGTTTTGCTGAGACAAGTAAAACATTTTTTTCATATTTTCCTTCTTGTCTTTGCCTTGTTTATAACCACCATTTATTTTTAACCATAAATACAAGGGAAAACATTAGATTGTATTATAAAACAGAATTACTTCGCACAGATATACAGGGCACAGAATTTATGGCACAAAATGAAGTTCCTTAAGAAGTTCATATATGAACTTGAAAAGTGTGTATGTTGATTTTCCTGAATTTCGTCATAAAGGTCAGGATATATATATTTACCAAAGTTTTAAGACTTTATTGTGACGGAAGAAAAGTACAGAAGACTGGTTTATTCTCTCAAACTGAGGCAGAGCTAACTTGTTGTGGTCATTCAGTCTAAGTTCAGTACTGGGACTAAATGAATGTATCTGTTTCTATAGTGAGAACAAGATTTTACTGAGTATCTACATTTGCTGACAGTACTGAACAGAAAATGCTATTGATACAGCTGAAAAAGTCAATAAATTTTAGACTATTATCAATTGATTGAGGAAGGGAGAAAATGAATCCTAAATGGAATTCTGTATCTGAAAATATAAATTCAAGCACTTGAGTTGAACAAATAAATTATAAAAGTATGTGCTTGATGGAGCAGAAATAGAATAAGAATTAAGAAAGTGATCTGGTAGTAATAATAAATGCTGGAAAGGAGATGAAACATGAAAGCAAACAAGGTACTAGGCTACATAACAATGGGAAATAAATGTAAAAGAAAATACATAGAAATACCTTAAGTAAAATAAGAAAATTTCAGCTTTTACTATTCTGGATCAAATCCTGATTGTAAAATACATAATTATCATTGGTTAAAGCTTGTGTGAATGCTGTCAAGCAATTATTTATAAAATCAGTTATAGGTCTTGAAAAGTGCAGTTTATATTCCCCAAATGCATCAAACATCACAAGAAGCCTTTCAAGAATATATTATTATAGATGAATAAACATAGAAAGGTGAAAGCACTGAATTAAACTACATGTCTAGGATGAACTTTGCTTTTGCAGACAGCAAACTAATGTTATATGGATTATTTTCCATAGGAACTGTAAAGAACAAGTTACAGAGGAAAGAAAAAATTCACAGGCATCAGAGACATAACAACTGAAATGTGCTTCTAGGGGTCAGTAAGATTACTATTGAAAGGCAGGGAGAATAAATATGAGTCAATGATTCTTCTACTTCAAATATCTTGATATCTCTATTGTAGAGGGAAAACTAGATCTTAATCTGGACCTATTAATACAGCTGCCCTATTGCTGAAATTAGTCTCTCTATCCTGTGCTGCTTTTCTTCACATGAACCATATAATTTTCTCTAAGCTAGAAAGGATTTAGAAATGCCATTTTCTCCTTCTGTATTATGAGCTCTCCATTCTCTGCTCATCTTGAAAAGCAGGTGAGAGATCTGTATACAGTACTCTTACATGATCCTCTTTTTTGTTGGAAACACCTCTCCACAGCTGTATTTAATTTTGATCTTTATAGTTGTCTTTTGATTACATAGTATGCTCAGCCTCTCTTCTCCTTTGCTTCTGGGTACCTGTTATTGAAGTCCTTAGTTGTACATAAACTCACGCTGTGTATAATTACACTCCTTTTTTAGTTACTTCAGTCTACAAATTAAAGAATTGTTTTATATTATTTTCTTAAAACACTTTCTATTTCCAAGTCAGTATTTAAAACATCAGACAAGACGAGCTGTGACTGTAGCTACCTTCTTCCAGCCTCAAAATTCTATTTTTCAGACCTATTATTATTGTTAGTATTAGTCATCACTTAAAATTTTTAATATTCTTCCCCATGTTAACCCATAGTTTCTCATGCAAGATAACATCAACTGCTTGTCTAATGTCTAGATGGATGGCATTTGCATTTTCTTTGTCTAACCAAAGTTGTCTTATTAAAGAAAGATAACATTAGTTGGATTTGATCTACTTTTTCTAAATCCACACTGCAATTTACAATAGAAACCTATTTTAACATAATTCAAACTATAATAGTTCCACTGGGCACTGCTATTAAAAAGAAAATCTTAAAAAATCAATGAAGCGACTGTCATTAAAAAACTCATTTTGAACCACATATGTTACTCCAGACACTGATATTTCCTGATTACAAAATTTAACATAAAATTAAATTTCAAACATTTTTTAAACCATCAGAACCATGCATGACCTTAGCCAGTCCACTCTTAGCATGAAACATCTGTTCAGCTCTAATGAACGTATCTTCTGTGTGATTTGTATGAAAGAAAGGACCACTTTTCCCCTCTTAATTTTGGTAAAGGAGTTTCTTTTTCTGTATTATGAAGTATAAAAAGCAATACTATATTTATAGCAGTTAGGCAAGTACACAAACCTTGAAGTATTTACAAAGTAAGCCAATTTCACGTATTTCCTTTCTCCTACTGTTTTTCTGAAGTAGAACAGAAATTCAGGTTTCAAAGAAAGAATTTATCCTTAGTCTAGCTTTAGAAGAGTGTGAAAAATACCAATTCTACATAGAAACTCTCTGCTCTTAGTCTAAACAAACTTTAATTAAAATTATTTCTTGGTTGCATTACATAAGGCAACACACATTTAAAATTAAATTGTGCACAGAGATGAATAATTAATATAGTAAGTAATTACAAAGCATATAATGGTGAAATGACATAGGAATTTACTGGTATCAGTCTCTGCTTGACTCCTGTGCTGTTCCTTTTAAGTGGTGCTACTTGCTGCCTGCCAGGGAAATGTGACTTAAGAGCTGATGCCAAAGTTCTTTCCTGATGTTTTGTGTTTGGGGTTGGCACTGGCAAAACAGATGTTTAAAATACAGCTTTTAATTTGAATTGCAGAACTTTTCTGGAAAAAAACCCCACCTCTTTTCTTTACTATTTCTCTGAATTATGCAGCTGTATCATGAGACATATGGTTTCCAGGATGCCTGCTTTGAGGAAGAGGGTACAGTGTCTTATCCATCTGTGCTTAATATTCAAATTTTGGTTAGTTTTGTCCTGTATCTGATGTGTACTAGAACAAGCCTCCAACTGCAGCTCCAACAGCTGTTGGAATTACCAGTGCGTGCTTCTCGTGACCTTTTGTAACTCTTTGATGGATTTGGGAGAAATTTTATCAAAGTGCAGACATGGTATAGGGCATTTTTTCTCAGATCTAAGATGAATTGCTGTAATTTGAATTAGCTGGCTACACTCTTCAGCTGAAATGCAATTTACTTTAAGATATATACTTAATTGTAATGAAGATTCTTGCCTTGCCAGCTACTTTTGATATTGATTTTTAAGCTGGGACTAGGTATGTGATACAATAACAGACTTACAAGGTGGTCTGGGAGCTACATATATCAGGTTATTGATGCTGACTGTCTCTCACATTTGTTCTAAGGAAGCATTTAAAACATTGGTGTTTTTGCCATTTAAAAAGCTATGTGTTTTCCTTCTCTGTAAAAAAAAAATAATTATTTTTGTTTATTTCCTAGAAAAAATATGTATTTTGATCCACATTCCTTATGTCAAAATATTCTTCTCTTTATATACACTAAATATAATTTTCTGTAAAAACTAAAATTCTGTTCTTGCAGTAGATTCTCTATGAGAGAAGAAAGCTTATCTTGTTAGGCTAAAAGGGATCGTTTCTCAAACACAGCAGTGTCAATCAAAATGTTTTCAACATGACCAAACCTGACTCCTATTAAGATATACACTGGTGTATGCCAGATTGCACTTTGGCTGCAGAAGGTTCTTTGCAAGTGCCAAAGGTGTGTTCAGACTATCTTGAGGGCTTCCTGGTTCACCCAGGTAGCTGGTGCTTCAGTTTCTGTCACTGATGCTGCATGAATGCTTCTTTACTCTCAGATTCCCTTCAGAAGGCACCCATGGGAGCGGGCAGGGTAGTCTGCTGAAGCATCTGCACCAGAGAGACTGCTGGCAAGGACTGCAGCAGCCACGGCCCCTCAGATGCTCCTGGGGCACATCACGGGGCACGTGACACTCGTGGTAGGAATTGACATTTTGAACCAGCACTCTGCTGGGCTGGACATAACTCCTTTAATGCATTTTGAATGGGAAGTGTGTGCACATACATGACGTTATTTCTTAACGAGACACTACGAAGCGACCAGGGCAGATATGGTCTCACCAAATGTGGAGGTCACTGGTTTGTGGCAAGTGATGCTGCCTCTAAGCAGTTCAGACAGAAGGCAGTGCAAACGTATTGATCTATGGGCATTTTACTCCTCCTCGTGCAATCCACAATGATAATTGGTTCATTAGATAATTTAGATGTCAGGAGTTAATCTATCCCAGTCTCCTTCTCAAAGCAGGGTCAGCTATGAGGTCAGACCAGGTTACTCAGGGTTTCATCCAGTCAAGTCTGAAAACCTTCAAGGACAAAAACTACACAGCTCTCTGGGAAACCTTCTCCTTTGCTATACTATCCTCATGATAAAAACCTTTTTCTTTAAATTAATTCTAAACTCCTCTTATCTCCTCTTCTGCTTCTTGCCTTTTGTTCTCCCACTGTGCAGCATTGTGCAGATCCTGGCTCCGTCTTCTTGATGACTTCCATGTAGATACCAGAGGGCGATCAGGTACCTCCAAGGGGTATCTGCATTATTTATAGCATATAATACTTCAAATTCCCTTTCATTCTTGTAATTCAGTAATCCAAACCAAGAAGTGATGAGCGAGTTTTGTTGTAAAACAAATTGAATTAAAAATTGATGGAGTTGTATGAGTCTGATAAGGCTTAGAATAATTCTGAACAGCACACCTCTACAATTTGCAGAAGTAGTTAAATCAGGATTGCCTGCTTGAATCTACTGAAAAGCAGAATTTTTGGTGCTGACACAGGAGTGCAATAACACATCTATGTTGTTTCTGGCATCTGAGTTAACTTGATCAGGGTAAAGCATTGAGCTTGCTGAGCATACGTTAGATCAAAAGCAAGAGCAAGATAAAAGTATGATTTAGGCAAATCTGTCCTAAATGTTCTCCTGTATCTGAAATGAAAAAAATACTTCAATGTAAAGGAAATTTTTTCAATATATTATTACACCTCAAGGAGCACTTGCTTTTGAGATAGTAGAAATAGCAGTAGGAGCACTTTACATTTTGCACTGCATGCAATTATGAAATAAATGTAAGCTTATCTTGACCATAAAATGAGACATTTTATGAAACAAAAAAGTCTTGTCTTCCTTTTTGCTTCGGTTCTAAAGGACACTTTTTGGTTTTGTAGTTAACAGAATTTAATATGTTTTGTCCACTGTTGTGTTCTCCATCCAGATAAAACCAAAGTATCATTCTGCAGAGCTGTAAGTTAATTTCACTGTGTAGAAAGACAGACATACATGGATTTGAAGCATTTGCCTAGAATCTCATAGCAATCAGTGGCAGAGCATTTAAAGTAACACAATGCTCGCTACTTCCTAACCTTATACGCAGGAAACCTGTTGTAGAATATTAATTACACTAATTTGAATAAAAAGTGGCATCATGGCAGTAAAGGGAAGTATGTTATTTAGAAGGAATCTGACAACTCATGTATCACAAAACCTAATATATCACGATGGAATGAATAATGTAAAAGAGTGAGTTAAAACACGCTGTCCTACAGAATTGCTGCTGTTGTTATTTACACTGTCTTCTATGTATATGTTAAATGCAATATTTTTGCTACTGTATGCAGAATTGTGAGCTAATTAATTTTTATGCTGAGGGAATTTTGGCCATGTCTCCTCACTATATAATAAGTTGAAAAGAGTTACTAATAGGGCTGGTACATAAATTGTGTTCAAAACCTAATATTCAGCAAAAAGCGGGCCATTACCAAATCGTCTTTCAGAAAACTACTCAGGGTTCTCTGCAAAATTGTATTTTTCCATTGAAAGTTTTCCGAAAAGAATCCCCACTGTATTTATTTGTTTTGACAACAATTCAGAAAAAAACCCTTGATGGTAAAAAAAGTTGTGATTTCCATAACAATTACTGTTAGATAGAATTTTGAAACAGCTTTTTCTAGGAGTTCCTTTGCATTGTCTGTTAAGTATTTTTACATATCCACAGACATTATGTGGAACAGCATAAAATAAGAAAAGTTAATTCTGTGATATGGGGCTTCCTCATTGGAATATTTTTTGATGAAAACGTTATATTTCCTATATAGTGAAAATGTAAATGTCACACTTAAGCAAATTGACAAGAAACGAGTCATTACCACTCAGTACCTCTGAAGGAATATTCATTGTTAAGGGAGACTCTGAAAGGTCTTCTGTCTTAATTAAATCTTCAAAATTTTGTCCTAACTAGATTAAGTAAAAGGCAAACTAGGACCAATGGTAGGGTTCATAGAGAAAATAAAACTACATTTAGCATCTTCAATACAAGGCCCACCTGACCCAAGGAGTGTTCTTGTGGCCAAAGTGTTCCATAGCAGTCAGGTTCTGGGGGAAGGTTTTGCAGCCAGTGAGCAGAAATAGAACCATAGAATCAGAGTTACCTGAGTTGGAAGGGACTCAGAAGGATAATTGAGTACAACTCCTTTCCCTACACTGGACATTCCCAACATTCTCATCATGCGTACAGCATCAGGTAGTTCATTGGTACTCTGTGGGCCACAACTATTTTCACAAAAACTAAAGATCTGCCTTCCACCCAAGGAGCAGGTTTTTGCTTTTCCTCCAAGTTTGACTCACTTCCTTGCAAACACTTTCAGGTTTTGGTTCACTGGAGTATGTGTGAAAGGGTGAAAGGCTGCAATAACCAAGAGGGATGGTGTTCTGTAATAGAAAGGAATGTTTCTTCTGATTTTAAAGGATTATTGTACAGGAAAGGTAAAATAATCATTGCCACCAGGACCAGTCTGGAGTTATAGACATAAAATAAAATTTATGAACTTATTAACATCAGACTCTTACCTTAAACATTCAGGATCAGTCTGAGGTTTTTCAGTGACTTGGACTTTTTCTGCTTCTAAATCTTTTGTCATTCTTTCAGCCTCCCTGATTACTTTCTCAAGGTCTAAACATGAAACAAGAATTACCTTAAAATATATATATTAATCATACATATTCAAAGACTCCATTTTCTAAATTTATCTTTTCTAATATTTCTTTGTGGAACCGCTTGTAGGGTAAAGGCGTCCAAATAAAGAACATGAATTATTTCATTATTGTAATTTATATGCATATTGCAATCTGCTAGAAAACTTTGTTCCTTATCACAACCATGTTTATGGCCTGTCTTACTGTGGCATGTTATTTACACATTTTTATCCAAATTTCAAAATCTTCCCTATTGCTTGTGATCACCTTTGACATCGAAGAGTTCTGGGATCTGTCTGTATCTTTTTACTTATTTCTTTTAGAACATTTCCTGTGGATCCATCACAGCTTTATGTGTAGACTTCTTTTTCTATGCACAGATTTTGATACACTACACAAATGTCAGTAAAGATAGTTGAATTTACTAATCGGAGGTTTCAAGGCTCGGCTAAATCTATCTTTATCAGCCCAAGCCATGTTGCTTGTTAAACATTTGAATTTTAATGATATTCTTTAATCGTAGGTTAATGGGTTTTAAACAATACTTATGTTGATTTTAAGTTCACTTTGAAACACTACATTGTCCATTAAAATATATGACTTACCAGCAAAAGTAAAAGTTTCTTTTTCACGGTTTTAGGTTATGATTGAGCAAATCAGTAGACCTTATTATCACTGTTTAAAACAAATCTTATTGAAATCCATAGTATTTGTCACAACCATGTTTAAAAATGATGTATTACATAAAAATATATTATAATCGTGTTTCTATGACTTCTTTTTCTATAGAAATATAACTTGACAGAAAACCTTTTTCAGAAGCATTTCTCAAGCCACAAATAATTACCAGAAATGATTATCAGGCACACCTTTGAGTTCACTTTGGAGGGTAAGTAAGTACTGCTTTAATTCATTCTTCTGCAGCTGGAGTGCATTTAACTGAACATTTTGATGTTGCATTGACTC
The DNA here is from genome assembly GCA_033556795.1 of Tapera naevia. Classification (NCBI taxonomy): domain Eukaryota; kingdom Metazoa; phylum Chordata; class Aves; order Cuculiformes; family Neomorphidae; genus Tapera; species Tapera naevia. The sequence continues at coordinate 530,390 of JAUMJJ010000156.1, forward strand.
AATTTCTAATAAAAAAAACATAGTTTAAATTAAAAGGCATTGCAATTTTAGTCTTCGTGATATAATCTTAAATCTTAAATCTTTAATCTTAAATCTTAACTACTTCTACCCATCTTCAGTTAGTCAAAAAGAACATTAAATAGAAAACTAAAATCAGTCTTACAAAATCCAGCTCACAGGAGATTAAGTCATATAATGTATTCATAACTACGAAAGAACTTTTCTTTAAATATTGTTAAGAAGTTTGTCGTATTTTGTTGACCAGGCTTAGACAGAATTGCCGAGGCTTTTTGCTTTAGAGTTACTTCAGCTAGAAAGGAAGATGAATTATTGAATAGTTGGTGACCAAACACCTCTCAGCAGGACTAAAAAGAAATTATTTTGCTCGGTGTTATGGACATTTGAACCTGACCATTGACAGCATCTGGAATTAATCATGATTGTTTCCCTGACAACTGGAGGTCCTCACATAATTTTATTGCTATGAGTTATGTAAACTTTTCTCATTAGTGTCATCAGTGTGGTCAGGACTGTAGCAGACAGAAGCATCGACAAGTTGTACCTTAAAAAAGGTGCAATTTAAAAGGGTGGAATCAAGACAACCACACACCCAGAGAGAAATGTCCTTTCATATCCTACTGATACAACATTTGAGAGACCATTTGACTGATCAAATCTAGCTGAATATGTAAAAATTGATCATTAAAAGTAACAGGTGCTACCAAATGCAGACTACTTTTTCAATTGTAGACCAGAATCAGAGCCACAGGAAATAAAGAAAGAAGGTACCACCTAGTACAAACTCAAGTGGACAGTCATATTTCAGTAACTTTACATCAGCAATCAGGAATTCAAAGTGCTAGAGCTTGGTAAATTGTAGAATCATGAGAGCAGAAATGACTTTAGGCAGTCACCTACTGCATTCCTCCTTGTGGAAGCAGGATCAGCTGTATCTCTCTTATTTCTAACAGACTGATGTCTAACTTGTTCTTAAAAACAGTGGTAATGGAGACTCTCAACTCCTTTGGTAATGGAATCTCCTAAGGCAGAGTGTTTCAGTTGTTCACTTGCTCTTCTTAGGAGGATTTCTAAACACACAGCCAGACTCTCTCTTATTGCATTTTACACTTGTTACTTTTTATTCAGTTCACTAGAGGTGTGGAGAATATTTTAATTTCCATTTTACAGAACCCTTTAAAGATTTGAAGACTGGTATGAGTCTTCTATCAGTCTTTTCCTCCATAGGTTAAATAGTCCCAATTCTTGAATTATTTTCCTTCTAATGTTCTCCACATCTCCTATTACTCTCACTGGAGTCATATGGATTCTCTCCAGTTGGTCCAAATTTTTTCTTGAAGTGCAACATCCAAAACCAGCTGCACAGTACTCCAGCTAAGAGTTTGACTGCTTTAAATAGAGTGAAGGATTATTTTGCATGTCTTAGAGGTCAGAACTGTGTTTATCTCTCAGTGTGCTGTTGGCATTCTGATGTCATTGACTCATGTCCAGCTTGTGATCCATGTTGACTCCTATTTCCTTGATGAATGATCGCTTTTCAGTCTGACTCTCTGTTCTGAGGAATCTCATATTCATAACTCAATGATAAAGCTAAACTGTGGCAGTAAAAGGCCAGTCCTACAAGACATCTGTGCATATAATTCATTTGAAGCTAAGGAAATTTATGTAGCTCAACTGTAGATAATTATAATAATTGCAAACCTAATACACTACATTATGTATGACAGTGCACAGAGGTTGACATTAGATATTTGGAGGCACTTCTGCAGGTCTGCTTCTTCTTCTCATAGTGTTCACAGTCAGAAAGGACTGGAGAGAACAGGGAACAGAAGAGGCTTTAAATGTGCGATATTTCAGACCACGCTCTTTCACTTTAGTGCTAAGAGGAAGTTCCAGACAGCAAGGGAATGGAATGAAAATTATTGTTTTGCACAGCTATATTTTACTGATTTGTATTCATTCACTGGTAATCCAAGATAAAATAATTTAATATAAGACTGGCTTACCATTTTTCAAAAGAGCTGCCTCACTCTCTAAATCATTTATTTCTACCTTGACTTTTTTTTTAATCAGAAGATCCCTATTACTTGTTAGTCCATACTCATTGTTAAACTCTGTTACCTCTCTAATAAAATTATCTTCCTCTTCAGTCACTTTTTTCTTTGCATCTGCCTAAAAAAGAGAAAGAGAAAACTGCATGTTCAGGTGAAAAGAAAGTCTTTGTTAAGCTAGGCAGACTGAAACAAATGGTTGGTGTGTAAATAAAATGTAGGATATTTACTTTTCGTGGCTTATAAGAACATGACAATGCTCTAAAGCTCTATAATTTTGTTTGTTTTAAAGTTTTCTTTTTATTTCTGGAATAAATGAATCATAGAATCATAGAATTATCTGGGTTGGAAGAGACCTCCAAGATCATCAAGTCCAACCCCTAATCCAACACTATCATGATTACTAGATCTTGGCACTAAGTGTCACATCCAGTCTTATTCTAAAAACCTCCAGGGATGGTGAATCCACCCCCTCTCTGGGCAGGCCATTCCAATGCCTGATTACTCGCTCTGGGAAGAACTTTTAGGATATATTCTTAACAAAACATTTTAAAAAGCACTATATTATGTTACAGGCTTGTTCCAGCAGTTTTTCTTTTCAACTCTTCATTGAAATTAGTAGAAAGTTCTGTTTAAATTCAGTAGCGTAGCATGGACACTTTTTTTAAGATTGTTATTAAATGAAATAAAGGCATTGTTCATCCCTCTGCAGAACGTAGTCTTACTTTAACTCCCTCAATAACTACCAAGAAAACCATGGCTGATAGGAAGTCACTGTTTCATTTGCTGGAAAAAGTATTCTAAAGAGAAAGGTAATATTACATTCCTTTAAAAAAATTTAACTGATTGCTTAACAACAGACGTTAGGAAATGAATTCAAGAAGAATTCAAGATAAACTGCAGCATACATTACCTTGGATCTTGGTTTAAATTAAAAGCGAAAATTTATCTACATTTGCAGTATTAAGTATGCTACCGTAAAATAAATAAAAAATATTTTCCAGATTTAAAATGTTACTTCTTCCATATTTTCAAATTTTAAAGCTGACTACTCTCATACAGTAGAAAAGAGCTGTCTGAACACCATAGCTGGAAACATACACAAATTTTAAGGAGATCAATTTTTTGATTAGTAAGTTCATCTTTCTGTTTCTCTAAGCTGTCTTCACGTCTCTTCAGGACTTCTAAGTAGAACTGTTTTTCAGACAGATGCTGAACCTTCCAAGAGAAATAAAAAGAGGTTATAAAGTTAGGTTATTGTTTCTTTTTTTCATATACTTTGATATTGTGCATAAGGATCTTGGTCTAATTAAAACACAGCTGTCGTAAGATTTTGAAAAGAATCCTTTCTTTAAAAGACACTTTTAGTACTGGGCCAGCTGTCTAAAATGCATTTTAAGTCGGTTCAGCTTGGGAGAAATTTTTTTCAGGTTAAACCCAAGGAAAATATTGATCACATGGGACCTTTTACCCAACATAATACAGTGCCCTCCATCTAATTGTGTAAAGCTCATCACGGGACAAGGGTCCAACATCGTTCTGACTGAAGGACTGTACACATCATTAACTTTGCAAACATTGCCGTTGCACAGGTGAAGGAGTGAGGGATTGGCTCATATTTTTCTGAGCACAATTTCTGGAATCCTTAGCCAAAGAAGTATAAAGGAAATTAGCTCATTGTTTAATGACAGTTTGACCATGATCCCCCAAGCACCAAACTTCTATTTTGCATATTGGTTTATTTTCAGTTTTATTAATTTTAAACAGTAGTTTATCTGATAGAAGGCTGTGCTGCTCAACATTGCATTTTCCAAATTTTCTGAAGAGTTCCTCTCAATTTTCCAGCACATCTGCGATATATGAGGGGATAAATTGTAACAGCAGATAAATAGGGATCTGCTAAATGTCCAAGTCTTAGTGGATGAGAATTATTCATCTAATGAAGTGGAGAAAGGGAGGTCAAGAGAATGACTCACTGTAATACTCAGAACAATAAGAAGGGAAAGTAAAGTCAGTAGAGTGGCCCAGAAACTGTAAATGCACATGGTAAGTTTCAGGAAGTAGATCGACTAGTCTGGCTGACACACAACTGTCTGAGTGTGCAGAAGCAGAGAAGACTAAATAATAGTGATGTTACACAGGTAAATATGAAAAGATTGTAAAATGAAATCATGCAGAAGATTTTTGAGAGGATGCAGACGAAGTGTACTGATCAAAAAAGGAGAAGGATAGTGGAATCAAATTCCCTAGACTAGAAAGGGAGAGCTGGAAAGGAAAGGAGCAGATTCTTTCCTTATTCCTGATATGTCTGGCATGCTGAATGTCCAGGAAGTGCTTGCCTCAGAAAAGTTTATTTTACATATTAATTCAGAGACAGAAGAACGTCTTATACCACTGTGTTTATATTACTGAACGTAACTAGCTGCAGTGCAGTTTCTCCATCTGTGAGATGCCAACTTAATCTATATGCATCTGAGACCATTGCGCCATGAAAACAAAATGCTACAATACAGGTTCTAATTACAATCTACCCATTTTTTTCCAAACAAAGGAAAAAATAGCATTTCCTAGGAATCTTTGATTGATCACAGGCTATCTCTGTGAAATAGATGTCAAAATACTTTTGAACTCACTCTCATCCGCTTGGTCAGGCAGAAGCTGCTGTGCATGCATGTCCTTGGATATGTATGGTTATAAAGAAGTGTAGTTATTTGGGGCAGGACAAATTGAAATTTGTTAGCTGAAAAGCATCTCCTGATATTATTTGAATTACACTGACTATTGTAGACATATGTAAACTTAATTATTGTACTGAGAAATAAATTACTTTAAATAATTTCAATAACTATATAATCTTTAAACCTAAATACATTCTGATTGAAATGCATTTTCCCATTCTGCTTGTTTTCGGTACCATTTCTTATCTATAAATGAATAAATGTCAGGCTAGGCAAGCTAGTGAAATATATTTTTGTGGACATCAGTGAGAATATTATTAACCCTGGTAGGTAAAGCACATAAGGTTTAATTAGGAATAGTTCTTCGGCATTTCCCATTAGTCATTTACAATAATGGCTCTACTCTTGGGACCTTCTACACCTATCACATAAAGCCTGACTATAAATCACAATGCATCAATAAAAAATTAGGAGTATAAACATAAAATTGTGATGTTCATAAATAAATTTATGAGCAAGACTACAAAGGACTTTACGTAACAAGCAATACTGAGACATAATCTGTGTTGGGTAAATAAGTTACTATTTTAAAGTGCTCCTAGGCTCCTAGGATTGTGGCATGCATAAATGCAAGCATGTGAATAACTGCTTGCATGATTATAGCCTCAATTTGCAACCAGTAAATATTTGTCAACGAGTTTTCTTTTTTCCTGACCCCCTTGCAGGAATGTTGATCTTTATTATGTATATTACGTGGTCTTTTACAAATGCCAGAAAATCGTTTTGGAAGGACAAAAGTCACCTTCCAAACATTTATTTTCACAACTAGGTGAGGTAATCCCCCAAAGGTTCTCAAAGATGTTTATTGAAGTGATAGGATACAACAGTCATTACTTCAAAGGAGGCTCCATATGTTTTCCTGTTGTGCATACACATTCCAACAGCACAGATACTTAAGAGCACAGGGGATGATATTTAGACTTCATTTTCAGGACAAGCAAATGGATTTTTAAATAATTTGCAGCCACAGGTATTAATGGTGAAAAACTCTGTAAAACTGGAAGCTTAGTCAAAAAATATGTCTGCAATTTGGATAAATGGAAAGCATAATGAAATCTTAAAAATATTAAATAGATTCTGAAAATCTCCTGTTCTTCAGAAAAAAATCTCTTTGGCCTTGTGAGCCCTAACTGTGAGCCCAGGCTTGCAGGAAGATGTTCAGTGCACAACTCAGGATCCTGTGAAGTAAACACAAGGGCTGTTTCCATACATTTTCTGTGAGAAGCCTCTGGCGAATGGCAGTGGGCAATGAGGGAATGCTTTCTGGGCCTCGGAAGAAGGTGCTGTAATGAGTTCTGCCACAGTTAAGGCAGGGCCACTGGCACTGTACCTGAACAGGAATTCTGGCCCCAGACACCACATGGTGGCTGTGTCTTGGGGACAGACAGACCTAACATGGCAGCTGCTCCCTGCCAAGCACTTTCGGCAGAGAAGGAGAGACTTCATGTGCACAAGTGCTGCCTCCAGTGCTTCCAGATTTTTGGAATTGTTATCTAGAAACATTGCTAGCCCTGAGGGGGGCAACTCCCTGAACAATGCCAGGGATCAGGGGGCCTACAGAAAAGATGGGGAGGGACTCTTTATCAGGGAGTGCAGGAATAGGATGAGGGGGAATGATTTTAAGCTGAAAGAAAGGACATTTAGAATAGATATTAGGATGAATTTTTTTCCAGTGAGGGTGGTGAGGCCCTGGCACAGGTTGCCCAGAGAAGTGGTGGCTGCCCCATCCCTGGAAATATTCAAGGCCAGGTTGGATTGAGCTTTGGGCCCCCTGATCCACGGGAGGTGTCCCTGCCCATGGCAGGGGGGTCAAGCTGCATCGACTTTAAGGTCTCTTCCAACCCAAACCATTCTATGATTTCTGAGCAAGGAAAGCTGTCAACAGTGCTTTTTTTCACTGCTGAAATGCACTGTAAGCTTTCTCATTGCTGTGTTATTCAGCAGGTGAGGCACACTTCTTGAAAGTGTTTATAAATCTGTTCCTGAAAGAATAGGTCATATATTTGTAAACATGATACATTTAATTATTATGTATACTATAAACATGCCTGCTTACCTTAGTTTCCAATTTCATTTTTGCAGTGTTCAGCTCTTCTTTTATTTGGTTAATTTTTTCATAACTTCTATTTATGTCAAGTTTAGCTGCAATGCAAGAGAAACCTGTGAGACCGTGCAATCAGTTTTTAAAGGGTACATTCTTATAAAAAACTATTGGCAAGGAGCAGCCAGCCTGGCTGCTTTCACAGACAAAGCTCCCCTCATGGCAGCACGATGGGGCCATTCTGCTTTTCCCCTGGGAAATGGAAAAGCCATGAATTGTGGATGGTGGCCATGGTGCAGACCCTGTTGGAGGAGGCGCCTCTTCTCGCCTGCCTGCCTCTCTGTGAGCTCTATTTGCTGGAACAAAGTGTCCAGGTTCATTTCTGCCTTCCTCAGGCGTTTGTGGGATTGGTGTGTGGAAGGGTGGTTGATTAAAGCTGGGATATGCTGGAGGAAAATGAGGCTGGGCCGGCCACTCTCTTTCCCTCAGGGCTCTGCACCCCACCAGGCCTTGCCTCTGCCCTCTCTCTTCCTGGAATAGGGAAAGAAACCCCAGATCACAGAGGGAAGACACAGCTGAGGAGGAAGATGTGACAGAGTGAGATGTGTGGGTTGCAGAAAGTGAGGGGAGAGAGCAAAATGTCAGGCAAAGGGAAATGTGGATGAGTGTCTGGGGGAGCCCACATGGGAAACAAAGGAAACGGAAAGGAGCAGGCAGAGAAGCAGCACAATAGGAGAGGGGCAAAGAAAATATTTGGCTAGGGAAAAAGTAGCTGATGCTCTGAATACTATAAAACTTGTGTGCCTTTGGGAAACATTGGTACTGACTCAGGGTTTGGAGAGTTTTGATCAAACCGCTCTGACTTATCTTTTTTTCTTATTATTTATTTTTTAGTTATTTCTTATGAAGATGATCTGAAGGCTGGAGCATCTCCCACATGAAGTCAGGCTGAGAGAGTTGGTGTTGTTCAGCCTGGAGAAGAGAAGGCTCTGGGGAGACCTTAGAGCAGCCTCCCAGTACCTGAAAGGGGCTCCAGGAAAGCTGGGGAGGGGCTGTTGATCAGGGAGTGCAGGGATAGGACCTGCAGTTAGGGATGCCTAACTTTAGCAGTTAAGAAAGTAGGCTAAAATCTGCTATTATAACATGCTATCATATCATGGTGTCGCTGCCCATGGCAGGGGAGTTGGAACTGGATTATCTTTAAGGTCCCTTGAGACACAAAACATTCTATTATTCTATACAGAATGTGATGGTAAAGCTGACTACTTAAAACTTAAGGAATGATGGTCAAACTCCACTCAGCTGCATTTCACCATTGACATAAAATGGCAGTGGTTCAGTTCCAGTCGGTCTCAGTAAGCAAAGATCAAAATGTGTCCCTTTGTGCACTCCTCTGGAGCATTCTTGTGTATGAGTTTATTCTGCTCTCAGCTTCTGCAGCTTTCTGGTTTGTACATTACTGGACGGTGTACCTGGAAGTGTAAATACCCAGTTGAACATAAAATTCATATTACAGGGTTTGTTCCTACCTCTTGAAAAGGAGTAACTACATTCCCCACAGGGAATACCTATGTGAAGTTGGCCTATTTGCTTTGAGGCAGAAAAAGCCTGGAGGAAAGGAACTTTATACCCTTCTGGCCTTTTTAACATTGAAAAAGATTAGGATTATTGACAGTTCTGTCTTGTTGAAGAGTTTTCCTCAGAGGACATACTGTCTTAGAATAGACTGCAGCAGCCAAGTTCAGACATTAGAAAATCTTTGACTCCAAGAAGCACACATACTTGAGAGTACAAATAACTTATTAGTGAAAAAGGTGTTCTAGGTTAGTGGAATGAAACTGAGAATGCTGGAAAAACGTTCTATTACACCATTTACTGTTTAAAAAGCTCCATGTTATAGCTGATAGTGAGCTGTAAAATGGTGCCTTTTGAAGAAAAGGCATTGCTCTAGCTAAGAAAATGTGGGTTTTGATAAAATTTAAAAACCTGAAACCAGCACATTATGTTGCAGGAAATGCAATTATTTTTTTACAATGGAACAAAGTGCAACTGAGGGAGAAGAGTTCACAAAGTGAATTTAGAAAATGTTTCAGAAGCGATGCTTCCTACCCAAAGGCCAGAGGAAAAGTGGATGAGTCAAACGGGAACACTTGGAGATTGAGACAGTGATTTGTTACACAGGTCTGATGAGTGAAAAAGTCATTTTACAAAATTCGGGAAAATGAACTGCTCTATCATTGGATCAAGCAGAAAATAAAATGAAAAGCTTTCTTTGAAGTTTTTGAGACTTGACTGCTTTTATGTTTCAAACTGAGAAAGCTGCTGTAGGCTGGGCTAGTGTTCAGTGTCACTTATTAAAGGAACGACTGTGTTTTGTGGAGGGTGCTTCAGTGCCTCTAATTATGGCAAAGGAACTGCTCTCCCTAGAAAGAAGAGTCTGGCTCCAACTATACTTCTCACTGTCTGAGAATGACTATTCAGTGCGATTAACAGTTCTGTAAAAGATTCCTTTGGAGACTGAAAAAAATTCAAAGTGGCACAAGTATTTGACATTAAGCTTTCCAGCTTTTGAGTCCTGCAGCTATTTGCCATGTGCTTGATCTTCACATGGTAAATAACTCTCAATAATAACTCAGGATTGTATAAAGTGAACATATAAAACATATAAAACCATATATGTGTGAAACATATAAAAGTGCTTTCAGAATCAGGATCAAGGCTGTTACTTCAAAGTTATGTAGTTTCCTGGCTCCCATGGAAATGGATGAGATTGTATGAACCTAAATGTTTCAGAATAAAAGTAAAATGTGAATTACCTTTGCTTGACTGAAACTTTTGCAAAGCATACAATCTTTTGTAAATCAGTAGCTGTTAGAAAGGTGACTTTAATTTTATTCTGTCTCCATATCAGTACATCCTAATCTTAATCTATATCTGTATCTTAATCACTGTGCTCTAATCAGGTCATGTCTTTCTAGTGTACTTCAAAATTAGTAATTGCCCTTTGTAATCAGGCTGCTGTGCTAATAGTAAAGTTTCTTCTCCAAGTTTATTCTCTAGTTTGTGTAGTAAGGAGAAAAGGAATATTCTGTTTGAATTCCAAATCATTATAAAATAATTACGGGTGCAATTTATTTTTAAATATACACTCGGATTGTTTCAAAAATTGTTTTTCTGAAGGCCAAAAATGAAAGGCAAAGGTAAAGAAGTGGCAGGGTAAAGATTAGATAATGCAATATGATCTTCATGATAAAAAAAATATATAGTAGAAGCAAGAAATTATAAGATTATAGTTACAAATAGATTTCCTCGTGTGTTCTTAAGAACCATTAGCATTATTTTTTCAAATACAAACTATACTGTTTACTTTTGAAATGTTGTATTTATAACAAAAATTCTTCCCAAACTATTAATACATCTCTTTGGTCTCCCTTTGCTCTTGGTTTTCTGTGTGCTTGCCATCTATTTCTGCATTAACTTTTTTCTATGCTACATGGAAGCATAAAGTCAAATTATTCTGTGGCATAAATTCACAGCTATCATTTTGTGTTCAGTGCTGAAGTCCGAGCTATCCTTTACTGGGAGATAGTGTGTGTATATATATGTATATTTTTTAATATATATATATAAAAAATAAGGAAAGAGCACTAACCACTTGGAATGTAGTGTTGAGCAGCAAGGCTGATGGAGAGAGACCACGAATAGTGAGAAATCCAGTAGTTATTTGGCATAAGTAAGAATAAAAAATAGCAGACTTATTAAAATTAATTTCATAATGTGGCTTTTAAAACCAAAGCTTTAGCTTCACTATTTAAAACCTCATTGTTAAAACACAGCAAGCACTGAAAAGTGGTAACGTGTAATAAAGTGGTTTTAATGCACATCAAGAACATTTTGTGCGGTTGTTCTCCCCCTCCCGCTGGCCACCAATTGCACTGCAGGGGAGGATGGAGCTGTTCTGTCTCTTCCACTGCCCATCTCCTTCCTCGGGCTGGGTGGGATGAAGGGAGCAAAGGACAAGAAGAACAATCACTTGGTGGTCTCTGCTTGAATGTATTTGAGTTCCTAGTAATAAAAAGAAAAGGATAAAAAGGAAAAAAAGAGCTCAACTACTTCTGAAAACCAGAAGAACAGCAGAGAAGAGGAATGTTAAAATGCAGTAATAACCTATAATTTATGACCTATCTCTAATTTCCTGAGGAACTCGGGTTAACACAGTCTAGTTATTATCTCTGGAAGAGTGAGAGCAAATTGCTAACTCACAGGCTGGAAGCTCTCCATTTCTAGCAACTTCTCAGCAAGGGACACCCTCTTTTCCTCCTTGTAACAGGGAGAAAATAAACTACAAAGTTTCCTATAATAAAATATAAAATAATGGAAAATGTAGAAATAAATCCCTGGTAAGTTATATGAATACAGGATGTTTCTCTGTGCCCAAATTCCTATTCGTCCTATTTTGTTTTTTCAGGTGATAAAATTCAGAGTTGATGAAAAGCCCTGTGTGTTTACCATGTGCTAAAACCCCTAAGAAGTCATTTTGTGCTCCCCTTTCCATGTCTAGCTGCAATGGACAGCTAGTGATGCTCTCTTCTTCTTTGGTAGGAATATAAACAACTTCACAGCAGATGTTCTGTATAAGGACAGAGCCTGCTATTTGCATTGTGCTGTCTCCCTCTGACTCTTACATCCAAGTTTTTGCTTAATCCCATCTGGAAAGGCTTCATTGGATCCCTTTGGGTTACAAAAGCAAGGATTACTTTTACATTTTAAACTCTAAGTTTTCTGTTGTCTTTGGCTATAATCACACAGCACTTGGTTTCTTTGCTGAGTGGTAACTGTGCTCCTATACAGGCATCCACATTGTTCCTCTACAGTGTTTTAAAGTCTTAAACATATTTCAGTTGTCTCTTTTACCGGATCTAAGACTCTGTCCTACAACTTCTTTACTCTGCTCTTCTGTATGATTTGGATAAGCGACAAATGAACCTCTCATTTTGAAACATTTATCACAGCTCTTATTTATCTTGGCTTAGTGGTAGTAACTTATCTAATGCAGAAAGAATTTTTCAGATCTGGAGTGCATATCACAGTACAAAATACTGCCTTGGCTTTGCATTTTCATTGTAAATATTCTCAATTATTTGGCTGGAAGACTGCTGTTTGCTTTGGATCGATACTGGTTATCACTGAGCTGGCACTCAGTGGAAGGTGCAACAGAAACAGTGAAAAAATACTTTTTAGATTCTAATTGTTTGTATTTTCCATTTATACAAGAGATTGTTGGGTTTTTAAATTTTGTATTAGCAGGAATGTGAATGAATTAACAATTATGTTGTAATGTCTTATAATAAGATGGGTGCCATGAAACCTCGTGGATGAAGGACTGTTAAAGAAATATTTTGAGGACTGGTACTTTCATGCAAGAGATGTAATTTTGTATTGAAATGCATTAAACAATCTGTTGAAAATACCTTATTTTTATCAATTAAGTATGTTCCCTATAACCATATAATTGCAGTATGCTAGCTTATCTCTTTTTGTCACATAAATTCTATCTTAATCATAGAAAATCTTAATGAACACTGAAACACAGAAAGTAATATTTTTACAGGTAGCTCGTCAAAAAAAACCACATTTTTCCAGAAGTTCATATAAAATGCTGGTAAACTAGATGACCAGCTGATATCCCTTGTAAAATGCTTCAGGAGATTTTAAAATTTTTGTTTGTTCTATAATCTCTATTTCTACTTGATGCTGCAATTGTAGGAGAAAGGATTCGAGGTGTGACAAAAAAAAGAGACTGTACCTATAACTCTTTTTATTAAACAAATTAAGAAGACCAACTACGCTCACCTTCAAAACAGTTCCTTTCTGAACTGACACACAGCTGCACATGATGTTGTTATGACTTCAAAGCAATTCCACAGATCATTTTCTGAAAGGCTGTTGAGGATCTCCATTGGTTTTGCTTTCACATCTACAGACAAAAAATAGGTTCCCCCTGAGCATCGACTGGATTTTTGGGAAGAGGGAGCCAGGTCTGGTGAACAGAATGAGTGCTCAAGCACGGGGATGTTGTTATTAGCTAAAAACTGCTTTATGGACACAGTGTTGTGGGCTGGTGCACACATTTTCTGGTGGAGGGGCAGAAAATGCCTGTTTGAACACCCATCCACTCACACTGAGTGAAGCGATCGAGCTGAGCCTTGTCTCACTGTGACAGCTTAGAACATGTTCTGTAACCATCTCTTTGCCTCTCCCCTCCCACTCTTGGTTCCCGAGCTATAAGGTTAGTCTTATTTTTTTTTTGTGTCAGAACTCGTCTGTTTAAATCAGTGAAATGAAACTGCTTTATTGTCTTTATACATAACAGGAGCATTATTTTCTGCTACGTTAGGTAATTGGTATACTTTTGCTGTATGCATTAAAGCCAAATAAGTTACTCTGCATGCTGAAAATAATTGTCATGAAACTGAGAGCTGTCTATCACATTCATCCTTCTCTGATAATAGTTTTCAAAAGATTAATTTTATGGTTCCATCCATGTTTCTGCTTAAAAATATGACTTTTCTCAGACATTTGGAAGACCTGGGTACATGTCCATGGCCTGCACTAGGCAGCATTAGAGATTATTCCACATTCCATGCAATTGCCCAAACTGAGGAATTCTACTTATTTGAGGAAGGGCTATCTCTGTTTGAGTTAGTCCTGAATTTCCAAACCTGCTTTTAACATAACTGTTGAAACCACATAGTCTCATAAAACCTCCCATCAAAACTGGGCCAGATGGCATTTTTTAATGACAAACTCTTTTGTGAGAAAGTTCCCAACTCTAATTATTTATTCAGAAAAAAAGCTGTTGTCCCTACTCCTTCAAAATAATCTGAATAGTTTTAGCATCCTTCTTTCCTCCAGAATGTTGTGTAGAAGATCTTTTCTCCCTGTAGGTTTTTAAAGCTGCTTTGTAAAATCCAATCTAATAAACAGATCTCTATAAAACTGTGCCCTTTATTTTCTTTGTGGGGAGAGGAACATATATAATGAAGACTTAATTATAAATAACACCATATGTAAACTTAACTGCTGTTGATATTGATGTTATGCTGTGATTACATCTTTTTAAAGATGATGTCAAAAAAGAGGTCTTACAGTTATGATGTCCCCTCCATATTCCTTCCCACCAAGGCTCAGTGACATTAGCTACCTTTAATCCTGAAATTTTCAAAGGTTTGTAGCACACATATGCACAGAGACAGGATAATAAAAGCATTAAATTCAAGTAGAGTAGAAAATCACAGCTATAGTAAGCGTGGGTTATCAGTTGTGCCACGTTCATAAATTAATAATTTGCACTGTATTACAGTGACTTCTTTTCAGAAGGATTATTTGCAGGTTGTGTGAAAAGTATGTAAATAATTTTTGTGGGTTTCTCTTTTTACAGCTCGTCTTTAAAGAAAGAAGTTAACAGCAGGAAAGTGAATCACAATAAATAGCAAAAATGTCACTTCTTTTAAAATAATTACATTTTTTCCTGTTTTGAGAATTAAATCAAAATATTTAAAATATTCTCAATAAGTCAATTCTTTAAATACAAAATTAACATTCATAGTTGAGGCTGCAGAGTTTATAAGAGCGAATGACTCACAGTGCTTTCATATGTGATTTCACATATGTTTTGGCCTGTTCCTCTGTCGTTTTTTTTAAAAAAGGTATATAACTATGCTGCTGTTGATGGCATTTTTAACCCTCCTCTTCCATTCCTAAAAGAAATGAACACAGCTTAAATACCAGTTTATAAGCAATAGTTTATTGTGAATGCTGTTATATCTTCCAGTGCTGCAAAAAGAGAGAAGTTCTTTAATCAAAGGAGTTAATGATGAAGAGCCTGATGCACACATGTATTTATATTCATAATCATTATTTATAGGAATGATCCAGTACGACGTACTGAGTAGATGACCTAAGAATCATAGGCATGGAGGGCTGATAAGCAGAGCAGGGGACTGTGTGTTTTCACTCAACAGTTAGGAGAGAAAAAGCACCCTGGAGGCTGCCTGACTCATGGGGACAAGGAATTGCTGCGTGGGCAGAACTTCTCAGGAAGACCTGGCAGATTGCTGTCCTGCCTGGCTCTCCTTGTCCTGTATTAATTACCTAGAGTAAACACAACCCATTCCTCCACTTTTTCTGCATCAGCCATATTTACTTAGCCTCTTATCTTTGTTTCTTTCCCCATATTCTACATCTCTGGTGTTCTTAGCACGTTTTCTACTGAGCAGATTCTTGGTCAAACATTCCTTGACCTACATGTGTGCATTAGATTTATTGTTGTCAAATGTCCTGTGTTGCTCCTGCCCTTACTGAATGTTCCACACAATTTTCCCCATTGTCACAGCATTCTGAATTCTGATTCTTTCCTCCAAAACACTCTCTTATTTCCTTTTTCCAACCTCTGCCCCCTCCTCTATACTATACATCAAGCTGTGCATATAGAATAAATTGCACCCAGCTCAGACTTCTGGGATCCATTTTGTGAAGTCCTGAAGAGTAAATAATTGAAAACTAGTCACTGAGAGAATGTTTTCAATCAGCTGTGCCCTCCAACAACAGTGAGTACTGTAGACCAGGAAGGTCAGGATCACAGTTATGCTGGCCCAGACCAAAGGAGTAACTATCGTCTATGTGACAACGGTCAGCAACAGAAGCCTAAGGAATGTAAGAAGAAAATCAGTATGAGATGACTCTTCCCCTAGTATGACCTTCTATTTTGCAACAATTTGGATTTAGAAAATAGTTTACTTCTACGAATATGATATAAATCAGTGTGAAAATCCAGTGTTGGTGTCAAAATCCTTTACCAAAATCAAGGTAGAACATATTTACTGTTTCACTTTATCCTTCTGCCCAGCTACCACATCAGGGAAGGAAGTTAAATAGTGTGACATGATTTGTTCATGACAAATTAAGGTTGAATAGTGTTTTATACATATTTATTTTTCTTCCAAGTACCTGCAGTTTGATTGCTTAATAATTTGTCCTAGTACCTTTCTCAAAACTTAATCTGCCTGGGGTAAAATTCTGCCAAAGAATAAAGACAAACACTAAATTTAGCCTGTCATATTTCTCTGGGAATTTCCCTGTCCTCTGTGAATTCTTTAAGACAGGCTCTAGAAATTCAGAAATACCTTTGAATAGTTCCTGCAAATTTGTAAGCTGAAAAGGATGCGGTCCAATCAGCACAAACACACCTAAAGACTTAGTCAATTCTCTTTTTATTGTGGCCAATGCTCCACACTCCTTGTTGAAGTTGGTATAATTATTCATCAAGGCACAATTCACTTTTCTGGAGAGCACTGAAGGAAATAAGGGATAGAAATGTATCAGCAGTCTCATTACACTCCACATCCTTTCCTAGTTCACAATGGATCTTTTCAAGAGTGATATAAAAATGTCAGCATGGCCGAGAACTTAGCTGAGCTGGCTTGTACACTTAAATCAAATACAAAATGGTTCTTCAGACACATTAGAAAAGAGAGCACAGAAGTAAGGAAACATGGAATATCAGAAATGAAGTGGAGATAAACTGCAATTAAGGTATGATTGAAACAGCAGATGAATCTTTTGTCTCTTTTTTTCGGTGGGGACAGCTTAGTGATTAAGAACAGTAAAAAGGTGCTTAAAAGAATGAAGACAGACCAATGGAAGTTTGTGTAAGTGAGCTGTCAGCTCAATGTAGCCTACTTTGTTGAAGAGGGTTAAACAGTACCCATTTCAGAGCAGTGAGAGAATCTGCAAATGCTGATTTGCATGGAATGCATTTGCAGGGATTTTATGGGTATGTGCTCATTCAGGATCAGCTCAACACAAATGAAAAACAATAAAGTTAGTCCCTGTATTAAAAAATGGGAAAAAAAGATGGTCAAATAAAATGCAGGTGTGTTATGTTGACCTCAGCACTATACAAGGGCTTAGAGCAGATTTTGAAGGAAATAATTATCAAGGACCTGGAGGTAAATGGAAGGTGGGAAAAACTACAAAGTGGTTTTATCAAGGGCAGATCATATCAGGCTAACTTAATGTCTTTCTTTGATAGGATAATTGCCCAGAGAAGAGTAATGCAGTAGACCTAATCTACCTTGATCAAAACAAGGCATTATATGGTTCCCTGTGGGAAGTTATTTAAGGTGGAGAAGATGTCTTCAATGCAAGAATTGTAAGGTGAAAGAGGAACTGAGTAAAGGGTTATATTAAAAGTGAGTTCTGTTAAAAATAGAATTATCAAAATGAAAGGACTTTGCTAGCAAAGTTCCTCTGGAACTGATCTTGGGACTGGTTCAAGTAGTATTTTGGAACTTGGTAAATGTAGGAGATTGGATATGGCATTAAGAGATGGCACGAGGTTGGAATATGACCAGCACATTAAAAACTAAGATGACCTTATGGACAGACAAAAGGGAAATTTAATAGTATGGAAAGCAGAGCTCAGTGCTTGGGGATAAATATCGTGTTGTTTTAGTATAAGCTGGCGACAGTGAAGGGAAAAGTTTTAATGTGTTAGTTGGCTGTGTGGTGACTATGAGCCACCATTATGTCATGGCCATGAAGCAGTTTCAGGGTATATTAGATGAAGTATTTTCAGTGAAGACAATAAAGCGTTCATATGGCTTTATAAGACAGGGGTAAGACAGCTCTCAGAATATTGTTTACAGTTCTCATGACCCACATTGATTCACAGCAGGTGCAGAGTGGGATGGTTAGGGGAAAGGAGTACCTATTTTCTCAGCTGAGATGAAAATAGCTTATCTGGCAAAACAAAGCTTGAAAGGGCATATGGTTATATTTTTATAAGTACATGTGGGGGTAGACGTGAGGGAAGAAGAGTTTTATGTTAAACGATAACACTATTTCAAGATCAGATACATACACAAAATTATGAATAAATGGGAAATTTAGAAGAAGGTTCTTGGCAATCTGTGCAAAGCTCTGGAACAGCTTTCCAGACAAGGTCATGAAGGCAGGAATCTGAACTCCTTCCAGATGGGAATTATAAATTTATGACAAGATACGTGTGACATGGTGAAATTGTGCATCAGAATCTGAAGTTTGTGATATAAAGCTTTGGGTACTTCCTGACATTGCCAGACAAGTTTAACGGGAAACTCACTTGTGTACCTTTCTTACACTGTCCCTGAGCAGAAATGCTTTTAACTAGACCTTGTGCCAGTTCTTCTGTGTATGCCAAGAGTCCTCCTTGGCGAGAGTGTAGAAGGGGGCTGCCCATTCCTAAATGATAAGGCAAAGAGGAGCAGCTGGTTAGCACATCAGGTATGAACAGGATAGAATTAACTTACACACTCAGGGTTAAGCTGATCACCTGATTGGCATCAGGAAGTAAATTTTCTGTAAGCCATAGTGGTTACAGTTGTAGAGAGCATTGTTTTCCTCTCTAACATAAAAGACTTTACCTTGTGAAGTGCCTGCTCTTGCCAAACGCTAGGATGTGGCTGGTTAGGAAATCTCATGACTTTAGTTTCTGACACATTGGTGCTTTTCAGTCTTTTACTCTCCTGAGGTGCACAGGGGTGTGGCTATAACATGGGATATTATTTCAGCATGCTACAAGAATTGATTCGGTGTTTGCTTTTTCAGATCGTTTGGGAGTTTCCTTTAAATAAGACAATCTCTTTTTTTGAGGTAGCATCAAGCTAAATAAGAAGCAAGAATATTTCATATGTTTCAGTAAGTTTTGAAAAAGAAAAGGTTGATAATTTTTGCAAATGTATTCCTCAAACCTTATAGCAGAAAAAGTGCTTAAATTGATGATTCTAGCTCAAAGAATTTTAAGAACTGTTTAGAGGTGTTATATTTTGTTAACTGGGATTCTCAGGGCATTCTACTTGGATATTCCAGTAACATCGTTCTAGATGCCTTATTTTATTATTAAATGACTGGGGTTCTTCAGTATTTATAAAATCTATTTTATAGCAACTACAGACAAGTTCTTTGTCCTTCTGATTTGGCTTCTTGACTACTACTACCTGTAAAGAAATACTTGAAAATTGAAAGTGATAGTTCTTGATATCATTAAACATATGAGGAGTCTATGGCAATTAAGGTCCTAATTAATCTGTCATAGTTAACCAGATAAAATTGGTATAGGCAATGGTATATAAATGTACTGGTTTTATGTTTAGTTCTAAAAATTGGGTTTTAGACAAATATGCATCCTCAAACTGCAGGCCACAAATGATTTAATGGTGTTAAAAAATCCACTAGGCAATTCTGTGTGAATTATCACTATTCCTATGATTGTACTGCTTATGCTGACATCTTTCTTGCCACTAATGAAACTGAGTTTATCTCTGTATTGTTTCTTGAGTTCTGAATAAGCATACTCTGACATTGTGCAGTTTATTTCTCCTCTACAGTGGTATCAATGTATTGGTTCTGTGACGTGGTTTGTGCCAGAGTTTGAAAGTTTTTCTTAAAGCACACATTGCAAAGTGTCAGTATAACCTATTGCTGCTCAGTCTGTCCCTCTCCTTGCATTTCTTGTCAGAGAAATAAAATAGTAGATTCATGTCAAGTCAGATCTAGTCTGCATCTGTTTTCTTGAGTCCTGTCTTGACATACTGAGATAAATTATTTTTCAGGGAAGAGATGGCCTGCAATATATATATAGAAAAGGAATGTCTCTAAAAGAGCTGGTCGTCCAAAATCCTCCTGTGGCTTTTGCTTTGAATTAAGCAATTGCTTCGCTATCTGCTAGTGATGCAAACAGCAAAATCACCCAATTATTTTTAATTCATTCTTCCTATCACTGTCTCTGTGGAGTCCAGCGTTACAAGCCGTGGTACCTTTTAAGATACAGTTGGCAGTTGCATGGCATATGTAACTTTCTAAATCCAAACCTCTCGTAGATGGAGAACGGCAACTCCCACGCTTCTCAGTCCCTTCGGGCTGCCATCTGGAACAGCAATAAAATGAAGCTAACTCTTTTTATTGTCATCTCAGGTACATAAATCCAGCTGAAAATAGCTTTTTTTTTTTCCTAATAAATTGTGTGATTAAATTTAAGCTGAGAAGTTTCTTCTGAATTATTTTAAGCTTACTCATTATAAGTTTTGGTTAGAAATGCAGGCTTTTTGAAGCTGATTCTGTCAAGATTGTTTTCATTTTAGATAGCGAAATACTCTTCTCTCCTAAACCTCCCTCCCATGATTATTGCTGTCTAATTTAATGTTATCAGCCACTTATTTGCCTTTTATATCACAGGAAAACTTTGACATATAAATTAGGATTTGGAAAGCCTTCAGTTTCCTAATATCAAAAAAAGTCCTCCTGCTAGATGGACACCAATATATGTTAGCAGAAAGTTAAGTTACCCTCTTGTCCTTTTACTTGTGTGCTGCACCTGTGTCTGAGACCACCTCAGCCTGAGCAGCAAAGTGTCCAGCCTTCTCCTTTGAAGGTCTCTGTTTGAAACAAGAGCAGAGCCGAATTCATATTTAAGTCCATCCACAAGATGGCAAATGAACTCTGCTATGCATAATTGAAGAGGAGTCAGTACAATATTTCAATGTGAGTTTCAATTGCCAAGATATTGAGTTTCCCTGCAAAAGTGTTGGATTTAGATATTGAAATATGGTAAGAATATGGTGATTTGGGTTCAGGGGGAGGGAAAGGAGAAAAGCTGATCTCTCTTAAAATCTGCATGGTTAGGAGCTATCAGAGCACATTGTGGCAGAGGTGGTGTAGAGACTAGAGTACTTGACCAGGATAGGAATGCTTTTATTCTGTTCTCTCACAGCAATAGAGAATTAAAAATCTTAATTTCCTAGCACATTAACAGGTACCTTTTTCATGTGGGGACATTGGACAGCAAATTGTGCAAGAGTTATGGGGTGAGAACAACAAGAAGCAAGGTGTGGTGCAATGTAGTATGTGAGTGAGTGTAATACTGTGCTTCCAGGGCTGGTTTTTTTTACCTGACAACTGTGCAAAATGAAGCTAGAATCCTCAGAATGCTTCTTCCACTTCTACATACTAATTCTGAAGTATATCCTTAGTCTATTGTAGACCAGGCTTGTCTTTTGTGCAGTCTCACAACTGAAATGAGATGGGCCTTGTCCATATCACAAATGGATTTAAGAAATATATTACCCTGGGGAGAGATTTAAGAGCATCAGTTTGGTATTCAGTGGACCAGATTATCTTCCCAAATCTGGTATAAAGTTTTCTTGTTTGACTTAGACATCAATCCAGGAAAAGCATCAGTCTGAATATATAATCCTAATTAAAATATAATTCTCATTTTTAACTCCAGAAAAAAATTACAGAGGCTTCTAACAGATTCCAGTTGTATTGGGGGGGAAGAATCTATTTTTAAAATTTTCTTTCCCAAGGTGGCTTTATGTTCCAATTGTCATCTTATTTTATAATACTATATTCTATGTGGCCAAATACATATCTGGTACTCTGAAACAGGAGTCAGCAGTAACTGCTGTTTCCTCTGAATCAGATGACAGTACTGGGGAGGAAGAGAAGGGAGAGAATCATTCATGGTGGCTTCTAAATAGAACTAAGATTATATGTGTTAACAGAAAGCATTGGAGTAGGACTTCAGTGTGCTGAGTGTGTTTGAGATAAACTATAGTCTTTCTTTTGATCCAGGATCAGAGTGTGCAGTTAAAGCAGAACAATACATCAGGGTATTAAAACCAAAATATATTTTAGTAGTACAGGCAGATATTGTGGCCACCTTGTGTGTTCACCCTAGTAATAACTGCAGGCTTTTCCTAAACACAGGTCTGTCGTATGCCTGTATTATCTTAGACTCCAGAGTTGAGTCTTTACAAACATATTTTCATAGAATCAGAGAATGGTTTGGGTTGGAAGGGACCATGAAGGTCATCCAATCCAATCCCCCTGCAGTGAGCAGGGACATCCTCCACTGGATCAAGTTGCTCAGAGCCTCATCTAACCTGTCTTTGAATGTTTCCAGGGATGAGGCACCTACTCCCTCTCTGAGCAACACTTCTCCAGGTTTTCTAGATATCTGGTGGTCTTGTCAGTGCCTCATAATCTTCTGGGTATCTGGGCAGGTAGGATAAATGGTCCCTGTGTGGGAATACACTGCTTGGCAAGCTAAACATTGAATTTATTTCATAAAAGCTGCGTTTGCACAGCATAACCATAGATACTCGTCTTGTGAATCTTACACAGAAATGTGGTGACCCTGCCTCAGTGAAGTGCTTTACAATTTAACACTTAGTTCTTTCTCGTCTTTAAAATTTTAGTATTCCTCTAGGGGGAAAAATACTATATTTCTTTCTTTCTCCGTGGGATAAAAGATGATTGAAAAATTAAGGGTTTTTTTTTTTTCATTTTTTAAAAAAGATCTAAACCTCTATTTTAAATTGATATTGACTGGACAGTCAACACATTTTCAGCTTTCCCTCTGTACAGTGTCTCTGTGCTGATGTGAGCTATTTCAGATGTCTGAAAAAGCATTGCTTAATGCCTGTAAGCACTGTCAGAAATCAATAATGTTGAAATTTGTGCTATTTGTACTTTAAGTTTGGCATATCACCTTAATTTGGTCTGTTTACAGTAGAATAAAAGTGAGCACAAACAATTGCCACAAAACACAGAAATGTGTTTAATAATGTTCCTCTTAATTGTAGAAAGAACATAACTTTTATAATACTATGTCTTTTATTGAAGCTCTGCAAAATAGGGCAAAGTCAACAAATCGTAGCAAATAGCACTGTTTTGGTGGTTACCTATAACCTGATCACAATCATACATTAAAAATGTGAATTTATGAGAAATATCATAGAATTATAGAATGGTTTGTGTTGGAAGGGACCTTAAAGCCCATCCAGTTCCACCCCCTGCCATGGGCAGGGACACCTCCCACTGGATCAGGCGGCTCAAAGCCCCATCCAGCCTGGCCCTGAACACCTCTAGGGATGGGGCAGCCACCACTGCTCTGGGCAACCTGGGCCAGGGCCTCCCCACCCCTCATAGTGAAAAATTTCTTCCTAATATCTTATCCAAATCTCCCCTCTTTCAGCTGAAAACCATTACCATTATATCACTAATAAAGCAAAAACACATTTTGAAGATACTTTAGCTGGGCAAACGAAGATAAATGAAACTGCAAGGTTGTATTCTGAACATTATCAGTCACTCTGTCACAGAGGCCACAAATATTCAAAGTTATAGGAATGTGGTAAGTTCTGCTCCCCCTCTCCTTGCTTGTAGGAGCAGTGGTTATTAGTAATCTGCAGGAACTGTGTGTTATGTGTGCTCGTTGTGAGCTTGGTCCTGTGCATCCCTGGAGGTCCTCTGCAGTCAGGTATCTCTGAAAGTTCAATTGTGCCTCCTCCCAATTGGCACTTCTTTGTTTTTTCTTGGTTTTTTTTCTTTTTTCTTTCTCCCTATTCTTGATGAACAAAGAAGGTAGAAGAACTCACATGTGCTGTGCTGTTATTTCATCTGTCAGGATGCTCTGATTAGCTCCAGTCTCATGTTATACAGTTTAGAACATAACCAGCTTCAGAAATCATTATAGTAATCACAATTGCTTTGGATTTTCTAACTCTGGGAACATTATGCTTACATTTCATTCTGGCAAGATGTCATTATTGTACATATTTAAACGATTTTACACTATTTCATTATAAATAGAGACCTACAGGATAATTAACAAGTGACAAACTTGGAGTGGTCACACTGTTGTCATGTAAGTAATTTGTTACAGCTTTGGACTTACTGTACAGTATTTACATTTTATCTTAACACTTCGTCTGCAAACATAGGTTTTTTCTGCTTTCATAAATCAATAACTCAGAAATTCCGATGAACATGAGTTCATCAGAAACTTCTTCCTTTTCCTTACTTGGTGCTGCAGCTTTCTAGTCTTTTTGCCAATTTATAAAATAAATTACATGGCTGAATTGCTCATATCTACAGCCCTTGCTGTGGTCAGAAGTATGGCCTTTAAAAACGTTTTTCAGATCTTGTTTGTAAGAAGCAAACAAATAGAGAGTTGATAATTTGTATGCTCTTCCAGTTTGTTACAGGATTGGCTGTTAACCTTTTTTAGGGTCAGGACATTGTCCTTTGAAGTGCTTTATGGACACAGTACAGATGAACCTCCATAGTCTGTATCACATTCTTCCCTTTAGTGCACCAATAGTTATTCACCAGTGTGCAGGAAAACCTGAGCTAGAAGTAAAATTGAATCATAGAATCATAAATGTTGCTATTATCATCCAGTCTAATTGTCAGCCCAACACCACTGTGCCTTCTAAACAGTGTCCCAAAGTGCCTTTTGAACACCTCCAGGGAAGGAGACTCCACTACTACCCTGGGCAGCCTCTTCCAGCTCTTCACCACTCTTTCAGTAAAGAAATTGTTCCTAATATCCAATCTAAACCTACCCTGGCACAGCTTGAGGACATTTCCTCTCATCCTATCATTTGTTACTTGGGAGAAGAGACATAATGGTGTAAATTAAAACAGATGCTTATTTAACCTGCACTTTTGGCAAAGAAACCGCTAATTGCTGGTTTCAAACCATGCACCAAGTGTTAGAAAGGTGTCCCAGGACAACAGAAGGTTCCCATGTGTTCTTGGCCTGGCTCTTGCATCTAGAGAGAAGTGGATGGCAAGGCAAGCATGGGCTGGAGAGACACGTGCTGGGGGTTTCTTTGAAACACTGAGGGTCCTCTCTCTGAGTACCTGAACAGATCCAAAGGAAAGCTTTGGAGGTGGTGGCAAAAGAAAAAAAAAAACAAACCAAAAACCTAAACTTTAAGTCCAGTAGAACCTGAGTCAACTTTGTTCAAGTCTGGAAACCACTTGGAGAAAAAGACTCCAGTTCCATCCATGCAGTAGTGGAGGAAAGATTTGTTTTCAAACCTTGTCTTTAGTTCTGCTCACCGAGCTAAAATGATTTCTCTCTACTAAAAAAAGAAAGCTCAGTGCAATCCATTATTTTCTGTTCTGATAAAATATGGTTCTGAGATTAGAAGGCTTTGATGTGTCTGCTTAAAGTAAATGGCAAATTCACCTTCATATTCCTCACAGACAGACAAAAGTGTGGAGACCTTTACATTTGGTTACTTTTACTGCCAAGTTAGGATACAGTTTATTTAGGAATAGGCAGGTTGCAGTTCCATGTAAATTACTTGAGTGGGAATCAACTTTAGAGAGTATCCAGAAAGTCTGAATAGTTCACTTTCATAATTTAGAAGCGTCTATCGTTGTTTTTCATTTGAATTATGTCTGCTAGTAAAGCTGCAGGATAAATGCAGGCATTCCATCGTAAAAGCTGTTTTTACTGGTGTTACCAGCAGGTAACTATTACAGATCCATCTAAAGAAAGTGCTGTAGATTTAACTGCAGCACGTGATTCAACCAGGAAACTTTCCCTAACAGACAGAGCTGCAGTTGATGTAATGAATGCTTGCAGATAAGGTTGGAGAGCAGAAACTGCAAGTACCATCAGGTATGACTCTAAGCTTTCAGAGCAGCCTTTCAGAATGGCCTGTTGTTTACTTCTCTGGTGTGTACAGTGCCCAGTGGGTGTTCTGCTGTCATCAGGGTTTGACAGAAATAGTAATAGAGAAGCCACATAATGGGATTATGTGGTATTTCAGTAGAACAAACAGGTCTTGATTTTCAGCACTGTTTCCAGCTGATAATCAATTAGATTAAGGGGGAATTATCTCGTAATAAGGTTCTTCCTAAACTAAAATAAAAATGCATGTGTTAATTAAGGGACCATTGTTGCTCACTCAAGAAATATTTAGACTTTATTCCATATTTACTGAATAATTTTAATGACTAAAGTTCTAATTTCAAATTGTGTTCTGTTCATCTATTTTTCCTGAAGTGTTAGCAGCTATTGAGGAAATTGTGCAAAAAAACCCACACCCTCCCCTTTTGTTTGGACAAAACAACCCCCAAAAAACACTCCCTCAAACCCCAATAACCCCCAAAACATGCCCCCCTCCCCCCAAAAAAGCCTGTAAAGCAAACAAGCAAATCCCAGATATCAGCTGATGGCAGATATCTAAGAAGAGTCAGTTTTGCTTTTTCTGTAGGACAAATTCTCAAGGAATTCACAAAACAAGTTTCTCCCACTTCCATTTTTTTTTTCCCTTGATCTCCTTTCACCTCAAATATAAATCTCTTGAGACTTTTTGTACCCTAAATTTCTCACCTCGGAGGAAGACAGATTGAACTAAGATTGTAAAAATTAACACTGACAGAGTCGCTAACCTTTTCAGAAGCTTCCAATAACATTACAATTCTGGTGATATTCACCATCAGGAGAAAAATTTATTTTACTCATTGGGGTTAGTCTAGCAAAAGTACAGAAAATAGAGTTGTAAAAACCCAAGATGAAAATTTTGCCTTTGGTCATTAAATTCTAAAATGACTTTAACCTCCATGTATCTTTTTTGACTTCCCTGTGTGAAGAAGGAGTCAGGGCAAATTTGGTTCTATGATTTACAGTAAGATAGATACAGTAAGTGAAAGCAAAATGTTTCTCTATGATTTCTTATACTTTGTTCTGTAAATGTGTGTGTATCTGGTGTAGCATGAACAGTGAAAACTGACAGTGAAAACATCACTATCTAGAGCTGTGCATGTTTGCTTTACACACAGTTCTATACAAGGACTTTTTATCACTTTCAATTAAACATAGGAGGGGAATGAACCTACATGTGAGTGAAGCAGCATTGAGCTGGAAGATACCAGAGTTCTCATTTCTCAGGTGCTGTTCAAAAACCTGATTTAAATGTTCAGCCATGTTAATGCTTTCCACAATTATGATTTTTTTATGCTGCCTGCAATGTTATGTTCTCACAGCAATAAACTTATTTGCAATAAGCAATTTTGTAGAGCTTTAGCTCTTCTGGAATGATTATGAAGTTAGGTAATGTAAGTATATTTTGCTGTAGTAGAAAGTAGGGGTTTTTTTCCTTGTGGTTCAGGATTGAATGGTTCCCACAGGACCATGTCACTGGTACTCACATAAATTTTAAAAGACAAAAGGAAGGTTTCAATTTAACAAACCAAACTGTGGCCTTGGTTAAATTGCATACGATCCCCTAATGTCCATGGGAAGCTGTTTAGAATCTGGTTTCAAACGATGCTGTTCTAACATCCGAATTGCACCTCTCTAGATTTTAAAGGCACACAGATCACTACTATTTAATATATCCTATGTAATGTCTTTTTCATTATTTATACTTTTTCCTAAGTGCACTACGTCGCGTTCTTTGCTGACTGTACCTCCTTGTGCCGCGGAGCTGTGCTGCTGCAGAGGCACGAATCACCTCTCCCACGCCAGCCTGCGTTGCTTCTCCCAACTGCTAGGGGGCTGTATTATTCCATTTTTAAGGCAACAAGGCATAAATCGAGGGATACAACTATTACCGCTTTGTCTTAACAACTTTTTCCTTACCAGTTTGGGCAAACATCAACGTCTATGCCTCCATATCAGTATTTAAAGTTTGACGGAATTATTTGTATAAGATTCAGAACTTCACAAGCAGCTGCAGTTTTGGCTGTATTTTCAGCTCTTGAAGGGTAGCTCCTATGTTGTATTTCTTAATTACAAGCTCTCTGAATCACATCCGACTGTTTTAGTATTTATGTATCTTTTCTACTGAAATCATAATTGGGTTACAGATAGGAATTCACAGAAAAAAATTTACAGCTTGGTTTTTGTTTGGTTTGGTTTTTTTTTTTCCCCTTCCAGGTGGTCTGACACTACACAGCCACAAACTCTGCTGAGGACAGGGAAGCAAGAGTTCAGGAAAAACTTTCTGGCCAAGAAGGAGCCTTGGGAATTCTCTACCAGGTCTGATTAAAGGAGGCGGAGGGTACTTTCTTTTCTTATACTTTCGCATCAATTAAAGTCACTCAGTGATCTGGATTGTGCTTCCACATGTTTTTTTGATTCCTGGGCGAATTCTCATTGCTTACTTTGCTTTTGTTTTATGTTTTTTCCTGATGCTTACTGAAAGCTCTAAACCCAAATAAATGACAGGTTCAGTAAAAACTCAATCTTGCTTTTGTGCAGCAAAAGCCCATTCAAGGCTTCATAAGCCCCTCAAAATTGATTTTTGGAGCACTGTTATTTAATCTGTCCTATACAAAACTTTAATGCCTTGAGCAAATCCTTCTTGCCTTATTCCCACCACTAGACGCTTTGACTTCATGGTAAACAGATAAATGTAAGACAAAAAAAATGCAGTTCAGATTGTTCCCCCAGACCCTAGTAATTCTCTAACTTGACTGTTCTCCCTTTCTCATTATTGAATAAAGCCTCCTGTGTAAACACTACGTTTTGTGCTCCCATAGCACACAGGCATTTTCCCATCAGCTTCTCGCTCTCTCCCCACCTGCTACAACTGACTTATTAGTTCAGCTTCAGCTTTGCTTCACCTATCCATTCCCCAAATAATTATATTTAAAGTTCATGGCACTGTTCTTACTCTCAGCATACTTTATCTCTGCATATTTACTGGGCCTGCAGACAATATTGTATAACTTTCCCTGGCCTCAGTGGCTCCAACTTCAATATCTTCTTGCAAGGTTCAGCCTTTCAAAGGAGGTGGCAAAGGAAATCTCCAGGCTGACTGTGGGTCCAGTCAATGTATTAATTCAACCTTCTTGCCAGCTTACTGTCACCTGAACTGCTGCCAGCCTTAATAACCCAAGGCTGTGCTCCAACACTGCACCTTTTGCACATGGGACTGGCTGCAAAAGTACATCAGTGAACATCCTTTTGCATGTGACACCTCTCTGAGAGTCTGCTGTCAACCATTAATTTCCATGCAAAGGAGAAGGTAGAAGGAAATCCAATAAGACTTAACGTAAAGAAAAATAGTGTTCTGACTTTGCACATCTTGCAGGGTTGGTCTCAAGCACCACACGGCCCTGATGGCTGATGGGGTTTGATGCTGGTGCTGTATTCAGAACGTTTGTGTTCTGCCTGCAAGGTGACATGAAGCTTAAAGGTGTCCATAGTTAGGGGTTCACTTATCTTGATCTACTTGGAAAGAAGAGTGTTTAAAACACTTCTTTTTTTTCCCCAGAAGTTTTAGTATCAAATAACCCCTCTATCCTCATTGCTTTATCTTTTCTTTATAAAAAAGTTTTCAATGAGAGATTATCAGCTAAGGTAGGTAACTAGAAAGAACCAAGTGGCTAAAATTACGTAAAGACTGAAGTACTGGCAGTTAATGCTGGCAGTAAGTAGCCTGAAGAAGTACTGTTTTCCACATTATTTATATTGTAATGGCCTTCAAACAATAACTCAGTGGTGATTATGTTGTCATCTATCTTCTAATGAAACGTGCATCCCTACCAGCTGTACCTTATATAAGTTATATAATCCTAATTGTCTGGAACTTCTTTATAAAACTCAATCAAGAGAATAGAAAATCAGCTTAAATACCTCAAAAATAATGTTCACATTAAGGATCTCTGTATGTTTTTTTTTATTATTCATTCAACTGAAGAGCCTTATGGATTGAGTGGTTTTCAATTACAAACTGTAAGGTGGATCTTGGTTTGACTGAAACAAACAGCAGTGCATCCGTTGATTTAATTTTACTCCAGAGGACTGGAAAAGAATGTGCAGAGAGCAGAAGGATTAAGACTACAGCCACAGAGTGGTTTATGGATTTTTGTCTGGTATCTTTTTATATTCTTAATATACCTGAAAATGATTTGTAGCTACAATTTGCAGCAGAGTCTACATAAGCAATACTAATATGACAGGAAAGCTGTGTACCTTGTGTGTTAAAGTGACACCAGTGCAATACAGAAGTGACTTCACCTACCCAAAACCACAGCGACCCTCTGCAAAGACAATGAAGTACTTGAGTTGTCTCAGTGCTAGCAGGACATGGAAACCAGTTCAGTCATAAATGGAAAGGATGGCATCCAGGGATTAATTAAAAAATACTGGAAAGAAGTTGATGACTTTTCTTTCGGAGATGGAGTTATTTATAAAAAAACCCCAAACTTGGTGATTTCTGCTGCGGAAGAAACATCGTTGTGATTTGCAAGATGCTTTCTCACACCTACAGTCCTGTTCAAGAATGTGTAGCGCTTGGACATTCTGAACAACTCTGTACCGTGGATTTTCTCCTTTGATTTGTTTTTTAGAACATGGTTGCATATTAAAACTCTTTTGGATTAAGACATTTTAACCTTTTTTTTCACTTTAGGTGATATTTTCCCAGAGATGAGACAAAACATTGGCGAGAGGAGTGTTTAGCGACAATCTTCAGCATTTCGGGTGCATGCTTTCCAGCTGTCTTGTTATTTCTGAACTGTCAGTAACATTTTATTCAATTTTTAACACTTAAAACATGATTTCAGTTTCACTGTAATAGTAAACACCCCACCAAAGCTGTGATTTATAGCAGCGAAAGTAGCTATTAATGCAGAGATTTGCAATGTGTTGTTTTCCTATGCCAAATCAGACTCTGTGTGTATATGTGTGTCGGTATATATATATGTATTGAGGACATTAATGCATGAATGGTTTTGTAAATAGTAGCCTGGATTTCAGTCCTTTATTTTCACTTGCCTTGCTCTACTGCAAATGTTGTAGCTATTCCTGACTTACACTTGTAAATAACAGGAGAATAATGCTACCTGTGTATTAAACATACAAATAACTTCTATACAAAGTTTATCGTGGTGAGAGAATTACCAGTGAGGAAGTAATCACCTCCCTGTATCACAAGTTCAATTGGTATTGAAGTGTTTTCAAGGCCAACTTGTTTCATTAAGGACCAGCTATTGCAAAAGCTGAGGCTGACTTGTATTATCAATTCTATCACCAACTTAGCACCTTCTAATTACCCTGAAATACTCCAGGAATATGGCTGTTGTCTTTGTTTCTCCTCAATTACATCCTTGTACTTGTAGCAGATAATAGATGCTGTGACCATACAACAAACAGTACACACCTCTTCATACTAAATAACTAAACCCCAAACAGTTGTGACTTGACCTCACTATTATGACTTTGTGGAGAAAATCTGTACTCTGGACAGTTGTGGGTTTTTTTTTTTTGGTAGAAATATAAACTTGTCTGTTAAGAAAAAGTGGCAGGAGAGGAAAACAACAACAAATAAATAAAGCTTCTACTCGGGTTCTGTGAATGTCGCATTCCCTGTATCTCCTGGCATATGCTAAGCTTTTAAATAAGTGTTTCTGAAGTACCTTACAACAGTTTAGCTCCATCTGCCATCCAGTTTTTTGCTATAAAAGTGGCCAGCCTGATCATCTCCAGTCTCATGAGGCGAGGCAAACTCCTTTAGGCAAAATTTATTGTGAGGAGAAGAAAATTCCTTAAGTCAAATGAGCCAAATCTCTTGGTGACAAGTAAAAGTTATACTAGTTTTTTTTTTCATTTTTAAATATAAATATAAAAACATTTGGTTGCTGCTAAAAAAAAAAAACAAACACCTGAATCAAATTTCCCACGTATGAAAACAAGGAAATCTGGAAATTGCTGCTATTTTGGGCTAATTGCATTTAGTTGGGTTTCGGGGAAAGCGACATAGTAGCGACTGTGGGAAAGCCACTAAATAGTTCTCTGTGTGAACCATCTGTCACGAAGATGGGACATATGTTCGCTCTGTTTATTCGGGAGCCAAGTGGAAGCCGATGCACTCGGCTCCGGCCGCGGGACCGCTCCGCGGGGACACGCGGGTGCGGTTCCCGTCTCTCCCAGCCGGCGGGGCGCATCCTTCCGCGGGGCTGAGCCCTAATGAGGGCTCCGGGGTGGGGCAGACGGGCTGTGTCCCCCGCCCCTCGGGCTGCCAGGGGGGCACCCTCCGCGGGGGAGGGGGAAGAGGGGGCAGGACCCTCGCCGAGCTCCCGCGGAGGGCGGGGACGGGCGGGATGCGGCGTTATTCCCACCGGGCATCCGCCTCTCCGCAGCTCGGTGGGTCGGAACCGCTCCCGGAGCTCCGCTCCCGCATCCGCGGAACTCGAGCATCTCTCCGCGCCGCGGCTTTCCGCATCCCTCTGAGCTTATTTTCCCTCCCTGTCCCAATTTCCCCTGCTAAACTTTCCCACCCGGCACTTATTCCCACCTCCCCCCGCGCAAGCTGCGCGCCCCCCCCTCCTCCCCCCCAGTTGCGCATCGCTTTCCCCGCGCAAGCGAGTAAATAAAGTTGCGGTTTAGAGGGGGAGAAGAGGCGAAATTCCCAGCGGGAAGAGGGGGAGCTCGGGCAGCCCTGGGGCTCCGAGTGGCTCGCCGCGGGTGCGGGCGGGCTCCGCGGATTCCCCCCACCCTCCTCCTCTCCATGTGCTCTCGGTCCCTCCCTGGGAAGAGGCGCTGCCCACCCAAGGAGGCGACCGGAGCTCCTGCCCCGCTCCTGGTCCCTCACTCGCTCGCACATCCAACCCGTGCGAGCGGCTCTCCCTCTCCCAAGTCACCGCTTGTGCTTTCAGGTTGCTCAGACCTTTAAATCTAAAGGAAAGAAAGAAAAAAAAAAAAAAAGAACATCTCCGCGTTTGCGTCTCTGCTCCTGCCGCTGGTGGTGGCAGCGGTGAAGAAGGGAGAAGGTTTGTTTTTCTTTGGTTGGTTGTTTTTTTTCTTTTTTTTTTTTTCCCCTTGAATTCAATGGATCTGAACTTGGAATCTTTGGACCTCGGAGGGTTTGGAATATCTACACGCTGATCCTCTTTGTTGTGGCACAGCAGCTCGTTTTGAGGGGGAAAGCATCCGAAGACAGCAAGATGTTTCTCGCTATCTTCTACTTCACTTTGTCCTTAGTGGGTAAGTTGTTGGCTCTCTGGTTTTCTCTCTGTACAGCGCTTCGGAAAGCAAAGCGCAGGGTCGGTGGATTAGGATGCCTGATGGTTGTCAGTCTATTGTTTAGGCAGAACAGTGAAGTTTCCAGTAGTTTTTAGGGCTCTGCCTCACATCAGTTAACCCAGTCTGCATTTCGAGCTCTGGGAGATCACAGGTTTATAGGTACTCGCCTGTGTAGCCTCCTCTTAAATTGTGTTCCTATAAGTTACAAGGAAACTTTTCCTTTTAATAAAATTAGGTTGCTTTGGGGAAGGGGAGGTGGGTGACAAGAGCCAGCTGAAGGATTACATCTTCACCTGAACCTGGCAGCCTGCCTGACTGCGAGGGGTTTGCAGCCCAAACTGGTTTCCTTTCCACGGGAGATGCTTTTTTTCCATCTGCGTGTGTCTGAGGGAGCGTGACAGGGGGCACGATGGAGAGCAGAGAGTTAACCTAATTTGCTTTGTTCTCCTGCAAAAGCATCATACAGAGAAAGAAATGGAGGTGGGGGGAAGTCGTAAATTTTACCTTTATACGTGTAGAATAAGCAAAAAATCTGTTCAGCCTTTAAAAAGTGACTGATGCAGAAAGAGGCTAATATCAATCAGGGAGGATACTTATCTCTGAGCAGGTTGTTCGGGGATGTAATTGAAATTACAGCAAAGCTCCGGTGGAAAGTGGGGCCAAATATTTAACCCCTCAGTTAAACATTGGAATGGGAAGGTTATTTGTTTCACCAAAGTGGAACTGAGGAATAATGAATGCTTGTTTTGCCAGGCACATTAACCCCCTGTGGGTTTTCTTTCCTTTTTTCGTGTTTTCTCATAAATCAACCGGCCGGGGTTAAAAGACACTGTTTGCTTGGACTCCTACAAAAGTGGATCTAAGAATGTGAAAGCCCTAAGGTGTAGCATAAAGTGTGGAGGTTTGCAAGGTGCTGCCCATGGGGCTTGGCTGCATGTGCTGTGTAAGGAGATGCCTTGTACTTTCCAGATGCCTGCTTTGGAGCGCTGGTTAAATTGTAGAATGTTTTGGGAGGGACCTTGAAGATCATCCAGTTCCAAGCCCCTGCCATGGGCAGGGACGCCTCCCACTGGATCAGGGGGTCAAAGCCCCATCCAGCCTGGCCTTGAACACCTCCAAGGATGGGGGCATCCACAACTTCCCAGGGCAACTTGTGCCAGTGCCTTACTGCTGTCATAGTGAAGAATTTCTTCCGAATGTCTAAATCTCTTCCTAATTTCTAAATCAGCCTTATCCCTCAATGAGAGGTTGTTGGTTTGTGTCCCCTCTCTCTCCAGATGTGCTTCTGTCCGCAGAAGTGAGCGGGCTGCCTGGAGGGGACCGCCTGGACTGCGTGAAAGCCAGCGATCAGTGTCTGAAGGAGCAGAGCTGTAGTACTAAATTCAGGACACTGAGGCAGTGTGTAGCCGGCAAAGAGAGCAACTTCAGCCGGGCGACGGGCCTGGAGGCAAAGGATGAATGCAGGAGCGCCATGGAAGCTCTCAAGCAGAAGTCTCTGTACAACTGCCGCTGTAAGAGGGGCATGAAGAAGGAGAAAAACTGCCTGCGCATTTACTGGAGCATGTACCAGAGCTTACAGGGTACGTTGCAAAGCACTGTGGCCCTCCCCTAGTGCAGCAGCCTGTGAGTTTTTTGCAGCCCCTCACATCCACTGCTGCTGAGGCTAAACCCGGGGTCTGACCCCATCATTCACACTGAGCTCTTCAGCTGCAAACTGAGGACCTTTCATCCGACTCCAGAACAGCTGCTGCTCCGGCTCCTGTTGTCGGGAAAGCCACAATGAGGGTTTCCTCCAGGGGACCCAGCTGACCTTTGTAAACCAGAGTCAAAAGATAAGGGCGCTAGCAAGTGCAGAAGCTACAAAAACAATCATTTGGAGACATATCCCTAATAATGTTTCAGCTCCTTAATTAGGACTCACCTAACAAGATCACAGGATGCTGGAACTAGTTTGTTAGCTCTTTGCTGGAAGGTAATTGTAGTATGAAGAGGGGCATTGTTTTAAGGAAAAGTTTATTCTTTCCTTCCTTGTATTTACTGAGCATTCCCTGGGCATGCTGAGGCAGAAAAAAGAAGTCTGTGCTTCCTAGAATGTGTGTGAGTGCCAGTTATAAGGGATATGACAGTGATGGGCTTGGGACTTCTGTTCTTGGAGTCGGTGGCAAATTCCCAGCAGTCAGCTGAGAACAGAGATATCATTTTTAGCCCTGTTTTGCTCTGGGGTTGAAGATAGAATCTTTCATTTCAGTATGATCCCCATTTAACTCTTCTCTAGCTGCTTTTGAAAAAGGGAAAGTCATCCCTTCCTGTTAATTTATCCAAGAATAATTAATGAGTCTCTATATTTTTGTTTAGCTTTTGTAATGAATTACACTGTTCTCGGACATTTTCTACATCATAGAAAGTTTCCATTTGGACTGCATCTTGTTAGGAGTGTTTTATTCTGAAGATGCTGATTTTTGGCAGTTACTTGGGCTGATCCTCTGAAAAAAAGCTCTCCTGTTAGGGTGAATGAAAAAGAGCATCCCTACTCCAGCTTCTCTCCTGCTGGCCTGGGGTGGGACAGTCCCGGTGATGTCACAGGCTGTTTCTGCAAGTTATGGCCTTATCCATGGAGGAGGGAGAGAAAAGAACAGGGATAAACAACTTCTTTCAGGTGTTTTTTATAGGTAAAAGAACTAGTCACACAAATTAGACAGGAGTACTTTCTGCAGTAACAAAGTAGCTTCATTTCAGAGTACAACTAAACAATAGAATCTTATCCTGAATTATAGTATTAAAAATAATCCAAATATTTTTGTTTTTAGGAAATGACTTGCTTGAAGATTCCCCTTATGAACCAGTTAACAGCAGACTATCAGACATATTCAGGCTAGCACCAATTGTATCAGGTAAGCAGGCTTAACAATCTTTAACTGAAACATGATTACAATCTGCTGCTTTGTCATTGCACTATGGAACTTTCAAGCAATAGTCTTAAATAAAAAGGAAAATGGCTTTCTAGATTTAGGATGTTCATGGGATAGTTGCACAAAGGAAAGTAATGATTGATTTTGAAATAGTAACTAAATCTGAAAGAGTGCTTGGCAGGATGGCAATTCGTATTATTTTTGAGTCATTCCTGACAATAAATGCTAAATTTTCCTGTAGGTGGCAATCTGATTCCCTGCGTTCCTAATTTACAAATCAGTTCCTTTTTGGGAATGTGGTCAGTGCAAGTTACCTCCCATTGACATGAAAAAAGATCAGGAGAGAAGTGTTTCAAACGTTTGCACGAGGGAATGCTTTCTGGTTTCATGCATCTTTTGCTTAAAAAAGAAGTTTCAGCATGAAAACTTGTTGTCTTTTGTAGAACTCCTGCCTGTTTAAAGAGCCTTCTGACAACTTCCTCCTTTTTCTGTTTGTCTCTGAACATTTGTTGTTGCTGTGTGGCTGTCTTTCAGAACTTGTTGATAGTAATTTAAATAAGTTGCTCAGTAATTAAACCGTGTTGTTTGCTTTCTATAGCCTAAATTGCACTAATTTTGTGTCGTATTTATTGAAACAATAAATTTGAGGCATTGACAGGGGTTACAGTTTGGATTAATTTTCTTTTGGAGTTTTCAGAAAGTCTTAGAAGGATGCAGTCTGTACTCTGGACCTTTGTTTGTTGAGTTACGTAAAAATTGAGCGTGCACAGCACGATGTGTTGTCTGACAGTGTTGAACCTGTAGTTAACTGACTTGCTCTGGATAACCACTCGTAGATTGCTCTTTAAAAGAAAGAAGAAAAGCCCAGAAAGGGTGGCTTGACCAGAAGTACTTACATTTTAGGACCCTAAGTCTCATTAAAAGCCAGGGGGACTTCGGTTGTTAAGTATTTAATGGTAAGGATTTTCAAAGGCATAGAGACACATAAAACGTAGATAAATGCCCATTGGGATTTTCAGAAAGGACTAAGTGATTTAAATAGGTGTTAGATGCTCAGACAGTTTTAAAAATTCTAAGTGCTTAATGCATCTTTAGGTATCTTAATGCCTTTGAAAATCAGCCCTTTAGTCGCTTGTCAAAGTGTGACTTGAGATCCAAATCCCATACATCTTTTGAAAGCATTATCCTAGTTTCATGACCAAGTCTGTTGGAGAAATAGTAGAGAAAAAAGATTCATTTCTGAAGAATCTTTATTTTTTTATATTTTTTATTGCTTAAAACCCCCAACTTAACACAAAACCAAGCCAAAATCAATGAAGAGGAGTTCCAGGCTGTTGGCTCAAAGTTTATGGTCAGCCCGCTGAGGGCAAAATTCTAGCCCATTGGAGAAGTTTTATCATCTCAGTAGAAATACCCCTTTGTCTTTCTGTTGTGTTTTTTTTTTTTTTTTTTTTAGATTCTCCCTTTACTTGCAATTATCTTAAAATACTTTTTTTCTAGCCATTCTCTACAACACTTAAATAAGACATAGTTGCCAACAAGTGATATCCACCTACCATGGTCAATTAAGATGTTGTGGACTGGTTTTGACTCATTTGGTCTTCCTAGTGCACCCCAAATTGCTGTTCACGTTGTCAGGAGTTTCAGATTTGTAAGGGTTGGAGGCCTGGATTCCCAGAAAGCAACAAACAAAAGTTGTAATACAGTGGAAAGGCACCACTTACTTGGAAGCATTGACATCTGAAAGAAACAGATTAGCAAGACCATTTTTCTTATTGTCATGGTTACTACTGCATGTTATATTCTTTAAAGCTGCCTAGACTTACAGAATTTTTGCAGGGCTCTGCAAATACCCTCAAACGGTAGAACTTGGTAAGGTTTTTATGTCTTGATTAAAACAAAACAAAAGCCCTGTACAAGGAGTGTTGGCTGGGGTTTCATAACTGGTGTTCTGCCAGCGTGGTCACTGGCTTTATAGATATTGCTGTAGTCTTCACTCATTAATGAGTTACTTGGGTTAATTAAGAGTAGCCCTTTCATCACACAAAGGCTGTTCTGTGGTACTGTATGACTTGGGATATATCAAGTGTAATGTTTTTGACATATTTTTCATTTATTTTTGGGGCAATGTAGAAAATCACAATTGCCTTTTATGATACATAGAAGGGGAAAGCCATTGGCTGACTGTTTTGTGTTACAGAAATCTTCTGTAGTGCACTTCAGTCTAAGAAATGGAGGACAGGTTTTAGGAACAGTTAAAGCTGATCCAGTTCTATATTGAAAGATGTTCAAAACTGCATCTTCTATGGAAACAGGATGCCATTTTCTCATTAATCAATCAGGCATCAATATGTTGGTTTCAAACAAAAGTCAGGAATATACTGCTAAGCCTGCTACTAAGTTTGAAGTGTCTCATTCCTGTTATGTTAAGGCACAAGTGATGCAGTTGTGTTACAAAAGTGAAGCTTTGTTTTATATTTTTGTGTTACACTGTGTTATACTGGGGCTTGTGTGGTGTAGTTAGTCTAGAACTAGAAGGGAAATCTAAGTGTTCTATATAAAACTTAAATTTTATATGAATTTATATATATATATATAAATAAAAATATAATAAAGTCCAACAACATAGAAAATAAAAATCTAAACCCACAAAATTATTTATCATCATACTGGCTGTTAAGGCCAGAGTGTCATATATTTAGGTAGTAACTAGCATGGATTTGGCATTTGAATCGCTACTAATATTGCAAGAAAAGTGTAATTTATAAAAATTACTTGATACCTAAAATAGGAATGTGAGTTCAGTGTTTGACTTGCTTATGATGAAGTATTCAAAGTATTCATGGGTCTGATCTTCCTCCCTTTCTGTCTATGCTTTTCAGTTCATAATTCAGCTCTTTCTATAAAAGTTAGTTCTCTGACACCTCACGTGGCCAAATCTAGGACTTTCCAGACTGTTTTTTTTTTTTTGTTTTGGGCATGTGTGGGTCTGAATTTTCTTCATTACTGTGTCTGATGTGGTGCTTCTGCCTCAAGGGTGTGAAGTTTGTGCTGGTAGGCAGCTTCAAATTACTGAAGACGTGTGTGTGTTTTAGAGAGTAACAGATTTGGGTTAGTCATTCTGATGTAAAGATTTTACTTAAACAGACATTTTTGCTTAAAACCCTAACATCTTCTGAGAGGTGAAAACATTTTAAGGCCATTGATTTCTGTCACAACTACAGTAAATGCAAAGTCTGTTGTTTGGATTTCAGAGGTGAGTTCCACACCAAATTCAGGATAGATGCTTGAATTAGTCGTTTGTTAAAGCTATCTATAGTTTTTTTACCACCCGGGGAACACTTTGCCTCTTGAATCTGTGTTGTATTTGACATTGAGCCTCGCAACCTTATTGTTTTGGTATCAGCTGATACAGTATGGTAGTCATCTCTGTGGCCTGTTGTAAGAAAAGCATTCATTTCAACCCAAAATGGAGAGCCACTAAGGCTGAATAAAATGCCTTAAGTCTCATCTGTGAAGTGGTGTAAATAGACTACTTACTGTTAAAAAGAATTGACTGTTTAGATCAACGTATTTAGGATGACATAATGCTCTCCTCCCATGGATTCACTTTTAAGTTGCCTGGTTAATCACAGGCTTATTATCCCATTGCTTAGCTTTGTGTATCATTTCTTCTTTCTTTTACATCTATTATGTTCAGAAATAATCATAAAGAACAGGCTATATAAATCACAATATTTCTTAGAACGTGAAGGTTTTGCTGATGATCAGTGGAGAATTGGTCGGCTCCATGCTCCTAGTTCTGTCTTCTTTCTAGTTGCTAAAATGCAAGGCGGGTAGAAATGAATTGTTTTGCCAATATTTCTTTTTAGTGTAATAAACTGTTTTCGCAAAGTGCCTTTTATATCATGAACAAATGAGAGAAAGAAGCAGGTTTGTATGATTATATGTCAAAGGCAGCCTTTCCTGATTCTGCCTTTCTCATGAGAGGCTGTTCACTCTTTAAAATCTCAGGGAGCCTTCTGTTGCAGAAGGTATCTGGAGACTTATGTTTTGAAAAGGGTGTCTTTTTTATTTGTTATGGTAAATTTGTTAATTAAAAATGTGTTCAGGAGCCAGCACAGCAAACAGGGCTTCTTAATGGAGTGTGTCGTTCCCCATCAGAACCTGGGTAGCCCACCTCATGAGGTCAATATGTTTGATTTGCATACTGAATAAGCTAGAATTACAAATACAAACAGTTAAGGTCAGTCAAATGGCCTTTTATTGTATTTAAAAAATTTGAGACTTTAAAAAGGTAGCAGTGCTGGAGTTGTCAGAAAGGTGTGTGTGCTGGTGGCTTTTAAATCGGGCAGCCCCATGCACACTCCTTCCTTCATGAAGATGGGTCTGGTCCCCTCTAGGATCTCTGCTTTGTTTAGGAGGAAAGTGGGTTAGTTAGAAGTTTTGCCTTCTTCCTCTGAGTTTTTCAGAGTCCTTTAGTCCTCCTGTATCATTGGCGTTCATGGACCAAAAAGTTGATGCTGGGAAAGAATGAAGTCCAGTGTGCAAAACACTACCTTTGGGATCTGAGAGACTTTCATAAGGGGAGACTTCACTCTCTCCAGCATAAAACTGACTCTGGGTATTTCTCTGGCACCTCCCTGTTATTTTATCCTTCCCAGGGATGGGGTAGAGACATCTCAGAGAGCAGACTGCAAGTGCTTGCTTTGGAAAAGCTGCTGTCAGCAAAGGTAGAGCAGGAACGTTGGAGTTTTTCAGTATGAACTCTCATGATCCAGAGAAACAGAGCTTCCTTCTCTGTGTGCTTAAGCTCCTTTAGGAGTCCTCATACCTTGTCTTTTTGTAAAGAGGGCCTGTAGAATTAGAAAACATAGTTAGTTTTGCCCAAACTTTCATAACCTCAAAATTATTTTAAGCAAGAATTGAATATTTCCCTATTAATTTTTTCAACTCTTGACCTAATGTAAAAGCTGTGTTCTGGGTAGCAGGTCCCTGACACTTTAGTTATCATTTGCTTCTTTTTTCCCTACCTGGTAAATGACTTTTCTTTTGTAGGGTCCATAAAGAGCATTTCTAAAATTGTTTAAGATAAGTTAGTGTCTCTGTCCTACCAACAGATTCTCTGCTTTTTCCTTTTGAGGCTTGTGGCATGCAAATTAGTGGCTTCTCCCATTAATTAATACTGTATGACATTCCCATTTCCTATCGCCTGAGGGCTCTAATCCTGGTTCTATTCCTAAATCTGTGTATATTTCAAATCCTACATACTTTTCTAATTTAACACTGTATCTTTTTCTGACATTTCTGTAGGAATATTTGAGATGCCATATTTCTACAAGGGCAATTTAATTTACAAAATACTAAAAATTGTGATTTCTCTTGACTTTTTACAATGTTCTTATTAGCACTTAACTCCCATATTGTTCCGTTTTATTTCAAAAAAAATGAGGTACTTCATGTTAGTTACGTTTCACATTCACTCAATTTCATAAAGAATAAACCAGATCT
This sequence comes from Tapera naevia, assembly GCA_033556795.1. Lineage (NCBI taxonomy): Eukaryota > Metazoa > Chordata > Aves > Cuculiformes > Neomorphidae > Tapera > Tapera naevia. The sequence goes on from JAUMJJ010000156.1 coordinate 571,537, forward strand.
TATTAAGTTAATACGAGTTTTGCAATCTGATTCTGTTCCCACTGAAGTAAGAATAACGCATCCAAATCTTTTTATTTGATTATGATGTATTCTGGTTCCTGTTGTAATTTTTTTGTCTTCTTTCTGTTTTTGTAATGTGAGCCTTTCGATAACAGAAAAATAAAAAGGTATTGTTAATTTTCTATACCAAGTTGTCACATGCACAACTATATTTTCCTTTGTAGGGTAATTTGTTAAAGAAATAGTCCTTGGACCAATATGTAAGATTGTTTTTACAGTTATAAATCAAGGCTGTTTCCCCAGTGAGAATTTGTGGCTCCTTGCCTGTTGCAGGGAAAAACCCGAACAACGTAGGCATCTGTTTTAGCTGCATTTAACAAAATGAAAATAGTTTGACAAAAAGAAGTCTAATCTGAGCGTGTACAATGTTTGTGTTCTTTGACATTTCTGTCTGCAGGTTTTCCTTGCAGAGACAACTAGGCTGGCTTCCAGGCAGATAACAAGTTATCAGGGGTGCATAGATACTGGTAGCTGATTTCCACTTCTGCATTTTCATAATCAGATTGGACTTCACACAAAAGAAAATCACTTTGGCGACTGTTGGCTTGCAGGAGCTCTTTGAATTTCCTGTTTTTTATGTTTCTTGAAGCTCGATCTGATTATGAGAGGAGAATTAAGTACCTTGCTGAAGTAACTGATTGACTAGCTTATAAATGCAGTGCTTGCGCACTTTAACTTAAGCAGGAAGATGAAAAGGCCTTGAAACCCCAACTAGGAATATTTAAATATCCTCAGCTTTGTTCCTTTTTCTTTCCTTGGTGAGATTATTGGAAATTTTTTGCTAATTTATTTGAAGATCTGTAAGACAAAAGAGAAAGTCTTTGTTCCTCAAGTAATTTAAAATGCATAACTTTGAGCAAATGTAGTTTCTGCTTGTCTGTGGTCTGGCCAGGCTTTGTCAACCTGTTTCAACATGAGAACCAAGATGAAATCCGTTCCATGGAAGGAGGATGGATCTGGTGATATGACCCTGGAGCATTTATGCATTAATCACAGAATGTCCTGAGTTGGAAGGGACCCTCAAGGATCATCAAGTCCACCTCCTGTCCCTGCACAGGGCACCCCAACACTCACACTGTGTGTCTGAGGATGTTGGTGAAATGCTTCTGGAATATTGTCAGGCTGTAACTGTTTCCCTGGGGAGATGTTCCAGTGCCCCACCACTCTCTGGTCATTTTCTCATCATCCGCTTCTTAAACGCTGGCAGTAGTAAGAGAATATTTGGGAGACTTGAATGAAACTCAAAGCAGAGCAATATTCTTCTGAAGCCTCAAAGGAAAGTGTTGGGAAGTGACTAGTTGAATAACCATGGCCAGGCATTTTGCTTACAGTGTGTAGTATATACAGCGAGCCACGTCTCTTCTTTGTCTGGAGTAGCATCTTTGGAGAGTTGAATTGCCATCCTTTTAATCTGTGTCTTTGCAGGAAAACCTCAATTATAGTCTGGTGGGCCAGATACCAAGTGAGCAAATGTTAGGATGAGAGGAAGTGGCCTCAGGTTGCACCAGAGAAGGTTCACATTAGATATCAGGAAGAAATTCTTCACTGAAAGGATTATCAGGCACTGGCAGAGGCTGCCCAGGGAAGTGGTGGAGTCACCATCCCTGGAGCTGTTTAAAAGATGAATGGACAAGGTGCTCAGGGATCTGGTTTAGCGGTGGGGAGATACGGTTGGACTTGATCTCAAAGGTCTTTTCCAACCAAATGATTCTATGAAGGTGTATGTGCTTTTGAGCAGTAAATTGTTTATTCTTGTTTCCCATCACAGGCCAGCTTTCTGGTTTCTGTAAGTAGGAGCAAAAGCACACAGGTACTTCTAGAAATACTTGGAGAGATGGGGTACTTAGTAGTCACTGAGGAGGGAAGCAGACTCGGGTTACCTAGGGGAAGAGGTACCATCATTTCAAGGACGTGGTGAGTAGGAAGAGGTATGGGCTGCCAGGAGACCTCAGAAACACAGAACCTGCCAGGGAGTTCCCAGTTTTATCCGGTATCTACAGTCTCTGCTGTGTTGCAGGGATAAGCAGTTGGACACAGCCATCCTGCTAATGGGGCTGCTGGAGGCGTGACAAAGTGAGAGTGAGAACAAGCCAATGGTCCATGTGGCACAGCTTTGTGTTGTTGGGAATCCTGTGGTGATGAAGGTGCTGTAAGGACTGGTGCGGAAGAGAAGCCTGTGCTGAGTAGGCATATTTCTATGGCAGCCTTCCTTGGAGGGCTCCTGAAATACCTTGTCTGGAAGCTGTGTCTCCTGCTGAAACGCAGAGAACAGTGCCCAAAAGAGCAGCATCCTGCAGCTTTCTGTTTCTTGATGGCACAGCAAGGTGCACTTTATGGCAGATTTGCACTTTGGCTCTTTAAAATCATTTAAAACTTTATTTTTATAACCCTATTTGTATTTGGCTCTCAGGGATAACTTTGACAGCCATGGAAGAGCCAGTGGTATCTTGTCAGGAGCTGACAGGATGTTAAAAATGCTAAGAGTAAAGTGCCTGTGTGTGATGAAAAGAAATAAGAAATTCTGGATTGTAAGGCAGAACTTACTTGTGAGAAGTATCCAGTGTTTCTTTCTTTAAGCTGTACATTATTTTAACCTAAGAAGGAACATGTTTACAGCTTTGATTTTTAGAAATGTGACCATTTTTGTTTATGAAACAAAGTTCTTTTTATATTCTTGTGTTTTCTTTGGATGAAACTATGCAGCAGCAATGCTGGTGGTATAGTAAGGGCATTAACACAATCAAGTTATTTTTGGAATAGTTCTTTCGTTACTATGATGCTTTGACAATTTTTGTAAGTGTCAGGCTATTGTCCTGTACAATCTGCACTCAGCCTGAAATTTTAACATGAGAGATGCATGACACAAAGTGTAATGGCATCGAGATAGCTTTTCCTACATAGAAATTTGCTGAAATGATGGGTTGTAAAGAGAGTTGAAGATATCAAACAATTTGAGTTGGAACCTATAAATAAAGATGAATTTCTGCATTCACTAGTAGTATGATTTTATCACTGTCTGCTGTCCATAAAATGCATCTTCCCATTAAGGTTTTGTCATGCAGCTGATGAGGTTCAGAAGTGTTAAAAGCTTCCACTCTCTTCCTTTTAAATTCTGCACCCTAAATTCAGTACTAAAGCTCAGTTCAGCCAAGGAGAGGACAATATTGTGATTCTCTCTGCTCCCCAGTCCCACAGCCTCTGGCTCACTGTTGGGGTTTCTTGTGTTTAACCTCGTGGTCAGGCTAGAGCTGCTGCTGTAACTCATTCCCCAAGTTACATTCAGCCACAACTCATTCCTGCCTTGACACACCTTCGCTGTACACCACTGCGTCTTTGACTGTCAGCTTTGCTCTCTCTGAACCATAAGTCCTCCACCAAGTCCCCTCCCACTGTGGGACTGGGTGGTTTCTTTCTCTGTTGCTGCATCATGGAATGGCTCTGCTTTCTGCTCGCTTCTCTGAAATCTGACTACAGTTCTTCCCTCTCCTTTTTACAACAGGCTTTTTGTGTTGTGATCTGCCTCTGCCCCTGCTCTGCTCTCTTTCTCAATTCCCCCAACACCTCCCTGTCCTCCCTTGCTTGGTACTTCTGGTGAGGCAACACCTTCCCTGTTCCTTGGAAGCTTCCCTTAAACCCTACTTTTTCCAGCATTCTCCGAATTGTTCTCTCACCCTCCCTGTGAAAATTTTGAGATGTGGTCTAATAAAAGGAATTGTTCCTGAGTAATGGACTTAGTAAAGCCTGGTTTCCTACCAGAGCCCTCCATTTCTCAGATGGCTCCAATCTCTGCACGGACAGAGCTCCTGTCTTCTCTCCCTATGCTGTGCCCTCTCCTCAGGTACCACCTCATCACGTCACTACTCTGTAATTCTGTCCCATGTCTCTTGTCTCTGCAGCTGGCTTGGTATTACACATGTGCTGAAGGACTGGATGGGTGGGCAGGCATCTGCTCCCTCTTGGAATGGCTCAGAGCCAGAGACGTGCCTTGTCCTCAGCAGCCAGATCTGCTTGGGTCTAAAACCTGCAGTTTTTCTTAAAATTCGTAAGATATTCATACTCATTCCTCTGTCAAATTTGTTCCAGTATGTCCTGTGGGTTAAAAAAAACCCAACACTTGGAGCTGCAGGGGTGTGGAGAAGATAGAGGAGGCTAATATTCAATTTACCTACATTTCCTTGAAAAATTAGGATTAAGAGAGCAAATATGGTTCCTGTCATATCGCTAAGCATTAGACTGTGACATATCTCATCTTATTCTAGTCTCATAAAACGTCTAGAAGTGTTGTGCTAGTGATATAAATAAACATGCAGTGGACTTGAAACGTACAGACAATTAAGTACAGTTGATGGCTGACAGTTGTATTAGATAATTGAGCATCTCTGGATTCTGGAAATGGGAAATAATTCATGCATTTAGGTTAGTTGGTGTGAAGATTCTTGTCTCATTTCTAAATCTGAACAAATAAGGAAAAGACCCATGCAGAAGCTGTTATATATGAACACATATATTGCATTTGATTATTTGGGTGATACTACATTGTACTTACAAATGACACTGCACTTTTTCAAGTCGTCTTCTTTTTCAGATGGAAGATTTTTAAGATTGGGGATTAAGTTTTGCAGATGTTTGTTGTGGTAAGGTCATAAATAAAATTAAGGGAGGTGATGCTAGCATTTGGTGGGAGTTCCAAAGAATTCTTGCTCAAATAGCCAGACTTCCCCAGTCTTGGCACTTGGAGGGGAATATATGCTGCACAACAGTGGCTTTGCATTAATGAACGCTTAAGCAGCAGATTAAAATGTCTGTTTAAAAAAATAGGTTAAGATTATATAATAACACAAGTCTGGGATACTAATGACAGTGAAGATAACTTTATTGAGCAGATTAAGTGCAATTAGGTCTCAACTACAGAGTATTTAAATACAATGCCAGATCAAACCCTAGTCCCTGCAGCTTTACTTCCTTTCCCTCATAACTACAGGACTGACACCTGACAGCAAAGTAAATTATCATTTTTATTGTTGTTCATTTTATATTGCTGTGGGTATGTACAGCATGTTATCCATTAGGACCCAGACAAACATCTTTTCTTCTCATACACAGTCATGCAATAAGACATGATTGAAGACTGTGAGGTGTCTGCACTATTGGAAATTCTATTAGAAATTGATAAATTTGCTTGTCAGATTTCTTTAAAGGATTGCACAGACAAGAACTGCCTGTAGTATTCTCATATGAAAAGTCATGAAAATTATAGCTTTATAACAAATGCATTTAGAGTTTGGAATAATCTACATGAGAAGTAGTGTCAGTTCTTTTTCTCATAATCTATTTACTTAATTTTAGTCTCCTGAACAGTGGAATGGAGATGTGAACTTGCAGTGGTTGATAACAGTTATGATCCGATGAAGTAAACTGCTTTGATCCTTGGAGAGGTCAAACTGTGTGTGTTTCTAAGCAAACATTCCCTAAGGCTGCTGATGCACGAGATGTCTCTTCCTTTCTTCCCCTTGTCAAATGTCCCACCTTCGCAACAGAAAGTTAAAGGAGGCTTGCAAAGAAATGTGATGTGTTAGTGTATTTAACCTTGCCTAAAATGGTGTGAGAATTGTTGAACGCAGGATTTTGTCATGTCTGATTTTTTTTATTTTATTTTGGCACAGTTTAAAAATATCCAGAGACAGTCGTCTTCTAGGTTGGGTAGAAAGTGAATGTGTTAACTCTCACTGCACTAATGTTAAGGCAGAAAGTCATACAATGTTTTTTAATTTAGTAAATAGAGAATTATTTGAGGCTGACTGGAACTTCATTTATGTTTTTAATACATTTCTGCTGTGTAGCTAAAAATATCTTAATGCCCTTGACCTTTCTCTATGAGCTGTGGGAAGATTAAAAAGCATAAACGAGAATAAATTTGAAATTAGCCTATTTGAAGACAAATGGTACCAAATGCTTTAGCAATCTGCAAAATGATATTAAGCTGTCAGTTCTACAACACATCTGGCCTGGCAGAGCTGACCAAAGCAACTTGCTACTAGAGCAGGGCTAGGAATGGGAAGGTAGTTAAGTTTTCATTTCCCACTCAGTCCTTCCCCTCCTTGTGGAAGCTGCCAACAAAGATGCCAATTAGAATTATGATTCCTGTAGCTCAGGTATCTATTCTTTAAAATACCTCTTTCACCCCCAGCTTGTTCCGTGTAGTTCACCGCGCAGCTCTATAAAATACTTCCGATCATTACCCTCTTGGACTGTATTTGAACTAGCAATTAAAAGGTGGGGTTGTCAATAAATTAGAGACCTTGTTAATGGCATAACCACAGCCATAAATGGTGAATAATTGTGATGGCTGAGCTTTATTTATTATTAAAAAAAAAAGTGTAAGTATCTGGGCATCTTTTATGTTAAAGGTATACTCAAGAAAACAGATGACTTTTAGTGATACCCACTGCAAACAACCACTCTGCAGTGTTCTTGATTATCTACTTTAAATTATGCACTTAACAAGACAGAGGATGGTTGTACTTGTGAAGCTGCCATCTTTAGGGCTTAGATACTGCATTCCTGTGCAATAATTATACAGTCTGATACTGGCTTTCATTTATGCTAATTGCAAATAAGCTTATAAATTCCTCAGATTATTAAAAGTTATCTCCTTTCTGTTGTGTTCAAAGGTTTTAAATGTTGCAAACTTTCAGTACTGCCTTAAAGAGACTATGTCAGCATAAAAATCTTTCAGATATCATAGTTTGCCAAGTTAAGAAAATGAGATATTCTATTTTTGCCTTTCAGAATTGCTGTTTGTCATATTGCAACTGGAAATGCTGATTTTTAATATTTTTTAAATTAATTTGGTGATTTAAATATGTATTCTATTGTACACAGACAGACAAAACTAAAATAACATCTAAAAGATAATAAGTGACCATACCTAGGACACTAAAAGGCGAAAAAAGAAATAGATTTAATAAGCAGCAGTGTTTTCTCTGAAGCTCTTCTCAGTGGGATCTTCAGAAAAAAATCAGATGCAGTGTGCACTCTCTTGTCTCGACTGAGAGAAGTAATGTAATTTACAAGCCACAGAGTGAATGATTTTGCCACAAAAAGCATAAAATAGAGCCAACTCTTCTTGGGCAGTAATATGTGCTAATTGAAGGACTCGGGATTGCTTTGGAAGAGTCTGTGTTCAAGCTTGTAGAATACTCAAAGTGTCTACTTTCTGCCTTTAGCCAGAATGATAAATGTAATAAATGATTCTGGACCTGGATGGTGGTGAGAAGAGCGGGTTCCCACTGCAGCTGTCAGAATGGGAGATGTGTAAAGCAGTTGTAAGAGCTCCTTTATCTCCAGAGCAGGTTGTACTTCCACAGCAGAGAGTGGTGCAGATAGATCAGGGTGACAATTCATAATGTTGCTAAGTGTGAATGCTATGTGTTAAACAAGATCCAAGTCTCAAGGAGCATGTTGTGGAGAATTAAGGTTTATTACTTATCCTTCCATGTGGTTTTCAGAATTTTGAAAGGATTTATAATATTTGAAATATGTTTAAACTCAGAAAACCTTGATATTTCAGAGTAATGCTTTGCAAATCGTCTTTTCCCCAGATTGTAGGTGAGTGCAGTAGTCTGATTCTGGGTAAAGACTTTTTTGTTGTGTGGCATGATAAAATAGCAGAAAAGGATTTTATTATAATATGTGCATATTAGGAATTATTTATTAGACTCTATAACTGGGAAGCTATAAGGGTTTTTCAAGGTGCTGATTTCTCAAATGCGTATTATTAGTATATAGTAAATGTATTATTTTGAACTATTTATTTTTAGAGAGTGTCAAAAGTATTAAAATATGTCTCTAAATCACTCTACAGCTATTTTAAAGATGGCACTTTGGCTAAGTGCCTGAAATATTGTATAGCAGATATATGGGAAGGAGGAGGATGTTTCTTTGAGGTATTTTTACCACTGGTGGACTCCTGCTGTTGACGTTGCTTCTGTACAGGTTGGAGTACCCCCGATTTGCTTTAAGTGATTGGGTTCACCTGCCCAGGATGGGTTTTGGAAGGGGTGCAGCCAGTGTAGGTGCCATCAATCATCATGTTAAACACTTCCTTTGCCAATTAAAATTATCTATTTCACACTGTAACACCCAAATGTTAACCCAGCTTGTTTCTCTTTGCATCTAATGCAAGCGTGAGAAGCTGTGCAGTCTCTAAATGCGTCTGAGTTCATTCTTCTGACTGCTTTATCCTTGACTGTTTTAAGACTTGAGTGAATAGGTTCTGGCAGGACTCTAGCTTTTTTCATATTAAATGTAAAAGCTGAGCTAATGTATATTTGGCAGACACAAGCACTTGGAGGTCAGGATAACTTATGACTTTAGCTTTTTCTCTTTTGTACAATTCCTTTCTGACACAAACTTGAAATTACATTCAAACGCTCCTTTTCCAGTATGTGATATGAATCAATGTTGTACCAGTGCCTAAGATCACCTTTGCTGATGTACTTAAAATCTGACTAATACGTATATTAAAGGGAGAGTTAAAGTACAAACACATCTCTAATTCTGGGCCTGTCTGACTGGAAAGTTTCTTTTCATAAATCATTCAACAGCAGGTTTACTGAAAGAGAAGGCAAGGAGGCTCATCTGTATAAACTTCCAGACCTTTTTCCTAAAATAGCTCTTTTCCATTGGAAAAAAATGGAGTTATTCTAATTTCCTGCCTCTTCTCTAGGTTTGTTATTCTATGAGACTGCATTTTTCTTCCTCTAGGAGTTTTCAGAATATTTACAGGTGGGATCAGAGGGGCCACCAGTTTGTGTCAGCATGCTTTTGAGAAAGGACTTTATGGAAGAGAGGTGAGTTTGTTTGTGTCTGTTCATACTGCTGAGCAACAGTTGGCAATTTTGAAAGAGCCAAACCATCCTGTTTGCCATTAAACCATAAAACCATAGGATTAGGCTTGAAAGACACTTAGCAACGTAAGGCCAAATATTCTCAAAGAAGGATTTTTTGGTTTGCAAGCTACATCTGTTTTCCTTGTACCAATTCTTCTGTTTGTACCTGTTGCATCAGAGTGAAATGAGTTCAAGGGTGTTAGTTGGTAGGAGGCAAGTATGCAGAAATGCCATCTCACATCTGGCTTTCGGAGCCCATTTATTTTATTAAAGTGAATTATATTTCATATAGACTGTCATGCAACTGTTTTATTAAATAAAATAAACAAGTAAGAAGCGAGTTGCCTTTGCTTCTCAAGGAAAATCTGTCTTTTGTTGTTTAGAGAATGTATCCTGTGATGACTGTCATACAGCATGAATTTTTATGATGTACTTAGAATTTAAAAACCTAAATTTCTGGCAGCTTCTTTTCTTCATTGGTGACAAGTAAATGTTGAATAATCTATTGAAATATATTTTTTAAAAAAGTAACATCTGAAATGATGCAGATGAGTAGAAAGGAAAAGGCAACATTTTGCGTGTGGATAAAACTAAAGCGTTTGTCAAACTCTAAATTGTAGAGCTTCAGGTAGTGTAAAAGATGTTTAAACAGAAAATCCTCTGATCTTTTCCAGTTTCTTGTGTATGAAAAAGCTACTTCAGTGAGTACCAAAACTTAAGAGTCAGCGGCATTTTCCAGGAGGAAAATGTATATTTGGTGTTGGAGAGAGAGACATAACCAGTTTGCCCACAGTGGTGTTGGACTTGATCTTAAAGGTCCTTTCCAACCTTAATGATTCTATAGAATTCCATGAATTCTGGTATTATGTTACCTTCCAGTATGATCAATCTAAAGTGTAATGAAGCAGAAATGTTGTTGTATTTGCTGCCATTTTCAGTAGTTGTTGATTGGTCATTAACTTATCTCTAAGTTATGGAGAAATTTGGTGATATGGAGAGCAGTCCAACTGCAGCAGCCAGGTTGCAAGCAGAATAGTAGTTCCTGAGGACACTTGGCAGAGGAAGAGGAGTGGTATTTTAAACCTGTGATGTTTAAACCTGTTTATTTCATCAGATCATATTGTTCTCTGAAGAATATATGTTGCACTAATTATAGTAGTATGCTAATTACTTTTAATTACAGATTTTTTTTTTTAATGTGGGATTTAGATCAGATCCTGTGAAATTGGCTTCTTCTTGTTTCTCCATTCATGTACGGGGGAAGCACTGGGGCAAAATATGTTTTGTATTTTATCTCTATTTCTGGAAATCATTTTAATCTGGAAAACCCATATTCATAGCATTAAATTATGGCAATTATTTATTGTACAATATGTTTTATAGTTAGTGTTTTCTGGTTTCTTTAGTTACAGAATACCCATCTACGTTCTATTATCAGAGTCTCATAATGAGTACTGTAGGCCCTCAGTTACCATTGAGTGAATCTCCAGTTGTTTTCCATCAGAATTGGATCGAAATCAGCTTCATTAGATCAGACTTTTAGTCCCTCCTTGGGCAAAATTTTTGTTAAGATCAAATGAAGCTTTTCCAAGCAAGCTGCAGAACATAACCCCTGTCGACAATGATGTTTTTATCTATATTCTGGATGGCAAATGTACCTCATCTGTGCAACCTCGAGGTGTTTTGATTAATTGCATAGTTTGGAACTCTGTATGCGTGTTATGTGTGCTTCATTCACGCATTAAAGGGACACAGCTATTGCCTTCCCTCTACGTTATGTGAGGAAGGAGGATTGTGTTTACCCTCTACAGCATATCTCTTAAGCTCCATAACATTTAAAAAATATTTTTCATGCCTTTGGTCTAATTCTCAATGTTATTTTTCATTAGTCATAAAAAATATGGGTTGAAAGCTCTCAGAGGTTTTATGTAGGCTTTCATGCAGTAGTTTGATGCCTCTGACAGATAATCCTAGAGAGATCTCTTCCACAGAACAGGACTTGTTCTCGATAATTATTCTCATATTACGACTGCTGCTTCTTTGCTTTGAGCAATCTGATAAGGAGACTCCATCACACAGGGACAGGAAAATTCCTTCCAAGTCGAGGAGATTTTCCATGTGGACAGCTTTTGAAATTAAAGATCTGCAGTTATTTACAACACATAGTGTGTTCCATACCCTCTCTTACCTTAATAAAAGCTCATCTGATAGTAACACGTGTCTCACTGTTCAATACTTTACCTCCTATCTTCTGTCTCGTAGTGCTGGAAGTTCTTAAAGACCTTTTAGTGACAAATCAGGTTTTTGTGGAGCACTTTTAACGCCCTGCTTGTGATGCTCCTCATGCATCTGGTGTGTATTTTAAGCACTGCTGTAATCATCATCTGACTCTTATTGTTATTCACTTCAGGAGAGCAAGCAAGCTTGAGACAGTTGTGGTGTAAAAGCTATGTGCCTTGCTCTATCAAGAACAAATAGTGCTGAGACCTAGTATGGAATTCATTCATAAAGATGATGCCTGTATTTTGCACAACAGAGTTGGTGGCCTTATGTTTTTCCTCTAAACTTTGTGCTACAGATGGAGAGAAGTATTTATGTGGCAAACTCAGTTTATGGCTCAGCAATCCGATAGCAGCTGTATTTTCCTCCATTGCCAGATCCCCAGCAACATCTTGCCCTGTTTGTAAAGCCATCCAGTTTATGAAAGTTAGAAGGTTCCCAAACAGAACAAGCTGCTTCTATTTGTAAAGCATACAGCTGCTAGATCCAGAGCTGATGCACTGGGAAAGCAGCATTCCCATTTTTGTTTAATTGATAATGTTGGCACTTTTCATGCCACCACTCTGAAAAGGCTGCAGCTTAACAGTCACTCCTGCTTGGCTTTATGCTGGCATGCACCCACAGGAAATTAAGATAGCTCTCCTACATCCCCTTCAGTTCTCAGCGATGCTTTAGTCTGTTGAAATATGCTGCTAACAAAAGATTTGGATTACAAGGAAAAGGAGAAAGGGTAACAGCTGCTCCACCTTGTGTGTGTCTCTCTGTAGGAGCACTGAAAGGTAGAGGTCATATGTGCAGCAATACACAATGCTGAGCATAGACCTTAGAAGGTCCCACGTGGTCGGGTAGTTGAGGTGCTTGCCTGCTGGGAATGTATTGTAGTGCAGCCCACACAAAAATCTCAACTATCTATCACTCAAGTGTTATTTTTTATATAGTAAGGCAAATTTGGGTATATGTGTCACAAATACACTTTTTAAGTGCTTCAAATTCCCACTATATAAATGCTCTCTATAATGTATTTTTCTTCAGTGCTGGTCATTTTTGTCATTATAAAACTTACCTTCATCATTTGAAAACTGATCGTATAAACCTCTGATGGTTTTTCAATATTTGATTCAAATGACAAAGTTCATAAGGTTTTCTGTAGAAAATATATGCTTTATAAATACCCAGTGCACCAATGTTTAAAAGGCCATGTGTTATCTGTGAAAACTCATGCAGAGATTCAACAGTTCTACCATAGGAATCAATCAGCATAGTACTGCAAACAAGGGACCTTTTGTACCTCTACAAGTGCAGAGCAGCATGAATTTTACAACTGCTGAGGGTACTCCTAAGTTAATTACCATTTAGACTCTAAAAAAAAAATTCCCTGTAAAAAAATTGTGTTGAAAAATCTAGTGGGATATAGCATCCTATTTATTATTTATTCAACTATAACCAAAATTGTAATCAGAAGTCAGATTTGAATCATAGGCTTTGGGGGAAAGTGCATCTTTTAAAAGTGGGGTTAATTAGATATTAATGCAGCTATCTAGAATCTGAATTCTTTTGTTCAATGTATAGTTGTGCTGCGTAGGCACACCCTATGATGCCAAGCCCTTAAATTTAATAAAGGGGTTGAAAGCTGTACAGTTGGGCTGCTTTAGGGATTTAATCAAAAAGAAGAAGCATCGTTGCTTGAGAGTTTTTAAAGCAGTGCAGTATAAAGTGTGCACATGGAATGGTTTCAGTTGGAAGGGACCTTAAAGCCCATCCAGTTCCACCCTCCTGCCATGGGCAGGGACACCTCCCAATGGATCAGGGGGCTCAAAGCCCCATCCAGCCTGGCCTTGAACACCTCCAGGGATGGGGCAGCCACGAGTTCCCTGGGCAACAAATGTAAACTGCAGGAATTATCCTCTAGTGGTGGACATGTGTTTCCAAATTTAACTTATTGAGGCAGAAAAGGTGGAAGAAGGGTTTTTTCATGAAACCCTGAGCTGAGTGGATTAATTGTGAGAAGGAAGTACTGGGAATATTTTGCCTTTTAGTCCAGTGAGCCTGCATCATCTGCTGACTCTCACTGTGCAATTCTCAGCACCTCCAGTGTCTTTGCTTTTGTTCAGGCTTGCCTGAGATTGAACTTTCCAAGCGTAAGGACAGAGGTGCAATTTCTGTGAGGTACCTGGCAACTTAATTTCCTTCCTCCATTGACTTTTAATTATTACTATATCTTCGCCAACGTTATTGAGCTTTCAAATATTTCTCATTGTTTCAAAGCAGGTTTCCTTCCATATTAAGCTAAATAAAACTTGTCAATAGCACATTCGATTTTTATTGCTCCGTGTAATCACTACCATAGACTGTATCAGATTTCAGGTACTCTAAAATTCTTCTCTTTCAAAGTACCAGATCTTCTCAGTCTGTTGACTCACTTGCAGAGCCATCTTTGGTATGAGCTAAAAAAAACTTTAGAAATACTTCTGTTACTTTTTACTGTCCCATATCTACTTTTGCAGAAGCGCAGGGGTAGGATCAGGGGGAATGGTTTTAAGCTTAAAGAGGGGAGGCTGAGATGAGATTTTAGGAAGAAATGTTTTCCTGTGAGGGTGGGGAGGCCCTGGCCCAGGTTGCCCAGAGCAGTGGTGGCTGCCCCATCCCTGGAGGTGTTCAAGGCCAGGTTGGATGGGGCTTTGAGGACCCTGATCCAGCAGGAGATGTCCCTGTCCATGGCAGGGGGGTTGAACTGGGTGATATTTAAGGTCCTCTTCAACCCAACTATTCTATAATTCTATGATAATTCTATACTTCTCTCAAGCATTTGACTTGCTTGTGTGTAGTTGAGCACATTGTATTACATCTTGCCAGGTAAAGCAGTGAAAGGTAACTTATGTGGACAAACTGAGCACATTAGAGTTTCTGGGGCAGTGATACTGGAATACATAGTGCTCTCAGGAATAAAAATTGTTTTTAAAGGTACATAAAATGACTGTGTTTAGTATTTACTTCTGACTGGATTTAATAAAAAAATCTGTGTTTTCAAGTTAGAGAAATTAATGTCTGCATTATTTTAGGAAGCACTTGACCACAAGAAGTCTTACTTTGACTGGAAAACAGATGGAACAAAGGAAGGTTGTGTGGATAATTTGCATTCCTTTTCTTTCCTTCTGTTTTGTTTCCAGTGCCAACACGTTTTGGTGTTTATGTTTAGAGGCTTATGAGCATTCTATTGCAATGCCCTAGGGACTTGACTGGGCATATTATGGATTTAATATCATTCTTACTGTTATGAACAAACCCATGAGTTTCCAGTTTCAGAAAGGGAATATGTTTTAGCTTGTAAATTTCTAAGAATGGATAAAGAAAGAGGCAAGGAAAACTGAATCCTAACTATTAGTACCTCAGGGGGATGAAGGGATTTCTCAGTCTTCAGGTTTGCCTTCTGCGGTGTTTGGGATTTCCTTACTCAGGAATACCATGATAGTGTATGGGGGAGAACAAACCTGGTCTCATTAAACATTATTGGGGGAACTTAGTTGCACAGACTTGTTGAAACCAGCTGCATCTTGTGGCATCATTGGAAAGAGAATTCATTTTTTACTCAGGAAAAAAAAGTAATTCCTCATAGGTTCTGCTAAACTTCCTGAAATTCCCATGGATTTGTATTTCTTGACTGTTTGTGGAATCTTTGCTGTGGCGTCATGTCCAAATTAAGATTTCTTTTATTTTTCCTGTCTCTTTGAACCTTCTACCCTCATTTTGTACAGCAGTCCTCATTTTTAGGCCTGTCGCTGCATAGCAGGACTATGTCACCTGCATCCAAATGCTTGGGTTTCAGTGATGTAAAAACTGTTTAATTAAATACGTGTGTGTTCAGTAAAATACTGAGGATTTTTCTGAAGGAAAGGTAATATATAAATGTAAAATCTTTATCAATGCAGTTACCACCAGTAAAACTTTCTGGATATTGATTAGGGCCAGAGCATGCCAACAAGAATTCAATAGTGGAAACTGAATCAGTATCTACGCTTTTACTGCGTTTCACATCCAGAGATTCTGATTACACATTATTTTGGTGCCAATTTAATGTAGTAATGATTACTGCCACTCTAGATTTATTTTTGAAGTAGTGTGTTGAAATAAATGTGAAGTATGTCTTACATGAAGTACATGAAGTGTCAGTTGCCATCCTATTTGAATTCAGACCTTACTTTGAAAAGGATCTCTGAAACACCTAGTGTATTCTCCATAGGGAATATATAGGAGTGATTTACTTATCAGCTGACTTGTAAATACAGCTGAAAGGGCATTTCTCAGGAATTTAACAAATAGATGTGAAGTTTAGCGACTTGAATTCCTTGTTGACTTGGGACATGTCAGTTGTACTGGGGAAATATTTCCCTCTGGTCTGTGGTTTTAGGGAAAGAAATGGAATATCCTTTTCAAAGAATAGGGTGCTTAAACAAAGTGGTATTATTACTAATGCATATTTGTATCTGGATTTTACGTGTGTATTTATTTGCATAGATGGTATTACACTGTAGTTTATCATTTAATGAAACATTGATAGTTTCTTTCTTGGGGACATAATGTAGACATAGTGGTGCTTGATTTGGCGAAGATGTTGTTCACAATACATGCCTTTTTTGGGACAAACTGCATGGCAGTCCATGCTGGTGTGCTGCATTTGTTACACCAGTGAAATTTTTACTGGTTCTCAAGTCATGTTTGACTGCTGTGGATAGCTGAATTTACAGAAGCTCTTTTCATGATGGGAACTATAAACTATTGTCTTTCTGTCTGATGTGCATCTGTTTCATTTCTTCTTTGTTGGATATTACTTTGATGCAGTTTCAACAATGATGAGATTTGTTGGTGACACAATTTGTTGGTGAGCCAAGAATGCTCTTGTGGCCAGACCAAAATGCAATGACCTTGAGAGATTAGAGTGGCAGAGACCATGGGGAGCTGTTGTGGCTAAACCGTGACAGGAGCAAAGGGAGGTGAATTGCTCAATGAATACAACATTCTGTAGGGCAGAGATGAAGGATGAAGAAGGATTGGCCATGGGAGGACCTGGCTACATTGGTCACATCAAGGGAAACTCATTTTCCAGATTTTTGTCTCACTTACGTCCTAACAGAATGTCTTTTTATAAAAACAAACATTTTGGACTTCACAATCCTAAAATAGCACAGATGGAGCAAGGGGAACTAAGCCACAAAATGAAAACTTTTGAGCACTGCAATACTAGTGAAATACCTTAAAGGAGTTAAAGGGTGTTCCTCTAAGAACTTTTTTGCCTCAGTCCTCTCTGGGAGCCTTTCTTCCCACACCACTCCTGTGGATGGACCTCAAGGTAGGGATGGGGGCAGCAAAGTCCCTCCCACTGTAAGAGAAGATCAAGTTCATGATGACCTGAAGAACCTAAATATTTGTAAGTCTATCAGACCTGATGAGGTGCATCCCAGAGTACTGAGGTAATTGGCTGATGTAGTGGCCAAGCCGTTCTCCATGATATTTGGAAACTCATGGTCGTTAGGGGAAGTCCCTAGTGACTGGAAAAAAGGAACTAATGAACCCGTTTTTGAGAAGGTTAGAAAGGAGGACCCTGGAAACTACTGACCTGTCAGCGTCATCTCTGTGCCTGGGAAGATCATGGAACAGATTTTTCTAGAAGCCATGCTGAGGCACATGCAGGTCAGTGATGTGATTTGAGACAACCAGCATGGCTTCACCAAGGGCAAGCCCTGCCTGACCAGCACAGTGGCCCTCTGTGTTGGACTGTAAAACATCAGTGGACAAGGGAAGAGCTACAGATATCATCTATCTGTACTTCTGTTAAGGCCTTTGACACAGTCCTCCCCCAACATCCTTCTCTCTAATTTGGAGCGGCATGGATTTGATGGATTGGACTGTTTGGTGGTTTAGGAATCGGTTAGATGGTCTCCTCAGAAGGCAGTGGTCAACAGCTCGATGTCCTGATGGAGATCAGTGACAAGTGGTGTCCCTCAGGGGTCTGTATCGGGACCAGTGTTGTTTAATGACATCTTTGATGGCATAGACTGTGGGACTGAGTGCACCCTCAGCAAGTGAGCAGAAGACACCAAGCTGAGTGGTGTGGTCGACATGCCTGAGGTATGGGATACCATCCAGAGGGACCTAGGCAAGGTTGGGAAGTGGGACCATGTGAACCTTAAAGAGGTTCGGCAAGGCCAAGTGCAAGGTCCTGTGTTGGGACAGCCCCTCGTGTCAGTACAGGCTGGGTGGTGAAGGGATTGAAACAGTGCTGCCAAGAAGGATGTGGGGGTACTGGTTGATGAAAAGGTTGACGTGATCCATCAATATGTGCTCGCAGACCAGAAGGCCCAACAGTATCCTGGGCTGCCTGAAAAGAAATGTGTTCAGCGGGTTGAGAGCCCCTCTGCTCAGCTCTCATGAGACCTCACCGGGAGTCCTATGTCCAGTTCTGGAGTCCTCAGCACAAGAAGGATAGGGATCTGTTGGAGAGGGTCCAGACAAGGGTGATGAAAGTCATGAGGTAGCTGGAGCACCTCCCATGTGAATAAAGGATGAGCAAGTTGAGGTCCTTCAGCCTGGAGAAGAGAATGTTCTAGGGAGACCTAATTGCAGCCATCCAGTACTTAAAGAGGGCCTACAATGATGATGGGGACAAACTTTTTAGTAGCACCTATTGTGATAGGAAAAGAGGTAATGGTTTTAAGCTACATAGAGGGAGATTTGTACTAGATATAAGGAAGAAGTTTTTTACAACGATGGTGCTGAAACACTGGCACAGGTTGCCCAGAGGCAGTGGATGCCCCATCCCTGGAAACATTCAAGATCAGGTTGGATGGGACTCTGAGCAACGTGATTGAGTTGAAGGTGACCCTGTTTATTTCAAGGAGTTGGATTGGATGACTTTTAAAAGTCCCTTTCAACCCAAACTATTCTATGATTCTATGGTACAGCTGTAATATAAGTAATTTACATTTCAACTCTCAAACAGGTGACCTTGCCAAGGTATTTGGGAACAAAAGTAGTCTATATTGCTTTGCTAGGCTCAGATAAGTCATCAGTGTCTGCTAGAGGGATAGAGTTTAATATAGTTCTATATCCCAGATAGTTTAATAATACAGCCTAAATAGTTGTACTTGAATTCCTTATGTCTGAATTACATGTATTGTAATTGACAAGTAATTCAATTTGAAAAATTTTAAATGGATATAAATTGTGGTATTTGCATCCTTCTAGTAATAACATGCCCTCTTCTGAATTTGGCCTTCAGTTTATGAACAGAAGAGAGCATTGCATTTCAATGCACGCATTTAGAAGCATCACTGCTAAATAGGGTTGTCTTGTAAATTCAGTATGATCCATAACAATGAAAGCCTTCCATAAAAATTGTGAATGCATTATTAGCTCAATCCTATTTTTACTATTTTATTTTTACATATATAATCTGTTAAAAAATCCAAGTTATAAAGCATTGTAGCAAAAAGCAGTCCGTTCAACACAAGCAAGTGGATGAGAGTTTTCTTTTTGGTCATATATTTTCTCCATGATCCTTTAAGAGCACAGCTAGCATTTATAGCCCTTGTAATAGAGAATCATGCTTTAAAGATTTGAAGAAAGAAAAGATAAAACTATGGCAGAATGGCCTTGCATTTTACATTGTGTTGCAAATGGGAAGTGATCTGGGTCTCTCATTCTGAAACTTGTGAATTCATAGAGTCAGAGAATGTCCTGAGATGGAAGGGACCCACATGGATCAGAGTCCAACTCCTGTCCCTGCATAGGACACTCCCGACACTCACACATTTTAGGCCTCTTCCTAAGAAGAAAAAATATTTAGGAAACATTGAAAATCACAGATATTAGCAACTTCACAGCCCAATCAATACAATTAGTCTGAGTAGTCTGATTTTTGACTAAATGTATTTAAAAAAACCTCTCGTTTTAAGTTTATTTTCAAAAATTCTTGCAGTAGAAAGAATTGTGTTCTAAACTTTAAAGCAGGACTTCAAACTTTTCCTAACTTTACTGCAGACTTACAGTGTCCTTGTGAAGAAAGCATACAGCAACACTGATTGCATGTTTTCAGTAATAACCTGTGGGTATAGAGGAGCGATGTTTTAAAAAAATTTTATGAGGACCTCAAATGAGGCAAAATGTTTTGTTATGCTGTAGGGTGAGATTGAGCTCTGATACTATTCTTTTAAAGAGAACTGCATTGAGACATCCTACTTCATCCTTTCTTCATTCAGATGTGTTTTGTGTAAAGAGAAAAGCACATGAGGATTTCTGTTATTTCTCCCAAATAAAATATGAAAAGAAATATTGTTACTTAATATTTTGCTTTGTTATAGAAGACAGCTCCTGAGTGGGATTATAAAATTTATTTAGTCTTTCTTTCAAGGGTAGTGGAGCTTTGGCTCTCCACACTAGTGGGGAGAAGAGATTCTTCTCCCAAGATGCAAATCGCAGTGAAGCTGGGATGCGGCTTGCGGTGCTCGTTGTCAATACGAAGAGCTCTTTCTTGCTTTGTGCAGGGCTGCATTCAATACATTCAGCTTCTCAGCCCCTCTCTCTCTTTATCTCCAAAGAGATATCTGTATCTCTCATGTATACCTATCTATATATCTATAAACAGCTGCTGTAGGCAGCTGTGGGTTGCAAACTGAGCGGCGTGCGGGCAGTGGTGTGTAACAGCCCAAGGCCCTTCAATGCAGAGCCTGTCTGTCTGAACTGACCCTCTTGGCAGTTAAACTGCTTGGTTTGCTGCTTTTCTGACCAGGCAGTAGTCGGGGGGCAGGGCAGTCAGGAATTGGATGTCTGGTTCAGAGATAAAACATGCTAATCTTCCCTTTTTGTGAGTTAGTGTTAAATATCGCGAGCACCCGTTGCCCCTACATGAAAGAAATTACTTCTCCTCCTTGTTCACAGCCCCTATCTCTCATCCCTAAATTACATCATTACCAATGAATTCCATTTAATGCAACTAATTTCTGGCAGGAACCCCATAAAGTCACAGTGTAATGATCTGCAAGAGGGCGATCTTTCCTCTGTTGTGTCTTCTTGTATTATTTTCCTCTGAATCTTATTTTCCAAAATGAACTGAAAAAGTGGTTGTCTTTTGGGGTTCGTATTTTTATTTTATTTTGTTTATAAACGTGTCCTGTTCCATAATCTTTCTTCAAAATGTTCTTGTGGGTGGAAAAATAGTTGAACATATTTATTAAAAAAAGATGAAGAAGCTTTATCAGTTGCCTAAAATGTTTATAATGTCTAGATGTTCTATCCTGCCTTCTTAATTAGCTTTACGAACTGCGCCAATTTGCACACTGGTTGTCTGGATATTAGAAAGTATTCAAGTGTAAAATAAGCATTAGGCTGATGTTCTTCTGCTATTATTTTAGAAATACTTTTCAACTTACTCTAAGGAGAGTGGCTTTTTTATTTTAAGTTACAGCTTTTATATCCCTGCATTCTATGATATGATTTACCATCAGGTTAAGTGGGCTAACTAAATTTTAACCCTAATGAGCGTAGTTTATTTTGAAAGATGGAATATTGCCCTGTTTTGTTACTTTTCTAGATGATTTCCCATGTGCACTCAAATCATTACCCAATTTTGGGGGACTTCTGAAATAGATTTAATATTTATTATGTTTAACTTTATGCATTTGGGCGATGTCTTCCCCTCTTTCCCTAGATCAGATGCAGAAGGAATGTAAACATTAATTCTGATAGAGCCTTTAAACATAAGAACTGGTCCCATTCGTGCTAAATCAGGTTTTGACCTTTCTGTGGAGACAATCAATAAAGGGATGGGATTCTCCTTTTGTTGCATGCTGTTAGCATTAGACACTCACCCAGGATGGCTTAATGCTTGCTTATTTGGCAAATGTGATTAAACTCTGATTTAGATGAAGAGAGAACGAGAATAATTTTATAGTAGAGGCAACAAGGCATAGTATGAACTGCACAGATGCTACAAAAGAGCATGTGGTGGAACTTGGAAATTTGTGAAAGTTCAAAATAGAACAATTCTTGGAATGATCAAGTGCAAAGGGAAAGCTTAGTCAGGGACTAATAATTTTGGAGGAGGAGAAAGATTTTGTTCCTTTTTCCAGTTTACTTGCCCTTGTTTGCAGTGTGGAAGGCTGAACTTTGCTTGGTTGAGGAAAAAGTTTCATTATGGAAGGAGGAGGTGCTGCTTAAGCAAGGAAGTATCTTTCTAGTTCAATCTACTCAAGTTCAGGCGACATGGAAAGGAACTTGTTTTATGTTATGTTCCCATCCAGCTTGACTCCCACCCTCTGCTACTCCATCTTCTTGCATCTTGTGGCTTAAGACAGAGAGCTTTGTACCCAGATTTTCATCTACCAAAAGCTTTTTAAAATTGGAGAGGAATCTTTTCTCTTTGACCAGACTGGTTGATCATGTGGGTCTTCTGAGCTGCACTGTGAGGATACATGGCTAGGATGGAGAAAATCATATCTAGAGGTGTTTTTTGATATTACAGTTGGACGAAGGAGGTGTAGTTCATTGAGAGCTGCAGCTCTGTTTCAAAACATGAATGATCTCTGAGAATTTTTTTGTGGTAAATCTCAGTTTTCTCAGTTTGAAATGTTTGGGGATGCTCTTGGGTACTCTTAAGCCTCTGGTGTGGGAATGAGTAGAGCTTGGGTGGGAGTGGGAATTAAATACTAGAGGCAGAACGTGAAGGTATGAAGGTGAAAGTTCTTTCAGAATAAGGGAATTATTATAGTCCCTGAAAATAGGAGACAGGTAATACAAATATCCCATATAGACTTCTGCAGTCAAAATATAGAACAGACAAAGGGAATTTAAAAATAACCAAACACACAGAAGAACCCCCACATAACTCTTACTTGTAAAAATCCTGTGACTGTGTTGTATGCAGCTGTCTGTGGTTTCCTGGACATGTGTAAAGAATTCTTTAAGAGTTCTTTAAACAACTTATGTACAGTAGCATTGGGAAACAGTCCAGGAATGGGTATTTTGTCTTCAGAAGACCCATGTCCCTAGGCCTAGGATTCATCTTTCATGTAGAGTTACTAGCGCTTACTTGCTGCTAAGATGATCAAATTTCACATTGACAGCATTTGTTTTAGAGAAAAACATTTTTAGAAGCTTTATTCAATATGCAAAAACCTTGTGCTCATGCTTTCATACTGCCCTCTGTGTTCTGAGAGGTTTATTGATATAATAATGGATCTTTGGACAAATTAACCCTAACTGATTTATTGGTTCTATTGATATCGTTATTGTATGAGAACAAAGGAGAAAATATTATAGATTTGAGTTAGTTCAGTACCCACTTAAAGGAAGATACAAAGAGAAAATTTTTGTTCTGGACTGTTCTCATGTAAGGCTCCTTTTCTTATTTGATTGCAATTAATATTTTAGGATATTCTTTTATATAGGAGGATGTTTTTGTAAAAGTAGAAATGTGCTTTTGTAGCATGAATGGTGATTGTACTCAAATCTCTGATTTTTTTTTTTTTTTAAAACACAAATCTCTGGTTTTTTTGAAAGGTAGTCAGAGGGTGCAACTCACATCAAGTGCTGCCTTGATTTACACAGACGATCGAAACGACCTTTAGTGCTCATCGAGCAGGCAAGACAGAATGTCCCAGAGATGGTAGTTGCCCTTGGCTATGAAGAAGGAAGCAGGCCTTACCAAAAACAGCCCTAAATTCAGGTTCCCTGCTGTATTGCCCAGCATATCTCCTGGCTGCCCTCTGACACAGTGTTTGTTAAAGCAGTTGCACAGGTTATGTATTTGCTCTCGCCCCTGCAAGCTGATTATAAAATCATAGAATCATGAAATGTCTTGAGTTGGAAGGGACCCACAAGGATCATCGAGCCCAACTCCTGTCCCTGCACAGGACACCCCAACACTCACACCGTGTGTCTGAGGGTGTTATTCAAATGCTTCTGGAATATTGTCAGGCTGTGACTGCTTCCCTGGGGAGCTGTTCCAGTGCTCCACCACCCTCTGGAGGAAGAACCTTTTTCTGATATCTGCTCTAACCCTCCCCTGGCACATCTTTCTGCCATTCCCTTGGGTCCTGCCATTGGTCACCAGAGAGAGGAGGTCAGCAGCTGCTCCTCCTCCTTCCCTTGAAGCACCAGTAATGACGTTTCCCCTCAGCCTCCTCTTCTCCAGACTGAACAGAATGAGCCTACTCTGCATCCTTGGAGGTTTCAGGACCTGTTTGAATAAGCCCTGAATAACTCGGTCTGATACCGCAGCTGGCCCTGCATTTAGCAGTGCTGTGTGCAGAGACCTCTTGAGAGCCCTTCCAACCCGAATTATTCTACAATTTTATAAACTAACAATGCACAACATTTGTGAGTATGTTTATATTGCATTTGTTAAATAAGGCAAAACTGAGTTTTTCCATAAATGGTATCTGGTTGTAATATACAGATCTCATTATGCTGTAATATGACGATACTCTGTGTATGAATAACAGATTGTAATAGAAGGCCAGATCTTCTTGGGTAAAAGTCGTTGAAAGTTTTTCCATCCACAGAGGGGAGGTTCAGAAACCTCATTCACAATTCATGAATCATATTCTCTGTTGCCTTCTGCTTTATGGAGTCGCTGTCCCCGTGCACAATGGGCAGAAAACATTTTATCAAATCAGATCGAGCCTGAATGTTTTTCACTGTGCTTTCCAAGGACATTGTGGGTAAGAGGCACAGAGAAGGATGACTCATGTTTCTCCTCTTCTCACTGATTTGCTTTGTTTCTGAGGCCCTTCGAAGGAGGGTACGTGCTGTGGTGGAAAGCACTGGTCCACCAGATGGATGGGGTAGACTTCAGTATCTCCTTGCTGCTATGACATCTTTTTCTGACATCATTTTAAGATTAATAAATGAAATATCTAACTTCAGGAATGGGTAGCTCAAGGCATGTTGATGTTTTCCCAAAGATTTGGGAAGCTGGTGCATTAATTAAATTAATTAAATAGTGAATACACTTTTCATGTGTATAGCTATCAAAACGCATCCATAGTAGTCTGTTTATTTACACAGTTGTCTGTCTGTCTGTCTCTTAAACATCAGATGTGATTGCTGAGGGCATATGGTATGGGAAAGATGATGCCTACTTATTTCCAGGGTTTTTATGGTTTGCTTTTTCCTACAGAGACTTTCTGTGTAATGTGTATAACCCAACATGCTGTAAGTTGCATTAGAGGTTATATTTAGTTGAGGTTGAACACACAAAACTGAAAAGGGGATGAGGCTGGTTTTCTTAATGAAATACCTGTTGTGGGAATACATATCTATTGGGAATCTTTCTAATTGGCTTGAGCCATCCAGACAGCTTTGGTTATAATATATTTTATAAATTAGAAATAACCACAACCAAGAGTATACACTTTATTTCTCATGTTACCACAGTATCTATTTATACTGTGAAACAGTTTCTCTGTGTGCAAAACACAAGACAGATTTATCATTTATGATGATTAAATCTAAGTGCTTTATTTGCAAAGAATAAATTTAGGTTTATTACTAAATAGCTTGCCATACTTGGTAAAATTTGCCATCCTGTTGGTAGGATTTGCCAGTCAGTAACATGTTATGCTATTAAGCATAATCTTCTGAAAATTTCTAAGTAGCATTTTTTCAATGACTGGAGCAGTTGTTATGCTGTTATTGCCTCACATTATTATATAAGAACAGGTTTGTTTTTTTTTAATTGGGAGGAGTTACTAACATTACAAACTCTGAAGTATTAAAAACATCTTAAAAGTTTTTGCTCGTACAAAGTAGTGCTTTAAGAGTGACTTTGTAAAGGCACAGAAATATTGTCTTTGTAGTTACATTCTGGTTTTAGATGTAAGGCAGTTAGAGTTGTTGGGCTTGATATATGTTTTATTGTTCTCACTATTTGAATTCAATCTTTGCTTAGAACATTGAAAAAAAACCCAAATAAAGTTGGTGTTAGGTTCAGCAAGTGTAATTGAAAAGCTATAAATACAATTGCTTTCTGAATGACACATTGCATAATAAATATCGTGTTTGGCAGCACCATATAAAGTCCAAACAGTGTATATAATCATAGCTTAATTCTGAACTTCTGAGGGAAGAGATATTAATAAAAAGGAAGAAAGAGTGGTGATGTAGCTTGTGTCTGAATGGAGGGGCCGTAGCCAGGGCCCTGTATACTGCCACGTTTGCCCGTGCACCCACACATACATCAACTATGACAGGCACAAGAGCCAGTATTTTTAAGAAGTTTTAAATGTGGACACACAGAGAACTTTTTAGATCATTTGTGGATATTTGGAACTGGTTAATTTTCTGAGGAAACGCTTTTTGAAAAACCTAAGAATTTTTAAAATTGTATTTGCCAATATATGTGTAAGTGCTGTAGTTATGTAACCCTCATTCCCAAAATAGCTAATTTTTTCTTAAATATGTAGTAAATATTTTTGTTACTTTAATTCCTTCTTAGTTCCTCCTGTGGTGAGTTCCTGCAAGGAGTGGGTTGATGATTGAAATGTCTAGAGCTCTGAAATAGTAAAATGTCTCAAAGTGTCAGGAGTGGTCTTATATGGGATGAAACCTCTAAAGAAGTGACAGCTTGGGCAGGCTGTGAAAGACCCATGGAAGGACACTGCCACATGAACTACGAGGTTGGCTGATGGGGTTCTGGTGTGCCCTGTGTGTCAGTGTGGAGCATCGACTGATGTTACAAGTACAGCATAAGCTCCCTTCAGCAGCAATAACGAAGATGCACTTTTTCAAGCCAGCATTATTTGGTGTCTCCTCATGGCATTTGGTATAAGTTAAATAGGGGGAGGTCCTGCTCAGTGCTTTACTTGGGCCGGTAGGATGTTTGCTCTGCTGCATCACCTGGCTGTAGCTTTTCAGTGCTAGAAGGCCAGCAGCGTGAAGGTCAAGCCAAGAGTTTTCTTTGGCTGTAAATGGAAGTAACAAAAATTTAACAATATAAAAGATGACTGTAGCCTGCAGAATAGCAGTATCAATGTTCCTGTTGCCTGAAAGTGCTGTGCATACATCACTTTCAACTGCAGTATCTACTTCTTACTTCAGAGATAAAGCAGTGACTGAACTTGCATAACTCTGGCCGCTGAAGTTGGACCTTTTCAGGCTGGTGACTTGATTTCTCATTTAATGTTAGTGTAAGACAGGACTCAAATTGCAGAAGGAAGTTCCTAATGCCAGTAAGAAATCTGCAGTTAGACAGTATTGTCAGAAGACTGTGGAAGACAACGTAAACATACGTGCAAACCCAGTTTTTTGTTAATAACCCATTGTACAACAGGCTTCTAGTAGTTGAAGGCGTCCAGGTGGACTTGGGTTTTCCCTGCATCAGAAAGCTACATGAAACTTCTCTTATCCCTGGCTCTCTGGATGTCTTCTCCTCATACCCCTAGACCTGTACAAAAGAACTAACTCACTTGGGGGCCTATTTTTACCTTAAAACCTGTCTTTGGAGTATCAGGAGGGCACCATTTGCTTATTCTTTTTCAAGACACTGCTTGAAGAAAATTTGTACTCTGAGGTGCTAACAGGAAATGTTATTTTTGCTGGATTTTTTGTACAGCTCTGTAGCCTGAACAGTGCTTGTTTCAAAAATATGGTAAAAAGTATGTAGATACGAATTGACATTTTTGTTACCAACCTATGCCAAAGACCTATCAGAGATGGAACTTGTGATTCCAGGGAGTCTCCTAATGAATTCCTGCTTCAATAACCTGCACTTATAGGTGAAGTTAGTGATTCTTGCAGTCAGCAGATGGGCATCTGAAGCAAAGGAATGTCTGTTTGGGTTGATTGCTTGCCTATGGTGAGTGAGAGTCAGGTTCTAGTCTTGTATTTAGAGAAGTGCTGAAACAGTATTGCAGTTTGGCAGTATAATGGTTTAGAGTGGAAAGGATTGGGAGCAGGTAACCTTTGATAAAACACTGTAAAAAGTTTCCCCTGGGTAATCAATATGTATTTACTACCTTAATTTTGTCTTGAGGTTTTTTTGGAGCGTCTCCAAAAGTTCAGCTCCTCTCATTTTTCTGATCTCCTTTATTTCCCAAATGCCTTTCTGATTTGTATCGAACAGTTTTTTTTTAGAAAAAATAGAATCCCAAGTCCACATGCCACAAATGAAAAAATTAGACAAAAGATTTTAGGGAGGAAAGGAGGAAGGAAAGCAGAGGTTTAGTTACATGGCAAGGGGAAAGGAATTGAATTTATAAACCATTTCAAACTTAGCAGTGTAGGAGTGTGTTTATTAATTTACTGTCATATGGCTACTTGAAGTGTTATATCAGCATTGGGACCAAGGAAGGAAAGACAGGATAATGGCATCACTGTAGTGCTGCAGAGAGCAAACTCGGGGTGGCACAGGGATGCTCGTGGTGGGGAGGGAGGAAGCTGCCCTGGATGGGAGCTCATGCATCTCGCTTCCCTGCTGGAGGAAGGCAACTGAAGCGTGGCTCTCCCGAGGCAGCCTATCTTGCACTGCTGCCAAATCTGCTGCTTTTGGCAGTAGTCTAACACTTTTATGAGTCATCTTTCATCCTACCATTTTTTTTCAGTTTTTCTATCACCAGTGTGAAACAACAGATTTTCCCCTCCTCCATTTCAAATCCTGCCCTTACTGTCTGTTTCCAGACTGCTATATGAGCAACATTCATGTGCTCATCCGTTGCTGCCCAACAAAGGGAACTTGTCCCTTTGTCACCCTCCGTAAGTGCTGGATGAGGTCCATTCTGCTCAAATTCTTTCATGTCCCTCTTTTTATTTTTTTTTGAGGAAAATAGCTGGTGGGTTCAGGTGCTGGAGCACGTGTTACAATATAGGTTACCTTGTACTGCTGTGAAATGTATCCCAGGCAATGTGTGTGTGTGTTATCATCCATTTAGTAAGGAAGGGCACCATGCCACGGGCAGGCTGGCACCTTGCCATCACATTGGCTACCGTATGAATTTCAGATATTGCCAGGTAGGAGCACAGCTACTCAATGTCCTTTACTCGGGTGTCAGGCTAAAGCCATGATCTGCCTTTTAATCATCATGTGCTCCTGTGATTGTGAAACTCTTGTGACACACATCCCGTATTCTTGTAAAACATCGAGATACAAGTTCGGTATTCATTTCAGCAAACAGGAGAATTGAATTCTCTCTTCATTAGCAGTGCGTGAAACAGTGTCTGCTGGTTGGTTCAGGGCTTTGATTTT